>CM062812.1:433371645-433971645 GCA_031772625.1 Pinus tabuliformis | reverse complement strand
GAGGTTCGGGCGAAGCTCAAAAGTATTCATAACTGTACATTTGGCCATATCTCTCTGTTATTCATTGTGATACTGGGTTTCATCTCTAGTGATCGGTGCTTATTAGACAGGGTCATTTCCCTCTACTTGTTGATTGATTTCCTTAGTGTATTTTTTATTTTTTAAGTGCCAGAGTGTTATCACTGAGACTTTAATAAACATCACTGTAAAATTTACTAATAAAAATTATCGGCCACCATGGCTACATCCGACCCTCATCGTCAATCTAGACGGTTGTTAGAACTTCCCCCACTCACTGGAGGATCCACTGAGCTCCAGTGAACTAGATTCCCCGTATTCAGGAAATCAGTCTTTGAGATTTAACATTGAATTAGTTTGGACATCCCACAATTCAAGCTTACTAGAGGATTTCTTTACTGAAGGATTTCTTCCTCCATCCAATCCTCCGATCACAAATCCGTTGGGAACACTCTTGGCTCCCGTTGCATTTATACCTCCTTTGTCTTCCATTGGAACATTTCCACCCATCCCATCGACAACTAACAGGTCGTGGGCTTTTGTGGACACTTTTGGTCCACCACCACCTCCCCAGTCGATGGTCAGTACCGCATCTCTGATGGCAAACCTTGCTATCCCATTTGTCCTAGGTTCAAACCTTATCGTAACACCCACCATGAGTGGAACCTAGTACATTCTGGGTTCTGCCCCTTTTGTGTTAGCCCCTAGTCCTTCGACAAGTGCTACATATAACACTCATTATAACACTCAATATAGCATGGTTAGCATAGGTCCCTTCAACCAACTCTATGGTTGGCAAACAATATATAGTTCTAACCCCAAGATTCAGGTATCTGGGGGCACAGTTCCTAATATGCATATACCAGCCAGGAGCATAAGAGTTCCCCCTCCGTTTTCAGGTTTTCATGGTTAGTCATTGATTGACATGAACCCTCCTTATGTTAGTCAAGGACCTATGGTTAGTTATGTGGTGAGAAGGAACCCTCAACAAGGTCCCAATAAATCCATAGGGGCACCCTACTCACAACCTCAAATGAGTCAGGGGGGCACTCCTTATCTTGGGGGCACTTCCATCCCCCAACCTAACAACCCTCATGGAAACCCACAATACAATACCCCAAGGCACTTACTATACCATGCAACCTGTGTATAATATTGGAAACAACACAATGGGAGGACCACAAGGATCCTCAAGTCATATGTCATCGCCTTGGTCTGATTCGGGGGAATTAAACACCTTGCCTTTCTTGGCAACACTTGATATCCCCGACTTGTACAAACTTACAAATGAGCCCATCTATCACAACTTACTTTGTCCACCAATCCCACATAAAATACCGACAGACATCTCGAAGTTCGAAGGGAAATATGGGGATGATCCAAGTACACACATCACCACCTATCATTTATGGTGTGTTTCTAACTCCATGGTGGATGATAGTATCTGGCTACGACTCTTTCCCCACTCCCTTACTGGAAATGCTTCCAAGTGGTACATTGATTTACCATGCGTGCCAGTCAATACCTTTGGCACCTTAGCGATGGAATTCTTAAATCACTTCTAGCTACCCATTCACTATGAAACTGGGACGAAACTCCTCACCTCATTACGTCAGGACACCACCACCCACATCTCTAATCATATACATGAATGGAGACGTAGGCAGAGGTGAGTCAAAGCTCCCCTCCTAGACGATCTATTAGCGGATTGGTTCTGCAAGTCTCTACTCCTCCAAATCCCTAAAGATGACACCTTAGGTGGTGTGGTCATAGAATACCAATCCATTCGTCATGCCCAACACATAGATCTGATATATTCACAGTCTAGCACTTTATACGACGTCATTCCCAATGCCCCTCAAAACTCCAATGCTCCCACTACTCAGCAACCCGGAGCACACACCGATGGGATTATCGGCACAACCTCCGGGGTTGCTGTAAAAAAACTCAACGATCACATTGCCTTGATGTTAGTTGACCCCTCTACCAAATCGACTGCTCTTCCTACCACGGTGATAAACTATGTGTAGTCTACACAAAAACCCGGTGGTAAGAACAAGAAGAATAAGAAAAAGGCTGCTCCTTTTAAAGAGCAGTACAACCCGATGTAGAAGGCTGTTGTACCTCTGACGATGGAAAGGATAAACCCGCTAGATTCCCTTGAAAAATCAGTGTTGAAGACCACATGACCTATCATTGTCCACATCTTTAGGAATACACATATTTCATTGCTAAAAAGGACACTGGTAGGACCCCAACTATCCTGAATAATCCTTTCCCTGCTCAGTAGCAGCAACACCTTATTGCAAACCAACCCTAACCCCCACAAGGGGGCCATGGCGGTTCGCAACATCCTTTAACTAGTGAAGGACCATCTACCATTTACACCTTTGAAATGGTAGATCTACAAACCAGAGCCAAATCTTATGGAGATCCAGTCGCTCATGCAGAGGAACCCTCCTCAAGTCAAAACCCACCGTTGCCTAACGATATTAATATTGAAAGGACAATTGTTGATCTTGTGATTTCCCCCCCTAAAGGGGCACTTTGTCACACAACACACAATAAATTTGCACATGCTACCCAAAACTATAGTATTGTAGAAGATTTGGCGCAAGCTTCGTCGGCTATGTTAGTGCTCGAAGTATTACAAACCTATCCAGCCATCGAATTCCCTTAAAGCTTTCGATAGCCACACTTTCATCCCAAAATGTTATCTAGCTAGCTACCCCATCACCTTGAATGGGAAAACTGTAATGGTGGACATCGAAGTCATAGATAGAAAGCTCGACTATAATCTATTGTTGGGTCACAGTTGGACTTATGCCATGACTACCATCGTGTCTACTGTCTTTTGCATTAACCTATTTCCATTGGATGGAAAGATAGTCACAGTGGACCAGCTGCCCTTTTTCACCCCTGATTATTCCCCATTACCTAGAAGCTCTGTACCCTTAGTGGGTGGTGTACCTAACTCTTACGTCAGTATCGGTACCTGTATATTGAAGGGCTCTTCCCTGATGGGTTGTTTCCCTCTTCTGCCACCCATGGTTGCACAGATGGTAAATATGGTTTCATCCATTCCTCATGAACCGACCGATCCTTAGATCCTATCGGCCCCTTTAGACATTGAAACTCGCGGAGAAAAAATGCTGCTGTAACCAGCTAAATTGGCCTACCAGGCCATTCAATCTGCATCAGAATCTTTGGTCACTTTGGTCATGGCCAACGGTACCACCACCCCTCCCATAACTGCTCCTTTTGATCTCCTCAATCAAGTCCTACCTAATGAGTTATTAGAGAGATCATGAGTTTAGAAGAGATACCTTGGGAGGACTTGCACCATCGTATTTCGATATCTGATTCAGACATGATGCCTCTTCAAATCCTGTCATTTGATGCACCTGAAATCATTTCCTCACCTTACGCGACTATCCAAAATTTGGACTCAGAGGGAAACATGGGAAATATTTCAAAGACATTGCTCATTGATACTTCTGTCATGACAGGCATCGTAGAAAACATCTAGGTTGAAGCAGATTGCAATCCTAAGGAAATTGAAAGATTCACCTGCCTTTTTAAGGAATTCTGCGATGTATTCACTTGGTCTTAAGAGGAAATTCCCAGCATAGATCCTTCCATCATCGAGCATGAGATCAAGGTATATGAAAATGCTAAACCTGTCCACCAAAGGCTTCGACCAGTCCACCCCCACAAAATGGCAGCCATCAAAACTGAGGTGGAAAAGTTGTTATGTGCTGGTTTCGTCTATCCTGTTCCCTTAACGGAATGGGTTTCCAATCTGGTTCCTGTTGATAAGAAACAATGAACCATCCACCTATGTGTCTACTATCGCGACTTGAACACCACATGTCCAAAGGATAAGTATCCGACACTGTTCATTGACCAAATCATCGATGACTACAGTTGTTGCAAATCATTCTCATTCATGGATGATTTCTCAGGTTACAACCAGATTGCTATAAAACCAAAAGACCAACACAAAACCACCTTCATTTGCCCATGGGGATTCTTTTCCTATCGAAAACTCCTATTCGGTTTAAAGAATGATGGAGCAACATTTCAAAGGGCCATGGACTATGCATTTCACAATATCAGACATATCATTCAAGCTTACATGGATGACCTTTGGGCCCATTCCAAGAAGTGAGCGTAGCACCTAGATCATTTAAGAGCTATCTTTCTTAGGTGCTACTTTTATAACATACGTCTGAATCCGCATAAATGCATTTTCTTTGTCGAGTGTTGATGCTTACTTGGATTCATTGTCTCCAAGTACAATATTAGGGTTGATCCCGATAAGGTAAAGGCATTTACTCAATTGCCCGAACCACAATCCATTCTGCAACTCCAATGTTTGCAAGGGAAAGCAAAATTCTTACAACAGTTCATTATAAACTATGCTCAGTTAACGAATGGCTTTATGCACCTAATTAAGAAGGGAGTTCCGTATCTATGGGATGATCAAGCTCAACAATCATTTGATGCCTTGAAAAGGGCTCTTATATCAGCCCCACTCCTTAGCGCTCCCAACTATGGGTGCGACTTTCTTCTATACTTGGCAGCCTCACCATCATCTCTAGGAATGGTCTTGGTTCAAACTCACGATGACCAGAGTGAGCATGTGATATACTATTTGTCTAAAGGTCTGGTTGGGCTCAAACTTAGATATCCACATGTGGAAAAGTTGTCCTTGGTGTCACACGGAATGAGTTGATCTTGCAGACAAGATAGACCTTCCTAGAATCTAAAGAGACCTAGTGAGAAGCAAGCCAATCAAAAACTATCTTTCTCTAAATATGAATTTATAAACAAAGGCAAACAAGTGTTTTAGGCCTACCTTGGGTCCAATGCAAGTTTGTGGAAGCCTTGCTCCTTTGATCCAAGTGAGCTCCCTTGTTGCGAATCTGCAAACACAAACAAGCAAACAAATTAAATAGCACCTGAAAAGCCAATATCATAAAACATATTTAACATGAAGATCAAGGAATTCGTGAAACAAATGACATAAGACAATTTGTTGAGAAAAATGAATCTGATTGTATTAATTCAAATCAAATAAGAACTTTACAACCTGTGCCTTGACGCTGTACAAGCTCCTCCCAGGGTCCAACAAGAAGTCTCCTCTACTTTAACAAGTTTCACTCTCTTCCCAATGAAGCCAAAAAGGTATGTGATCTCTCCTCTCAAGCTTAACTAGGAATTCTCAATTCCACCAGCATTTACCCTCAAAAATGTTCAGCTTCTAACCTCTCCAACAACCAGCCCAATGCCTTAATTTATAGTGCAATGGAGGGAAGTTACTAGGTCCTCCTTCAAAGGGATAAATCCCTCCTTCAAAGGGATAGCTCCTCTCATCAAGGGATTAGCTCCTTCTCTTTTGGGATGCATGAACCACCTAAGAGAGACCAATCCACGTCAAAATTCCTTCTAGAATCATCTAGAATTAACCCAAAGTGATTTTTTTAGAATAAACTTGCACCTTTTTGACTTTCACAGGGGTCCGCACCCACGTCTTTAGGGAGAGAGCGGGCAGGTCCGCAGTTTTTGTAAACAGGAGGTGCGGGACCGCAGGCAATAGTGAGAGAAAGTGCGGAACGAGAGCTTTGTTGATTTTCAATGTCTTTCTCTCATTTTCAAAGCTTTACTTGAAGAGCTGAGGTCTGAGACTTGGTTAGGAGGACAGTACGAGTGATGATAGACCCATACTGACTGCAAATAATCATGGTGACGATATTTTTGTGTAACACTTGGTAGTTGCCTTTGCTGTCAACTGCTTTTGACATTACATATTGCTGCGACATAATACTGTCATCGCCTTGGAGAACCCCATGAGACACATTTAGTCTCATCAGGTCATTGGAGAGAAATATTCCAAATGGATCGTGATCCTCTAACAATTTGATTTGGTGTTCACTACTACCAAGGTGAAAAATTCCTTAGTGTTCGTCAAACTTTTGTCGGATCTTCCCATTGTCAATCCTAACGAGATAGCCCATGATCCTCTTCCGGATGAAGTTGTCTATCTTATCGACACTACTGACCCTTGGTATGGTGAAATTCTTGTCTACCTCCAAGCACAACGTTTCTGCCCTAAGCTATCGTCAAGTGACCGTCATCGCATCTACCACCAAGTGTGACACTATCTAGTGCTTAATGATACGTTATATCACCGTGGTGCTGATACAGTTCTTCGATGTTGGTTCACTCATGAGGAGGTAGAATGCATTTTAAATGACTGCCATGCTGGGGCATGTGGCAGTCATCTTTCTGACATATCTACTTCTCATAAAATTTTGCATGCAGGCTACTACTGGCCAAACTTGTTCAAATATTATATCAAGGCTATCTGGTAGTGCCATACTTGGCAAGTGTTTACAAAGAAAATGTGCACTCCTTCGGCACTACTGCACTCGGTTATCTCCGTTAGCCCCTTTTCCAAATGAGGGATAGACTTCATAACTTGCAACTCCATTTCCTTTGCCAAACACAACTATATTATCGTAGCTGTGGACTATTTCAGGAAATGGGCTGAAGCCCTTCCCACCTTCCAGGCCGATGGAGAAACTACGGTGCTATTCCTATTTAATAAGGTCATCTGTCGCTTCGATATGCCCCGCATGATCATCACAGACAATGGGTCTCATTTTCAGAATCACATGATGCCTGACTTTACATCGTTTCTCGATTTTTGCTAGGATCAGTTATCCTCCTACTACCCCCAAGCTAATGGTCAAGTAGAGGCCGTCAATGGCGTCTTAAAAACCATGATCTGTAGGTTAGTAGGGAATCATAAGACCCACTGGCATCAAATTTTATATCTTGTGCTATGGGCATACCGAACTTCAGTTAAAACTATTACAAGCTTCACACCTTTTCAACTAGCTTATGGCCTAGAAGTAGTTTTACCAATCGAGCGTAAGATTCCTTCCTTACAAATCACCATTGAACTCTTTCTCAGCACAACTGCCAAAGAAGAGTGCATGCTATACCTAAATCAACTAGATGAAACCCATCGAGATGCCGAATTGGCACTTGAAACCCACAAGCGCCAAGTCAAATCCCAGTACGACAAAAAGGTCAAGCCTCGTTCTTACCAAGAGGGAGATCTTGTTTTACTCTATGATAAAAAACATGATCTCTTGGGGGTAGGAACACTTCAACCCTTATGGCTCGGTCCATATGTCGTCAAGAAATCCCTCTCAAAAGGGGCATATGAACTTCAGGACTGGGAAGGAGTCCCACTCGTTGAGTGCCGAAATGGGCTCTATTTGAAAAAGTATTATGCCTAGTACTACACTAGGCATGTGCTTTGTAATTTTATGTATTTATAAGTTTTTCTTCCTTTTTTATGTAACTGGATTTTTTGGTATTTATTGAAGTATTTTTCTGATACACATTTCTCGTAATACAGATGCCTTCACTGGGATTAATGCATGGGTGTTTGATGATGTAGAAAGCCTCAAGGATCTTCCTAGGATACTTGGATGATAGTAAAATTAGCTACAACTGTCACAAATATACATGCATATGTATGTTTAAAAAATGAATATCAAAGTGAGAAGGAATTATTACCTCGAGGCTCAGTGTGGTATTGTTGGAGAGCGCAATGCAGCTAGGTGGAAGATCCCTGAGCCAGCTCCAGATCAAAACCTGCACATAGCAAAACCAAGCATAATATCACAACATATAACCTTGATAAACAATGCATGAACATATAAAGATATCTAGTTGTATATAACTAAGCCACTCATGCTAATGATATTGAATAAACATACAAATAAGTCATACTATCAACATCTCGGAGTGGACAATACAACTACAGTTCTATCTTGACGTAGAAAGACTGATTACAACCATTAGTTGCATCAACCTTCCCTTACCTCTCTAGCTCCTCTCTCTCTCTCCCTTCTTAACCTCTTCTAATGCCTTAGTCTGAGACTCTTCTCAACAGTCAAATAGGAAATCATTTCAAATGGTTCAACCTCTTTCACAATGGCCCTAGCCTTGCATATATAGCATGTGAGGTTAGGGTTGCCAAGTCCCTCATGAGTTCCATTAGGAAAAAGTAGTGATGTTTCCATGCCTTTGTGCTCTTTCCCATTTGTATACTCCATTATGAATTAGTAATTCCCTCAAACAAGCTAAGTTTTGATGTTTCCCTGCTTTTATGAGCTGACATAGGATAGAATCTAGGGATATTTTCTTAGTCAAATCGTTCCCTTGACCCATAGAAACTCATTAGGGTTCCCTAACACTCTTCCCTAGGTAAAAAAACATAGTTACTTTGGGCACTAACTCACCCTTAGCCTTGCTAGGAATTTTTATAAAGCAGGTTGGTAGTGTTTAGGCAGCGTTAGCTTGACAATTGGGCCTGTGAACTTGGTCGGTCCTTCAATCATCATGTATTTATCCTCTGAGCTAATGAGTAGGTCATTTTTCTGTATAACAGATGCCTGCTAAAGTGTGAGATGAGAGGTTGTGATGATGGCCAAAATACTTAAATTTTAACTGTCCTTTTATTTGGAAAAAAGAGAGAGAGGATCAGAGCTTCGGGCGGTACGAGAAACATGATACAACACATATATATAAAACAACTAAAATCATGTCCTCAGTCGAGCATTCCCATGGTTAGTAGCTATGTCAGAGTGATTTTCTCATAAAAGAGATATGACGATGTTGGCCGCCGATAAGCACAATGTGGAACCTGTGTCATAATATGATCATTCTAATGAGTTGTCTCCAAAAAACAATAAACGCAACTTGGGAGAGGAAACAAGGCTGAGTGATGCAAGCCTCTACCCAAGGTCTTGATTTCCTCTTCACCAAACATCATAGATCGATACATATGAATATAGGCATTGATGTCGAATATGCACAAAATCGTCTAATTACTAGTCAATAATGGAGGTGAATAACAGACGTGAGGATGGCCACCGATAATGGTGATGGTCTCCAAGATGAATAGTACAATCTAGCTAGTGAAAATAATGCTTTTATCCTCAAACACTCGTAGATTCGTTTAACCAGGAACCAATAATGAAAACCCCTGACCAAGCACAAGGTGACCTGCCATTGATCTCTGCAAGTACCAAGGAACTGAAGTGTTTCTAGGTCTTTTTCCTAGATTAGAGTGTTGAAGTCAATAGGAAGAGACCTGTTGAAAGGTAGGAAATAAGGTGTCCTACATTAGTTGACACAAAACAGGACAAGAATGATTGTTTTTTGAGGAATATTTTGAGCATAGGGTCAAAGCAATAGAGGGCATGATGGTAGGATATGCTTGATGGTTTGATGGAGGAAATAGAAGATAAAGGTTCTCCCTTGAAAAATAGAAGGCATGACAATGATTTTAACCATGCAGCACTAGACTCATGAACACCAATGAGCGTTAAGATATAGAGATGCAAGAACATTTGGGTATATAGGCTAAATGCATAGGATGGTAAGATTCATATTGAGAGATCGTCACAAGGAAGGTTTATCTGAGGGAGTGCCATGTTCAAGGGAGTGACTACTGCCAAAAAAATCTTTCAAAATATGAAACATAACGCAATTGTAATGTCCACTTTCCCCAATTGATTAGTTTAGTGAATCCATATGGGTAAAATCATCAATATTTTCATGTTTTAAGAGTTTGAAAAGGACCATAAAAAGAGCGATTCTATGCCCTATATAATTAGTTTAATGAGTCCAGATAGGCAAAATCGTCGATATTTTCATGTTTTAAGAGTCTGAAAAGAATCGTAAAAAGAGCGACTCTGTTCCTCATTTGTGTAATTTAACGAGTCTAGACAAGACAACTTGGTGGTCTTTTCATATTTCGAGAGTCTGAAAAGATCGTAAAGAACGACTCCAAGGTGGTCCCTTTGTCATAGCTTTTAATCAGGTGCAACAAAGGTTTAATAGTATACCCGGAAAGGTTCCTTTTCCGTGAGTTAATCTACTGAGTCTGGATAAAGAGAAACTTATGCTCAATAGATGTTTGCCTCATTTTTTTAGGAGTATGAGGAGATGGAGTAAACTTGATATTCGTCGTGAAATTTTAAGTAGTCACACGACGACAAACTCAATACCTTCATCAAATTTTAACGAGTCAAATGAAGAAAGCTCAATGTATCTTTCTCAATTTAGTGAGTGAGGAAAAAGAGGTAAAAGAACTGCTCATTCCTTCTTCGTAGATTTAACGAGTCCGAAGAAGGGAAAAACTAGGGGATTTTTCGATTTAAGAGCAAGAAATATTCCCAAAAAATAAAGTGCTCATATCGTCATCGTAGATGTTTAACGAGCCCAATGAAGAAAACTCAGGTTTTTTATTTATTTAATGAGCGAGAAAATTTCATAAAAAGAATGCTCAGAGCTTCTTCATAAGTTTTTAACAAGCCTGAAGAAGGAACTCAGGGTTTTTTTGATTTTATGAGCGAGGAAAAAGTCCCAAAAAAAAATGTTGAGTTGTTCTTTTTTAGTTTAGTGAGCTAGAAAAAGAGGGAAAAAGAGTTTCTCAGACCGTCGTCCTAAGTGTTCAATGAGCCTGACGATGAAAAACTCAGGTATTTTTCAGTTTTAGAGCGAGAAAACATCCCATAAAAGAAAGCACTCATTGAGAATTAAACATGGTCATTTTTGTCGTTCAATCCTGAAAATTCTTTCATCAAAACATGAGCAATTTCTGTCAATATGGGGCCATGGCACATGATAAATATCATTGGAAATGGACTACTTCTACTTTAATGACTTCAATTAAGATAATAATGTCTCCAAAGTGACTATAAGGGAGTTATTGAGCCTCCACTTCTGCCATTTACATCATTTGAGAACCGTGAGAGTGTTTTGGAGCTAAAGAGGAGCAAATTTTCCATAGATGATTATGGGATATCTGGGCGACCATTCGATGTGCCATCAGTCCCAGATAGATGCAAAAACCTTGATCATGCATTATTCAAACTTTTTTATCATATTTTGGGGTGATTTTTTGGATAACTAGGGATCCCTAGTTCATAAATTGCGCCTAACGCCCCCTACCAGGTTTGTAGGGAGCGTTAAACTCCCTTTACGACTTGGTGGAGGGTGTTAATCCTCCCTGTGTGTCACTAGGGGGTGTTAGTGCATGAGGGTGCACCCCAAAACCCCAAGCAGTGATTTAATGAGTATTTTTGCCCCATTTTAACTGATTTTTGGGTTGATTTGTGCAGGTTTTGAGCCATTATGACTAGTCTATGGAGAGAACAGGCCCATGATCAATAAGAATTGCTGATGTGAAATGATCCTACTTGCATACTTGCATTGCACCATTGTGGGTTGATGAAGTATGCTTAGTTGGACTTGATAAAAGGTTAAGAGGACCTTTTGAGCTGGATTATTCAACGCTGGGATGAACACGAGCAGGTGTTCTGGATTAGGGATCATGAATTGGCCTTTGACCGAGATGATACATATTTCTTGGCTGGTTTGTCATGTAGAGGAGAACGGGAAAACCTGGCTGGGGGTAGGCCTGATCCTTAATCCACCCTAGAGTTGGTTCAAGCTTATTGCATCCCTGATAGCAGACTTGTCAGCAACAGAGTCCCTATAGAGAGGATTAGATCTAGATCTATGAAGGCCATTTTATGGATGATTGTGTGTTTGGCGGGGTCAAAAAGTCCCCACGTTTCAACAAAGGCCCAATGGTTGCTTGCAGTTGACTGTATCCATCCGCATATATTCAACTGGTGCAAGGTAGTGCTTCACCACTTGAAGGTAGAATTGAATGCATGCAAGACTCAAACCCAACATAGAATTTGGGTATGGCATTCTCATTGTCTCATTCATACTTGAGAGTAGGGAAAATTTTAAGGATGGAAAGTTATCTTGAAGTTTAAAAACATTGGCGAATCTCACTAGTCCCTAATATGCAAACTATAAAATGTTTATTGATGTATTTGTAAAATTATTTAAATATATAATGATTTTATATTTACTCTCTACATAATGTTGGCGATTTTTGAGGTTAAATACTTTTATATTTTAAAATTTGGGTGAATCAATTTTATAAAAAATGCAAATTTGTGAATCTTCTTTTTGGAAAAATCATGGAAAATTAGCCCACCTGCGAATATTAGCCCTAAAATTGTCCATGCTTGAGAGGGTACCCATTATGTGCCTGCGGATGAGCTTAGGTCCCCTCGAACTGAGGGAGCCTAGACAAAGGCGATGGACATCACTTGATCCTCACATAGGAGGAGGACCTATCCAAATTTTTTTTTGCAGAAGATTTTTTCGGATGGATTAGTGGCCAGATTGTGATGATTGACGATTGTGCCTACGAGGGCATGGACTTCACCGATGACCTTGACTTGATTTTTCCGCTTGGAACAAACTCGGGGCCTCAAGGTAAGGATGATTTTTGAGGGTCCTTAAAGTATTTTTAATATTTTGAATGTTTATGTTATGTTTTTGTTGATTTTATGGGTGAACAAGTACTGGTATGAAGCTTTTTGCTTGACACAGATGTGGCACTGGTATGACCTACAGGTGAACCTCACCAAGTGAGGCGAGGAGGCCAACTACTTGATGAGGGGGAGGGGTGATGCTGAAAGTATTCATGAGGTTCTGAGGATCCTGGAGGGCTTGAGTGGGTGTGCCCCCCCTTCCTATTAGGGATATCCCCGTTCATATGCAGCGACACACAGTCGGTGTGCCTGAGTGGTTTGTGGTTCCTCTTTAGAGGATAGCTAGAGCAATATTATCATTTCATGAGTAGTAGGCTCTATTAGCAAGCGCTTGGTATAGCCAACAGGTGTTTATAGCTAGGCTTTGTAGCCATTTTCTACTTAAAACACCCAGGTTTTGGGAATATTTTGATGTAAAAGGCTACATTCGATATATATATATATATATATATATATATATATATATATATATATATATATATATATATATATATATATATATATATATATATATATCTACAAATATTTTGGTATTTTATGATGTAAATGTGTTTAAAGTTTTTTTGTAAATTTTTAACTGTGTAAATATTTACTTTCATACATGTATCTATAGCGAATGAGACAGATTCACATCTAATAAATAGTTTGCCAATGAATCAACAACTATATTAAATTATCTAGGAATGTGTTCACATGTGATAACCTGAAATTGACGTTCCAAGAGTCGTACCCTTAAATAATGACGTAACAAGATTGGATTCCGAATGTGATAATGATTTGTTAATTGCATAACAACAAGCTGAGAGTCTAAACTGACCACCAGATTGGAGATGTCCCTTGATGACGCTTCAGTGAGAAGTGAAATTATGGACATATACTCGGCAATATTGTTGGTGGCAATATCAAGAAATACCCCCTGGAACAAAACAGTTTTGACTCAGGTGTGTAAATGACCCAAGCAGCTAATGCAATGTGCCGTGTGTGACGACTGGCACCATTGACATATCCTACGTATGCTAAGGGCAATGAAGGCATCTTCATTACAAGAAATATGTATGAGAAAAATACTTCAATAAATACCAAAAAATCTAGTCACATCAAAAAAGAAGAAAAAATTATAAATACATAAAATTACAAAGCACATGCCTAGTGTACTACTAGGCATAATACTTTTTCAGATATAGCCCATTTTGGGGCTCAACGAGTTGGATTCCTTCCCAGTCCTGAAGTTCATATGCCCCTTTTGGAGAGGGATTTCTTGATGACATATGGACCGATCCATAAGGGTTAAAGTGTTCCTACCCCCAAGAGGTCATGTTTTTGATCATAGAGTAAAACAAGATCTCCCTCTTGGTAAGAAAGAGGCTTGACTTTTTTGTCGTACTGGGCTTTGACTCGGCACTTGTGGGATTTGAGTGCCAATTCGACATCTTGACTGGTTTCATCTAGTTGATTTAGGTATATCAAGCGCTCTTCTTCAGTAGTAGTGCTGGGCAAGAGTTCAACGATGATTTGTAAGGAAGGAATCTGACACTCGAATGGTAAAACTACTTCCATGCCATAAGCTAGTTGAAAAGGTGTGAAGCATGTAGCAGTTTTAACTAAATTTCGGTATGCCCATAGCACATTATATAACATTCGATTCCATTGGGTTTTATGATTCCCTACTAACCTACGGATCATGGTTTTTAAGATGCCATTGATGACTTCTACTTGACCATTAGCTTGTGGGTAGTAGGAGGATGATTGATCCTGGCGGAAATCGAGCAACGATGTTAAGTTAGACATCATGTGATTCTAAAAAAGAGACCCATGGTCTGTAACGATCGTGCTGGGCACACCGAAGCGATAGATGACCTGATTAAACAAGAATAACACCCCAGTTTCTCCATCGGCCGAGAAGGTGGGAAGGGCTTCGGCCCATTTCATGAAATAGTCCACAACTACGATAATATAGTTGTGTCTGGCAGAGGAAATGGGGTTGCAAGTTATGAAGTCTATCCCCCATTTGGAAAATGGGCCAACAGAGATAATCAGGTGCAGTAGGGCCGGAGGAGTGCACATTTTCTTTGTAAACACTTGACAAGGATGGCACTGTTGGATAGCCTTGATACAATCTTTGAACAAGGTTGGCTAGTAGTAGGTTGCGTGTAAAATTTTACGAGCAGTAGATATGCCAGAAAGATGACCGCCACATGCCCTAGCATGGCAGTCATTTAAAACGTGTTCTGCCTCCTCATGAGGGAGGTAACATCAAAGAACTATATCAGCACCACGGTGATATAATGTATCATTAACCACTAAATAGTCCCATGCTTGGTGGGAGACATGAAGATGATTACCTGACGATAGCTCACGGCGGAAACGTTGAGCTTGGAGATATACAAGAATGTCACCATACCAAAGGTCAGTAGTGTCGATAAGACTAAGGAATTTTTCACCTTGGTAGTAGTGAACACCACATCAAACTGTTGGAGGATGATGATCCATTTGGAATATTTCCCTCCTATGATTTGACGAGACAAAATGTGTCTCATGGGATTCTCCAAGGCGATGACAGTAGTCTATCGTAGCAATATGTAATGTCGAAAGTAGTTGACAACAAAGACAACTTCCAAGGACCACTTTTCCACATGTGAATATCTGAGTTCAGGCCCAGCTAGGCCTTTCGATAGATAGTTTATCACATGCTCACTCTGTTCATTGTGAGTTTGAACCAAAACCATTCCTAGAGAGGATGGCGAGGCTTCCAGGTATAGAAGAAAGTCACGCCCATAGTTGGGAGCACTAAGGAGTGGGGCTAACTAACCACTAAGCTAAACATGATGAGTAGCTTTGCACCTCCACACCCCTAGAGGGAGGGAAGGAAGCTCGGCACCTGGACTGGGAAGCCTATATCCTAGAGAGGAACCAGAGCATTAGAATAACAACCATTGCCAAAGAGTTAACAGTGTAATTGAGAGAGCAGAAAGACTTTACCTAGTACGGTAAAGGATTTCGATAAGCTGATAGGGACATATATAGTGAGATGGGGAAGCTTGGAAAGAGAGATTAGGACAAGAATGGAGAGAACCATATAGATCTAATATATAAGCACCTTTTTGAAGGCATCAAATGATCATTGAGCTTGTCATCCCACAGATATGACACTCCCTCCTTAAGTAGGCACATAAAACGTTTTATCAACTCAGCATATTTTACGATGAACCATCATAAGAATTTTTCTTTCCCTTGCAAACGTTAGAGCTGCAGAATGGATTGTGGTTCAGGAAATTGAGTAATTGCCTTTACCTTATCGGGATCAACCCTAATCCTGTACTTGGAGACAATGAATCCAAGTAAGCATCCAGACTCGACAAAGAAAACACATTTATGTAGATTCATACATATGTTATAAAACTGACATCTAAGAAAGATATCTCTTAAATGATCTAGGTGCTATGCTAGCTTCTTGGAATGGGCTAGAAGGTCATCCAAGTAAGCTTGAATGATATGTCTAATATCATGAAATGTGTAGTCCATAGCCCTTTGAAATGTAGCTCCACCATTATTTAAACCGAATGGAAGTTTTCAATAGGCAAAGATTACCCATGGGCAAACGAAGGCGGTTTTGTGCTTGTCTTGTGGTTTTATAGCAATGTAGTTGTAACCTGAGAAACCATCCATGAATGAGAATGATTCGCAACTCGTTGTCATCGATGATTTGGTCGATGAACGGTGTCAGATAATTATTCGTCGGACATGCGACATTCAAGTCTGGATAGTTGACACATAGGCGGATGGTTTCTTGTTTCTTATCGACGGGAACTAGATTAGAAACCTATTCCATTAAGCGAATGGGATAGATGAAACTAACATGTAACAACTTTTCCACCTCAGTCTTGATGGCTACCGTTTTGCGGGGGTGGACTGGTCGAAGCCTTTGGTGGACAGGTTTAACATTGTTTTATATCGTGATCTCATGCTCAAAAATAGAAGGATCTATGCTAAGAATGTCCTTGTAAGACCAAGTGAATACATCACGAAATTCCTTAAAAAGGCAAGTGAAGCTTGCAATTTCATCAAGACTGCAATTTTCTCCAACCTGGATGTTTTCTACGATGCTGGTAGTGATAGAAATATCAATGAGCAATGTCTTTGAAATATTTCCCATGTTTCCATGGGTCCAAAGTTTGGATAGTCGTGTAAGGTGAGGAAACAATTTCAGGTGCACTAAATGACAGGATTTGAAGAGGCATCATGTCCGAATTAGATATCTAAACACGATGGTCTGAGTCTTTCCAAGGTCGCTCTTCTAAATGTTGGAAATAATACTGAGAAGGGGGGGAGGGGTGAATCAATATTATCAAATCAATATAAATTTTTCATTTACATATTAAGATTCATATACGCTACTTCAGTTAAGGCAAACCGCGTGTATACACAACTGTGTGTAATGCAACAAGCGTATATCCAGTAAACTTATGATTCAGTTAGTTGATCCTTAATGAGTGCATCAGAACATTATTAACCATATGAACAGTAAATAGGAGCAGTAAAATAGAACAGATCATCACACAAAAGAAGCACACATGAACACCATGATGTAAGGTGGAAACCCAATGTGGGTGAAAACCACCTGCTGCAAGTCGTCTCAATCTTCTTTTTAATAAGAAACTTCTTTTTACAATGGTTCTATACTGGTGCAGTCTTATACAAGTACGCAGGCTTCTACTTGAAGAAGGCTATAACCTTCTTTCGTTCTCCAGCTTCTACTAGAAGGGAGCTACAACCCCCTTAGCTCTTGTACTAGCCAATCCATTTAATATTACGTAGGTGCCGACCTACTGAAATGCTCTAAACTTTACTCGTTTTCCAGTTGCTACTGGAAGGGAGTTACCACCCCCTTAGCTCTTGTACTAGCTGATGTACTAGTATATAGGTGCTGACCTACAGAAGGCTACAAGCTTCTCTTTCTTCCTCCAGGTACCACGTTTCATAAATTTTCAGACTGGATACTCCTGGAACACATCATCATAATCCAATTTTCATACTGGACCCATAAACAACATTGAAGAACAAAATTAATCATCACAACAATACACCCATCAACTACACCTACATCATCAATCTATGAATCATCCAATACTGAAACACTGAAACCCTGTCAACAACACAGTCACCAGAACATAGAACAGACAACATAACTCTACAACAATAACCAGATCCAAATACAACTTCAATTATCATATCTCATAATGTATACACTACTATGAAGACCCAAACCCATGTACATACACGCTTTCACCAAAGCCAACCCGCATACAGATCTGCAAATATTTACTCATAACTTTGCGGTTGTTTCAGACATCAGTCATACCCAAATCATAATATTCATACAATAAAACATGCGTCAATAATTTAGATCTAGTCTATTCATAATCAAACCATATAATGATAAACATTCCAAGCCTTAAGATCCCGATCCATCCTTAGATCTTGTTCTCCATCAACTGTTGAGATTCCTCCTTAGCTTAGATCAAGCAATGCATCATGAACCCATAACCAGCATACTGGATCTCATACTTCATCAGATATTCAAGACTTTCTCAATACATTTGCCTAATTATCTTCTTCGCCTTTTATAGTCTTAGGACTTACTCAATACCATGGTCCAAAACCATTGAGAACCAATACTAGGGATCCAATACCTGGGTTCAACACTTTGGATGCAATACCAAGGACCAAAACCATAGGTCTAAATACCACGGACTCAAAAATAAGCTTTCTCACATGTATGCACTTTTCCATGCATGAAAGTGTGTGCATACGCATATGCGACTTTTGATAAGCATTTCCACGTGTATACGCGCCTTTTTATATAGTGAATCTGCGTGTATAACCTGCATGTATACCCTACTTGGTATATAGCAAACCTGCATATATACCCAACTTGGTACATAGTGAACCTGCGTATAACCTTCATATGTATGTGACTTGGTATATAGTGAACCTGTGTATATACTCTTCTTTCTTCATTCTTTGTAGTCTGATCATCAATTCTTTGCTACTGACCTGCTGCACAATCTGTCATCTTTGTGAGTTGCCATCAAGGACTACACTTGTATCATAATGCCAACAATCTCCCCCTTTAGACTTTATGGCAAAGCTAACTTGCCATACTAAGAACTGTCAACTTAATGAGTTGTCATTGTACATTATATCTGAGCTGATTCCTTTGAGATTCCTTGCATCCCATGTGTTCTGTCGCATCTGATCTCTATTCTGTAGATCCATCTAGTTATGTATAAGTGAGATGTTCTGCTACAAGTGGGTTTCCATCAAGTACAACACATGCATCATAATGCCAACAATCTCCCCCTTTGGACTTGATGGCAACAACCATACCAAATCACTCTCCCCCTTTGAAATCAAGGGCAAAGGGCGAACTAAGATATTATCTTCCTTGATATACATTCCGCTGTCAATACTCCCCCTGAGTACCCTCTGAAATTGCTGATTGAGCTCCCCCTATGTATATGCCAAGATGTACCAATCTGTCCATGCTCCCTCTGAGTACATGCTGAAATATTTACTCTGCTGAAGAGTGTTGTTCATGCTCCCCCTGACTGTAAGCAAGGTCTGCAAAAGATGTTCTACAAGAAGAACATGACTCTATCGTAAATTACCTTCCTATCACCAAAGACTCAAACATACATCCATCTCCCAACCAAGTGGGGATATACCAATATTGACTCATCCACCCACCCAAGTGGGGATATAATAGATACCAATTGTTTATACATGACTGAAATATTACATCATCTTTCCCATGCATAGTGGGGGTACAAATTACATCATATGACCAAAAGGGATTCATCAAATGACCACAATAGATAGAGACAAACTATTACACAATGAGTCTTGATATGACCTTTACATGACATTTATAATAGAGACCAAACATCTAAATAAGACCATGATAGTCATCAGCAACTATCATACACAATGTATGATCTGCTCCATAAGCATCTGTCAAAAACATCTAGACCAGCAACAAAATCATTCACATTATATCATATGTGAAAAACACCATAGCCGTCTCATCAAGATTTGCATGATCCAAGTATCATCACTTTGGGAACATCTGCATCAATCAACATGTGTAAGTATCAACCTATCATCATATAGGTAAGAACTCATCATCATCATGTCTCAAACAATGCAACTTTGAGTAACCATTCATGTATCCAACACTATGTATCTTGAACTCAAGATCATTTGTCAAGACTTGATATCATCAACAGCAACAATCCTCATCCACATGAGCGCTAAGAACTATAGGAATCCTGCATCATAACTGTATTATATGATCTTTATGCATATGACGACAACAACATATGAGTGACTCGTCATCAAGTAATGAAGATGTGTCTTCAAGCTTTGTACTTCTCCTTATCCTTATGAAGATCACCGTGTAAGCACCATATATGCATCATTAAAGAATCAACCACAAATCTGATGGGAACACCAGCTATCTAACCCCAAAGAATCATATGAGATTTTGTCATGGATAACTCATAACCATATCATAGCAAGATATATCATTTAGCCATATAAGCATCATTACCAAGGACAACTAGCCATAATGCCAACAATGCATTATTAAAAGCATATGCTCCCCCTGAACCTGTGCCATCTGTTCACTGTCAGATCTGATCATGCATATATCAGCAAGAAGTATCAAGGCATCATCATCATTAATTTAGCATCAAAACACTTTAAAACATCTTACAAGTGTCAAGACATTTCCACACATCATTCGCAGATTGTAATCATGATCAAACAGAGCAAATAATGGACTGAATCATATCAGACCCTTTTTCTGAGCCTATCCCTACTGCTTTTCCTCAAACTAACATATACGTGACTTTGCAGTAAATAACTGTTGTGGTCACCAACAACCCCCCCCCCCCCCCCTTCTTTGTTTGATATTAGCAATAACACCAAGCAAAGGGGGGGACCCTGAACAATAAATCCAAAAAAAATATTTCTGTTAAAGTTTTTGTATTTTTCTCCCTAAAGCTTGATCGCATCGCAAGGAGAGAGTGAAGCGCTTCCTAAACGCGAAAAGCAAAGCTGCGAAGAAGCGACGCGAAGTTCATCGCGTCGCATACATTCAAAACGCTCTTAAAGAGAAAACCTTAAGGAACCGCCGACCGCTGATATGCGACATCGCACATCGCAAGCGTCGCATGAAGCAGCATAAGCAATTGAATGAAATATGCGATATTAGCGATCTGCGATATTAGCGATCTGCGATATCTGCAATCTGCGATAACACTTAATGACGTCGTAGCCCTCGATACTACGATACCAATCGCAGAAAAGACTCATCGCAAGAATTCTCCGACATACACGGTAGACCCAAAATTGAACGCGCGCCTTAAGGGAAATTAATGACCGCATGCTTGAGTATCCAGAAATGATTGCATCGCATTTGTCAAAGAGTCAAGTCATGATGAATGTCAGAATTACGCATTCATTAGAATTTAATGCTTTCATGTCAATCTTTTCGTCATTTCCCTTCTTCTTTGCGTAAACTGCAAGACATGCGACTGATATAAATCTATATGCAGGAAACATCTAAGGAAAAGGGAAGAGCGCCAATAAGACAACAAAGAGAAGATGCCTCCGCAAATGGATGCCGCATGTAGCAGAACCGCGGATTCCAGAATATCACCCAACAGGAACTGATGAAAATAGACTGTCCAAGACTCAGAGTCAAAGGCGCAAAAAAGCAGTGTGTTTACAAAAGATCCTGAAGCTCAGACTTGGTAAAGCAGAGAAAGAAGCGCAAGAGAAGGAAGACGCTCCAGAAAAGCCTGGAACAAAAGAACGGAAACAATTCTCGAAACAGGGGATTGTCCATACATCGCGACTCCTAACTCATTGAGTCATTCGCACGACCGGAAATCGAAATAGCAACAGCAAAATCAGTTCGAAAAGAAACTGGGTTGTACTAAGTGTGCGAATACACCCAGCTAGAGAAAGGTTTTCGAAAATATCTTCTAGTCTGTCAGAAAGAGGTGCCAGCTCTTGTCAGTTCTAATTATCAAGCTCGAACAAAAGGAAAGGACAACCAGCCGACTCTTTCAGGGCGAACAACGCATTGCTTACAGCACTAAAGAACAGATACAGAAACGGTTAGAAATTAGATTTGATTTTTAGAAATAAATTTGCTTTTAGTAAAAGGGCGGTCATTTTAAGCCGTTCCCTAAATTTGTGTAATTAAGATTAATTAGTTAGTAGTATTTAACCCTTCTCATGGCATTTGGAGAAGGGTTCGGAAATCTGTCAAAAAACTTATCCTCAGAACATGCACTTCTGCACCCTCGGAGGAGGTTTTTGATGAATGGATGGATCGAGATTTATTTATGTTTGCATTTTAATGTCTGTTACTGATGTTGCACTTCTGTACTCTTAGCAGATATTAGAACAAGTAGAAATAAATCGTTATTGCTTGAAGTTTATTAGTGAAATCAGTCATAAATGGTACTTTTATCTCTTGGCTGATTTCTGCTTATATTCTTAAAGTGATATGCAGCTGAGTTCTTTATATGTTAATGTATGAATGTGTGTATTACCATTTGGCACTTCTGTACGGTGGAGTCATTTGTTTATGCTTGACATATGAATAACTAATTATGTGATATGCTGTTCACAACTGTTTTGCCTAACTTCTTAGGCAGAATGGTTTATCTTCATTGATTTATATTCTTATAATAGCTGAATGATCTTTATTACCAGCTATTGTTCGAAATCTTTTTAGATCGCATAATAGAAGAAAATACCCCGGGTTAGCGTAGACTAGATGTATTATTTTTCCATTAGATTACAATAGCATAGAGTTAGTTTAGAAGTTAGAATTAAATTAGCTTAAAAATACCCTTAGATCAATACCATCAAACTCTACACACACGCACACCCCTCACATTGGGAAACTGGTCCCATTACCCCCAGTCGGACCCGCTACTCCAAACGGGCAAGGAGCCACCAACCAGGTTCCGGACCGGGTGGGTATCCCCCTTGTTGTCGACCCGATTTCGGGGCCCTCAACACTAACTTACGTATATACGTGACTTCCCTTTATGAAACTTGCGTATGAGATTTAGGACACTTGATGTTTTACACTTTCAGCTCACTCTGAGTCTGTTATGTCTGTATATTGTGTTGTGCCACATCTTTTTGACTGTAGTTCCTTCTTCTTCCATATCTTCAAGTGTGATGATGTTTTCTCCTCTTGGTATGGTGCCCGTACTTTGTTCCTGCAATCCTTAGCTATATGTCCAAGCTTGTTACATGCATAACATCTCACATGTTTCATATTCCTTCTGTAGCAATCAACATCTCTGTGACCAAACATATTGCAAGAAAAGCAATATCCCTTAAAGTACCTAGAACGTGATGGTCTTTTTGTGTGATGGTCTTGAAACATTCTTCTTCTACATCTGGCTGCAACATGTCCAAGATTATGACATACATAACATTCAACATTATTCATCAGAGGAGTAAAATATTTTCTTTGAAGAATTTCTTTCCTTGGCTATTGATGGGGTAGTCCTCTCATCTCCTTGTTGATTATTTTAGATTTCTCATTAGAATTCCTTGCCTCTCCTTGTGAGCTAGATTCATATTCAACAGATTCATAAAAACCAAGGCCAATTTTGATAGCAGGAGACCTTTGACTCCTAAGAATATCATCCAAGATCTTAGTACTATCTTGAAATCGTAAGAGCTTATCCTTTTCTTCTAAGTTATCTTTTAGAATATTTACCTCATTCTGATGTTGCTCCTCCTTTTCATGATACCGCTTCTTCATGTTTTCTTCAACTTTTCTTCCTTCTTCCAACTGATGTCTTAGTTCAAGAACTTCGTTTTCTTGTTTTTCAAGAGCTTGGAGTATTTATTTATTCTGATTATTTGATTATTCAAGATCTTCTTTTAGCGAGAGAATCGTAGCTTCAAGACTTTCATAGTAATTGGATCTTTCTCTGAGTTTCTTGATTGTTGTGCTCCTTTCATTTACTTCATTTCTTAATGATGTCACTTCATCCTGCAACTTTTGACATTGATCTTCCTTTTCCTTGAATAACTTCCTTACCTTGTTTCCTTCCTCTAGTTGAGCTTTTAGTTTGGTAACTTCTTCTTTGGAGATACATTCCCTTTTGTGCAATAGATCTTGTTGATCTCTAATTTTGTCTGTAAGCCTTTTAAATTATGCCTCTATTTGATATCTTTCTTTCTCACCCATAAGAGAAAATTCAGTTGTTTCACTATCACTTTCATCATCTTCAAATGGATAGATAAGTGTATCGCCAAAGGATAACAAATTCATACCTGATAGTTCATCTTCATTCTGAAGTGATTTGAATTTGAAGTGCTTCTCCCACATATTCCCCAATCGATTCTCCCACTGTCATAGTTCTTCTGAGATGTCTTCTTGTTCTTAGGCGCTTTCTTCTTAAGCTTCTTTCTCATTTTTCTACGGATCTCCTTCAAGTGATCAAGCTTCTACCAAAGGACCTGCTCTGATACCAATTGTTGGAAATAATACTGAGAGGGGGGGGGGGGGGGGTGAATCAATATTATCAAATCAATATAACTTTTTCATTTCCATATTAAGATTCATATACGCTACTTCAGTTAAGGCAAACCGCGTGTATACGCAACTGTGTGTAATGCAACAAGCGTATATCCAGTAAACTTATGATTCAGTTAATTGATCCTTAATGAGTGCATCAGAACAATATTAACCATATGAATAGTAAACAGGAGCAGTAAAATAGAACAGATCATCACACACAAGAAGCACACATGAACACCGTGACGTAAGGTGGAAACCAAATGTGGGTGAAAACCACCTGCTGCAAGTCGTCTCAATCTTGTTTTTAATAAGAAACTTATTTTTACAATGGTTCTATACTGGTGTAATCTTATACCAGTACGCAGGCTTCTACCTGCAGAAGGCTACAACCGTCTTTCATTCTCCAGCTTCTACTAGAAGGGAGCTACAACCCCCTTAGCTCTTGTACTAGCCGATCCATTTACTAGTACGTACGTGCCGACCTACTGAAATGCTCTAACCTTTACTCATTTTCCAGTTGCTATTGGAAGGGAGCTACCACCCCCTTAGCTCTTGTACTAGCTAATGTACTATTACGTAGGTGCCGACCTACAGAAGGCTATAACCTTCTCTTTCTTCCTCCAGGTACCACGTTTCATAAATTCTCAGACTGGATACTCCTGGAACACATCATCATAATCCAATTTTCATACTGGACCCATCAACAACATTGAAGCACAAAATTAATCATCACAACAATACACCCATCAACTACACCTGCATCATCAATCTCTGAAACACCCAATACTGAAACACTGAAACCCTGTCAACAACACAGTCACCAGAACACAGAACAGAGAACAGAACTCTGCAATAATAACCAGATCCAACTACAACTTCAATTAGCATATCTCATAATGTATACGCTACTATGAAGACCCAAACCTGTGTACATATGCACTTTCACCAAAGCCAACCTGCGTATAGATCTGCAAATATTTACTCATAACTTTGCGGCTATTTCAGACATCAGTCATACCCAGATCATAATATTCATACAATAAAACATGTGTCAATAATTTAGATCTAGTCTATCCATAATCAAACCATATAATGATAAACATTCCAAGCCTTAAGATCCTGACCCATCCTTAGATCTTGTTCTCCATCAACCATTGAGATTCCTCATTAGCTTAGATCAAGCAATGCATCATGAACCAATAACAAGCATACTGGATCTCATACTTCATAAGATATTCAAGACTTTCTCAATACATTTGCCTCATGATCTTCTTCTCCTTTTATAATCTTAGGCCTTACTCAATACCATGGTCCAAAACCATTGAGAACCAATACTAGGGACCCAATACCTGGGTTCAACACTTTAGATGCAATACCAAGGACCAAAACCATAGGTCTAAATACCATGGACCCAAAAATAAGCTTTCCCACATGTACGCGCTTTTCCGTGCATGAAAGTGCGTGCATACACATACACGACTTTTGATCAGCAATTCCGCGTGTATACATGCCTTTGTATATAGTGAACTTGTGTGTATAACCTGCGTGTATATACCCTACTTGGCATATAGTGAACCTGCGTATATACGCGACTTGGTACATAGTGAACCTGCGTATAACCTGCACATGTATGTGACTTGGTATATAGTGAACCTGTGTACTGATCATCAATTCTTTGCTACTGACCTGCTACACTATCTGTCATCTGTGTGAGTTACCATCAAGGACAACACTTGTATCATAATGCCAACAATCTCCCCCTTTGGACTTGATGGCAAAGCTAACTTGCCATACTAAGAACTGTCAACTTAATGAGTTGTCATTGTACATTATATCTGAGCTGATTCCTTTCAGCTGCCCTGCATCCCATGTGTTCTGTCACATTTGATCTCTCTTCTGTAGATCCATCTAGTTATGTATAAGTGAGATGTTCTACTACAAGTGGGTTGCAATCAAGTACAACACATGCATCATAATGCCAACACTAAACCCATGATCTCTTTAATATCTTCATTTGTAGGTAGGACTTGATTGAGAAGATTGAAAGAAGGAGTAGTTATGGGAGGGTTGGTGGTACCATTGGTGTGACCAAAGTGACTGGAGATTCCGATGTTGATTGAATGGCCTGGTAGGCCAATTCAACTAGTGATAGTGGCATTTTTTCTCCATAAGTGTCAATCTTTGAAGGGGATGGTAGGATCCAAGGATCAATTTGTTCTTGAGGAATGGATGAAACCATATAGACCGTCTGTGGAACCATGGGTAGTAGAAGAGGGAAACAACCCATCAGGGAAGAGACCTTCAAAAGACCAGTACCGATACTGACATAAGAGTCAGGTACACCACCCACTAAGGGTATAGAGCCGCTGCGTAATGGGGAATAATAAGGGGTACAAAAGGACAACTGGTCCACTGTGACTATCTTTCCATCCAATGGAAATAGGATGATGTGAAAGATAGTAGACACAATGGAAATCGTGGTGTAAGTTCAACTACAATCTAACAAGAGATTATAGTCGAGCTTTCTATTTACGACTTCGATGTCCACTGTTACCGTTTTCCCATTCAAGGTGATGAGGTAGCTAGCTAGGTAACCTTTTGGGATGAAAGTGTGACTGTAAAAAGCTTTAAGGGAATTCGATGGTGGGGATAGGGTTGTAGAACCCAAAGCGAGCCAACATGAACTCGACATTATGCAGGTTGAAGCACCTTTGTCAATGACAATTCTATGTATTCCTTTCCCTTTAGAAAATATTTGCACTTGAAATGCAAGCTGGTGTGAAAGGGGAGGTTTACATTTTTCCATGTCGAAAATTACAAGCATGGAATCCTAGGGGTCAATACCACCAATAGCCAAAAGCAGAGCTTTCCTTTGTGCTGGACAAGTTTGTAATAGTTCGAGTGCCGACATAGCCGACGGCTCTTGTGCCAAATCTTCTACAATATTGTAGTTTTGGGTGGCACATGCAGATGTATTATGCGTTGTATGACGAAGTGCCCCTTTTGCGGGGCAAATCACAAGATCAGTAACCGACCTTTTGATATGAAGATCATTAGGCAGCGGTGGGTTTTGACTTGAGGAGGATTCCTCTGCATGAGCGATTGGAGCTCCATAAGATTTGGCTATGGTTTGTAGATCTACCGTTTCAAAGGTGTAAACGGTAGATGGTCCTTCACCAACTGAAGGATATTGCAAACAGCCATTGCCCCCTTGCGGGGGTTGGGGTTGGTTTTGAAAAAAGTGTTGTTGCTGCTGAGCAGGGAAAGGATTATTCAAGACAACAGGGGTCCTGCTAGTGTCCTTTTTAGCAATGAAATCTATGCATTCCTAAAGATGCAGACAATGATAGGTCATGTGGTCTTCAAAACAAATTTTGCAAGGGAATCTGGCAGGTTTATCCTTTTCATCATCAGAGGGTGCAACAACCTTCTTCTTTGGGTTGTACTGCTTTGTTGATTGCTCTTCAGAAGGAGTAGTCTTTTTCTTATTCTTCTTGTTCTTACCACTGGGTTTTAGTGTAGACTACACCGGGTTTATCGTGGTGGTAGGAAGAGCAATCAATTTGGTAAAGGGGTCAACTAACATCTAGACAATGTGACCGCTGAGTTATTTTACATCATCCCTGGAGGTTGCGCCGATAATCCCATCAGCGTGCGTCCAGGTTGCTGAGTAGGGGGAGCATTGGAGTTATGAGGGGCATTGGGATTGACATCGTATAAAGTGTGAAACTGCGAATATATCAGATCTAAGTGCTAGGCACGATGAATGGATTGGACTTCTATGACCGCACCACCTAAGGTGACATCTTTTGTGATTTGGGGGAGTAGACATTTGTAGAACCAATCGGCTAATAGATAGTCTGGGAGGGGATATTTGACTAACCTCCCCCTACGACTCCATTCATTTATATGATCAGAGATGTGGGTGGCGGTATCCTGACATAATGAAGTGAGGAGTCCTGTCCCAGTTTCCCAGCGGATGGGTAGCTGGAAGTGCTTTAAGAATTCCATCACTAAAGCACCAAAGGTATTGACTGACGTGTGTGGTAGCTCGATGTACCACTTGGCTGCATTGCCAGTAAGGGTGCGGGGAAAGAGACATAGCCGGATACTATC
Source organism: Pinus tabuliformis (assembly GCA_031772625.1). Classification (NCBI taxonomy): domain Eukaryota; kingdom Viridiplantae; phylum Streptophyta; class Pinopsida; order Pinales; family Pinaceae; genus Pinus; species Pinus tabuliformis. Next base: position 433,943,436 of record CM062812.1, on the reverse strand, counting down.
ATTTCCCATGGAGTTAGAAACACACCATAGATGATAGGTGGTGATGTGTGTACCCAGATCTCCCCCTTATTTCCCTTCCAACTTCAGGATCTTTGTCGGTATTTTATGCAGGATTGGCGGCCAAAGTAAGTTGTGATAGATGGGGTCATTTGTGAGTTTGTACAAGTCGAGGATATCAAGCGTTGCTTAGAAAGGCAAGGAGTTTAATGCCCCCAAATCAGACCAAGGTGATGACATATGACTTGAGGATCCTTGCGGTCCTTCCATCATGTTGTTTCCAATATTATACACAGGTTGCATGGTATAGTAATTGCCTTGGGGTATGGTATTGCACTGTGGGTTTCCATAGGGGTTGTTAGGCCAGGCGCTGGAAGTGCCCCCTTGACTCATTTGAGGTTGTGAGTAGGGTGCCCCTATGGATTGATTGGGACCTTGTTGAGGGTTCCCGCTCACCACATAACTAACCATAGGTCCTTGACTGACATAAGGAGGGTTCATGTCAATCAATGATTGACCATGCAGACCTGAAAATGGAGGGGGAACTATTACGCTCCCGGCCAATATATGCATATTGGGAACTGTGCCCCCAGATACCTGAATCTAGGGGTTATAACTATACAATGGATGCCAACCATAGAGTTGGTTGAAGGGACCCATGCTAACCATGCTATATTGAGCGTTATAAGGAGCGCTATATGTAGCACTTGTCGAAGGTCCAGGGGCTAACACAAAAGGGGCGGAACCCAAAATGTACTGGGTTCCACTCGTGGTGGGTGTCACGATAGGATTTGAACCTGCGATAAATGGGATAGCGGGGTTTGACATCACAAGTGCTATTGTTAGAAAATTATATATTACGGAGCAATGGAACACATAAAATATTGCAGAAATATAAACATAGAAAATGCACAAAACAAGAGAGACACAGATATATGTGGTTCACCCAGTTTGGGCTACATCCACCCCGAACAGCCAGTCCTTCCTTTCTATTATCCAACAAAATGAAGAGACACAACCTACGGCAAATCTGCTGTAATATCCTCTGTTTTCTCTCACAATCTCACCTCTCTGTTTCTCGCTCACAGAATACACATCTATCACACAACCTCAAATACAATACCCTCATACAAAGAGAGGGGTTGCCTTCTAGGTCAAAAAACCCTAAACTAAACATAAGTTCTACCGTCAGATCATCCGCCTAATGAATGACCCAGATTGACTGGAAATTACTATACTTTTACAAGGCAATTTTACAACTGTTTTTAGCTTTGGGGGCGCTGCCCCCGGAACCCCCCGCCAGGGGGGGCCTCCCAAAGGTCGCAGCCGCCCCCCCCTGGACCCCCCCTGTAGCGAATATTTTACGGGCGGCGTTGCCGCCCCCATTTCGAACTGGGGTCCTATGTAGCGATACCTTTGAATATAGAAGATAATCAGGCTCCACACCCAACAACTATACTGAATGTCAACTGGGGAGGTGGTGGTGGACCAAAAGTGTCCACAAAAACCCATGATATGTTAGTTGTCGATGGGATGGGTGGAAATGTTCCAACAGAAGACAAAGGAGGTATAAATGCAACGACAACCAAGATTGGTCCCAATGGGTTCATGATTGGAGGATTGTATGGAGGAAGAAATACTTCAGTAAAGAAATCCTTTAGTTAGCTTGAATCGTGGGATGTCCAAACTAATTATGTGTTAGATCTCAGAGATTGATTTCCCAAAGACGGGGAATCTGGTTCACTGGGGCTTGACGGATCCTCTGCAATGAGTGGGGGAAGTCCTAACAACTATCTAGATAGACAACGAGGGCTGGATGTAGCCATGGTGGCCAATAATTTTTATCAGTAAATTTTATGGTGATGTTTATTAAAGTCTTGGTGGTAACACTCTAGCACTTGAAAAATAAAAATACACTAAGGAAATCAATCAACAAGTAGAGGGAAATGACCTTGTTTGATCAGCACTGATCACTGGAGATGAAACCAAGTATCACAATGAATAACAAAGAGAGTTGGCCAAATGTATAGTTATGATTACTCTTGAGCTTCGCCTGAACCTCATGTTAAGGGGTCAAGTACTCTCGTGAAGATGAGCACCCTCCCAAAATCTGAAGACAGAGTAAGTTCGTCTGTGTAAGGTACCAGGGTAGCCTGCCCCAGTCACCTTGTGTTTGTCCCTAAAATTATGGCCACTAAGGATACCTCAAATCATAGACATTACCGGGGGGGACATAGTCGCAGATAGTATGCTGTGTGGGCATGATACCTGAGTCCCCGACTCAGCTCAGATATCCCGGAAGGGATCCCCGATACATAAAATACTCAAAGGAGATGTAAGCAAAGGTGGGATATATTCACTTACAGTCTGATGTTGTCTTGTATTGAGATCCACTTTTATTGGAGTGGTATCGGATAGTATGAGTGCAGAAGGATTTATCTCTTTAATGAAACTAGTTTTGGTGTACGATATTCGGCATTTAACTCACACTGCATATCCCAAGATCTTAGCCTAAACTAATGTGTGTTTACTCTAAAAAGAGTTGATGATTGATTTTATTAGGTAGATTTTAAATTTACTTCATTAGATTCTTTGGTAGGGGTGTTGACATATGAAATTATATTGGACTCTGACTCAAATCATTCAAAAACAATTCTTGTAAATTTTCACTTTCGATGAATAAGTTGCTTCAACAAAGGGAGAGTCATTCATACATTAATATTTATACCATGCATCCTATTGAGTAAAACACTAGCATAACCAACATAACTTCAATGCTCACTAACAACTATTGAAACCAAATAATGCAGATCTAACCAGCTAAGTAGAAAACAATAACTTTTTTTGTATTTTTAATTTAATGAAAACAAAAACGTTAAGAAGTAAAGCTATTTTCTTAAAAAAAAATTGTTCAGGACACAGATCAGTCAAACAAGTGCAGTTGCAGACCCCTGATCAGTCTACAAGCATATTTCCTAACCCATGAGGTCACTGGGTAAGTTGTTTATCAAGAAATTGCTGACTAATGCTCTATACTAGAGGCTACAGAGAGTTAGTTTCAGCACTAATTCTCTATTTGTGAGGACACAATGATTTATAAAGCAATTTTTACACTAGTAAACAACGTTAGTGAGGAAAAAAAATCAAAAATGGGATGCGAGGATTAGATCTAGGGCTGAGCAATAAGAGAAGGGTATTGTATGGTCCTGAGTGGTCAGAAAGGGAATGAAGAAGTATAGGAAGGCCTGGAAGAAAGAGAGATCTAGGAACTTTCTGGTTGTAACTTTTGGTCGATGAAGTCTTGATGGAAAATACAATCTGTTTGTAAGGAGAGTTTTGGTCCAACCATGAACCTATGCCCAGTCTAGGAGCCTCATGCCTATACTCAGTTTTATGATTTGGTGTTCTCAAGCTTATCCAACTAGTAGAAATGGAGAAGTGGAAAAATTTAAAGAAGAAAAGCTAAATCGGAGGTCTTTATATGCTTCTCTGAAGGAACAACCTCTCCTACTATCAATAAGTTGGGATCCCTCTTCTGCCCCAAAATAAATAAGTGCCTATGCATAGTTCTCTTAAAAAAATAACAAATGTGAAAGAAGAGAAAGGCTTCCTGTGTAGAGAGGTGAAGTAGACAACTCCATTAGGGTATTTCCTAGGCTTGCTGGCAGTTTGGAAATTCTTATGTTCTTGCAAGAATCTGATGCGGTACTGTCAAGGCTTGATGGAAGCAAAGCAACACCAGAGATAAACTATACTCTGAAAATCATAATCTCGTGAGCTAAACTATCCTTCCCAAGTCGAAACACTGTGATTTGGTTGAATCTTATGTTGTGTTCAACTAAGAAGGTACACGGAAAACCATGTCTGCCCATGGGGCAACTGGAGAAGCCAAAGTAATCTGCATGATGAATCAATAATCCCTAATGGACCAAGGCCCTGCACTAAAACGAAACAAGACAGAGAAGATTCTTCTTCATCATCTTTCCATAGATTCTCCATACCCTTCTTGGTCATCTTTCCACAACATGATAGAGTTCTATTGTCGCGACTGAAACACCCTCCAATATTTTGGCTTGTAATCAAATTTCATAGCCTACTATGGATCCTACAATTGATTATTCCTTAGTCACTTATTTGGTAAACTGATGATCTCAAGCTTCCCTCTTCGATCTTAAGAGTCGTTCACGCTTGGATATTATATAGTATGTATCATCTTTGGGCATGAGGATTATGGCTTGTCATGCAAAGGGAAGTTTGTTTTTTTTCAAGGGGAAATGTTTGTGAGAATGGGTTGTCATCACCACAGAGAAATGTTTTACACTCATTTCAAACACTCACATAAGTTTCACCTTTATCCTCCCAAAGTCTCTCATCAGAGCCACACTTGTCATAAGTTGCCACAAAGGTTATTGCATTAAGTGTAGTATGTGTTATGTTATGGATGGGCTATGTTGTCTCGCTAAGTGTTCAAGTGTGTGAACGTAGTCAAGTTCTATCATTGTTCACATTAGTTCCACTGATCCCACACTTAGCCAAATTCTAGAGTTTCCCTAGCAACTTAGCCTCGTCCAACTTTCCTTAACTGTGCACTTTTCATGTGCAACCCTAAATATTTTCCATTGCCTACTAGAACTGTGCAATGCACAAAAATCCAAACATCCCTTAGCATATATAACTCTGCAGTGGTTTCCTCCAGTCTCCTTCCCTCAGCTGGAGCCCACTATCTCAAGAAACTGCGTAGTTTTGTCCCTCAGGAATCTCAGCTGCCTATCTTTCCTTGCATCCAGAAATTGTAGATATGTGTCTCACAGCTGCACAGTATGCCTTGCACCCTAAGACTACAAATATGTGTCCTCCCAAGGCCTCATCCCACCGCAGTGCCTTTCATCCTAAAACTATGCAGTTTATCCCTCAGCTGCTCATTTTGTCTTGCATCTCGAAACTGCACAAATGTGTCCTCCTAGAGCCTCATCCAACAACAACCACTGTTTACTAAAACAACACAATTATGTTTCTCAGGGGCCACGAAGAAGGATGACATTCTAGATGACTCTCAAGGAGTTGAGGAGAAAGATAAGAAAACCAAGGAACCTGAGGTATGATAGAATATCAGGACTGCATGAAGACTCCATCTAATGCATAACCCTTTGGAGGGTACGTATGGAAAACAAAGAACATCTTTTGAAATGCACCTCTTAGTGTATCTTGAATGACTACTTATCATTGTTAGATCATTCTGGCTTCAATGAGATGCATGGTTGCAAGCATTGAAAGTCATTCCATTTTTTTCCTTTATGTGTCTCTGCTCCCTTTCACTTGTTGGATCAAGTGTCATATTTTGACATGTTTGGTTGTTATGTCATGTTTGTGAACCATTCTAGTGACCTTGAAAGTTGTTCTTTGTGTATAAAAGTTTTCGTAGCGATGTAAACACCTACCACACTCATACACAAAGTTGTAAGCATTGTCACACAAGTGTCGTCACAGTGATCCAAAGGTTTATCCCAAGTGCCGCACTTATAGATTTTAACTCTAGACAGTCTCACAGAGGGAAATGATTTTCCTTTTTGTCCGAGTGGTCTATGTTGTCATGTTTTCAAAGTATGCTAAGTGTGTGATCACAATATCAAGTCCTCACAAGTTCACTTGCCTCCCACACTTAGCCATTTTCCTGAATATACTTTCGACTAAACAACTCTACTTCACCGAAACCCGATTGAGATTAATTGCATAGTCTCAGCCCTCAATGATGTTTCTCTATGACCTGGAACTGTGCAGTGCTTAAGGTTTTCCTCCAAGTTGGTTTCACTATGCATTCCCAAAGGTGAGAAGTCTACCTTATTTCACAAAATTGCATAGAAACTTCCTCAAATCCCGACCTGATCTGCTCACTTCACAAGATCAGTCAACAAGTCTCCTCCCTACTTGCTGGAACTCCAAAATGCATAGAGACCTGAGCCTTCTTTGCTTTTGATAACTACTAAGATATGTCCTCCCAATGACCTCCCTCAGTTGGGATTCACTACTCCTAGAAACTGCACAAAAATGTCCTCTGTAGTCCCACTGTTTCCCTGTCTTGTCTTTCCTCAGAAAGATGTTTAGAGGTGCCCCTAGGTACTACCTTACAACTACCACTAGTGACCTCAACTAAAAAATTATACCTCCTAGTGGCCACTACACAATTTTACTTGATAGTGAAAACTGTTTCCCGGAGTTCCTTAGTCATGCCTAAGTTGTGCTCTGCACAGTCTCAGTGACCAGTCTCCCTCCCTGTCAATTGCAACTACGTTGTGCATAGTTACTAGGCCCTCTTCCCCAACCTGTCATCTCTCCCAGGCCTGGTCCATGAAAAAAATGTATCATATTAGAGTAGGAGGTTTTGGATTTAATGTTGTCCCTTTATGAGTGAATTGTAGGAACAAGTACACTGATATATCATGGCGAGACAATGAACTAGATGAAGAATTAATTACAGTTGGATGGATGAAAGAAACTCAAGCACAAGGAACCCATGCATGTAACCATATTACAAGACCAAGACCATTAAATACCCCAAAACATCAAGCCATGCGGAGGTGAAGACAAAGCACATCCAGGAACACATCCATCATTCAGTAGCGACAATAGCTTGACATTTCCACCACAACCATACAACCCATGCCAGCAGTCTCATGTCAAGTTGTGTCATGAGTTGTCAAGGCCACATCACTACCATGGGCCATATATGTGGTAACCGAATGTAATGTAAAGTGAAAGTCCAATGGACACACAATGAAGATGAAGAGTCATGTCAGTTGAAACGTCATAGGAAGTTGAACAATCATGAGGGTAGTCCAAGATTCACAAGGGTCAAGAATCACCCTTGGCTATATATACCCCCTCATTGTATGAGCAAGGGAATTTTTACCTTGGATCCTCCTACAAATCATAGAGAGTTTTCATTCAGTTTTTTGAGGAGCAAGAAGTGGCTCCAATGTCTCGCTACTGAGGCTAGTGACGTACGATGTACATATGTGTCTTGGAACTTTTGCTTAATAAAAAAGCACGTTTAGGCCAAAATGTTTTCATTTATTTCTTACAGAAATTTATAAGACTATTCTTTCGACATTTGTAATTCCTGTTTGTTTCACATGTACTAAGATAGTTGAACTATTTCGGTTGTTTTAGTACTTACCTTGTTGGGAATGTGTTGTATTGGTTATCACTTTTGTCTCATCCTTGTAGGCTACTTGTTGGGTGTGGAGCCTGATTATCTTCTATAGTACCGACATATTGGACCCCAGTTCAAAATGGGGCGGCAACACCGCCCGTAAAATAATCGCTGCCGTGGGGGGTCCAGGGGGGGCGGCAACGACTTTTGGGAGCCCCCCCCTGGCGGGGGGTTTTGGGGGTAGCGCCCCCAAAGCTAAAAACAACTGTAAAATTGCCTTGTAAAAGTATAGTAATTTCTAGTCAATCTGGGCCGTTCATTAGGCGGATGATCTGACGGTAGAACTTATGTTTAGTTTAGGGTTTTTTGCCCTAGAAGGCAACCCCTCTCTTTATATGAGGGCATTGTATTTGAGGCTGTGAGAGAGATGTGTATTCGGTGAGCGAGAAACATAGAGGTGAGACTGTGAGAGAAAATAGAGGATATTACAGCGGTTTTGCTGTAGGTTGTATCTCTTCATTTTGATGGATAATAGAAAGGAAGGACTGGCTGTTTGGGGTGGACGTAGCCCAAACTAGGTGAACCACGTATATCTGTGTCTTTCTTGTTTTGTGCATTTTCTGTGTTTATATTTCTGCAATATTTTATGTGTTCCATTGCTCCGTAATATATAATTTTCTAACACTACTATGCAGGATACTAGACAAGCCTTCCTAGCTTACTGGTTATAACAGTCGTCACATCTGTTGTGGACTACTCTGCTAGATGGTGGACATGTCTCTCCTTGTACTTTGATTTTAACGACTGCCACGTCTGCTGGATGCTAGACATACCATTCATGGTTTGCGTGTCTCTTGTTGGGTGGTACTATTACATATCACTTAGAGGCTCACCTTTCTTCCCCCTTTGCAGTAAGAGAACCTTGACACAACTACATTATGCACTCACCAAGAACAGTTACCTTGTTGTTTGAAGATACCAGTGTAACACTCTCATGTCTTGATAGCTAGAGCCAAGGCAAATCTTTGAGTATTTGGAAATTGGGCCTTTATACCAGATTGGACTCCTAAACCAAATGGTGTGAGGTCTAGTTGGGACTTCATATCAGGGATATCCCCTTGGTTGACATATTTCCAGCATTGTCAATAAGTTCCTACATCTGCAATCCACCCACGACAAGACGAAATCAGTCCAATAAACCCCTATCTAAGATGTTGCATGATGATCCACTAATTGAGCCAGAAGCTAGTGGTAGACTAAGGGAGAGGCTTGTTGAATGCGAAATTATGTATCTCAGGTAGTAAAGGGTCAGGCTTGAGACTTGAGACTACACAATGCACAATTCAGGCTTGGACTGAGCAAAATATTGCACAGTTTTGGAGCTCTAGGAGTGTTGGGTTGTGTTATATTATTTCCATGACTAGCTCCCCTAGTTAACTGGGGGGTTAGAGGGGGGGTAGAGCCCCTCCCTTTTTGTGCCAACTTCACAGCGGGGGGGTCATAGGGGGTTTGAGGGGGGCGGTTAGCTCCCCTCTACGAGATTCAGGGTAGCACCCGGGGGATTTTTTTTTGGACCCTATATTAGGTGGTCGGACCTACCTATGGTTTTGTGCATGGGTTTTGGGCGAATGGTTTTCAGTCCATGGTATTGGATGCTTCGGCATATATGTATATATATATATATATATATATATATATATATATATATATATATATATATATATATATATATATATATATATATATATATATGATATATATATATATATATATATATATATATATATATATATATATATATATGTATATATATACATATATATATATATATATATACATATATATATATATATATATATACATATATATATATATATATATATATATACATATATATATATATACATATATATATATATATATATATATATATATATATATATATATATATATATATATATATATATATATATATATATATATATATATATATATATATATATATATATATATATTGTAACGAAAGGAACATAATGAAAAATCAAGCTGGTAGTCTCGGTTTTGGGATCTAGGGGAAAATATCTATGTATATGTGTTTTATGTGTTATGCTCTCGCATTGTTTATTTTTAGTGTTTTAGAATTTGTATGTAGGTAATTTTTGTATGGGTTTAAAACTTACAAGGAGCCAGCATGATAGATTGAACATTCAATTTGCCCATTATGTGGTTCTGGAAAATAGAGGAGCCTAGGTGCTTGCGATATCACGTAGTTCAAGAGCTCAAATCTGGGGCTTGGGCCTTGAGACTGCACAATACGTAGTTCAAGCTAGGCTCAACAAAAGATTGCACATTTTTTAGGCTCAATGAGTTAGGCTACATGGTTTTTCACTATTTCTATCAACTGCATAGATTTCGGGAGTAGAGAAGACATGGTGATTACATAGTTCAAGATCTTAGGGTTTTGGCTTGAGGTCAGAAACTCCATAGTGCATAGTTGGGGCTAGGTTGGAGGGCGAGATTTCACAATTATAGGGGCCAAGGTCTGGGCTTGAGCACTAGAACTGTGCAGTGCAAATCCTGGGAGGTAGGAACTATGCATTGAACAATGTCAAGGGACTCAGTTATAGCTTGAGTGTTGGAACTATGCCATGCATAGTTGAGGAAGGCTGGATGAGGCTAGGTTGTAGGGAAGTTTCCGAAAATTGGCTAAGTGTGAGATAAATGAGATTGATGTGAACAATGATATGACTTGACTATGATCAAATACTTAGAACACTTGATAATATAAAAAAATAGATCTTACAAAAAACGTTAAAAACATATTTCCCTTAATGCGACAACTTTGTGACGACTTTGTGGCAAGTGTGACATTAAAGATACACTTTGCGATGACCTCGACGATACTTGTTCGAAAATGCTTGAAACTTTGGGAAAGAGTGCGAAAGGTGTTTAGATGGTAATATCAACTCATTTTCACAAAGATAAAACCTTGAAACCACCAAAATGAGCTTATACACAATGTGTGATTGCTAACATAAGTAAAGATGAAATTTACTATATGAAGAGAAAAGGGAGAGTGACACTTGCGATGTGTGAATGATAGTAAAAGAGACACATTCCAGAGTGAAAATAACATGAAAATGACACTAATTAGGGTGAAATCAAGTAGAAGTGATAGACGAAAAAATTGGGAATGACACTTGTGAAAATGAAGGTGCACAAAATTGACAGTTGGAGAAACTCACTAGAATAGAAGTAAAAACACAACCAAAAGTGAGGGACTGTCAATGACAATGTGCACTGACTATCGACATGGGTTGAACATTGCATAGACATTGTCTTGACAGGTTGTGCTTATGCTTGTTCAATCTTGTGTGGAAGCATGCGTTCATTAATTTGTCTCAAACTAAGCATGTGTGAGCAAGTGACTTCAATCAATCAAGAAGTGACCATGAAATGACTGATCAAAAGATCCATAGTAGGGTCCATAATCCAAGTATAGGAAAAATATTTGAGGGTTCTTGTCACAATGACAACAAGTGGAAAAACCATTCTGAATTATGGGTAAGGGTTAACCAAGCATACAAGACATAAGGCCTAAGGAAGGTCTACCAACTCTTGGCTGCAATGATGAATCAATTATATGAGAGACCTGATATAGATACCTTTCTCAAAACATGGGTCCCTATCATGTAAACTATCACCACCAAAGGCACAATCTTCAATTGGGCAAGCATCCTTACATCAACATTGAAAATAAACATACATGCAACAAATAATATGAGGTATATCAACCATCAGAATTCTATATGGCATCATATCAATTAGATGTTGTGTGTGCAAGATGTCGTTTTGACACTTGGAGCTATAAATTTACAACGATTGTGTTAGATCCTGTGCATATACATTATAAGATATTTTGGGACTTGGGCTATAAAAGTATGCATGAGTCTGCCTCGAAATCATTCATCACTCCTTTGTATTATTTTCTCTTCATAGAGGAACACCCTTACATGTATAAGAGATCAATGAAGATGATTACCAGAGTGGAAGAATAGTTTCCCATCTAGGAGGGAACTTTCATTAGAGTCTCCAGCTTGTACAAGCCTCCTCATGCACTCCCTAATTTCATCACAGATAAATTACCTTTACAGGAAGCATGTTACCAGATGACTACAACTTTTTCAAAGAAACTGAATAAAGGAAAGAAAAATCATTAGCATGCTTTCCATTTCACTATTGGGGCTTATACCGTTGAGAGCTTTAAGGAGGTAGAAGCGGAAGCTAAGGAGATGAAGGGATTTTACTTTGTGACCCTAAGGGGATGATAGTAGCACACTGTAAGAAAGAAAACTTTATCTGGTCATACCTGCATAAAAAATGATGTCACGAAGATAAAGTCAAGAATTTGTACAATGCGGCCAGAGAACTAAGTCCAAGTGAGAAATGAGAAAAGGAGGATGATTAGGCTGAACAATCATGGGAAAACATAAGCCTACAAGCCAGGTCAACCTCACTCAAGAGAAAAAAGGAGCAACAAAAAATAGGAAGAAAACTAAAAAAAATAAAGGTGAAGAACCAGAAGACCCTTGAAGTGAGCAAGAGGAAGATAAGGATAATGAAAATTTGGAAGAAAGAAATGTGACCATCGCTAGGAAAAATAAATAATTGAAGAGGAAAAGGGAAGAAGAGCTAAAGTGGTTACATAATTCAGGAGATCAACAACTTGAGGACCTTCAAGAGCAGAAAAAGGAAGATGAAAGGAAAAGAAAGCAACAAGAGGAACAACGACTAAAGAAGGAAGAAGATGAACGAAGGGCTTGGGAGGAAGAACAAAAGAAGAGGTGAGAGAAGTAATAACTTGAGAGGAAACACAAGGAAGAGGAAGAACTCAAGAGAAAGCAAGAGAGGGAAGAGTAGGAAAAGAAAATAATAGAAGAGGAACAAAGGGGGAAAGTCGAAGAGAAAAAGAGAAAGCATGAAGAAGAGGAGATGAAGAAACAATAAGAAGAAATCAACAAGTAGGTCAAGAAAGATCTCCAAAAACAACTGCAACACCAAGAGTTTTATGCATAGACGGAGCTTCGTCCATTATATGTTCTTCCATCCACCCTCATCACAGGAGGACACTTTCCCCTTAAGGAATTAGGCATTTGCAATGAGGCAGAGGAAGAGGTATTGGACCTCACAATACTTACTTTGACTAGGTCAATCATAAGATTATGCAGGAAAGAAGGAGGTATTATTCCAGGAACCCTAGAGAGCCTCTGTCCATGACCACAAATAAGGATATTGTCCTGGATACCACAATAAATATCGAAATTATCACTTTTGCCATAATTCCATTTGTAACCACAATTGAGTTGAATGTAGGAAGAATGAGTAAACAAATTGCAGAACTCCAAGGAAAGCTCTACACATCTAAACAAAGAGATTTTAAGGAATAAGAAGATAGGAAGAAGCTTGAGGAAGAGAATAAAGTCCTATGCCTATCTCAATCAAGCACGAAGAAGTTGCAAGCATCAATCAAGGAGGAATTTAAGACTCTTAAAGAAACCATGGTTATGGTCTATGAGGAGATGATGAAGGTCCATCAGATCATGTCTGCTTTCCTGGCCATACAGATTGACACGAAGGAAAATACCTCCATGCTAAATGAAGCTACCATGGCCATTAACAAAATTCATGAGTGGACTAACAAGTATCTAGAGGCACCAAAAATTCTTCCCATGAAGGATTGAATAACCGCTCAAAATGACAAAGCCCAAATTCACATTAAGATTCAATCATGGGGTAAACTTGCTAGATGTTTCAACATAGTTCACACCTCTTACAAGCATTTGTTGAGTGGGTTGGAGTCTATGATTGAATTTCATGGAGTTCCTTCCACTAGAGAAGTTAGATAAGTAAGGAACGAAGAAGAAATCCTACAGGAAATTCGGGCTTTTCTCAATCCTTTTAGACATGCTTCCACCATGGAGGACTTATAGGTCACAAAGGAGAACACAATATGTGATATAACTAGTAAGGATAAATTCCAAGCTAGTAACTCTATCAAATTAGGTCAATATCAATAAAATCACTCTCATACCAGATGCCCTTGAGTGACTCCATAGACATGATGAAGAACAACATAAGGTAGCCACAATAGCTACTGAGTATAAGATTTGTCGCACCTACCTCGTGGAGTAGTAACATGTAGATGTTCCAGAATTATCTATTACTAAGTTTTTAGATTAGGATCAACGTTTTGTTGTGCATAGCAAGATAGGATAGAGTAGAATCAAGTAGGAATTTGAAAGGTCATGAGGAAGTCCAAGAGTCATGGGTAGACCAAGATTCACCCTCTTTTCTATAAATACATCCTCATGACACATTGCAAGAGGACTTGGAGCTTTGGACTCAATTTTGGTATGCGTTTGAGAACTTGAGACCTTTTGGTAAATGCAAGGAGTAATTGTTTATTTCCACTATTGGATTTGATGGAGATATTGTATATTGGTGCCATGGGTATTATCATATTAATGAAATGGAAGTTCTTATGAGATTTAGCGTGCTATATTTTCATGTGTCTTTCTATGTTGTGGAACTTCTCTTGCAACACACAGATGGTGTATGATATGTGTTCACTATGCTCATGTCGGTAAACTGTTTTATTGATATCAACATTTTATCATAATATACTATGCACTTAATTAGGGTTTATGTAGTTATTGATTGTGAACTTATTAGTGATTGGTAATTTGTTTTTGTGAATCTCATTTAAAGTTTTGCTAACAATACTTTTCTTGAGGTTAATGTTTTTTTATTTTGTTGTTTATATTCATGGTACCTATGTATTGGATATTCATCAGTTATTAAATTTCATTTATTGAAGCTTCATTCATTCCTCTTTAACCGATACTCTTTCTTGTGTCCAAATAAAATATCAACCCATAAGATGGAAAATGGGCATACATACCGGATGGGACTCCTAAACCAAATGGTGTAGAGTTTGATTGGGATTGTACACTGGGGAGATCCCTAGATTGTATTTTGGCACTAGAAGGAGGGCCCAAGATGGTCGGCAGTAACACTTTTCCATTCCCTAAAACCTCCCAACATGCTAGTAACCAACCTCGTCCCACTTCCCTAGAAACACCTCTTCATCTCGCATTTGGTGTGCCTTTAGGTGATCTCTACATAGGAAACCCTCAACTTCCTCCACTAGAGGATGCTTCAGTGGAAGAGGAAACTCCTCTTTATGAAGTCATGTATGAGCAGATGAGAACTTTATGCCCTATTACCCAATAGTTCGCTAAGGGTCTAAGGGCATCCCTACTACAAGCTCACTCCCTAACCCACACACTTACAAACCTCACCATACCCATAAAGGCATCTTGGTTAATTCAATACCACATCTGATTGATATTATTTTGGATGATTATGTGGATGGTATTGAAAGACTCTCGATTGAAGGATTGGAGAGCCCCTTATGATTTGAGAGATAAGGCCCTAGGAGTACGGTTAAACGGGGTGATAATAAACCATGACAGGAGAATATATGAGGCAATAACCAGCCACTACTGGAGAATGCTAGGGGAAATGACCAACCTCCTAGGGGGAACCCTGACATGGATCAAAGGCCAAGGGGTGATGAGAATATTATGAATCGAGTTAACCTATATAATATAGACCCCCCTCACAATGAAAGGTCCCTCATATTCCTGAGGAACCAAGGAAATCTCATAAACATCGGGAACTTCAAAGATTTAGGGCATCTGAGGGTCCCTCAAGGTAATGGCAGAGAATCGCGTCACACTAGTGAAGGATATAGGTCAGGCACTAAAAGTGATACTAAAGTCTATGTCAATTGAATTATATTTCCGCCATCACTAAGAGCTAACCATTGCCAAACTTTAGCCTGGATGGCCTAGGTTCCTTTGGGTATCTAAGGTTTTCTTCATGACATGCCTTGGCACACTGAGAAACATCTCCTGAAGTTTGAACTAAAAAAGGGAACCATGGATGAAGGTCATAAGAAACAATCCATGCTCCTTACCAAATTAAGACATTGAAGTGACATAAGAAGAAGAAGGTTAAATAATTTAACTAGTGATTCACTACTCTTCTAAAAAGGATCCCAGAAGATGCAGCACTCAATGATTCTATCATTGTTTATTATTATACCAAGGATATACCACATGCCATCACTGTGTTTGTCAAGAAAGAAGCTAAAGTTTCTCTAGTTGAAAAATTTGCAGAAGCTCTCATCGTATAAAATGACTTACTTTCCATAGGAGCACTTGAGCATAACACTTAGGTAGAGTCTAAGTCAACAACAAAGAAATCCAAAGCCTCAATTAGTAAGTCCAGTGATACAAGTAAGGACTCTTTTGATTTTGAGGGTTTAGCCAATCTATGAAGAAACTGACCAATGAGGTTTCTGAGTTTAAGAGGAAAACTAACGAGAGTTTATTGGGTGGTAAACAGGCTAAGGCTTTGATCTAGATTTAAACAGGAATGCAACAAAATACAGAAATACCCATATACATAGAGATGAAACGGAAATAATACTTCATTTCATTAATGTAAAATACTGAAATATGCTTACAAACAGAAATGGAAATAAACCAGCTAGGGCGATGGTAGCTTATCTCTGAGAAGAGATGTGGCAACTACATGCCTCTGAACTATCTTAAAATGAGGCTTGAAGGCCTATTTATTGTTGAGAAACAATGGAAAACCCTAAACATCCAAGAACCTAACCTTAGGAGATGAAATGCCAAACTGTGGGCCCCTTTTGGGTAAATTGGTACATCAACTTCCCGAGGTCGTAACTTTGGCATACAATCTCTGTTTGACATGCACAATACCTCGTTAGAAAGATATATTTGAGGACTGCAACTTTGGGAAGAGTAAGACTAGTTCATGGACACATGTTGCTCCCAGGTTTTCCAAAAAATGTCGTTTAGGGCCTCAAAACGGCTCTGGAAGTTCAGGACCTGAAAAACTGCTAAAAATAGTAAACTGTGCTACAATTAAGGAAACTAAAATACTAAAAGAGATAGTTGTGGGGGTCCAAGTGGGATAGGTGGGTGGCCACCAGCATTCACCTATATCATTCCTCCCCCCTTAGGAAGCAATGGTCCCCATTGCATTGAGTTTCTCCATGAGATGAGGAAACTTCTGCTGAACTTGGTCCTTGGTGAGTTGTTATGCAACCTCTGATGTGTCCAATAATGGTGGGAAGCTTGGTCAAGTGTGGTCCACATTGAACACTTGGTGTAGGCAAACGAATGGGGGAATGATGTGCTCCAAAGCATTGTTTCCCATAGCCTTGGTATTGGTGTAAGGACCATATCAGAGTGGTCTGAGCTTTTTGATGGGCTCTTGTAAGGCGTTCTTTTTGCAAATGTAACCAGACTTTTTTGCCCACTTGAAACTTGTGTGGTACTTGATGTTGATCATGTTGTTTCTTGTACTTGGCATTTTCCAGAATGGAGTGGTGATAGATCGACCCATTGGGTAGAGGTGCTCTAGGAGTCAGATCGAATGAATGCTTGACCTGATAGTGCAATGGTGTCCCTTTGGGTGAGGAGAAGATTTTCTTGTCTACTTTCATGATCGTATCCATCTGCTGTTGCTGTTGTGTAGAGGAACGCTTCACAGGGGTCATGGATGTGGCGATGATCTTCCCCTTACTTTGGGAGCGAACCAGATAGAAAATGAATTTCCTAGTCTGGGATATGAGCTTGCTGCATTTCTTAGTAGTGATGAAAGAGGTGGTGGTACGTGGGGCTACCTTTGATATCCTGTATAATGAATTACCCAAAGAAATAATAACAACGTGAGGCCTTGAATCATACACAACATGTTGCCTCCATAAGTATGATTGGCCTAATAGTACATCAAAAAAATCAAGAGGTGCAACATCACACAATACCTCATCTGTGAAGGGCTTGATGCTGTAGGGAAGGTGACACTGTTGGCGGACTCAGAGATCTCGTCCTTGGTGAAGCCACTCGATACTATATAGCTGCAGTGTGGTGTAGTTGGTAGGCCCAATGAATTCATGAACTCTGTTGAAATGAGGTTCTTTTGGCTGCCACTATAAACAATGAATTGCAATGATGAGCCCTTCACCCACATTTGTGAGTGGAAAAGTTTCTCCCACTCCTTTGGATACTTGGGCTCATTCTTCTGGATCTTGGCAGTGGCAATAGTGGTGCTGGGCTCCGCGTCAATGATATGCTTCCCTTTTCGATTCCCCTTGTCGGGTTCTGACTCAGGGTCAGAACATGCATCTGATTCTGAAACCTTCAACTCAGCCACCAGTGACTGCTTGGTCCGACACTCACTTGTGTTGTGAGTGGGGCTCTTATGGAACTCACACCACTTTCCTGTGTCCTTCTTCGACTTCATGGTGTTTTTCTTTTCTTTTCATGGTGTTGTCTTTGATTGCTCTATCTTGGCTTTGTCCTTGGTTCTGCGGTTTGGGGAAGCCTTTCCCTTGCTTCAGATTCGCAGATCCAAAGTCTCGCTTCTTCTGTTTAAACTTTTGCTCGATCTTGACAGCATATCGGTACGCCTTGTCGAGTGAGGAGATGTCCAAGAACTCCATCTCATCTTGGATGTACCTGTGTAGGCAACTGTGGTATCTGAGTACCAAATGCAGCTCAGAATCCTTAATACCCAACTTTGTGCGAAGGTTATGAAAACTATTGCTAACTCTGGCACGTCTTGGTCCCTTCCCTGCCACAGTGTGGTCCACTTTATGTATTTGTCCTCATATCTTTTGACAGTGTAGTACTACTCCTTAATGGCATCCCAGAATGAATTCCAAGTGGGTACGGTTGAAAACAATGAGCCTGTACTTTCATCCTTTTGCTTGCAGTAGGTTTCCCACCAGCCCTTGACATGGGGGGCAGCTTTGAGAAGAGCGAAAGTGATCTTTTGCTGACTAGAAAAATCATGAACAGAAAAATACCCTTCTAGAAGATTTAAGGATTTATCTATGACATCTGCATCTATCTAACCCTCGAATATGGGGATTTAAAAATTTACTTGTACCTTAAATGGTGTGGCGTTTCCAGAGTAGCTGTTGGAAGCTGATGCATTACCCCTGGATAGCCACTGAAGGATTTGGTGAAAGTTTTCTATCATCGTGTTCCTTTCTCACTTGAGGGCTTCTTCGAGCAAGATTTTGATAGGATCTCCTGCCCCCTTGTGTTTCTTGTCTTTTGCCATGGGAGGCCGTCGGGATTTGTGAGGCTGGTCTTGCAAAGGTTCGACCAGTTCATGCCCTAACTCCTTATATCCTGACCTCATTGGGGACATGCAAAGAAAAATAGAGAAAGAGCAAACCGATCTGATACCACTTATCCAAATTTAAACAGGAACAAAACAAAATACATAAATACCCATATACATAGAGATGCAACGGAAATAATACTTCATTTCGTTAATGTAAAACACTGAAATATGCTTACAAACAGAAATGGAAATAAACCAACTAGGGCGACGGTAGCTTATCTTTGAGAAGAGATGTGGTGGCTACATGCCTCTGAACTGTCTTACAATGAGGATCGAAGGCCTATTAATTTTTGAGAAACAATGGAAAACCCTAAACATCCAAAAACCTAACCCTAGGAGATGAAACGCCAATCTGTGGGCCCCGTTTGGGTAAATTGGTACATCAACTTCTCGAGGTCGTAACTTTGGCATACGATCTTTATTTGACGAGTACAATACCCCATTAGAAAGATCTATGCAAGGAATACAACTTTGGGAAGAGAAACATCAGTCCATGGACCCATGTTGCTCCCATTTTTCCCAAAAAACGTGATTTAGGGCCTCAAAATGGCTCTGGAAGTTCAGGACCCGAAAAACTGCTAAAAATAGTAAACTGTGCTACAATTAAGGAAAATGAAAAACTAAAAGAGACAGTTGTGGGGGTCTAAGTGGGATAGGTTGGTGGCTACCAACATCCACTTGGATCATTCCTCCCCCTTTAGGAAGCAATGTTCCCCATTGCGTTGAGTTCCTCCATGAGATGATGAAACTTATATTGAACTTGGTCCCTGGTGAGCTGTTATGCAACCTCTGATGTGTCCAGTAATGGTGGGAAGCTTGGTCGAGGGCAGTCCACATTGAACACTCGGTGCAGGAGAAGGAATGGGGGAATGTTATGCTCGAAAGCATTGTTTCCCACAGCCTTGGTACTGGTGTAAGGGCCATATTGGAGTGGTCTAAGCTTCTGATGGGCTCTTGTAAGGCATTCTTTTTGCAAATGCAACCAGACTTTGTCGCCCACTTGAAATTTGTGTGGTACTTGATGTTGATCATGTCGCTGCTTGTGCTTGATATTTTCCAGAATGGAGCGACGATAGAATGACCTGTTGGGTAGAGGTTCTCTAGGAGTCAGGTCAAACGAATGCTTGACCTGATAGTGCAACGATGTCCCTGTGGGTGAGGAGAAGATGTTCCTGTCTTCTTTCATAACCGTATCCATATGCTATTGTTGCTATGTAGAGGAACTCTTCGCGGGGGTCATGGATGTGGTGACAATATTCCCCTTGCTTCGAGAGCGAACTAGGTATAAAATGGATTTCCTAGTCTGAGTGATGAGCTTGTTGCATTTCTTAGTAGTGATCAAAGAGGTGGTGGTAGGTGGGGCTACCTCCAGTATCCTGTATAATGAATTACCAAAAGAAATAATAATAGCGTGAGGCCTTGACTCATACACAACATGTCACCTCCATAAGTATGGTTGGCCTAATAGTACATCACAAACATCAAGAGGTGCAACATCACACAATACCTCATATATGAAGGACTTGATGCTATAGGGAAGGTGACACTGCTGGCAGACTCGGAGATATCGTCCTTGGTGAAGCCACCTGATATTGTATGATTACAGGTGTGGTATAGTCGATAGGCCCAATCACTTCACGACCTCTATTGAAATGAGGTTATTTTGGCTACCACTGTCGACAATGAATTGAAACGACGAGCCCTTCACCGATGTTTGTGAGTGGAAAATTCGCTCCCCCTCCTCTCAATCTTCAAGGTCATTCTTCTGGATCTTGGTGGTGGAAACTGTGGTGCTGGGCTCTGCATCAATGATATGCTTCCCTTTTCCATTCCCCTTATTGGGTTCTAACTTAGGGTTGGAACATGCATCTGATTCTGAAACCTTCAACTCGGCCACCAGTGACTGCTTGGTCCAACACTCACTTGTGTTGTGAGTGGGGCTCTTATGGAACTTGTACCACTTTCCTATGTCCTTCTTTGACTTTTTGGTGTTGTTCTTTTCTTGTGGCTTTGACAGGCTGCCTTAGATTGCCTTGTCTTGGCTTTGTCCTTGGTTCTGCAGTTTTGGGAAGCCTTTCCCTTACTTCAGATTCGCAGATCCAAAGTCTCGCTTCTTCTGTTTAAACTTTTGCTCGATCTTGAAAGCGTACCAGTACACCTTGTCAAGTGAGGAGATGTCCAGGAACTCCATCTCATCCTAGATGTACCTATGTGGGAAGCCATGGTATTTGAGTACCAAATGTTGCAGCTCAGAATACTTGATACCCGACTTTGTGCAAAGGGTATGAAAAATATTGGTGAACTCTAGCACACTTGGTCCCTTCCCTACCGCAACGTGGTCCACTTTATGAATTTTTCCTCATAGCTTTTGACAAGGTAGTACTACTCCTTAATGAAACCCAGAATGAATTCCAAGTGGGTGTGGCTAAAAACAATGAGCCCGTACTTTCATCCTTTTGCTCGCAGTAGGTTTCCCACTAGTCCTTGACATGGGGGGAGGCTTTGAGAAGAGCAAAAGTGATCTTTTGTTGGCTGGAAAAATCATGAATATAAAAATATCCTTCTAGCAGATTTAACCATTTATCTATGACATTTGCGTCTATCTAACCCTCGAATATGGGGATTTAAAAATTAACTTGTACCTTAAAGGGTGTGGCGTTTCTAGAGTAGCTGTTGGAAGCTGATGTGTCACCCGTGGGTAGCCGCTAAAGGATTTGGGAAAAGTTTTCCATCATCACTTTCCTTTGTCACTCGAGGGTTTCTTTGAGTAATATTTTGATAGGATCTCTTGCCCCCTCGTCTTTCTTGTCTCCCACCATGGGAGGCTGTCGAGATTTATGAGGCTGGTCTTGTAAAGGTTAGACCAATTCAAGCCCTAACTCCTTATATCCTAATCTCGTTGGGGACATAAAAAGAAAAATAGAGAAAGAGTAGACCGCTCTAATACCACTGATCTAGATTTAAACTGGAATGCAACAAAATACTGAAATACCCATATACACATAGATGCAATGGAAATAATACTTCATTTCATTAATGTATAATACTGAAATATGCTTACAAATAGAAATGGAAATAAACTAGCTAGAGTGATGGTAGGTTATCTCTGAGAAGAGATGTGGTGGCTACATGCCTTTGAATTGCCTTATAATGAGGTTCGAAGGCCTATTTATTGTTGAGAAACAATGGAAAACCCTAAACATCCAAAAACCTAACCCTAGGAGATGAAACACCAAATTGTGGGCCTCGTTTGGGTAAATTGGTACATCAAGTTCCTTGGATCATAACTTTGGCATATGATCTCCATTTGATGCACAAAATACCTCGTTAGAAAGATATATCCAAGGAATACAAATTTGGGAAGAGAAACATCAAGCCATGAACTCATGGCGCTCCTAGTTTTCCCAAAAAACGTCGTTGAGGGCCTAAAAACGACTCCTGAAGTTTAGGACTCGAAAAACTGCTAAAAATAGTAAACTGTGCTACAATTAAGGAAACTGAAAAAATAAAAGAGACAGTTGTGGGGGTCTAAGTGGGATAGGTGGGTGGCTACCAGCATCCACCTAGATCAGGATTTCTTTAGAAGGAACAATAATTCCCCCACAACGTCATCTCGGAGCTCCAATGTGAATTTCAACATAGAGGAGCTAGGTATGGAAAATCACTACACCATTCACCAAGTCACTCATTTAGAAAAGATGTGTCCACAATGGATACATAACATGATTACAGTGGTTACTAAGGTGCTTGAGGATCATACCACTGGGGAGGAGGAGGAGGAGTCTAAGGATGCTGAAGAAGAAACTACCTCCCCAAATGATAATTTTGGTTCTGTTGTACCAACTTTTGATGTTGTCTAAGGAGGAGAAGTCCAATCCATCCAGGAAGCCAACATAGGAGACACTCCTTCCCCTAAGCCACTGAAGACCTAAAACCTAAGGAGTAAGGGGCCGGTAGAATACCCCACAATGGAGGAGAAGAATAAGGTGTTGTTAGGAAGAATCCTTCCTCGAAATAGCTAAAATCAACCTTTAGCCTCTTCTCCTAAGAATTCATCCGACCAGACTCTGAAAGGTACTTTGGTAAGTGCTAAAGGCAACTGATCGATTTCAGATACCATAGTTAAGTCCATGCAATCCCCTTCTACTCCTCAGTTATCCAAGGAAGAAATCATGACGTCAAATCTAGGGCACAACATCATAGAAGATATGAAGAAGATGCAGGCCAACATTTTGCTTTATGAGCTTTCCACAATAGGTAGCCAACGATAATTAATTATTAAAGCATTTGCTACCTCATCCTCAACCAACAAGTCTGCCTCATCCTTGAAGTATAGCTCACCCAGTTAGGCCAAAACTTCAATTAACCTCTAATCCATTGTTAATGCTACAAATGCAAACTCAAGAGGCTCAACTCCCCCATTTATTCTAACATTTGAGATTTTCAATTACAACATGCACAATTGTCTTGTTGATTCAGGCGTGTCAGCTAATGTCATGGCTTTAGCAGTTTGAAAAAAATGAACATCCAACTTGAGAAGTTAGATTCCAAAATCATTCAATTATATAGGTCTCAAGTTTGTGCAGTAGGAGAACTAAACAATATTATAATCAAATTATCTTCTAATTCTAGGGTGCACCAATGCATTGACATAGTGTTTTTTGACATTCCTAAAGTGTATGAACTTTTTCTTTGTAGGGATAGGTCAAGAAAGCTATAGGGATACTTTGCAATTGATTGTTCCCACTTATGGCTTCCTTACAAGGGTAAGAAGAACCAGATCAGGGTAAAAAACGAACCCTATATGAATCATACTGTCAGTAATCCACAAGCTTCAGATGAACCAAATACTTTTTCTCAGAAAGAGTTGGGAATGTGCTTTCTAGAGATGAGCATTGGGTGTTATGAATCTATGTCGTCGCCTATCCCACTTGATACACAGATGGAAATCCTTCCTTTCCCTCTAGCTGGTGCTAATGAACCTTGTAATTTCAACATAAATGTAAGTGGTAATAAAATTTGGATCATTTATTATGATGGGTCTAAGAATCATAATGGAGATGGTGATGGATGTATTTTGATGGACCCAAATTTTTTTTTTTAATTTCCTGTGGGTTAGAATTTCAGTTCACTAACAACGTTGCAGAGTATGAGGTGTTGATCCTTGGGCTTAAGAAAAATATTGATCTTAAATTTGAACGTTTGAAGGTGATTGGTGATCCTAAAATCATCATGAGGTAGGTACAAAATGCTATTCATTATCTGTCACTGAATATAAAGAAATATGAACAAGAGGTATGGCACTTGATTTCTTATTTTAAGGCTTCTGGTATTAAATACGTCCCTAGAATCAATAATTCCACTGCTGACACTTTAACTAAGGTTGCAGCTAGGTTTACACCTTTGAGATATGATTTTTCTATTGATATTGTTTATAAACCTAATGTTCCAGACAATGTAACTAATTTTCATGTTTTCAATGATGAGAAATAGATACTCGATTTTATGGCTAATTTGGATGTGTTCAAGGACGCGGTGATAGATGAGGAAGAGCATGAAACAAACTTACAAGAAGAAGTCGACGAACATAAGGGAAACCCCATGCCCAAGGGTGTTGTTACACTAGAAAAGTTATTCGATTTTCAAAACCATTTTCGAGGCCCCCCAAATACCAAGACTCAAAGTTCCCTGTTCTGACATGAGAAAATAAATCTCGAGACAGAAGTTGGCCCCAATTTTATCAATATGGGTGTTGGGTGTTTTCCAGATGAGAAGCAATCATTCATCATTATGTTCATAAAATATTGAGACGTATTTTCCTCAACGTACAATGGCCTAAAGATGTACGACACCTAAATCATCCAACATGTTATACATATAAAACATGGGGTCAAGCCATTCTAGGAGAAACTAAGAAAAGTACACCCCACGATGGAACCCCTTTTTTAGAAGGAATTGAATAAGCTCTTGGATTCATGTGTTATTTTTAAAGTCATTCACTCCACTTGGGCCTCGATTTTGGTTCCCATACAAAAGAAGTTTGGTGAGATTTGATTATGTGTCAATTTCCAAAATTTAAACCAGGCTTCAGATAAAGACAAATTCATGGTCCCCTCAATGGAACAAATCCTTCAAGCAATGTCCATATCCAAAATGTTCTCCTTCCTCGATGGTTTCTCTAGGTATAACCAAGTTCTGGTTGTCGAATTGGATCATCTGAAGACAACTTTCATAATGAAGTGGGTAGCATTTGCATTTTAGCCCATGCCTTTTGGCCTTATTAATGTTGGAGCCAGGTTATAAAGAGAAATGGAAATTGCTTTCATATGGTTGATTGGTTAAATAATAGTAGTGTAATTGGATGATGTCACAGTCTTTTTGAAGAGGTGATTAGACCACGTCCATCATCTGAAACAAATCTTTTAATGTTGCAAAAAGTACAGGATATCATTGAGCCCTAAGAAAAGCATATTCATGATATTTGAAGGCAACCTTCTTGGGCATATTATAACAAAAGGTGGTGTCACTATTGATTCTGAATGTGTGAAATCTATTGTGCAGATCCCGCTCCCATGTAGTAAGAAGGGTGAGCAGTCTTTCTTGGGTAAAGTCAACTTCCTTCGTAAGTTTATTTATGATTTTTCTGAGATCATTAAGCCCTTACAAAATATGATAAACAAGGACGCATGATTCAAATGGAATCAAGAAGAAAAGGAATCATTTGAACATATCAAGAAGGCCATCATTGAAGCCCCTTCTCTGTATGGCCCAAACTTCAACAAAGATTTCGTTCTATACACTTTCGCTTCATATTTATCCCTAGTTGTTGTGCTGAGATGGAAGGATGGTAACAATGATGAGCAACCCATATCCTTAATGAGTGTCAGACTACAAGATTCGGAGCTCAACAACCTGGACATGGAGAAACAAACATACATGGTCTATAAAGTAGTTAAACATTTCTAACACTACATCTTGAAGAATCATGTGATAGTGTTCGTTCCCCATCCTTTTTTTATGTCATTTTTCATCCAACAAGATTTGGGTGAATGAAGAGATAACTTGATGAATTACCTCCATGAATATGACTTGGAGTTCAAGCAGGATCACATAGTCAAAGGGCACGAGTTATGTAAACTAGTCGCTGAAGTTGTAGACTAGCAAAATGAAGAAGTAGAAGGTTGGGATCATGAGATGAAGATGTACCAAAACAACCTCACGTCATCACACAAATCTTCATATAAGTATGATATCTAAAGCAATATTTAGGACAAGGGGCCATGCCTCCTACCTTGTCTGTGAAACAGAAAAGGGTTGTGAGGCTCAAAGCTGCATCTTATCAGTTGATACAAGGAAATTTGTTTCGTAAACACCACAATGGTTTATTACTCAAATGTTTGGAATCTGACAAAGCCTAGCGGGTGTTAAAGGATCTACATGATGGATCGACAGGGGGGAATTACGCCGGTGACACCACAACATATAAAATCATGAGAGTCAATTTCTACTAGCCCACCCTTTTTACGGATACCCACACATATGATCGAAAATGCTCAATCTGCCCAAACTGTGAAGGAAGAGAGTCTCAGTCAGCCACACCACTCTAATCTATAGTAGTGGAAGAACCTTTTTAGCAGTGGGGGTTGGATTTCATTGGGGATATTTTGTTGCACTCATAAAAACAACATAGGTACATTCTCATAGCCCTAGACTACTTCACATGGTGGGTGGAAGCCATCCTGTTAGAAAAATTCAACAATCAAGAGGTAATATATTTCATTAATCAACACATCATAATCAGGTTCGACATTCCAACCTCCCTCGTTTTCATAATGCTACTTATTTATAATTTTTGAAGTTATATGATATTTATTTGGAAAATGATATTTTTTAAAAATAATTAGCTAATTATTATCCCTAAGGAAAAGGATTAGCAGAGTCCACCAACAAAAACTTAATTTGCATTACCAAGAAAACCTTGTTGTCACACCAAAGAAACTGACACAACACCTTAACCAATTCCCTACAGTCTGATCGTGTCACCCCAAAAAAATCTCTTGGAACCTCCCCTTATTTCCTAGTCTATAGAAAGGAAGCCATTTTATTGCCAAACTTATACTTTTTCGCTCTCCAATTATTGTAAGGGTCATAGAGCACACCTTTCCCTACCATGAAAAGCCAAATTGACACTCTTCTCAAATTGGAGGAAGAAATATAGAAGGATAGGGATAATTTTTTTGTACACCAAATTTGAATCAAGAGGTGATTCGATAAGAAATCCCTACGAAACAACAAGTTTAACATAGGTGATCTACTCCTTAGATGATACAAATCCCATGAGGACAAAGGAAAACACACAAAATTATAAGCCTTGTGGATTGGACACTTTCAAGTTAAGCATAAAATTGGCCAACATGTCTACCATTTACAAACATTAGAAGGGAGGGTCAAGCCCCTCCCCATAAATGGCCATGACCTTAAATTCTCTTTCACCTAGTAGCTCTTGTAGCTGCTCCCCATCCTTGTACTATAATTTTATTTTCTGTTTTCTGTTTTTGCACTCTTTTCTTAGCCCTCGTATCTCTTTTGATTTTTGAGCTTAGTCTCATTTTGATTTCATGTCTTTTCGATCATCATTTCTTAGTTTATTAATAAAGATCCTATCCTAAATAAGCAATTTTGAAACATCGCCTGATTTAGACACCTAAGAGTTTCGGTAGCCTCTACGCTAATGGATGAGTTGTACTCTTATTTTTTCTCATTCTTGACTATTTCTAAAGTCACGACCAAGGTGAGATGTGAATATCTATCTCGGCGAGGAACCCTTTTTATCCATGGAACCATATCTTTCAATAGTAAAACCCCACTTTTGACTCGGTTGTATAGCTTGAATGAATCGGTTGATCCTGTTGACTCATAAAGGGGAAAAGAAAACCTTAATGAGAAAAATATATTTCAGGAAAGCAATAAAGTCTCTAAAAAAATCTAGAAACAACCTCTCTTGCAAGTAAAATAAGTCGTGATCCCTCATCCACACAAGAAAATAAATGCCCAATAAGTAAGTGCTAATGATCACATAAATAAATTTAAATAAGGGGTAAAGGATTGTGAAAGTCTTCCTACGTAGAGAGGTAATGCAATGACTTCGCTGGGGCATTGTCCAAGCTCGCTGACAATAGAGCAATGTTTGTGATTTCTAGGTAGTGACTTCGTCAGGGTACTATCCAAGCTCGCTGGTAGTGGAGCAGCACCATAGACCTATATCCATAATACCGAAAATATTTATAGCTCAAATTATTATCCTGAACCCTATTTTGAGTCATTGGGAACATATTTGGTCTGTGTGATTAACAAGTTAAGTCAAAGTAGTAGGGAACCTCTGATCAATACTAAGGATAACATGGAGATGTTAATGGGACCTATGACTCTGGAATGATGCACTCACAAAGATCCATTGCATCTTAAATCAAGGGTTAGAAGAGATACGAAGGTTCTACCAATGAATCACCAATTGTTGTAGTTGCTGCAAAAACCCCCCAAAATTTTTTCCCTTTCAAAATTTTAGGACTTCCTTAACTAAGCTTGAAGCTTCCTCTTAAATCTCAATCTCACCTTCATATCCTGGAGGTAATTCAAGTTCCCTTTGGGCACCTTAAAAATATACGTTTTCAAGTCTTAAGGTTCATCTTCTACCTAACTCATGGGTTGCAAAAAAGGGGCTCTCATTAAGTTGAAAATAACAACCTGAAACCTCCTTATTCCCAAAGTTACACTCTAAAGAGGTGAAGTTTCAAGGTCACGCATTAGTTGGTTGTTTGACTTAAAAGTTCGTGACCCCCACTGTCTTGCAACTATGCAACCTCTAGCTTTGAGGTCGCCAGGTTGCAACATAGTCTCATTCTCAACCTCGGGATTCATTACCCCTCTTGTCATGTGACTCCATGACCTCGACCTTAGACATTTCCAGGTTTATAAGTTGCAATAGAGTTGGATATATACTTTACCTCTTGAGGCCCTGCATGTGCAACCTTTTCTATATATATAACTCACCACTTTGGCTCATTTTTCCATTTCACTAGAGCACTCGAGTGGTAGAGAGACTGGGAAATTGGGCAAGGCATGTGACTTCCTCCAGGTAGGTTCCTCTTTCTCTCCAATGTAGTCATTTTCCTACACATTTGTCTTTCTCTACATTCCAACCCTGTGCCTTTCCTGATGGTGAGGGTTTTTATCTATCCTTTAGCCATTTCTCAAAAAAAAATATTCCCTTGAAACCCTCAAGTCTAGAAATCTCCCATTTAGTTGTCCTTTGACCAAGAAACTAGACCAACCTCTGACCCATTCATCATTTTCCTCTCACTTGCTTAGCTTTTTTTAGGATTCAATAAGTCCCAAAGCCTCATTTCAAGTTTTTCTTCCTTCGCCAAGATGCTCTGAAGAACATATCACTTGACTAAAAGGTGTGATAGGCTAAACTATGCGACCTTGCGACCTTTCCGTCCTTGCGACCCAACAACCTCTTCGGTCCTTTGACCTTGTGACCTTCATGACCCAATGACCTTGCAACCAATTCAGCCCAAGTTTCCAAGTCACCGAATCACTGACTTGAGATTCTTGTTTTCTCCGACCTCCTATGTTGTGCGACCCAATGAACTCCCTCTAAACTAAAATCTGGCTGAAGAATTCTTCCTGTATTCTAAAGCTCTTCTTGTAATTTTCTTGATGTTTATGTAATTCATGTCATCTCTCTCATTGTGGGATTGTTTGTTTAACATTCCAAGCAACGACAACCCTGATTTCATTCTCATTTCTTCTTTCTATGGAGAGATGGCACCTCAAATAGTTAAGTCTTCTCATAAGAGCACTTAGAGTAGTTCCCAGGAAAGCTACCAATGACCACTACATCCTATCTACCAGGACATTGCATGAAATATCAACAGGGCCACCAAACTCTCGTGGTTTCACCCATATTCTGAGTTTTCTAAGAAGGACATCCCTCAAGACCAGGAAGACTTCAAAGTATATCTCAACATTAACAGGTCTTGGCTCCACAAAGTGGCTATCCATCCGCCTGCTTTCCTTTTTGCAGAGACCATTGAATGGATCGTGCAGAATATTGAAACAGATTGGTGGTTGATAAGGAGCCACATAGGTGAGCCCTTCACAATATTTCTTCCACAAATATCCCTACTTATTATAGGTTTCCAGAGAGAGAAGAGACCTTTAAAACCAAGTGGTTGTTAGATTTTCTAGTAACAACTAAGGGCATTCTAAGATCAGGGTGGAGAGGCCCTTCAATGTTTTAGGTAACCAAGTATATAGGACAAAAGGCCTAAGGAAGGTCTACCAACTCTTGGTTGCAACGTTGAATCAGTTATAAAAGAGACATGATATTAATACCTTTCTCAGAACGTGGGTCCTTATCATGTACAGTGTCACCACCAGAGGCATATTCTTCAAGTGGGAAAGCATCCTTGCATCAACATTGAAAACCAAAATGCATGCAACAAAGAATCCATAGGCATCTCATCAATCAAAATTCTATTTGGCATCATACCTATTAGACGTCGTGTGTGAAAAATGTCATTTTGATAGTTGGATCTATAACTGGACAATGGATGCATCAAATCTCGTGCATCTACATTATAAGATATTTTGGGACCC
Organism: Pinus tabuliformis; assembly: GCA_031772625.1. Taxonomy (NCBI): domain Eukaryota; kingdom Viridiplantae; phylum Streptophyta; class Pinopsida; order Pinales; family Pinaceae; genus Pinus; species Pinus tabuliformis. Next base: position 433,913,330 of record CM062812.1, on the reverse strand, counting down.
AGCATATAAAAGTGTGCATGAGTCCTCCTCTCAATAATTGATCGCTCCTTTGTATCAGACGCTCTTTAGAGAGGAACCCCCTTGCATGTCTAAGAGAGATATGGAGAAAATTACCAAGAGTGGCAGATTGGTTTCCAATCCAAGAAGGAACTTTCATTAGATTCATTAGGTCATATAAACCTCCTCATGCACTCCTATTGAGGCCTCAAAAATCGTTGCTTCAACAAAGGGGGAAAACCCCTTTTCTATTTAGGTAGTGGCTCCGACTAGGGATATTGGGACTAGTTTCTCAATGAAAGATGATTGAGTGAGTGTGCAATGCATATAGTGGAGTGAAATAGATGGATTTGTAGTGATGAATAAAATGAAAAACATATGCATTAATCTATTCTACAACCCGATATTGTTTAACATTTATCTGGATGTGATATATAATGATTTTCCTTATTAAATGACAATATAGATTGTTCAAACACCAATGGAAATGTAAATATTTCAAGATGATTAATTTGATTAAGTAGTTAATAAAAATAATGTGTATAACTCATATCACATTCAGAATATCAAAGCAAATTGTTGAACATGTATTTAAAAATATTAATGGCAGCATGATAAAAATTGAATAAATGTAACAATGTTATTTAAATAACATGTAATAAGGAATCTGAAAATGATAAATTCACTATTTATTGATGAACAAAACAGAGGTACAAATATAGAAATACCATATGTACTTTGCTCAGCTCATAAAAGAAATAGCAGTAGTTTATTCCTTCCCACAAAGATGATTCCAGGAGTACAGTAATGCAACTTCTCAAAATTCTTTATGAAAATTCCTAAACAATGTTTCAGTCATTCTATTGAGAAAAGGATGAAAGTACAGTAGTGCAAGATTTCATAAGCCTTTCTTCATAAAATTTAGGACCATTATTTGATACAACAAGTAAGCTTAAATAATAGAAAACAAATGAATCTATTATGCAGAGCGTTGGGGGGATTTAAACGGATCCCTTCAACAACGCTTAAAGGAAAACAATTTTTTGGTAGAAGTTTTTGAAAGTGATTTGCTGTCTTTATCAACTTCATTTTTTCCATCGAATTCTTTGGATGTTTGTCTACCTGTTTGAATTGATTTTCCACTTATCAGCATAGTTGTTTTCCTTTGTCATGAACCTGGACAAGAAAAACATGAATCAATAAGTTGGAAATCAATGAAACTGATAAGTGAGTTTTATTTGAAACAGATCACTTTTGTAGGAAATTAGAAAAGATGTAGAGTTGCAATAAATTCTGAATACAACCATCATGGAGAGGAATGCAGAGTAATTCCTGTGATAAGACAAGTTAGAGCTTTATTGTTTTAACATAATTCACAATCGCTTTTAGATCGAGGTAGAACTTAGAATAATCGCAATCGTTTTAAAGCCTGGAGTATTCTAAACAAAATCCAAAAGGGGGCTTTGTTAAGACATATCACAATCGGCATTAGGAAGGTGGATAACGTGTTTATAAATCATGTCCTTTTGAAATTGACGATTGAGAAGTGTGGGATAATGTAATCGTGACATGGCGGATGATGTGGTAGATCCATGTGGAGGATGACTTGGCGAATGATGTGTTATCCTTGATCGCAAAACAGGCGAGGCTTAATGGTTTTCAGAGGGGGTTCAAAGTGGTAAGTGGTTTGTGAAGGGGGGGTCTAAAATAACAAAGGCGTGACACGTAGAGATAGGGTTTAGACGAGAAAACTAATTTTTGGACCCCCCCCTGTGAGAAACTTAAAATTAAGCGCAAGGGGGTTCGAAACCATTATTTGTCATTGATTTGGGTAGATCTGAGTTGTTTATTAAATTAATGTGAGTCAGGTTTTTGTTTCGCAAATTGGTGTTCGGAGCAAAGGCAAAGGTATGGGCAGGGTTATGAAAGTTGTGACAAGCCCAAATGCGAAATCATTCATGTCCATTTAAATATCGTGTCGGGTCTAGGTGGCTTAATCGTAATCACAAATCGGCTGGTGTGGAAGATTTGTTATAAGATGTGTCCCTTTGCAACTTGAGATTGCGGGGTCCTGGGGTAATGTGGCAGTGATGCCACGAATGACCTCATGATGTGATGTGGTGATGACATGGAGCATGACGTGGAGGATGACGTCACATCGCAATCGGCATGAGGAAGGATATCACAATTGCAATTCAAATGAGGCACGACTCTTGGAGTTTTGCGATTGTGCAGATGCGCATTTAATTTAATTGCATTGTATAATCCCGATGGGTCCAGTTGTATCGCATATCACAATTGGCATTCGACAGGAGTATGGAATTAAGCTTTTAAACCTTTTTGATAGCCTGCGGATGCAGGATTCTATAGACTACAGTTGATTTTCCCGTTGGGTCTTGGCCTTATCGTAGATCGCAAATCAGCGAAGGTATTGGGGCAGGACTCTTTGGTAACTATGATAGCTATGGACACAGGAACTTATGGAATGGTTTGTATAATACTGTCGGTTATGGTCTAATCACAATTGCAATAGGAAAGATGCAATACCCAAGATTGTGTGGTTTATTACGATAGCCATAGACGTGTGGAATGTATGAATTGTTTTAGTTTTGTCGTCAGGTCCGTGCTTAAATCACAATCGCAATCGAAGATGCGAAGAGGTCTTAGTTTTAGAAATTTGTTTATTTTTTATATGGGAGAGTCTTAGCCTTTAGATAAGTCGGATTTTGTAGGGAAATCTTTGACTTTAGAAACTTTCGATTATTTTGATTTTTGGTTTGAATAACCCATGTTTTAATACTTAAGGATTTAATTAAAAACCTAAGTGTGATTTGGATCTCGGGGGTTATTTAAATTTTGGTTTTTTATAATCAAGGTTTAATATTTGGGTTTTAATTAAAAAACTTAAGTATTAAAATTTGATTATAGGATTTTATTAACAATTTTTATGTTGATTATCCAAAAAAAGTGGCTTTTTTGCGAAATGAAATCAAATGTTTTTTTTTAGACTAAAGGGTCCCTATTATAATATAATAAATTTTATAGGACATTTATAATATATTAAAATGGGGTTTGTTGAACCATACAACAATTGGCGATTCACTGGAAGAACCAGTTATCTCTAATAAATGAAATTTTCCAAAAATTCAATAAAAATAATCTAAGAAGTGAAAACTACTTTTCGAAACATTTAGATAAATAAAATTACTCTAACTATAAAACTCATTAAATTGCAATCTCTTTTAAAAACCTTTTGTGAATGAAAAATATCTATTTACTTGTATCAATCATTAATCAGTTTATAAAAATAAAGTAGGGGGCCTTTTATGACTTAGCTTAAAATGTACTCATTCGTCACAGGTAGAGCCACTGCTACCAGCATGCATTCATAGCCTCGATAGGGTTACCTTTTAACCAACAACAATCCAGTATACCATCCATTTAATAGTGCAAAAATTTGAGGTAATTTTTTTTCTTTTATTTCTTGATGCTAAAAGTCCATTGTTCTGGTTTGGTGGTTAGATAACAACAATGCCATTCACCGGTAATAGTTAAACTGAAGAAGTTGGCTTGTGATGAGACCCCTTGACTTATAATTAAAAATCATAAGCGATTACCCTGATTTGGTGTTCAAAGTGGTAATGTCAGTTTAATTGGTTCCCTATGAACATGGTAAGCAGGCTCTGGATGAGACCTCTTATCTTTTTAGGTTTATTATATTTTAGAATTACACTCTAAAATTATCTTTTTAATGGATGGGGAGGATCATTGACTCCTTAAGAGTTTTGGATGACAAATCCAAGTTGAAAGTGTTCAAGTGGTAAGACGGTCTTTACTTTTTAAGGATAACCTTTTTGACTGAAACTAGAGTAAAAGGATATAATTTTTGAGGGGTTTTAAAGATTTTACAACTTAATGGAAAGGATTTTCAGAGTTATATAATTTTTATCTAATTTTCAATTTTGGTAACCACTTCTTAAAAATTCCTACCTTCAAAATGGAAGAACAAAAATAACTTCAAGATATGTTTGAAATGTCAATAGAGTACTACTTAACATTTTTTTAACAAAATCTGTAAAAGGAAAAATAAAATGTAGCGGGATGTACAATGGAAGTGATTTTTTACATATTTTATTCTTTATTCTTTTTTTTTTAAAGAAATTAAGAAAAGAATTTATTTAAGATGAGCCCATTTATAGGAAGATAATCTCTCCTTCTTGATAAATCTTAAAGTATAAATGTAGATGGACTTATCTGTTCAACAATCTGAAATGGGCCAAGCCATAATTTTTGAAATTTGGTATGTTTCCCTTTTTCTTCGTGTGCTTTGTCCCACTTGAGAACTAGATCTCCAACATGGAAGGATTTTTGTATGACTGAACTTGCATCAAAAGAAGCTTTCACCATCTTTTGATGTTTGGTGTGTGCGAGTTTGGCTTTTTCCCTTTCTTCTTTTAGTTTTAGGATTTGTGAATTTCATAATTGTAATGAAGAAGAAGGTGTTTCCTCAATAAATTGAACTAGGGCTAATGAAGGAAGAGCTAAATGTGATGGAATAATGGCTTCCTTCCCATATACTAGGTTAAATGGAGAAGTGCCTATAGAGGCCTTCTGAGTTATCCTATCAGCCCACAGAGCAAATATTACAGATTTATGTCATTTTTTTTTTATATACAATGATTTTGATTATTCTAAGGATATTTTTATTAGTGGATTCTACCAAACCGTTTCCCTAGGGATAGTAATTAGAAAAATATTTGAGTTTAAAACCTCTCCTAATTGCAAATTCAATCATACTGGTACCCGAAAAATAAGATGCATTAGCAAATATAAGTGCAGAAGGAAAACCAAATCTTGTAATGATAAATTGATCAATAAATTCAATAACAGATTTAAAATTGACTACCTTTAGTGTAATTGCTTCCACCCACTTAGTGAATTAATCTATAGCAGTGAGAATATATCTATGTTATTTAGAAGAATAAGGAACGATCTCACCTATGATATCCAATCCCCATTGTTCTAAAGGCTGCTCGATGTTGACTGGCTATGGAGCCAAAACTAGTTTCCTTTGTCTTCCAAAAGTTGTTTGGCATGTTTTTCATTTCCTCACATATGTGTGGATATCTTTGAAGAGAGTGGGCCCGTAGTATGTGTTAGAGCCTAGATCGACCTCAGGCTTAAGGGAGGCAATCCTAGGATAACCACAAACCACGCTTAACCTAGTAGCTAGCCCTACCAGGTCGGGAGAGGGCTCTCTCCTTGTCAATCTCGGTTAATATGATTGCAATTACAGTTTGAGATGACTGAAATGAAATTAGATTTTAGGCTAGGTATAGTAGCTCAAGGGTTTTTGGTTGATTTAATGATTGGTTGCTGGATCAAATGGAGCAGGTAGGTTGGGTCCAGAAAATCAAATCAGGGATACATACATGTTCTGTGGGGTGGGGTAGACAAAGAATTTATGTACTAGAAATTGGTTAAGATGGCAGATTTAGATTGCTGAGGGGTTGAAGAGGGCACAAGGAGCATGAATCCTCTTCAAACTGTTGAAAAACACAGAAAACCAAATGCATTCCCAAGACAAAGCACTGTAAATTAGTGTATTTTGTCTATTCACCTTGATTCATTTGGTTTAGAAGAGAGGGAGAGAGATGTGGATACATATAGAACATTAGAAAAATTCATTACAAAGAAGAAACAATACATAAACTCAATATCACAAGAATCCCACAAAATAGCTGTGAAACTTGGTCTTATTCCTTGCCAACTGCTGTAGAGATATACAATAGAGCTCAGAGCTTCCACAAGAGTCAAACCTTTACAAATGAATCAAAAAGTACATGATATAGGCAAGGAAACTACTCAAGCTAGCTATCAAGGGTTGAAACCATGAAAAGAGGAGAGGTTTCAACCATATCTAAACTAGGAACACAAAAGTAGGAAGTGGAACAACTTGCCTCTAAAACTTAGGAAACCAATTCATTCATCATCAAAACCACCTGAAATTTGATGTATCTACCCTGTAAGGTATTTTTCATCCATATTTACATCAATTTCATCATTTACCATGCATACATTTACCAAGGAATGAGGAAAAAGTTGATTTCCAAGAAAACGAGGAAAAAACTGGAAATTTAGGCAAAACTGGCAAAATCAGTTTAATGCACAGCGCCAAAATTTTAATGCATAGTGCCATTTCAAGGCAAGTTTTGGAGGCCTTCCTGGTGTCCAAAAGTTGGATTGTTATAAAGCCTTGCCTGTCTAGTTTCTGGAACAATTTGATTTTTTTGATTTGGAGCTCATTTGCCCCTCCAAAATTTGATTCTCCCAAGACTGCTTCCTTTGTAGCAAAAAAGTGGTAGAGAGGGCATTTTTTGGGTGTTTTTTTCCCTTTTGGTGACTAAGGTCCTGTCCAAAATTTCTCACTATTTCTGGGTTTACATATTTTTCCATGCTAATTCTAGATATGTAAGCCATTTTGCAAGAAGATTCCTCCATCAAAAGTGCAATGTCAGTGGCTCTGCGCACTTATTGGAAAAGCCTATTTTTTACATTAAAATTTTCAAAACTGACAAAAATTGCTCCAAATTTCTTGAAATTTGGCATGAGTGATCCTTGTTAGGTGCTTTTCTGGGTCAATGATCCTTTAGCCAAGATCTTGAGTTTATCATGCTATTTCTTGCTCCTCAAAACTCTTCTTAGCTTGGCTTTTAGCCTCTTTACCCTTGTTTTGCAAATCTTGTTCCGAGTTAAGTAATGATAGGCCATATGGTGCAACATTCTCTTCTCTTTGTTGGCTTTCTCAAGCAACTTCTCAAGGTGAATGTTCACCCTTTCCAACCATGTCTCTCGGTCATTCTCAATTTCTTGCTCAAGGGAGGTCATCTCGACCTTTGTTTTCTTTGCCTCTTGCCTATCTTCCCTAATCATTTGCAGCTCCATAATAGCTTGCTTATTTGTCAATTGTTTGTTTTCTTGATCAAGATAGTTAATGATCCATTTGGCCCTCTCAAGATTAAGTGATAAGGCTTGTATTTCAGCCTCCTTCTCTTTGACAATCATGTCCTTGATTCTTGAGCCTTGAGAGCCCAAGTCAGTGACATCCTCCTCAATCAAAGTAAACTCTCTGTCTTGCCCTTCAGTAGGGCTCTCCTCATGCATCTTTTGCTTCCCTTTGTCTCTGCTCTTTGACCATTGGCCAACCTGTATAGCTGGAGAAGAAGGAAAAGCCCCTTCCACCCCCGGTGGAGATAGCATTTTCCTGTAATCTGGTGAAGGAGGCAAGACTCCTTCCATTCCTGGTGGAGATAGTACTCGCTTGGCAGCAGAAAAAAGACTCCTTGTGCCTCTCTCATAAGTAGCAAATACTGGCACACCCGTAGTCTCGGTCTCATGGACACCTGGCTGTCCTGATGGTCCTCCTTTCTCCTGAGGCACTGACGAAACCTGAGGGCCTTTGAACATCTCGTGGGCAATAAAGGTCTCCCATGGTATGTTTAGCAAGTTTAACTGGTGCAACACAAAAATCTTAATCAATGAGAAGCGATAAATAATGCTGAGTTGCTGAGGAAAAGGTTTTCTTTGAACATAATGGGCCATCTTCTCAATGTTCCTGTATATAAAGTAAGGGAGGTTCATCATCCTGACCCTAGTAAAGTGCATCAACAACCTGATATGATATGCATACAAGCGGGAAAACCTTCCTTCACAGGTGAAATATTTAATGATAAGCTTCATAAGAGGAACAAAATTGTTCTCCAAGTATTTGAAAGGAAATACTCTGCTAATTTGGCTGTGATATCCAACCTTAATGTAAGGCTCATAATGTTCTCTGTCCACATGCTTCCCTTTATTCCATTTCTTACCTACATTAGGGATGCCTGTTGATTTTGAGATGGTGGTAGGTGACAAGGTGAAGGCGACACCAGCAAGATTCACTTGGCCATTATGTAGATGGGTGAAAAACAACTAGGCAAGCTCATGATGAAAATTTACCCTCTCCACCATTTCACAAAACTCATAGCAAGACTGATGTCTGAAACTAGATATAGCAAGAGGACAAGTAAGCAATTCTATCAGACTAGTAGGTTCCTCTTGGATGATCTTTCCCCCTTTGTGTGGCTTTCTTAATACATGTGCTTCTCTGGAAGTATCACTGAAAGTTTCCTCCTCCCTCTTATAGTCTGAGTCTCTCTCCATGGTCTTTTGGTGATGTGATAAGTGATGAGAAATGAAGGTTTGTAGTGAGAACAAATGAGTATGAAGAGATTTTAAAATATAAGGTAAATGAAGTGTAAGATGGGGGTGTGAACGTTTGAGGGAGTTAGGGTATAGGGTTGATAAGGGAATGAGGGGAAATGAGGGGAGTGAGTAGGGTTTAGAATGTGGGATAAGGGTTTGGTAGTGAAGTAGGTGTAGTGAATATGTAGGATTTGGGAGTTAGGGTTTGGGAATAGGGAATTAGGGCTAGGGTTTGATGTAGAAATTAGGGTTTAATGGAATGAAGCTTGATGAGTGATGGATAGTGAGGAAGAGTTGATAAACCAAGTGTAAATGGAGGAGAAAGGTAGCCAATGACCCTTAATGGCTTATGAGAGGTAGGTTAGCTTATTTAGGGTTTATGAGAGAAATCTCAATGCCAATAGGGTTTGCTATGAACTGATGACAACCACACTCAAGAAATCAAGCAACAACTTTCTTTTAGCAAGGAGGATGGTGAACTTACTTGGCACAAGCATCAAGGTGTTTTTGAGGAGTTTGATGGTGATTTGCAGTGTTTTGAGCTTCCCCAACAGGTGCGCAGTGCCTACTAACAAATGCACAACACAAGTTTAATGCATAGCGCCAGACCAAAAATACATTGCCCAACTACAACAGGTGCGCAACACCGGGGAAATAATGTGCAACGCTGGGAAGATGCTGCAAACTTTTCCTCTGTTTTCTCCCTTTGCCTCAAAATCGCATTTTGCAGGTCTCCTTAGCTCTCAAATTCAACAATGAAACATTAGAACATATGAATTGTCCTTTTTATACTTTTCCCTCTTTTGATTTTTCATAAACAAAAACCCTCTTTCCTAATGTTTTGTCACTTTTGAACAATACTCTGTTTTTTTGAATTTTGGACATTTTGACTTTTTGCATGTGGACTTACTCTCTTCATTGACCTTTTGCAGTGGCAGGAGTTGGCATTATTACCAGGTTACCAGGAACACTTATGAAGAATTATTACATATAGGAACTATAAAATTACATAATTACATGAAATGAAAACATGAAGTACAAATGCTCGGTTTCACCTCAAAACAGAGTTTGGAGGTGAAAGAGATTTATTTCAGCATATTAGAAGTAAACTCACGACTATATGTGCCTTTTTATCCTCCTCATGTGCCTGCTGACCTTTTTATTCAATCTTGGATGACCATGATGACAAACCCTAAGACCTAGTGAAACTAAACCCTAAAACTAGTTTTTATAAATGAAATGAACTGAAATGACTATAAATCACTAAAAAGAGGTTTTAACAAGCCAATAGGTATATGACATGAGGGAAACTGAAATGAAACCACTACCATTAGTTGATCCATGACCTAATGGAATGCAGTTGATTGAATGAGACACCTAACATGCATGCGAGAAAGAGCAATTTTGATCGCTAATGGCAGTTTGAAGATACTAACATTAACAATATGCAACATGCAAGATTTTGTGTGCAGTAGTATCTCGTCCAAAATTTCCACCTACTCGTCCATCGTGAAGTTCTTGCAAAACTCCTTTTGCTTCAGATTTTTCAAGGCATCTTAACAGTATGGAATGATAGTTTCTCATAAATAACATGTTATTAACAATCTCATAATTTTTTTCTTTTAATCGTAAATCTCTTTTTCTTTTATAATTGAATTTAGGAGGAGCATATCCATTTTTCAAATAAAAAATTAAATCAACGTATTGGGAATTAGCAACAACTACACTTACCTCAAAAATGTGTTCATTGTCACTGATGTCCCCTTCGGCTGGTATGTTGGATTCTCCTGTAAGAATCTTGCAGAAACCTTGCCCTTTGATAATTTTGCCTAGTTTTATTTTAATATCGTACTCTTGCAAAGATGTTACTCAATTTGATCTCTTTTCTCCTAATTATCTCTACATTAGTAATTTCCTCACTGTTGGGAATGTGACTATTATTTTCGTGTGTGTTTTTAAAAGAAAAGGTCTAAAATGATTTACAGATTTATATATAGAAAATGCTTGTTGTTCTACTTCTGAATAATTCAATTCAACACCCTGAAAATTTGAACTGAAAAATGAGATCGGTGCTTCAATTTCTGATTATTAATTTGTGTGAAAGCATTGGCATAAGACGTTGAAGAAGCAAAAGCGTATAAGTTGAAATTACCAGAGAAAATCAGAGTATTTAAAGAAGGAGCATCAATAATTGACTTTTTGATTGAATCAAATGCTTGCTTTTCATGATGACCCCATTTAAAAAGTACGTATTTCTTAATCATTTGTTGTAACGACAAAATGATTTGTGAGAAATAAGGGAAAAACCTTTTGACAAAATTGATCTGTCCAAAAATTGGTTACATGCTTTTTTTATTATATGGTGGCGAAATTTCTGAATTTTTTTTTATTCTATCAGGGTTAATGTAAATTCCATTTTTTGACACAATGAATCGTAAAAGTTTCCCTTCACTAAGAACGAAAAAAAACTTTTTTGGATTTTATGAATACCATATTTTCTACAGCGTTCAAAAATTTGTTTTAAGTCCTGAAAATGACTATTTTTGTTCTTTGAATAAACAATAATTTCATCTAGATAAACAACAACTGTTTTGTTTAACAGACCTTTGAAATTTATATCTATGGTTCGTTGGAAAGTGGTCCCTGCGTTTATTAAACCAAATGACATTTTTTGGTAGGCATAAGTTCCCCATTTGGTTCTAAAAGTAGTATTTAGCCTATCATCTAGGTGGAACATGATTTGATTATATCCAGAGAAACCATCAATGAAAGACATAAGTTTGGAACCAACAACTGATCGTAAAATCTATTTCATAGTGGGTAGAGGGAAATTGTCCTTTTGACTTGCCTTATTAAGATTCCTAAAATCTATACAAATTCGGATATCACCCTTTTTCTTCCTAACAGGTACCAAGTTGTAAACCCATCTTGAATGCCTAACAGGAAAAATGATTTTAGCCTTAAGGAGTTTATTAAATTCTATTTTTATTTGATTTTCTAAGTTCGAATGAATTTTCCTTAGTTTTTGTTGGACAAGTTTATCATTTGATATCATCGGGATTGCATGTTGAATGATAGAAGTGTTAAATGTTTTGATATATTCATAACTCCAAGAAAAGACATCCTTATATTCCTTGAACAAATTGATGAATGATAATCTTTATTCAGATGAGAGACCAAGTCCTAAATTGATGTTTTGAGGTTTAAAATATGTTCCAAGATTTATTAATTCAAATCTCAAATTTGAAATCTGTAGTTTTGAATTAGTAACTCTTTTAAATCTGTCTTTTAAATCATAGATATCCTCAAGTTTAACTACAGATTTGGGTATGGGATTATCTTCAATTTTTTGTTTTAATTGATTGACATGCTCATGCTCATCAATTATTTGGTCATCGTGTGATTTTTCAGAAGTTAAGAAACTTAAAATGTCTTCATCATTATTGAATACTCACTAGTTGGTGATATTATCAGGAATGGATGGTCTAAAGATTAATTCTACATAAAATCTATCGGGACTGTAATCTTTAGATGGGATTAATTTTGATGCAACGTTAGCAAGAAGGTTAGCACTAGCATTCTGTATCCTAGGAATAGCAGAAATGTTAAATGCTAAAAAATTTGAAGTGAGAGACTGAACCATAGACTAATAATGCTTCAAGTGTGTAGAGATACAATGCATCATGTTTCTTACTTATTTATCTACAATTTCTGAATCTCCATAAACTTGCAGGTATTTAAAGTTAAGGCTAATTTCTTTATACATACCTTGGACTAATGCTCCATATTCTACAATATTATTTGTGCATTCAAATTCTAATTTTCAAGTCAACATTGTCTTTGCACCTTCAGGATTAATCAATATGCAACCTGCTCCTACACCATTGCTTGATTTCGACCCATCAAAACACAATGTCCAAAATAAATAATTAAATAATGGTTTTTCTAGCATATTTACACATCTGGAAAAGTCTGCCTGTGAAAATTTTTCAATTTGAGAAGTTACAGAATTACTCAGAAATGGTGACATTTATGCTTTAAAATTCTCAAAAAATGCTTCAGTAGAAAAGTTTCCAAGAATGTCGTTATTAAATGCTACTGCTCCATTTTCCCCTTCAAAATCTATTACTGAATGTTTCATGTGTTTTTCTCGGTTGATTCTAATTTGAGTCGTATTTCCATTAAATGGGAGCCATAAGTGAGACCAATCAGTGGATAAATAACCAAGTAGTTTTTCTTATCAATCTCTACTAAGAATTAAACTGTAGAAATCTGGGATATAAGCAACAAGTATATCAATTATTTGACAAACTTTAGGATTTGAAGATAATATAATAAGAACTGAATTAATTTCTCCTACGACTTTGAATTTTGTCCTATAGAGTTGCATAATGTGAACTGGGGTTTTCTAGGGTGACATGTTTAATTTCAGACAAACTAAATATGGCATGATATTCGAAGAAGCCCCTAAATCTACCAAGTAGTTATGTACATTTTTATTAAATATTTCAAAAGTCGAAAAAAAAGGAGTATGTGAGTTAGAATTGTAACCTATTAGAATATCATCATAAGAATCGAATAATGGATGACCAGGAGGTTTACCATTCCGTTAGAAGATTTGAATACCATAACAGTAGGAAGAGGAGAAGCAAGTTCTGCATCCAATTCTTTCAATATACATTTTTGTTGTTGTTTGAGTTTATTGAGTTCATGAAGGGAACTATTTGCTTTTATTTTCTTCATATTCTCAACTATATTGTACTCAATAGTATTTGAAACTACTAAGGTTCTGGGTGAAGATGGAGAATTGGAAGTGGATTTTTTAACAGCTTTATCTTTAGTAGTGGAAGTTGAAGGTTTCTTTTTTGAATTGGCTGTATAGGATCAACTGGGCCTTTACTTCTTGTGTTAACAAGTAATTTTTCATATTCATTTTCACTATCAGAAATAGGAAGAATAAAATCCCATATTCCATTTAACTCAGCTATTTGTTCGTCTTGGGATTCATCAACAAAAAATGTTGCTTCTTCCTCATCAGTTTCTGCATTAGAGATCATGTTTGGACGTTGTGGATTAGGTGGATTATTTATTCTAAATGATCCAAAAGTTTTTTTGGAAGAGGATTCAACTACTTGTTTTTTTATCTCTACCATCTTGTTAGATAAAGTTTTAAGGACTTGTTGTAAGCCTTCAAGATCAAAGGGATCTTTAGGTGCTTTCTTTTTAGCTTCATCCTTAAATGTAACTGTTGTTAACTTTTTTTCTTCCTGGTCTTTTTTCTTTTCTAGTGCATTTGTCCCCTTCTCTACAGACATAACTTCTTTCATGTTTTCTACCAAGGTATTTTTATTAGCTCTGTTTACAAAAAATCCTATGTTAGAAGGAAGAGATGAAATATATGATTCAATTTGTACATCTACACCAGGTCTAAAAGTAGATGGGATTTTATTTAACAATTTGTTAAATCTGGAATTGAAATCTTTTATCTTCTCCCCTCAATTCGTTTTTAAATTGGAAAGGTCATTGATAAGAGATACAGTTAAGCGATCATCACCAAATTTAGTCAAAAATTGTTCTTCAAAAGTATCCCAACTAGTAATATAATTGGTTGGTAATGAAAATTACCAAGACCCTGCTAATCCTGTAAGAGTGTACGGGAATAATCTAACAACAATGTCTTCTTCATCTACCTCATTGATATTGATGGATAACATATAATTATGAAGGTTCTCCTCAGCAGGTAACCCATCATTAGGATTGAATTTGGGAAGCCACCTTTCTAGATGTTTTGGTAGAGGATGAAGTGGTGTTTGAATTTGAACAACTCCTGGATTAGACCATGGTCTAGCTACCATTGTAATAGTTGGGGAGGTGGATGTGATGAAACAAAAATTGGTAGCTGTGATAGTACTGCTTGAGGCAACACTAGTCGTTTGTGTAGAGGAGATGGAAATAGATGAAGTGAACGACAGAGAGAAAGGAAATGAAAAAGGAAGAAATGGAGATGTTGGTGAATAAGAGTATGAGGTAATCTCACTACTAGATGTTTGGGAATCTGATGTAGTAGTTTTCATTTGACGAGATTGAAGTGGAAATTCAAATGGAGAGATGCCAAGTTTTTCAATTTGGGACCAAGTTGAAACTCCAATTCGTTGAAAAATAGAAGTTATTCTTCCTTCAGAATCTTCGGATGATTCAGGGTTTTCTACTGAAATGGAGACGTATTCCAATTTATTTATCAAAGTTATAATTTCTGGTGATTCTGGATTATAATCCACATGATTAACTCAGGAATTATTCTAGGAGATTTGGGAGGTGATTGCACAACTCCTGATCTAAAAGTAGGAGATTTTGGAGGGGATCTGGAAGTTGTAGGAGAATTGGAGGGAGAATGAATCTTTGAATGACCTTTTGTTTTTGGATTGGACTTAATTTCCATCCATAGCTTGCAGGCCCTCCTTCTAGCACCAAAAAGTGTTGAGGCCTCAAAAATCGTTGCTTCAACACAGGAGGGAAACCACCTAGTCCACACCTTAAGACAACCCCTTTTCCATTTAGGTAGTGACTTTGACTGGGGAGAATGGGAACAATTTCCAAATGAAAGATGATTGAGTGAATGTGAAATTCTTATAGTGGAGTGAAATAGATGGATTTGCAGTAATGAATCAAATTAAAAACATATGCATTAATCTATTTTATAACCCGAGATTGTTTAACATTTATCTGGATGCGATCTATAATAATTTTCCATAGTAAATGACAATATATATTGTTCAAACACTAATGGAAATGTAAATATTTCAAGATGATTACTTTGATTAGGTAGTTAATCAAATTAATGTGTATAACTCATATCACATTCAGAATATCAAAGCAAATTGTTGAACATGTATTTAAAAATATTAATGCAGCATGATCAGAAATGAATGCATGTAACAATATTCATTAAAAAACATGTAATAAGAAATCTGAAAAAGATAAATTCACTATTTATTCATGAACAAAACAAAGATACAAATATAGAAATACCAGATGTACTTTTCTCAACTCATAAAATAAATATCAGCAGTTTATTCCTTCCCACAAAGATGATTCCAGGAGTACAGTAATGCATGTTGGCTTGTTGGGGCCTGACCCAGGTTTGAAGTGAATTAGCCAAACAAATCCCCGTGCTACTGGCCCTTTCAGCAACAGTTTGTGGAGCGCGGAATGAGGTCTCACTCGAAGTAGTATGGGAGGGTCCTAGAACTAGGTTTCCACACCCTTGAGATGTCTGAGAGGTTCGACTGGTCCTTTGTTTGTTCCTACACACAGGTGGCTTTCGCGCACCTTCCATTCCTCATGACCTGATATCTTTCCTTTGCGTAAACCTAACCAGGGGTCGTGCTGTGCTCTGTGCTATTACCCAATATCTTATTTATCTTCCAGTATCAATTAAACACCTTCACCTACTTAAGTGTCTTAGGTTATACTTAAAATTACAAAACATTCATATAGGTTCGCGTAGTTGTTATAGACATTTTTGTGCCTTACAGCATTGAGCATGAAATGTCCATAATCCAAGGGATCCAAAGTCCCTAAAAGAGTTGTTCCTGCCCCTAAAGGAACAAGGTCAACCAATGACAGCTTCTCCCAGAAGTTCTCCACCAAAAACCACTCAGAAACAGTCAATTCAGGATCAATTCAGATGCTCTACTAGCTACCTGCGTTGCAATGCACCCCAGTACACTAGCTAGGTGCGTTGCAATGCACCTAAATGCACTGAGCGAGAAATGCCAAATGGCAGTGTCATTCCGCGAGGTGTACAGACACTGGAAGCTTCCAGAATCTTCCTCAATGACACTTGCCTCAATGAATTCGACCAGTGATGAGTAAGAGGCTCTCAGCCTCCAAGTGGAAGAAAGAACTGACAGAGAGAAGCCACAAGTCAAAACATAAGCTGACTCATCCTCTCTGCTTACATCTATATATGGATCCCTCATCCAAGAGATCCAGAGGCTGGAATTTTGTACTTTGTAGAGAATTGTTGTTGGTTTGAGATTGAGATTAGTGCATTGGGTGATTTATGCTTTGTTGGAGGAGAGGAAGGGATTCCTTTGCTGGGAGGTAGATGCTGGATCGGGACTCACTTGGTTGTATCTCCTCTTGGACTTTCTTATCATATCAATAAAACTATTTGAGTTTCTCCTATATGCTTGTATATCAATGATGCTTTGTTATATTTGCATGTTTAGTTTATATCTGATCCTAAACTAGTTATGAATGTAAATCTATGTCTTTTGTGTAGTTTCTCTCTTCTGTGATCTTGCAGGAACTTGGTGAAGCTGGACCAGTGAGAAAGCAGGCAGCGGGAAACGAACAAAGAGGAGAACGAGTGGATCAACAAACTAGCGAAAGACACAGGTTAGTTACATCCTTCTTCTCCATTTACATTTCATAAAGAAGAATACGAAGATAGTTTTCCTTGTTTGTTGCTAAGGCACTGTCACACCTTAGAGTGGGATAGGGGCATACCGAATGGATACTTTTCCCAACAACAAATTGGCGACTCCGTTGGGGATCGTATCTAGTTAGTTTATTTGTGTTTCTATTGATTGTTTGTTTCATAAACACAAGAAGAAGCAATCGAAAAGCATTTGCCATTATCAAATGCGAAGTAGCTGCTACTTCAATCCTTTCACTAGGATTTGTTTATGATCTGAACAGCTGATCCAAAAATGCTCTAACAGCCCTTTGTGATAGATCTTAGTCCTCCTTTAAATCATCCCTCTAATTGTACCTAATTGATAGCTTTTATCCGGCCAAAAACCGTAGATTAAACTGCAAACCGTGACCCAGAACCCAGAGACAATTCTCGTTTCTGCTTCAGCGCAGGCTCTGTGAAGAGGTTATGCATTTCAACGCAGGTCCCGAGAGGGCTACCTGCGCTGCAATTCAGTTTCTCTGTGCTGAGGGTGCGCTGATCAGCTTTGGCCTTGTGCAGCTGTGGTTCCCTGCTTCCTTTTGCTCAGTTTTATCTTTGTTTTTTGCAGCCTATTATCAGTGTGTGTACCTATATGAAACCCCTTTTCTTTGCCTAAATTCCGCCTCAGTTGTATCAAAGAAACTGTATTTGTTTTTTTGTATTTGTTACATCATTTGCAGTTTCCCATTACAAAAGTAAACTAGTCATACTGTCGCCCTTAGATCTAGACTTGTCGTAAGTGTCGTTTTGATCTTAGGAGTGAGTTTGTTTGATGTTCACAGTTGATTACGCTTTTACTTTTGTCTTTTGGTTTGAATTTATGAATTTCTAGTGTCGAAACAAGTATTTACTTCAAAATCATAAAGTGTCGTAATCGTCTTTTTGATTTCGAAAGATGCTTGTTTGTGTTTTTCACTTGAAATCGAATTCAAATTTGTACAACAGCTTTCTTTTTAGGCATCAATATTAAGAAAGTGAAAACAAATACATGCATATGTGCATTTGCATTTTGATAGTTTGTATGGATTGATTTAGGAAAAGTGCATGTACAGTGTGCTCTATGCTCTTTGAGAAAAGATTGTGTCTTTCTTTTCCCCTTGTAGCTAGGATTTTCATTGTTGAAAAGATATAAAAGCTTGCTTATCATCTTTAGACTGCATTTAGGAATTGTATCTACATATCATGGTGATCCAAAAAGGCAAACTTCTAAGAAAGATCAACCTAAAATAAATTGAATGAACTTAACAACGCTTTGTAACTTAATGCACAACATAGAGGTCTAGGCTAGAGACGTGTTCCAGCGTCGTAAAACCTGGTCACTGGTCGCCTCACTGATGGTTGGGTGATTCGTCCTGAGAGACGATAAGTGCCAGTACGGATTGTGCTCCCACGTACCGTCGAGTATATATTGGGAGACCCCTATAGGCATAAAACCTTTATCCATAGGAAGCCGTGTCGGCCGCCCTACTGATCGCAATGCACTGAACACAGCATTCGGGAAGATTGACCGCCCGTACCTTAAAAAGTATTCTGCAGTTTTGCGAAAAGTTTGGCACACCCTCTACCTAGAACTCCAGAGCAGTCCCTTTCGTTCCTTTTCAGACTCCTTAACGGAAAAGGTCCATCAGAGCACTTGTCACTTCAGGCTCATTAAAAATCGAAGGAGACTAGAGTCATCTTTTGCTTTTTCTCGACTCTTTAAAATTGAAAAAGCAAGTTGTGTCTAAAGCGTCTAAAAATTCATTTAATTTGGAAACACACTTTCCCCTTTTTGTATTTTAGTTGATCGAGTAATCCGCAATCGTGGAAGAAAGTCAATTGAAACCCCGTCGTTCGCGGAGGCTTACGGGTCAACCGTCTTTGTCTCCGGAATCGAAAACAGTACGGACAAAGAGAACTCGTTTAACTGGTTCGAAATCTCCTATTAAAGTTAGAACAAGTGTTCCAACAACATCTGAGATTCCGGTTACTCCAAACATTTCTGGAAACCCTGCCTCTATAGAAGAAGTTCAACAGCCACAGAGGGACAGTGATACTGATCCTAGTCTGAGAGCAAACACTTGTGTTACTGAACCAGTTCCATCAGCAACCGGTTCGGAGAGTCTTGCTCCTCAAACATCTGTCGCTGTCGATTCAACCCCTTCTTCGGCACCAGAAATATTTTACGGACCTGACGGTCTTCCCCTTCCACCTGGTTTGATTGCGATAGAGGAAATTGTAGAAGATCCGCAAGCAAGTACTCCAACACATTTTGGAGTCGGGGTCACTCTTTTTCCTTCGACATCAGAAGTTAGTCTACTACCAGTGGAAGTTCCTGTAGAATCGCTAGGTGATCTTTTGGATAGACTCAAAATGTCTGAACAACCGTCAACATCTAGGACTGTGTCGACTGACACAGCAACAACAGAACTCTCTGCCGTCACTCCGACAATGTTTGCCGGCGTACCATCTGTCCCGACTAGCTCACAACCGCTAGAAGGGGTCCATCCAGGGACTATTTCGACAGTATGGTCCGTTCCTATTTGTTCATCCGGAATAATATCCGGCAACTCTTATGTTGAGACTCGACGAATTGATCCATTTGGAGGTCAATTTGGGCAATCCAGTCCCCAAGGGCAGACAATCCCCTTGAGTTCAGGATTACCACCGTATGGGGGGCAGTATGCCCTTTCATTACCCCCTCCGGGAGGATATCCATACAGGAGTTCACAACAGTATTCAGGTTATACTGGAGTTACATCAAGTGGTTGGGTACCTATATTGCCCCAACAACCAAGGGTTGTATACTCAATGCAACAATGTGTACCTGTGTCAAATATACCTACTAAGTCGGCTATTGTGACGGTGTCACAAGTTCAAACGCCGCCTGTTGTATGTCAACCTCAGATTTCTCAGGTTGTAATGCAACAACCCCTTGACCCTGTGACTCAACCACAATCGCTAACTGGTGGGGCGACACAGGTCCAAATGGGTACAATTACCCCGCACCTTGGTCCAACGGTTAGTATAGCGCAACAGAACATGGCTTCACAACCGTGGCTGGTGCAATACCAACAACCACAATTCCAACAAGTGTACCAAGGTTCTGAGCAGCAGATCTTTGCGAACAGTGGACAGCCGTACATTCAAAACGGTCAAAATCAACCACTTTACAGTGGTCATGTCCACTAACCGTATCAGTCGTACCAGCATCAATTACATTATGCTGGTATGCAAAGGCCAACTGCTCAGGCAATTCCATCATACCCTGGGTATGCTTCACCTAACCTGAATCAACAGTTACCATTCGTGGCAACTTTAGAGTTACCTGATTTACACCGGTTGACAAATGATCCAATTGCTTACGCCCCTTGGTGGCCAGCGATTCCTCATAAACTTCCATCGGATATTCCTAAATTTAATGGAAATCCAGGTGAAGATCCATCGAATCACGTGATGACATTTCATCTATGGTGTTCATCAAACACCCTAAACGATGATTCGATAAGGCTTCGCCTTTTTCAGAGGACGTTAACAGGTCTAGCGGCAAAATGGTATATTGAATTGCCTAGAGCTTCGTTCGACAATTTCAGCACCCTAGCCACGACTTTCTTAACCCATTTTCAATTACCGATAAGGTATGAAACGGGAATGGAAATCTTAACCAACTTCAAACAGACAATGGCCACTCACTTATCTGATCATATACATGAGTGGCGACGTCGTCGTAGGATGGTAAAAACGTACGTTCCCAATCAGCTATTAGCTAAATGGTTTATCAAGTCGTTACCTCCTGCCATAACGGAAGATGTGGCGAAGGGGGGAGTCGTAACGGAAGAGAAAGTTATCACTCGTGCACAATATCTAGACTTGGTCTATACTCAGTCTGGCACGCTCTACGACAAAATACCTGACGCCCCTAGACCGGAATTCTCAATTCCTCCTCCTCCTAAATCAAACAATGACTCTCATGCCGGCGATGGTGTGATTGGCACGACAAACGCGAAATCGACAAAGGCTACGTCCAAGAAAGCCTGTAAGATTTCAGATCAAAATACAAAAGACAAAATTCTTGCTTCGGAAGTAAATGCCGTATCAGCAGATAAAGGCAAAGAAACCAAACAACCAGGAAGCAAGAAGAAACAAAGCAAAGGGAAGAAGAAGAAACAGGGTGAATCATCTCCTGAAAAAACTTCTTCAAACCCCCCTGGAGATAGGAAACTAAAATATCCATGTCAGATATGTGATGAAAATCACTGGACAAGAGAATGTCCATACAAAGCTGAGCTTAAAAGATTCTTTAAAAGTTCACAAACCTCAGCTGTGTTAACTGACCCGTTTCCAAATCCAGGAAAAAATCTGGTTGAAAGTGGAAATGCTTCCCCGTCGCAAGTGCTAATGTTGTCGATTTCGAAGCAACAAAATGATGCTTTGATTTCGACAAGGAACAAAGATTACGGGAATCTGTAGCTGTCGAACGGCAAGGAAAAAGATCAACCAAGCAGTTCGACAACAACTTCGACAGAAGTTGTACCACCCATCATTCCTGAATTAACAATAAAACCGCCAAAGGGAGTAGTACACAAGTCGACGTTTAATCCTCGCGCCAGAGCAGCGCAGCATTATAACATAGTGGAAGATTTGGCCCAATCGCCATCCGCTATGTCGACTCTTGAAGTACTACAAAATTGTCCATCTCAAAGGCACGCTTTGTTATCAGCCATTGGTGGGATTGATCCTAAGGATTCCAATCTTGTATCCTTCGACCACAAAGGATACGATCCTCAGTTACCAGCTCAACTAGCTTTCCTTATTCAAGTGAAAGCCCTCAACAAAACTGTTCACCGAACGATTATTGATGAGGGGGCATCTACATGTATTATGTCGATGAGTTGCTGGAAAACTTTAGGATCTCCAACCTTGTCGCAATCTTCGACGACATTAAAAGCATTCGATGGTAGGACATATACCCCATATGGTATCCTAAATAACTTGAAAGTTGAACTAGGGGGAAAAACAGTAGAAATAGATGTTGAAGTCATCGATGGGAATCTTGATTACAACATCCTACTAGGAAGACCGTGGATATATGCCATGGCAGCTGTTGTGTCGACCTATTTTAGAAAGATTTCATTTCCCTTTCAAGGGGGGATTACAATCATCGACCAACAAAACTTCCTCCCCAATGGTTCACAAGTTACAGGAAGCATTCCCATGATCCATGGAAGCCCTCATTCGCTTCAGAATATCGGAGTAGGCCTACTAAAAGATCCTATACTAATGGGAACTTTCGCTCTTCCACCTCCAATTGGTTTGGTGGAAGTAGCGTCTATAGGAACCTACAATATGATATCTTCCACAAAGATCTCAGAAAACAATGTCAACATGGATCATGCAATGGTTTTGCCCCCAAGCCCAATAGAAATATTGTAGCAATCAATGTTTCTAGCATGGGAGGCAAACCCAAATCAACGCTCATCAAGCGTTTGGGTAGATAGGTCTAGAGAATATGGTACGCCTTCAAATCCTTGGTCGCGAGTGCATGGAACCGACGAAGGAATCCTACAATCAATGATGATTGAAGGGACCCCATGGAATGATCACCACCATCGTTCCCTTCTTCCTGATTATGAAGAAGATACTCAAGATGACCTTTATCATCCTTCAGTTTTTGAATTTCTATCAAATACTGTAAATACGGTGGATTCCGAGCGAAACTTATCCAATATTGAAGAGACTATAGCCATAAATATCTCGACTAAAACGGATGTTGTAGAGAATATTTATGTCGGCAAAGGTTGTTCTCCTTCAGAACTGGAAATATATAATGCTCTTTTTCGCGAATTCAGAGATGTCTTTGCTTGGTCATATGATGAAATGCCAGGCATTGACTCGAGTATCGTTGAACACGAAATTAAGATGTATCCAGATGTCAAACCAGTACGACAACGGCTCAGGCAGGTGCACCCCAAGAAAGCGCTGCCATTAAGGCAGAAGTTGAAAAACTCCTCCATGCTGGTTTCATCTACCCAGTTCCTCTAACCGATTGGGTATCGAATATTGTCCCTGTTATGAAGAAACAGGGGACAATTAGAGTGTGTGTCGATTATAGGGATGTAAACCAAGCTTGTCCAAAAGACAACTACCCTACACCCTTCATCGACCATATAATTGATGAATGCGCCGGATGCGAAATCTTTTCATTCATGGATGGATTTTCCGGGTATAATCAAATAAATATCCGCCCATAGGACCAGTCAAAGACTGCATTTATTTGTCCATGGGGCACATTCGCATATCGAAAATTACCCTTCGGTTTAAAGAACGCAGGGGCGACGTTTCAGAGGGCTATGAATTATGCCTTCCATGACATCAAGAACATCGTTCAACCATACCTCGACGACCTTTCGGCTCATTCGCGAAAGCGGACTGATCATCCGCAGCATTTAAGAGCGATATTTCTACGTTGCCGACACTACAAGATACGACTCAATCCGCACAAATGTGTATTTTGCGTCGGTTCTGGTCGTTTACTTGGGTTTGTAGTCTCCAAGGATGGGATTCGTCTCGACCCGTGCAAGGTCCAGGCAATCATCAACTTGCCTCCACCTTCAAATTTGCTTCAGATTCAGAAACTCCAAGGGAAAGCAAACTTTCTGAGGAGGTTCATTCCAAATTACGCCGAACTTGCTAAAGGTTATACACGTCTTTTGAAAAAGGAGGTACCCTTCGTCTGGGATCAGGTTGCGCAAGCTTCCTTTAATTCTGTAAAAGATTCCTTAATAAAAGCATCATTAATGTACGCCCCCGATTATCAAAGAGATTTTAACCTGTATCTGGCTGCAACAGATACAACCATCGCAGTGGTTTTAGTTCAAGAAGTCGATGGAATTGAACACCCTATATATTATTTAAGTAGAAACTTAAATGATACAGAAAGCAAATATTCTTATGTTGAAAAACTAGCGCTTGCAGCTGTTCAAGCGATATAAAGATTTCGACACTATGTCCTCTTTCGGAAAACTACCATTCTGTTAGATTGCAACCCCATGACTTATATATTGTCGCGACAGTTGCTGGGGGGAAAATATTCAAAATGGATAGCGATCCTTCAAGAGTTTGATCTGGAATTTGTAAAATCCAAATCAAAGAAAGCTCTAGTTTTCGCAGAATTATTGTGCGATCTCCCATCGTCGTCCAACGATGAAACATCCGAAGAATCAATCGTGGATGAGAATTTGTTTCTGATATCTACAAGCAATGAATGGTATGGAGATATCATAATTTATCTCCAAACCCAAAAGTTCAGGCCTAACACCTCTCACTCTGAACAAAAACGTATACGATACCAAGCAAAAGACTACATGATCGTCGGTGATACGCTTTACCGTCGTGGTGTCGATACAGTTTTGAGAAGGTGCCTCACCCATGAGGAGGCCGAAAAAGCCCTGAATGAGTGCCATTCAGGCGCGTGTGGGGGCCATCAATCTGGATATGCTACAGCACAAAAAATCTTACGAGCAGGATACTTCTGGCCAACCATGTTCAAGGATTGCATAACCGCAGTCAGAAGTTGCCATGCTTGTCAAATTTTTGATAGCAAAACCAGAAGACCACCCGCACCATTACAGCCGATAGTTGTTGTTGGGCCTTTCGCCAAATGGGGCATCGATTTCATGACATGTAACCCCACCTCGACCGGGGGGCATGGGTATATTATAGTCGTCATGGACTATTTTACCAAATGGGCCGAGGCGATGCCTACATTAGATAACACTGGTGAAACAACTGCCCTTTTCGTTTTCAATCATGTAGTTGCCAGATTCGGCCTACCACAGGCTATAGTCACAGATCATGGATCGCATTTTCATAATCACATGATGGTTGAATTAGCTGCCAAGCTAGGGCTATCTCACGACAGCTCTACTCCGTATTATCCGCAAGCCAACGGACAAGTTGAAGCGATCAACAAGGTCCAGAAGCGTATGTTGCAAAGGATGGTCGGAGTTCACGAAAGAAGGTGGCACCTAATCCTATACTCAGCCTTGTGGGCTTACCGAACATCGGTAAGAAATGCAACGAGGTTCACACCCTTCCAATTGGTATATGGCTTGGAAGCAATCTTACCAGTCCAGTGCGAAATCTCGTCTCTTAAACTCGCAATCGATCTCCTCCCTGGAACTTCAGAAGAAGAGGCCCATTTCTTGGAATTAATCCAATTGGATGAAACCCGTCGTGATGCCGATTTGGCTAATGAAGTCCATAAGAAACGAGTCAAGGCGCAGTTCGACAAAAATGTCAAACCCCGTGTCTTCTCAGAAGGTGACTTGGTCTTGCTTTACGACCAAGAATCCGATAAATTGGGAGCAGGTAAATTTAATTCTTTATGGATGGGCCCCTATATTGTTAAACGAGTGTTAGCAAAAGGAGCCTACGAGTTGATGGATTATGACGGAATTCCACTGGCGCAACCTCGTAATGGGTTGTACCTCAAGCGTTACTATGCTTAAATAGTAACCAATATGCTTTTGTTGTATTTTGTTTTTGCTAAAGTGTTTGTTTTGGTCGAGTGATCCACCTTTTTACATTTATTGCAGATGTCAAACCTTTTGGAAACATGTGTGGGATATGCCGACGGAGCAAGTCGTAGTTCGCGGAACCTGTCCTCCGCAGCCTGGGCCATTTTTTATCCAAGCAGTGAGTTATTAAGTTTCAGAGGCGTATGTATTGGTCAATCAACGAATAACATCACTGAGTATAGCGCGTTGATAGAACTTCTCTCTGATGCCATCACCCATGGTATACGCCGACTAATTGTCAGGCTAGACTCACAACTCGTAATACTACAGCTCAATGGGATATATTCCGTTCGAAACCCAGCTATTTATCGCATGTTCCTAAGGGTTAAGATTTTGGAAAGACAATTTGATTGGATTCAATACCAACATATTTCCAGAAACTTAAACACATTAACCGACTCATTAGAAAACTATGTGTTAGATAGACATTTGCGACATTTATAAAAAGAAACACATCATCAATGTTTTACATGTGGATCATATAACTCAACCAGAATAAAACCCCGAAAATCAAAATATATATATATATATAACTGTTTATGGTTTACATATAATGTTCTGTAACCAAGACAAAATCGGTCACATGACCCAAAAACTCAAAATGCTAGGGGCACCCTAGTCTAGTGATGCTCATGATAGCACGTCACAGCCTGTGCGATCATGCGTAAGAGACGAGTCCATCGTCTAGGCACACCAGTAGTATGCCGCTGCAACTGTAAAGGTAACTCGTCGATCCTCACATCTGGAATACCGAGAGTAAGGCTCTCAACCTGCTCCTGCACAGCTGTGAGGGTCTCGGCCACATCAAGGTCACGAAGAATAACCCTCCTGGCAGCCTCTCCTGCTGGGGCAGCAGCTGGCACTCTTAGGCGAACTACTGGACGAACAGGACTAACATCTGCATGCACACATGAGTTTGATTAAAAGTCTTGATAGAATAAAGCACAAGGACATTAAATATAAAAACAATAAACAATGATATGGTCGAAGATTTTACCAATAGCGCCCCACTGCTCGCCATCCGGCAGTACCAAATCCGGATCACCCCGGAAGTCCATGCCAACATATGGATACTCGGAATAGACCATCTCCTGACACTCAAACCACCTGAAGAAGGTATCAGAGAAAGAAATCTGAGATTGACCAGCATGCCTAGACATATGGTCAACCCATCTCTGAATGCGTGGTTCAGTAGGAGAAGGTAAGTCAAGAGCAATGTATTGCGGCTGCATCAGTGGTATCTTCTCCAAGGCAAAGGCGGTCAAAATAGAACCAAACCCAAAGTTCTTCAACCTCCCGTCCTTTACCTTGGTCAACTGAATCTTCATCACAAGAAGTACTGCATCACACCAGTTGAATATTTTCGGTTGGAGGCACTCCAAGGCATGCTGCATATAGGATCTGTTGGCTACATGAAGAGACACACTTCCGGCCATCCTACCAAAAGTATATAGGATAGACCTAAGGGACCTGTCAGTAACATCACGGATGATGATCTTGCCGTCTTTACTCGGCTGAGATCCTTCCCTGCAATACTGGCAGACATAATCTCTCACAGAGTCACTCCCACGGGTCGAACCTGACAAAGAGATGGGGGCACCCCGCCTCGACGAGCCAATCAAGAAGTAAATGTCTACTGCGGTCAAGGGGATAGATTTGCCCCTAATCTGGAAAACTTGATTGATAGGGTCCCAAGCATCGAGCAAATACTGCAGTAGGTTGATCTGCTGTCTCATGCTAGAGATGCAGAAGAACTTCAGCAGACCACAGTTCTGCAGCGCGTTCACCGTAACCGGATCATGTAGGGCAATCATGTCCTCTTCTTCATGTTCTCGTTCTCGCCATGTAAGGGTCATTTTGCTCCAAGATCTCTGAAAAACAAACATGAGAGGAGTTAGATCCTGGTTTTGATGAGAAACAGGCAAAAATTTTCATCAAAAACTGTGCAACAAAATCATTTTCTGCGCCCAGCGCACCTGCACAGTGTTCCACCTGCGTTGAAGGTCAAACTGCCTTCATACTGCTTGACATTCAGCGCAGGTTTCGAGTGCCCAAGGTGCGCTGATGGCAGAGCGACCCCATCAAACCCCAGGGGCTCAGAAAAACAGGGAATGAAGCACAGAATGCAGAAAGGAAACCATGAAATGAAAGAGCTCAGGTTTAGCTCCTACCTGATCCAGACGGCGTCGAGAATCGTCCACAGAATCTCCCGAAATCAGCTGATGAAAATCAAGGGGGAAGAGGCACCTCCAAAGCTCCAACAAACCAAGTTCAAATGAAATGGTAAAATGAGAGGTAAAAACACTTTTTAATAGCTTTTTACGTAGTTCAAAGTGAAATATTAGTGTTTTAATCTCATTTTCAAGTAAATGTTATTCATTTCTAACTAGTTTGATGCAGCAATTAAGGGTACAATACTATCTTTGAAAAGGCAGAGCTATTTATGGTAAAAAATCAAAACTAGACCATGCTATCGAGCAGTTTTAGCACATAGTTCATGCTCGTTAAAAAAGAAACATAATACCGAGCAAGTGTTTCAATCCGCGTTTAAGCTCATTAAAAAATGAACTACCCTCCGGTAAATAACCACCGTGAATGTAACATTATCAGCCATTAAAGCCTTGGTCGTGTTTGCACCGTCACCTCCACTTTTCCATTGGCCGATCATTCACCTCCATTTGATTGTTTACCCATTTTGAGGAACAGCTGCGAAGAGTGATTTCAGTAGCCATCCTTGTGACACTGCCGTGATTGGAAAATTCCAACCCTTACCTGGAATCAGCTGCTACCCGTTTTATCACTCGTTCCTCAAAAGACGAGTCTTCTTTAAGCTCTTTTCATCTGACTCGTAAAATATGAAAAGATTGCCGAGTTTTGGCCTTCCAGCTCGTTAAAGCGACCGGAAGTGCTATCCCTCCTCTAGATTTTAATCTTTTTGGACCTGAGGGATTATTGCACAAAAAGATCGAGCACTTGTTTTGTTCGGCTCGTTAAAACTATCGAAAATTCATCCCTTCTGTATTGTTTTATACTTTTTCAGACTTAAGGGATTGGATGACGAAAAAGGACTTCCGGAGTTATCTTTACGTACCTTTTCAGACTCTCTAAAAATGAAAAGGACCGAGTTATCTTTGTCGTTAGACTCGTTAAAAAGATTAATAGCGACAAACTTGTCTTTAGATGAGAACGAGTTTCACTATCGCTAGGCTCGTTAAAACATAGCGATCGGTTTGCCCGAAGGGAAAATTATAGAACAAGCATATGTTATCCTCCTCAAGCTTGAAAAAAATAAAGAGGTACTGGTCAGAAATGACTGGGGAAAAATTGGGAAGAAACTCAAAGAACTTTTATTGGTAGCAAGTCGCTCTTGAACATGACACTTCCACTCCGTGCCTGAGTCGGGTTGGGTTGTTTCATTCACCGGTCACATCACCATGGTCTCGCCATACCATCCATCTTTGGGGTAAATGCTACCAATCCATCACATAAGTGTCGCCGATATGTTCAAGAGAAGTCATCCAGAGAAGTCAACTGTGTCCCATCCACTACCATACATTATACTTCATTCTTTCATGACCGCCACCCTGAACCATATATCATCAGATCGTTTTCACCTCCATAAAAATCATTTGCTCTATTCCGTGTCACTGATGTGGGATACATTAAGGCCCTCCTTTGACGGATCACTTCTTGTCGACATCAGCTCATTATCCAAGAAGTTGATCTAGGAACACCCCCTTCAGTACTTTGAAGCTTGCATGCCTCAATGGCAAGTTTCTCACTTCCAGCGACAGGTATACATCAATGACCTTCGACCGAAAGATTTTGCGTGGTGTTCGACGCCAAGTCCTTTATTCACACCACGTGAATTGTATTGCAGTACCTTGAGGGTCATTATCATTATCGGTGATTCCTCTCGCGCTTGTTAACAGTTTACATCATTGACTGGTAATCAAGCGATGTCTTTCCATGTTCGACTTCAGAACATTTCTCACATGGATCGACTTGTACTTAGAGTGAAGATCGGATGAGATTGAAGACCCCGGATCTAGTTTCATCCATCCGGGCTGCGATATATATTCAGGAAAAATAAAGACATTGACATGTACAACATTGCAGCACAGATAATCATCCTACCAAAAGGATGATGATTTCATCAAAATCATCAGTCTACCATCAGACGATTGTCTGTCCTATGTACATCAAAATGAATTTATAAAGCTGAGCATGGGAATGCCCGCCTCAGCTAGATCATGAAAATAGTATGAAAATAATGTATTGTATTGTATCTTATTACAGGTCTCCTCCCAGCATTGAAAGAACTTCGGATCCTCCTAATAAAGCATTTCACCCGTTAAACGGCCTCATACTTTAGGGGGCAACTGTTATAGACATTTTTGTGCCTTACAGCATTGAGCATGAAATGTCCATAATCCAAGGGATCCAAAGTCCCTAAAAGAGTTGTTCCTGCCCCTAAAGGAACAAGGTCAACCAATGACAGCTTCTCCCAGAAGTTCTCCACCAAAAACCACTCAGAAACAGTCAATTCAGGATCAATTCAGATGCTCTACTAGCTTCCTGCGTTGCAATGCACCCCAGTACACTAGCTAGGTGCGTTGCAACGCACCTAAATGCACTACCAGGGTGCGCTGAGCGAGAAATGACAAATGGCAGTGTCATTCCGCGAGGTGTACAGACACTGGAAGCTTCCAGAATCTTCCTCAATGACACTTGCCTCAATGAATTCGACCAGTGATGAGTAAGAGGCTCTCAGCCTCCAAGTGGAAGCAAGAATTGACAGAGAGAAGCCACAACTCAAAACATAAGCTGACTCATCCTCTCTGCTTACATCTATATATGGATCCCTCATCCAAGAGATCCAGAGGCTGGAATTTTGTACTTTGCAGAGAATTGCTATTGGTTTGAGATTGAGATTAGTGCATTGGGTGATTTATGCTTTGTTGGAGGAGAGGAAGGGATTCCTTTGCTGGGAGGTAGATGCTGGATCGGGACTCACTTGGTTGTATCTCCTCTTGGACTTTCTTATCATATCAATAAAATTATTTGAGTTTCTCCTATATGCTTGTATATCAATGATGCTTTGTTATATTTGCATGTTTAGTTTATATCTGATCCTCAACTAGTTATGAATGTAAATCTATGTCTTTTGTGTAGTTTCTCTCTTCTGTGATCTTGCAGGAACTTGTTGAAGCTGGACCAGTGAGAAAGCAAGCAGCGGGAAACGAACAAAGAGGAGAACGAGTGGATCAAAAAACTAGCGAAAGACACAGGTTAGTTACATCCTTCTTCTCCATTTACATTTCATAAAGAAGAATACGAAGATAGTTTTCCTTGTTTGTTGCTAAGGCACTGTCACACCTTAGAGTGGGATGGGGGCATATCGAATGGATACTTTTCCCAACAACAGTAGTAAATAACAATATACTTGCAAATTATATCCAATCATGCATTAAATAAGGAAAAGATACACAAAATTATAACAAAACTTCTCTTTATTGATTCTCCAAAGGTTACAGACTCGACATGCCCTGTGCACTTAGCTGTAGAGGTCCGCGCACTTAGTTGCAGGCTACTAGGCCTCTGCGCACTCAGTTGTAGAGCCTTCTCCTACTCTACAACCCACAGACACACTTTACACCTCGAATCAATCACTTAGACTTATCTTCTTCTATTCCATTCCTTCCTTCTTTATGTTATCTTTTACACTTTGAGCCTCGCTCTATTTATACAATTCCATGGTCCGCAGATTATCGATAGGTCTATCCAGCTAAAATTACATTACAAAAACTAGGGTGGACAACCCCATGACTCTATTATACTTTCACGCCCCGTGCCCACAATTTGCAGAGCTTTTACAACAGGATTCGGTCAAAACTTGGGCTTTAAGCCCCAAAACGTGCCTTGGGGGGATTCCATGCCCAACAGGGCCCCAACAAAAACATCGTGACTCACCCTCGAGTCACTCTATCAGTGCGAAGATCTTTGCATAGAGTCCCTCCAACTATTCTTGAACTACAACAAGGTCATTAGCACACTAAGCTGCTGCTTGCTGGATTTGCTGCATACGTTGTTTTGAGACCTTTGTGTCAGAACTACTTCATTGCATCTATGTCGGTATTGCCTGCATTTGTTTATAGTCCTGCGCCTTTTTTTGGATCATTAGAGCATGAATATTGTGCTTCTGTCAGTTATCCAAATAGTCGAGCCACCCATGTAGGGCTTCAAGCGGCTGCCATTCACTTTTCCTAGGAAAGGCTCTCCATTTAGTTTGACTAGCTGTACCGCACCTCCATCTATGACCTCCTTAACAATGTATGGTCCCAAGCAATGCATTATGATCTTTCCCAGGAATTTATCAAACTTACTATCATACAGCAGCACTAAATCATTCACCTTGAAGGTGCACAACTTAATATGGTGATCGTGTCAGGCCTTCCCACGCTGCTTTTCCACTTGCTGATGAAAGCCAACCAGGAACCATTCCTCCTCAAGTTCTTCTAACCACGTAAGCCTGTCTTCTAGGGCTTCACAGTCCATCATACCTGTGAGCATTGCTATGCGTAGACTTGGTACAATATACTTCATTGGCATGACAACTTCCACGCCATAAACCAACTGGAAAGGTGTCTGTCCCATCAGTTTCTTGCATGTTGTCCTATAAGCTCGTAGTACTGTAGGTACACATAGGTCCCAATCGCTCTACTGCGAGTTGCATACTTTGGTTAGTGCAGTCTCCAGTATTTTGTTGAATGCTTCTATTGTCCCATTGGCTTGTGGGTGATACAGTGTGCTTTTCTGATGATATACCTGGAACTCTTCTGTTATCACGCTGATGGTTTCGTTCAGGAAATGTGTACTGCAATCACTCATTAATATTTTTGGACATCCAAATCGAGTCAACTTGTGTTTAAACAAAAAATTCATAGCCATGGTGGCTTTGCAGTCTTTGACCAGCTGCGCTTCTGCTCGACAAGTCAGGTACTCTATCGTGGTGATAATGTATCGCGCACCCATTTTTCCCTGAGGTTTGATAGGTCCTACAAAGTCGATTGCCCAATTTTCGAAGGGATGTAGGGTTATTTGTGGATTCAAAGGCATCTCGTTCCTTTGTGATGGTTTACCTGTCCTTTGATATATATCACAGGCCTTACAGTGTGCTTTTGAATCTTGATGAAGGATTGGCCACCACAACCCTGCACGAAGAATCTTTTGCGCAGTCGCTTGTCCTGCATAGTGTCCTCCTGCAGTGCCCCATGTGCTTCCATGAGGATATGACTTTGTTCAAATTTAGGTACGTACCTTCGCAGTATCTCATCATTTCCCATTTTGCATAGGTGCCCTGCGATGATAGAAAAATCAACTGTGCGCACCACCAGTTCCTTCTTTTGTTGGACTAAGTATTCCTTTGGCACAGTCCTTGTTGTTAGAAAGTGGATTATATCTTCAAAGTGCCCATTTGTGACATGCACATCAAAGAGCTATGTGTCAGGTAATCCTTCCTCCAAACTAGTAGGTTTCTTTCCCGTCTCGATACGTGACAAGTGATTTATCCCGTGTTTAGGCGTCCAGGCTTTACCATGACCTCAAAGTTGTATTCTTGGAACAATAAGAGCCACCTACATATGTGGCCCCACAACACAAGCTTATTGACCAAGTATTTTAGCGTGGAATGCTCTGTATACATCTTGAAATGTCCTCCTAGCAAATAGTGCCGATATTTTTGGAGCACATACACCATAGCCAACCCCTCATGTTAGATTGTGGAATAGTTCTTTTCTGCTTTGGACAACCTACGACATTCGAACTTGATAGGGTGATCCAGGACTTCTCCACCCTCTTGTGTTAGCACCGCTCCCAGTGCCATACATGACGCGTCAACATGGACATGAAACTCCACATCCCATTTTGGGAAGACCAGGATTGGGGCGGAGGCTAATTTCTCTTTTAGTACATCCAGGCTCTTCATGTAGTCATCATTCCAGCAGAACGTGACATCCTTTTTCAATAGTTTCTCCATTGGCACGGTGATCTGGGCATAGCTTTTGATGAACTTCCTGTAGTACCCCGTATGTCCCAAGGTAGCACACAACTATTTAACACTTCGCGGTGCTTCCAAATTCAAAATTACTGCAATCTTTGTGGGGTCTACCATTAGTCCCTGTTTGCAGATCACATGTCCCAATAGGTTCCCAAAGGGAATTAGGAATGTACACTTTTTGAGGTTCAATGCAATTTTGTGTCGTCAGCAAGTATCCAACATCAAGCGTAAGCTCGCTACATGGTGCTTAACCAATCCAAATACAGTCCAATCATCTAGATAGACCTCTAAGAATTTGTGGATATATTCTTTGCATGTTGCCACAACTATGAGCGAAAAGATGGCTGGCGCATTTTTTAACTCAAACGGCATAACGGTGTATTGAAAGCAGCCCCACTCAGTCATGAAGGTGGTCTTGTTCCTATCTTCCAGTGCGATTTTGATCTGGTGGTACCCTAAGAACCCATCAGTAAAAGAATATGCTTCTTTCCCACTGACATTTTCCAATACTTCATCTATGAAAGGAGTTGGGAATGGGTCGTGCACACAGGCGTCATTCAATTTCCTGAGGTCCACGCATATTCTTATCTTGCCCTTTTGCTTCTTCTCCTGTACTACCATAGGGCTTACCCAATTAGATTCTTCCACCGACTCAATAATTCCATCTACGAGCATTTTGTCTAATTCTATGCACACCTTTTCCTTGTACTTCAGATTCAAGAGGTAAGGTATCTGTTTTACTGGGTTCACATCGGGTTCTAGGGTGATATTCATCATCCCTAAATGCCAACGATCCCCTTTAAGTCCATGATCTTGGTCGGGAATAAGACTTGGTACTCATGGAGTATACTCACGGAGTAACTCAACGACCTTATCCACCGTGGCATCATCCCAGTAGTCGCCGAGCATTGCATACTTCGGTTCGGCCTCCATACCAATGTTCACCTGCTTCATTTTTACTGGCGCGGTAATGTCAAGGTCTTCAATCAATGGTCCTTGAACCTCATGATAGCCTTCAGTTTCTGGAATGTTAACTTTTCATGGATCTTCATCGTCTTCTTCAATGTTTACGTTGTAACACTCTAGTGCGCAGCTCAGCTGGGTTGCCCATTCAGGCTGAAGCACTTCCATTGGCTCCTGGGGTATTTTAAAGATAACTGCTTTTACTGCTTGTAGCGCATCATCAACAGTATCCCACCAATGATCCTCAAACGTGAAGGTTAACAAGAATCCTTCATGCAAGATATCCCATTCGTTTGTGCCATGGCAGAGCTCCGTTTCTATATACCAATTCATGGGTATAATATCTAGGGTATGACAGAATAGTTGCACTCACTCAAGTTGTGGCTCTTCCCCATAGACCTTTGTCCATTTCGTGAGGTGTGCACGTGGCTCATCTCGTCCATCATACTTGTCCTTTAATCGCATTTGCATCATACTTTTGCATTCACACCAGTCCTCAAAACTTCGTTGGTGCGTACCCCACCATCTTGCAGGCGTAGCTTGCAGTACCCATTTCAGAGTGTCAAAACGTTGTTGTTCCAGCACTTCTCTTTCAAATTTGTTCAAGAATTCATCCACCTCGCTCAACCCATCATACGTAGGTAGATCTCTTACCTTTGTTGCTATGCAACGCAGCGACCTTGTCATCATGCTACAGTTGAGCGTGGTTACCTCGTGTAACCCGTTCTGTGATCATTCTATCTCCTCCTTAGAATCTGATGTGCGAAGATTTCACACTCCCACGAGATTCGGCCATCCGCGGTTGGATTTACCCAGTCCTACTCCCACGCGGTTATTTTGTAGATGCAGTCGAGATCATCGTCGTTGTCATAGTCGCACACTCTCTGTGTAGCGCGATCCTTCTGCAGGGTCTAAAGGTACCACTACGCGTAGTGACTTTTTCTCAAAGATCATCTTGCGCTTCTTTAGATTTATTACTCCATTCATGTTAGTGGTCCAATCTATTCCCAATAGCGTGGGGTAGGGATTGTTGTCATCAACAATCTCTATCACTTTGAAATCTGCTAGCACACTTGCTCCTTCAATGTCTACTGTGATTCCCTACAATCTCCCCATAGGTAGGATATTTTGCTGGTTTTCCATTCGCAGTTGGATAGGATACCATTGTAGCACAAGTCTGCCCATGTGATCCCATGTCTGCTTTAGCAGGACGTTTGCATCTGATCCTAGGTCCAAAATCACTTGATCCATCTCATCTTCACCGATTTGCACAGTCAATCTCATCCCCCTTCTTTTTCGTGTCGTGTGCTTCCCGAGCTTCCAAACTACATGCGGTTCTCTTGGCGCAGTCCCAGTGCATCTAATTATGAGTTCTTGAAACCCCTTTATAGCCTTGCTGTTGTGACACAGCTTCATGCATGTCTCCAAGAATGTAGTGAACATCGATGGGTCCATTTCCGACTCCAATCTATCTTTACTTCCTGGAGTGGAGGCATCAATGAAGCTCCTCTTGGCTTCCACGAAGGTCTCCTTAGCGCGCTCCAAATCAAATTCTGGTTCCTTCATTGGGGCCTTGCATACCTAGGTACTTTCTTCATGCTACTTGCCTTTGTCATCTCCTGTCGTAATACCATCCTAGAGCATGATATTTACATTAGGGTCTTCCTCGCGCGGCTCAGACCTCATCATTTGCAGGTTTTGAGTCAGGGGAGGTTGGAGTGCTCCTTTATCGTGCAACCTCGCTATCAATGTTGGAAAGACCTCTGTCTTATGATCAAACAACGTATAGTACAAGCATGATGGTCGCATTGGGTTCATAAAATCGTGGGCATAATGTCCTGGCCCTTCGCAATTGTAACATATTAGCTATCTGTGACCTCTTCCTGGTCCCATTCCACCTCAACCTCATCTGCGCCCCTAAAATCTGGTGCACGTCATTCCTATGTTTTGATCGAGGGTCCATGTTTCAGCCTAAACTCTGGAGGTAGGACTTTGATCCATCATTAAATCATAACTTCTACAGGTGCACTCATCATGTCCTACTGACCTGCAGAAATTACAGAATGACTACTAGGAATTCTGCGTATACTTCTGTAATAGATGGCAGTTACCTATAGCATGCTTTCCTCCTATTTTACAAATCAAGCACCATAACGCCGGTGCCGCACTTGGTCCTACTTGTGCATGTGGTATAGTGGCATTGGCCCTCCTCCCACAAGGTAATTCATGAACATCGGGCAGTGGTCGTTGTCATGCCCCCAACCTTTGAATTTTATGCACCATACCTCGTCGCGCACTTCTGGGTGAGCCGTCCTGTCTTGTTTCAAACTTTGCATCTCAAGGCACAAGTTTTTCAACTACGCATGAATCTGTTGAACTCCCAGGTTAGGATCTTGTATTGGAGTCTCATGTAATCTCATTGTGACCTCTAAAGCCTCAGTCTGAGTGGTTAGCCTATGTTGCGACAGTGCGTTCCGTAGATTCGGTGTTAACGATGCTACAAACCATTCGCGGGTGTTGTCCATCTGTTAATGTCATGTTAGCTTCGTGAATTGTGCACTTCAGTCTTTGATCCAATTTCCACGGGTTTTCGCCTGACAACATTATGATTTCCTTGAATTTAATAATCGACTGTGCCTCCAATTTTTGTTAGGATATTCTGACAAATAGGAAATAGTTAAGTATAACTTGGTCTATTGTAGAGTTAGGTAAAGTGTGTTTCTTTAATATGTAATTTTGTAACTTACAATCCGACGGCCATGATATGTAGTGATCCGACATTTCATTCTCTCCTTGTTATTACCCACACTTGATCCATGGATTAACACCTGATTGGTCCATGATCTCTATTTAAAGAGCATGGAGGGTCATTTGTAGGGTAACCGTTCATGAGAGAAGCTTATGTAAATTTTCATTCTTTTATTAATAAATTGCCTAAAGTGGCCGCATTAGCTTAGGCCGTGGACTGTTTCCCTCTTTGAGGGTTTTAACCACGTCAACAATGCTGGTGTATTAATCTGTGATCTGTTTGTGAGCAGTGTCCTTTGGTGTTCTGTCTAAGGAGCTTACCCTGTAAATTCCTAGATGGTATTAGAGCTATTTGAGGGTCGTATCCATTGGTGATCCAAATCTGAAACTGGTAAAACTGCATTAGGCTATCGTTTCCTAGATCTACTATTACTGACTGCTTTCAGGCTTAGTGGACTGCTCTATTGTGTTAGGAGCATATGTTCTAGTGAGGAACCCCTTTCGTTTGATGCGAAAAGGTTTCCAGTAGCCCTAGCTACATCATTTTTAAGATCTGGAGGTATTCAATGTTTATTTGTAGTTTTTAGTTATTTTCTCTCTATTTATTTTGGTTTATTTAGCTCTTTTTTTTTATTATCAGATCTATACCTTTCATTTCTGCGTATGCTCTTTGCCCTGCAACTCTGTGTGATCTAGGAAAATTAGAAACAAAAAGGAAGGATTTTTCTCATGTGTATGCTCTTTTCCACTGCGCCTTAGTGTGATCTCGATGTGTAGGCAAAAAAAGAGCTTTCTCAAGTAAGCATGCAGCCCAAAGCTTCAGTGACTAAAAAAAACCCTTTCCTCTTTTCCAAAAATTACTAACCTTTTAATCTAGCTCACTTGGTCCAAAGCTACTATATGAGAATAGATGTCTTGAGTTCAAGTCTTTCTTTTTGCTGAGCTAATTAGATTAAGTTTGGAAAGGGGCAGATTTATTTTTAAGTTATAACATTATCATTCATTTCTGCACATTCCCGCACTTCGTCAGCATCTTCAACAACTTTTCTTCAAAAAACCATAACTTCTTCATCTGGAAGTCGTTTTCAGAGCCGTTTTTTTTTTAATCAACCTAATTTTTCGAGATCTTTCCATTGGAACACTTAGTTTTAGCATCTATAGCTTCAGTTTTTGTTAAAATTGAAATTCCATGCCAAGTTATTCTTGATAGCACCAACTACTTCCAATGGTGTTCCTACATTGTGGATTTACTTAGAAGTAAAGGTATTTACAGAATAGCCTTAGGCCAAGAAACCAAACCGAAAGATGAAGATAAGGCAGCCAAATGGGAAAATAGGAAAAATAAAGCACGTGGGTTGATAGGGATGTCTATTTCTCCAGACCTTAGATTCCATATCCCAGAACTTGATACCCCTAATGAATAAATGAAATAGATCACTAAAATTTTTGGAATTAAAAATGAACTTAGAGCCCATCACCTCGAAAATGAGTTGCTTACATTGGACGCCAATAATTTTTCTTCCATTGAAGAATTTTTTTCCAAGTTCAAGACCCTCAGACTTCTCTTGGAAGGTTTTAAGGTTAAGAAAGAAGATGGTAACCTTATCTATTCTATTCTTACTAAGTTGGGACTAGCCTACTCTGTGTTTGTTTACACCTTCCATTCTACAAGATAAGCCTTCATTTCTCAAGGACAAGACTACAAGTCCCCTTCCTTTGATGCCTTTTGTGATTCTTTAATAAGAGAACAAGAAAAAATCTTACATCTTGGTCTTGTTAATCTTGGAAACTCTTCTAAGGAAGCCTTCACCACCCAACAACATCCAAATTCAAAGAATCCTAAGAAGCCGTATCATAAAAAGAATGGTCCTAAACCAAACAAGGTTCCTAAGCCATTTCAGTCTCAAAATGAAAAATCATTTCAACAAAATGATAAGGAAAATAAAAACAAAGGGAAGAAGATTAATAGACATTGCCACTTTTGTAATCGAGATGGCCACTTAGAATCCAAATTCTTTAAGAAGATGGAAGCCTTGGAAGCGGCAATGAAGAAGCATAACATCCATTTGGAGCACTCAACAACTTCAACTCCATCTTCAGGAATACTCTTTGCATGTGTTTGTCAAGAATTTTGGTCTGGATATGCACTAAATGTATCTTCTTCTTCTCATTCTCATGAGTGGCTCATTGATTCTAGATCTTCTTATCACAAGGCCAAAAACAAAGCCATGTTTTCTTCTTTAAATGATTGTAACACCAAAAATATATATGTTGGTGATGATAGATATTTTAGTGTTTTAGGGACTAGAACTGTTCATAAAGACAATGGTCAATTCAATGATGTATTATGTGTTCCAACCTTATCCTGCAACCTTCTATATGATATCAGATAACTCATTCAGGTGAAGGTAAAATCGTTGAATTTTCACCTCACAATGTTGTAATTAAGGACCTAAGAGATCCTAGATAGATTTTAGCTACTCGCATTGCTGATGATTCTACAAGGTTGTATAAGTTTAACAACTTTGGGTCATCAAATCTTCCCTCGGTATTTTTTTCTCATAATGATGAAGTGAGCCAACTTTGGCATGAGTGATTTGGTCACCTGAACTATCGCTCCCTTTAGAATCTATGTATAGAAAATATGGTGATAGGTCTTTCAATGGTGTCTTATACAGATGGTGTTTGTTCCAAATGTGTGCTCAGAAAACATCATTAGGATAGTTTTGAAAAACGTGCCTCTTGGCATGCCTCAACCCCTTTATAGCTTTTGCATAGTGATTTATGTGGTCCACTTCCAGTTGTTTCATTCTCTGGCTACAAGTATTCCTTAACTTTCATTGATGATTTCTCCAGACGCACTTGGGTATACTTCTTAAAACTCAAGAGTGAAGTATTTAACATGTTCTTGGCCTTTAAGGCCTTTGTTGAAAAACAATCTGCATCAAATTCTTAAGCTAAGATCTAATAATGATGGAGAATATGTTAACAACAAATTCATCAAATTTTGCACTAAGAATGGAATTCAAATGCAACATACTATTCCATATACTCCGCAAAAAAATGGTGTAGTTGAAAGGAAGAATCACACCTTAAATGAAATGGCTAATTGTATGCTTCAATCTAAAGGACTTAGTCTTAATTTTTGGGCAGCAGCAATTAACTGTGCAAATTACATAATAAATCACGCTCCTACTAAGGTTTTAAATAATATCACTCCAGAAGAAGCATGGAGCTCAATTAAACCAAATGTAAGTCACTTTTGTGTTTTTGGAAGTGAAGCATGGGCCCATATTCCAGATGAGAAACATAAAGCTTTAAACTCTAAGAGTGAAAAATGTATTTTTGTTGGATATTTTGAAGATTTCAAAGGATACTTACCTATTCCACTTAATTCCAAAAATGTTATCATTAGAAGAGATGTAAAGTTTGCTGAAAATATATCAGCCTACGAGCCTAGTTCGGTGGATGTGCCACCTCTCTCTATCCCTTCTACTTCTGAAAATATTTCTTCTTTAGATGATGACAATGAGGATGAAAATCCTCCCCCATCTTCTCAAGATCCTCCTTTAGCTCCTCAACTTCCAAAATGGGTCCATGCTACTTGGGATGCAGCAGGCACTCTTGCCAGTGATCCTATAGATTAGCGATGTACACTTTCTCAGTTCGATAGAGCCTTTTCTTTACTATCTCAAGCTTCAGCTAATTATGATCCTGGCACCTTTACAGAAGCTTCAGGCCATCCAGATTGGGACATAGCTATGAATGAAGAATATCGTTCATTATCGGGAAATGATACATGGGATCTTGTTCCCCTTCCAAAGGGACGAAAACTTGTTAGATGCAAATGGGTTTACAAAACCAAGTATGGACCAGATGAAAAAGTTGATAAACATAAAGCTCGTCTTGTTGCTAACGGTTTTTCACAAGTTGAAGGCATTGACTATACTGAAACCTTCTCCCCTATTGCCAAAATGAACTCTATCTACCTTTTCTTTCCCTTACCGCTTCTTTCAAATGGGAAGTCCATCAGATGGATGTTAAATTTGCCTTCTTGCATGGGGACTTGCATGAAGAAATCTATATGGAATAACCTACTAGCTTTATACAAATAGAATACAACCTTGTATGTCAGCTTAAGAAATCCCTTTATGGCCTCAAGCAAGCCCCTTGGGCTTGGTATGCCAAAATGGATAGCTTTCTTTTAGAAACTGGATTTTCTAGGTGTCATTCTAACAATACTGTCTACACTAAGAAAGTGGGCAAGTCTCTTATCATTCTTGTTATTTATGTTGATGATCTTATCCTTACTGGTAGTGATCCCAACCTTATAAACCATGTGAACTCCAACCTTAAAAATAAGTTTGAAATGACAAACTTAGGACACTTGCATTATTTTCTTGGTCTTCAAGTCTTGCAATCCAAGGAAGGTATTTCCCTTTCCCAGTCCAAGTATGCATGTGATCTTCTACGCCATTTCACATGGAAGACTATAAGCCAAACCCTTCTCCCTTTCAATTTGGAGCCAAACTTTCAGTCACGTGTACTTCCCCTGAAGTTGATGCTACCTTATACTGTCAACTTGCAAGAAAACTTTTGTATCTAACCTATACTCATCCTGACCTTTCCTTTCTTGTTGGCCTTATTTCTTGGTTTATACAAAACCCACATGAAATTCATTGGAAAACAGATAAAAGAATACTTCATCTTGTTCAAGGTACAGTTCAGTTTGCGATTCATTACAGTGCAGAAGCATATCCTCTATTGGTTGGTTTCAATGATTCTGATTGCGCTAGTGACCTCGATGATTGGAAGTCTACTGCAGGTTATGTGTTCACTCTTGGTTCATGAGCTATTACATGGTATTGCAAGAAACAAAGTGCCATTTCTCTTTCTTCCGCAGAAGCAGAGCATCGTGGTGTCGTAGAAGCTAGTAAGGAAACCATGTGGCTTCGTTAGATCTTGTCAGAGTTTGGATTTTAGTAGCAGAATCCGACTACACTTTGGTGTGATAATCAAAGTTCCATTCAACTATGCAAAGATCCAGTCCAACATCAGCACAACAAACACATTAAACTGCACATGCACTTCATCAGAAATCTCATTCACAACCATGTTCTTGAAGTCCAATATTGTTCAATAGATGATCAAGTTGCAGACATCTTTACAAAGGCTCTCACAGAGGCAAAGTTTACTAAACTTCTATTTATGGTTGGAGTTTAGGAAGTTGTCACTAAGGGGGGATAGGCTCTAATGCCTCCTTCCTTCTCCTATTGTGTCATATTTGTACATCCTTCTATCCTATCCCATGTTGTTCTTAAGGGGGGGTGTTAGGATATCCCGACACATAGGAAATAGTTAAGTATAACTTGGTCTAGTGTAGAGATAGGTAAAGTGTGTTTCTATACTATGTAAATTTGTTACTTACAATCCGAAGGTCACGATATGTAGTGATCTGACG
The DNA here is from genome assembly GCA_031772625.1 of Pinus tabuliformis. NCBI lineage: Eukaryota > Viridiplantae > Streptophyta > Pinopsida > Pinales > Pinaceae > Pinus > Pinus tabuliformis. Next base: position 433,870,836 of record CM062812.1, on the reverse strand, counting down.
GTTCATTCTCTCCTTGGTATTACCGACACTTGATCCATGGATTAACACCCGATCGGTCCATGATCTCTATTTAAAGAGCATGGAGGGTCATTTGTAGGGTAACCGTTCATGAGAGAAGCTTATGTAAATTTTCATTCTTTTATTAATAAATTGCCTGGAATGGCCGTGTTGGCTCAGGCCATGGACTATTTCCCTCTTTGAGGGTTTTAACCACGTCAACAATACTAGTGCATTGATTTGTGATCTATTTGTGAGCAGTTTCCTTTGGTGTTATGTCTGAGGAACTTACCTTGTGAATTCCTACAATTTTGGCCTGCTAAATTCTTTGTTTAACGCAGTTTGGATATCCGCTATCCCCACATTCAGATTTTCATTGGAATTCTTAATGCACCAAGTCAGCGCGTGATCCTATAGAGCCCTGACCAACATTGCCGTCTTTATATTGTCATCTGGGACACCCTGTGCTTCCCATACAACTTTTATCACGAACCAAAACTGGTTCGGATCTTTATTCCCTACGCCCTTAAACACTGGTAGCTTTATCACACTGGCCATACTGCTTCGCGGTGGTGGTGGAGGTGGTTTGGGCGAAGTCGGAGGTGAAGATGGTGAAACTAGTGGTGGTGTGGGTGGGGGTGGTATGCGCGGAATTCTCTACCTTATCACATTGATCACACCACTTGGAAAAACCTTCGCGAGCTCTTCTTCGGCCCCTCATAGAGGTGAAATCAAGGGGCTAGTTTCTAGTTTTGTGCTACCTTTTTTTTTGTAGATTCTCTCACTCTGCCTAGCCCCAAACATCAATATATTCGCATAACCAATTTTTCACAAAGTAGCATTTTAATCCAAGTGTTCAAACATTTAACGTACTTACCTCGCGGTCCCTTGAGGAAGCATCGTTCTACCTCACTATAGCTGACTGAAGTATCTACCACAAATTCAGTGATGAACCCTCCTATGATTTGATTGAGCCAGTGATCAACAGCGTGCATGATCTTATCATCCGATGCTTCTAGTCTACGCACCAATTCTGGAGTCCACACAATAGGTTTTTCAAGTTTACACCTTCCTTGGCTATCTACTAGCTTCGCGATCCACTTGTACAACTTAGTAGGGAAGGATGCAAAGAAAATTTCGTGGATCTTCGTATCCAAGGAGAAATATAACCATTATTCCTTTGACAGTCACAGATTCCTGTTTTCCTGCATTGCGAACTCGTGAATCTTTTTGTCCAACCACTCTTCAATTCCTTTCTTTGTCAGATTCCAATGAAATGACATTAGACATCTCTATGCAGATCCTAGTACCGGCAACGGAACCATTTGTTGGCTTGTTGGGGCCTGACCCAGGTTTGGTGTGAATTAGCCAAACAAATCCCTGTACTACTGGCCCTTTCGGAAACATTCCGCGGAGTGTGGACTGAAGTCTCACCCGAGGTAGTATGGGAGGGTGCTAGAACCAGGTTTCTGCAACCTTGAGATGTCTGAGAGGCTCGACTAGTCCTTTGTTTGTTCCTACGTGCAGGTGGCTTTTGCGCATCTTCCATTCCTCGTGACCTGATATCCCACCTTTTCACAGCCCTAACCAGGGGTTGTTCCACACTCTGCACTATTACTCGAGATCTTATTTATCTTCCAGATCAATTAAGCACCTTCACCTACTTAAGTTATAAGTTATACTTAACAATACAAAACATTCATATAGGTTCACACAATAAATAAACAATATACTTGCAAATTATATCCAGTCATGCATTAAACCAGGAAAAGATACACAAAATTATAGCAAAACTTCTCTTTATTGATTCTCCAAAGGTTAGAGACTTGACCTGCCCTGCGCACTCAGCTGCAGGGGTCCACGCACTCAGCTCCAGAGCCTTTTCCTACTCTACAACCCACAAACACACTTTACACTTCGACTCAATCGCTTAGGCTTCTCTTCTTCTATTCCATTCCTTCCTTCTTTTTGTTATCTTTTACACATAGAGCATCACTCTATTTATACAATTCCATGGTTCGCGGACCATGGGTAGGTCTATCCAGCCGACATTACATTATGAAAACTAGGGCGGACAACCCTATGATTCTATTATACTTTCGCGCCACAATTCGTGGAGCTTTTACAATAGGATTCAGTCAAAACTTGGGCTTTAAGCCCCAAAATGTGCCTTGGGGGTATTCCATGCCCAAAAATGCAACTTCTCAAAATTCTTTATGAAAAATCCTAAACAATGTTCTAGTCGTTCTATTGAGAAAAGGATGAAAGTACAGTAGTGCGAGATTTCGTAAGCCTTTATTCATAAAATTCAGGACCATTATTTGATACAAAAAGTAAGCTTAAATAGCAGGAAACAACTGAATCTATTGTGCAGAGCATTGAGGGCATTTAAATAGATCCCTTCAACAACACTTAAAGGAAAACAATTTTTTGGTAGAAGTTTTTGAAAGTTATTTATTGTCTTCATCAACTTCATTTGTTCCATCGAATTCTCAGGATGTTTGTCTTCCTGTTTGAATTGATTTTCCACTTAGCACCATAGTTTTTTTCCTCTGTCATGAACCTGAACAAGAAAAACAGGAATTGATAAGTTAGAAATAAATGAAACTGATAAGCGAGTTTTATTTGAAACAAATCACTTTTGCAGGAAATCAGGAAAAATGTAGAGTTGCAATAAATTCTAAATACAACCATCATGGAGAGGAATGTAGAGTAATTCCTGTGATAAGACAAGTTAGAGCTTTACTATTTTAACACAATTCTCAATCACTTTTAGACTTGGGTAGAACTTAGAATAATCGCAATCATTTTAAAGACTAGAGTATTCTAAACAAAATACAAAATGGGGGTTTCTTAAGACATATCATAATCGACGTTGGGAAGGTGGATGGCTTTTTTACAAACCATGTCCTTTCAAAATTTGTGTTTGCGAATAGAGGGATAATATAATCGTGATGTGGTGGACGATGTGGCAAATCCATGTGGAAGATGATGTGGCGAATGATGTGTTATCACAAATTGCAAAATAGGCGGGAGGATTAAAGATTTTTTGGAGGGGCTTCAAAGTGGTAAGTGGGTTTTGAAGTGGGGGGGTCCAAAAGAATGGAGGAGTGACACATAGATATAGGTTTTAGATGGAAAAAGCCCTTTTTGGACCCCTTGTGAGACACTTAGAATTGAGCATAGGGGGGTCCGAAACCATTATTTGTCGTTGATCTAGGTAGATCTGAGTCATTTATTAAATCAAGGCGAGTCAGTTTTTTATATCACAATTGGTGTTCGGAGCAAAGGCAAAGGTATAGGTAGGGTTATGAAAGTTTCGATAAGCCCATATGCGAAATCATTCATATCCATTTAAATATCGTGTCAGGTCCAGGTGGCTTAATCACAATTGCAAATCGGCTGGGGTGAAAGATTTGTTATAAGTCGTGTCCCTTTGAAACTTTTGATTGTCGGGTCCTAGGGTGATGTGGCAATGACATGGAGTATGACATGGAGGATGAAGTCACATCACAATCAGCATGAGGAATGATATCATAATCACAATTCAAATGAGGCATGACTCTTGGAGTTTTGCGATAACGCGAACACAATATTTAATTTAAGTTCATTGTATAATCCTGGCGGGTCGATTATATCGCATATCGCAATCGGAATTCGAAAGGAGTATGGACACAATCTTTTAGAATTTTTCAATAGCATATGGACACGGGAGTTTATAGATTGCAGTTTCTTTTCTCGTTAGGTCCGGGCCTGATCACAGATCGCAAGTCAGCAAAGGTAATGGGGCAGGACTCTTTGGTAACTGTGATAGCTCCGGAAGTAGTGATTTAAGGAATGGTTTGTATAATCCCATCAGGTCTGGTCTAATCGAAATCACAATAGGAAGGAGGCAGGACTTAAGATTTTGTGGTTTTTTGTGATAATTGGAGATGCGGGGAATGTATGAATTGTTTTAATTTTGTCATTAGGTCTGGGCTTAAATCATAATCGCAATCGAAGATGCAGAGGGGTATTTTCTTTAGAACTTTGTTTATTTGCGATGCAAGAGAGTATTAGCCTTTAGATAAGTCAGAGTTTGTAGGGAAGTCTTTGCCTTTAGAAACTTTCGATTATTTTGATTTTTTGTTTAAATAACCCATGTTTTAATACTTAAGGATTTAATTAAAAAGCTAAGTGTGATCTTGGTCTTGGGGGCTATTTAGATTTTGGTTTTTTATAATCAAGGTTTAATATTTGGGTTTTAATTAAAAAACTTAAGTATTAAACTTTGATTATAGGACTTTATTAACAATTTTTAGGTTGATTTTCCAAAAAAAAAAATCAGTTTTTTTGATCATCTAGCCATAATTTACTGGATGGATCGAAGTACACTAATTGACAGAGAAAAGATTGCTTGTCTGAAAGGTGTTTGGGCAGTCAAGGACTGATTGTCTGATTGATGTACGCTTGTTTGCAGACTGATTATTGTTTGAGTTCGCAAAGGTGAAAGGAAAGCTATTGATAGCTCAACCCAAGAAGGACAAGAAGGAAGAAGGGCTGAAGGCATTCTTCTATCCCAAAGGACCTCAAGGAAATCCTTGAAGCACAATAGGTTTGTGGAAAAAGGTTGCTTAGATAAGCTCTTTATTAATCTTGTTTGATGTTCGTTTGTTCATTGGTATAATGACAATTTCTACAAGTGCATCCTCAAATTCCTCCTCCATCACAAGACTCTTTGATGGAGACATGAAGCAAGACTTGTCCACCATGATGGATATGGTGAGAGAAATGCATGAAGATGGAAGGAAGAGAAGCATACTTAGAGAGTAGTTGAATTCCATGAAGGAATAGAAGCAGTCGATTTCTGACAAATTGAAGGAAATGGAGAGGCAACTTCATATTGCAAATATGGACTTGAAAAGGATGTATGAGTTGGCGACACAACTCTTTGTTGTCTGAGAAGCCTTGGTAAAGTATCCGCTTGAAGAAGAGGTAAATAGTTCCCATTTGTCTTCAAATTCTTCTAAGAATGCTTATATTGGTTATTTTGAGAAACATACTAGAGGCATAGGTTCCAAGCTAATGTCCAACATGGGCTATGAAGGAAAGGGCTTGGAAAAGCATGCACAAGGTATTGTTGAACCAATAATGGCTAAGGAAAGGCCAAAGTATTTGGGTCTTGGCTATGGACAATATTATGGAGAGAGTTCCAAAGCTTCCATGAAGGCCATTGAAACAGTCCCAAGAAGGAGTTTCATTTCATGTCCTCTACCTCAAAAGTGTGGAGATTGTATTCAGGAGGAATGCAATAGCTTGAAACATCACTTGCAGGATGCAAGTGTTTAGAAGCACACAATTGAACCAGAGAGTTGTGGAAACTCGAACAGCCTCGAAGAGATTGATGGTGTTCCAAAGGGAGCGACTTCTTCATTTGCTTCACCTCCTCATGAAGGCAATAAAGGTGAAAGAGGCAGGTATAAATCTAGTCCTAATCATATTCCTTTTGATTTTGAAAAGCATGGTAAATTTCCACATAAGCATGGGAAAAGAATTGCATGTTCCTTTTGTGGTTTGGATAACCTTCATGTTTCTAGATGTTGGAAGAGAATGGCCACATACAGGAAAAATTTGAAGGAAAAGAAGCAGAAAGGCAAAGGTCCATTGGACAAGGCAAATCATGCTGACAAGAGGATGCACATGTGTTGCACTTACTGCCATAAGAAAGGGAATCTTGCTAAAACGTGTTGGACTCTGAATCCAACAATGCTTCCACAAAAGTTGAAGAAGGTGGAAAGAGAAGATGGTAGAAATGGAAAGGAAGTTTCCATGAATGATGTGTCTCAGGATGATTCACATGTTGATGCTGATGTGCATACAAAGGAAAAAAATTTGAACTGGATTGGTAAGAAATGGATAGAGTTCTTTTCCAATTAAGGGTTGCATGTCTATTGATGCATCTACTTGCATTTCTTTGTTGATGAGATGCAAATTGCAGGTTTCTACCAAGAAGGTGAATGGAAAAGGGTTGGGTAGGAGACTCACTTTGTTGCCGCAACAATATATTTCATTCAGCTTCAAAAGTACAGTGCACTTAAGTGAAAGTTGAAGGATGAAATGCATGCATAAACATGATGTGCATGAACACAGGGATGTTGATGTTTTCCTTGTATTTGAACATGTATGTGTGACTAAATTGCTGGGTTGATTGCTTTGACATGCATGTGATGCAATGTTGACTTGAGGAAAGTTGACTTGGTCTCCAAGATGGAGATAATAATGAAGTGTTTCATCTTTTGAAAAGAGTCCTAATGGTCTTTTTCTACATGCTTGACTTGAAGAGTCATTTGTTTGAAAGGCATGCTCTGAGGGCTAGTTGTCTAGTCCATCATTTGTATACAGATGTAAGACATGGAGGTGTTCACAAGATGCACAATCTATTTCTTTTGTTGAAGCAGGAGTTTAGTCCATCCAGTTGTTGTTGACAACGTTGCAAATAGGTACAAATGAGAATCTTGTGGAGTAGATGTACTTCACATTTGTTTGAGCCACCTTGGATCAATGATAAAGGTAGAGAAGTTCAAACTACCTTCTGTGACCATCTAAGCAGGAGTTCTGCAGGAAGGCAAGGAGGGAGATAGTTCTTCCTAGGAGGACCAACATATCCAGGAAGGAAAGTGGTCAATGGATTTGGTTCAGAGGCACTATGCAAGGCAAGTGTATGTACGGTGGAAGAAGAGGGTGTTGTCACTCTCAGGTACTATTCAGATTAGTATATCAGTCTTTTGGAGACCAAAAGTTCTTTTACTGGGAAGGTGTGATCCAAAATGGATTTTGAATTGACTCCTAAGTCTAAGTGTTCCTCACTGAGGAAAATGAAAGTCCAGGGAAGTTCCTGGAAATAGCCCATTGTAGAGATCCTTTCCTTTTGAATCTATTGCAACATGAATGGGCAAAAAAGGACTTAGGATGTAGAAGTTATCATAGAGAGAAATGCGCTATGTTCTTTAGAAAAAGAGGAAAAATCCTCTAAAATGGGAAAAAAAACCCTTATAAAGGGAAATCGCATTGGAGGAGGGCCAAAGGCAGGCTTAAGCGGAGAGCAAAGCCACCCCCGATTGCCGATCCCTGATATATCAGGTCGGTGGCAAGCTTGCGCATATAACATAAGGTAAGGACCCCCCAGGTCGATGTGATATGCCGATCGCCGATATCGGCAGATCGACATCGGTGATGGTAGGGGACTTAAGGCGGGACCCCAGGCTAAGCGACATGGCAATTTCCAAAATTGGCAAATTGGGAGATCGACCTTCCCCGATACAAAGGGCTGATGTGATGAGTAATGCCAATAAAAAGGCCAGACCCAATAAGTTTTCAAAGCCTGTTTGTATAAAATTTCAGGTCCGGGAATTCGGATTTTCATGAATTTCCCATGTATTTGGGATTTTACCCAAAACATGCATGCGATGCGATATGCGATAAAAGGCCATACCCGATAAGGTTTTTAGGGGTGATTTGATGGACTTTCACGTCTAAAATACATGCCCAATAGTGTATTTTCGGAAAAATCTCTATGTGTGGGATTTTCTCCATTTTTGGCTTTTTGCCTATGAAATGGCCCCACTTCCTTCTAAAACGGCCCCCGATCATCATGTCACACTACAGTAGGCATTTTTACAGGCAAATGATGCATTGTGAAGCGATAGAGCCGTAGAGGGACAATGAATCGTGGAGAAATGGCCAGGGAAGCCAAAAATCTGATAAAATGTCTCCAAAGAGCTAGAGAGCATGATTGAGAGCACGAGAAGAAGTTGATCGAAGCCAAATCAAGAAGCTAAGGTGAAATGGAGAAGAGAGAGCTAAATTGAGAGCAGACTTAAGTGAAAAGAGGCTGAGGGAGAAAAAGTGAATGCGCAGAGTAGCGTTTGGAGTCACTTGGAGGTGAAGTGAAATCCCAGAGAGCTGAAAGGAGGCCGAAGAGCCAAGGCTAGAGCCGAAGATCCACAACCAGAGCTAAGAGCTAGAGCCAAGAGCCAAAGCCAAGAGTTAGAGCCAAAGCTGAGAGCCAGAGCGAGAACTGAGAGCTTCAAGAGCCAGGGATAAAATGGTGTCTAAACCCATTGTTTCTATCTAAAACAGTGGAGTTGAGCCAAGAGCTTGTAAAAAAGGACTTTTCCATAATCCGAGAGAGCCTAGTTGAGATGACTAGAGATCACGGAGACGTAGCCCAAGATTTTTGGGTGAACTCCTAATTAATATTGTTGTTATGTGTGATTGCTTGCTGCTGCATTGTATCTGCTACTTTATCTATTGTTATATGTATTTATATATCAGTTTGAGCATGTTAAATTACAACACGTAAATAGTTTTAATAACAAACACCAGCATACACCTTATGTTCAAGCACAGATTTAATTCCGCATTGGTTAATCATAAGGACTTGGGGAATATTTAAGCTTTGGAAGTGGGAGAGGTTCTTGTAAGTTAGACAAGAAACCTAAGTGCCCCATTTTCAGATCATTCACCCTCACCACCAAACTTAAATTGGGACAAGTTATGGAAAACTTCCACAGGGATGGTAAGATTAAGCTCTCAGAAAAACATCTCAGGATTATCATTTGGGGAAGAGCCATTTTGGATAAGAGATTTAAAGTAGACCCAACGGGCACATCCTATCATCTGGACCTCCTTGTAGTGCCATTTGTTGGTGGTGTTGGAAATCCATCAACCAAAGGGGTCTCCCCAATGTGAAGTCTGAATTATACCTCACACAATTTGAAATAGGAGCCCCATCCAAAGTATCAACCTGGTTGCCATATATTCTTATAGATTTGCCTTGGCTTTAGTTGTCAGCAAGAGAGAGAAGCGTGTATGTGCCTTTGTGAAAAGAAAGTGTGCTCGCAAAATGTTGGGTTGTAGGTGTATCAAGGTTCTTTTACTGCAAAGGGAGGAAAGGTGATCCTCTAAGAGAGAGGTAATAGTACTGCCCTAGTAGAGGCACACAAAAATGAAAAGAGAATCACCTAACATCAAGCAGGATAATCCACATAGATGTGATGATTGTTACAACCATTACAACACATTTTCAATTAGATAAGAACTATAATAATCAAAATAGTTCAACTACTTTAGTATAGGTGAAACTAAACATGAATCATAATAATTCACAAAACAGTCTCACAAATATTTAAAATCCATGCAAGAAAACGTGTTGGCCATTAGGCTTCAAGTATTAAGTAAAAGTTCTAAGATACATTAATATAACGAACATTACTAGCTCCAATAGTGGAGTATTGGAGCCACGAATTTCTCCCCAAAAGTATTAACTATGTATCTCTAATGCCTTATGGGAGAAGCCAAGGTGAAAATTCCTTTTCTTGTATAATGAGGGTGTATATATAACAAGTGGAGTGATCATTCACCTCCCTTGTGACTCTTAGACTACCCTCATGACTCTTTGACTTCTCTGACCTTTTTACTACATGACTTTTCACATTACATGAATGACTCTTGGACTTCCACTTTACATTATATTTATCCATTATAGAATCTACATAATCCACAAAATGATGTGTCACATGATGACTCATGACACAACATGGCATGAAACTAATGAAATAGACGAGATGATGACGTAGTAGTGTCAAGTCACTCTTTGTTGCTAGTTTCTTTGTGTCTTCTCGACAAATAGAACATGGCCTTTTTTTTTCTTCCTCATGACTTGAAGATAAGGAGTCTTCAATGTGGTCTTAATCTTTTGTATTTTTTTGTAATCTTGTGTTGCTTCATCCATTTTCTTCCATATTTGATCATGATAATTACTCTATCACTGTTGATCTTTCGAAGCCACCGGTTTATGATGAAGTTGAAACACCCAATACTATCGAGGCAATTCAGCCCAAGCTGATGGTTATGTCAGGGCCTCACTCTCTTGGGGTTAGTCTCACTTCCGATTGGGAAACTATTCAATCACCCAAGGCTCCTCATCACCTAGTTGTATGCATTGAAGATCAATATTATACATAGATCATGCATCCTCCACTAATACTGCACGACCCTATCGCTCATGCATTAGAGGAATCTTAATTGCAAGCACACGTGCATGACACAAATTATCTTTGTTTCTTCCATTTTCTTGCATGTCACAGTCAAGAGTGTGCATATGCTTCAAAGCTACATGCAATGTTACATACCACCATGCGAAGTCCATAAGCTGCTTGTCATATGCTTGCACTCACTTATGTCCTGTGGGCACTTTGAAACATTTTTTGTGGTTATCTTCATTGTTATATCCTTCTTGCTTGCTAGTTCATACAACTGGGTTGCTCGTGGACCAAGCCTTCACCAACATGGGTCAACCAATGTGCTGGTGGCTACATTGGAAATATCATTTCACATGATCAAGCCCATGCACCATTAGCTTAGGTGTGGGAGAGTGTTTTCTTTCAGTTAGTTTGCTTGCATGCTTGTTTGCTTGCTTTGTTTTTTTGTTTGTTTGCTTACTCATGTTGCTTTCGCTTTTTCATCTACTTTTGCTTTGATTTGTTGTTTGTTAGTTCACTTGTTTCGTTCATAGGTTAGTTTTGTGTGAAACAATGTATCACTCTTGAAACAAGCTAGGTAAAGTACAAACGGGCTTGTACAACTATCACCACTTGGTTATCTATCATTCTGCCTCTGTACGATGAAGTTTTTACTTTTATTGCATGATACGTTGATGGAAAATACGTACTGTTCGAAGTGAACTTTGGTGAAAACACAATGCTTGCACACTAACTAGTGTCACATACTCTAGTCAGTTGTTTTTGCGTTAACCCTTGTTAGCTTAGTCAAGTAGAATAAGTGTTGAAAATAGTACTGAGAGGGGGGTGAATCAGTATCATTAAGTCAAATTCTTTTTCAATTTATACAAAGATTCGTATACGCTACTTCAGTTAATGAAAACAGCGTGTATACGCAACTCTGACTAATGAAACTCGCGTATAACTTCCAGACTTATCATTTAAGTTATTCTTCAGATGTTGATCATCAATCTATGTGTCAGAACCATATAACAGTAAGCAGGAAACAAAAAAGTAGACAGTCACACAAAAGAATGCAAGATATAAGGTGGAAACCCAATGTGGGTGAAAACCACCTCCTACAATATGTCTCTATCTTCTTTCAATTAGAAACTTCTTTTTAAAATGATTTTGTACTAGTGCAGTCTTATACCAGCACGCAGGCTTCAACCTGCAGAAGGCTACAACCTTCTCTCGTTCTCCAGACTCTCCTGGAAGGGAGCTACAACCCCCTTAGCTCTTGTACTAGCTGAGGTACTAGTATGTAGGTGCTGACCTACAAAAGGCTTCAACCTTCTCTTTTCTTCCAAGGACCACATTTCATAAATTTTCATACTGGATCCATGAATATCAATCAAACATCAAGTAGATCTGCAACAACCAATCTCCTTTGTACAAATACTGAATCAACCAATAAGTTCTCAGAATACTGTAAATAGAACACTGTACCAATAACTAGACACCAATTCTGAACCCAGAATACTACAGCAATAAACAGAAGTAGCTAAAACATATTTCAAGAGACGTACGCTACTTCACCAATAGAAAAATTTGTACATACACAACTATGCCAAATCCAACCAGCGTATACGCAGTCTTTACTTGCTTAACCTGCGTGTATACACGCCTCCGCTATGTCGAACCTGCTTACAGATCTAGAAAAGATACTTTATCCTTTTACTTAATCAAACATCAATTATACCGAGATTATCATATTTATAGATCTAATCATGTGCCAAATACAATAGATCAAAATCACACAATGATACTACTATTCAAGCCTTGAGATCTCGACCCATCAATATATCTTAACCATCGTGTAATGCTCAGGTTCCTCCTTGATTCAGATACAGATCCAGCTGTATCTCCCAACCAATCAGTATTCCAGATCTTGCTCGTCTTAAGATATTCAATGCATAAGTCGATTACTTTGCCAAGTGATCTCCTTCCCTTTTTATAGTATAGGCCTTACTCAAACCATGGTCCGAAACTATAGAGATCCAATACTAGGGACCCAATACCTGGGTTTAATACTTTAAATGCAATACCAAGGACCAAAGCCATAGGTTCACAATGTCAGACTAAATACCATGGACCAACCATACGTTTTCCCAAATATACGTGATTTTATTTGCATGAAAGTGCATGCATACACATATGCACCTTCTAAATGGTACACCCCATGTATACACGATTTTGTTACGAGGAACTTGCGTATATCTCATTTTCTTTAATTTTGAGAGCTTGAACTGTGATCTACCATTTTGAGTGAGTTGCTATCAAGGACAACACCTGTGCCATAGTGCCAACAATCTCCCCCTTTGGACTTGATGGCAAACTCCAAGTCACTCAAAATCATTCTCCCCCTTTGACATCAAGGGCAAAGGGTTATGCTTCCCCTGAATACATGCTGAAATCTTTGCTCTGCTGTGCTGGCCAAGCTCCCCCTAACTATAGGCAAGGTCTGCAAGAAGATGTTCTACAAAAGAAACATGACTTTATACATTATAAATGGCCTTCCTATCACCAAAGACTCAAACATACATCCATCTCCCAACCAAGTGGGGACTGACTCATCTACCCAACCAAGTGGGGATACACCAAGAATTTACACATGATAATAACAAAAACATTACTTCATTCATCCTAGGCATAGCGGGGAAACCAAAATAGGCCGTTACATGACTTTGATAAAGGAAATATAAGACATAGAGACAAAGTATCTATAGCAAGACTCTGACAGATATCAGCAACAAACATCAGAAGAAATTGTCAAACATTATTTAAACCAGCACTCATGTTCTCCTTCTGCGCCTACTCCACCTAAAATCAAACCAAATTTTAACCAAGATCTTCTAAGATAATGCCAACAATGCATTATTAGAAGAATATATTCTCCCCCTGAACCTGTGCTAGATGGCCTCTGTTAGACCCATATCAGATTCTTTTCATCCTGAGCCTGGCCCCGCTGCTTTTCTTCAAACCAACATATACGCGACTATACCTTAATAAACCTGTGTATGTACGTAGATCCTCCTCATTAAACTCGCGTACAACCACTTTTCTCTGAAATAGACAAGATTCAATAGCAAGATGATGCATCAACTACCCCCAGCTTCTGTCTAAGGTATTCAAATGTCTCCCCAGGAAGTGGTTTGGTGAGAATATCAGCAACTTGTTCCTTAGAGGGAACATACTCCAATTTGACCTTTTGTTCAAGCACTTGTTCCCAGAGAAAATGATACTTGATCGGTATGTGCTTAATCTTTGAATGCATGATAGGATTCTTTGAAATACTGATTGCACTTGTATTATCACAAAAAATGTAGATAGGTGGAGTACAAGTGACTTGAAGGTCTTGCAATGTTTGCATCATCCAAAGGAGTTGTGTGCAGCAAGATGCAGCAGCTACATATTCTGCTTCTGTTGTAGATAATGCAATAAAAATTTGTTTCTCGCTGAACCAAGATACTAATCTAGGACCCATGAAGAATGCACCACCACTAGTGCTTTTTCTATCATCCACGCTTCTTTCCCAATCTGCATCTGTATATGCATGAAGTGTGAGATCTGTACCTCTGGGATACCATAAGCCATAGTTTTGAGTTCCTTGAAGATACTTGAAAATTCTCTTAACTGCCTAAAGATGAGTTTCCTTTGGATTTACCTGAAACCTTCCGACTATTCCCACTACATGCATAATGTCTGGTCGGGTACCAATTAGATAGAGAAGACTACCAATCATGGATCTAGAGGTTGGTTGACGTACTGCTGCCGATTCATCATTTGCGCTGGGGCTGCATCCTGCCACCATAGGGGTACATACTGGTTTCGAATCCTCCATCCCATATTTCTTCAAGATCTGCTTGAGATACTTGGTTTGTGATAGAAAAATGTCATCTTTGTTTTGTTGGACTTGTAAACCAAGAAAATATGTGAGCTCACCAAGCATAAACATTTCAAACTCTTTCTACATTACCAAGGCAAAATTTTGACTCATGTGTTCTTCATTGCTACCAAAGATGATATCATCAACATACACAACAAGTATTAGCAACTTATCATTGTCAATTTTTATATAAATATTGCTATTAGTTGATCCTTTTATAAAACCTTGTTGACGGAGGTACTTATCCAAGCGATAATACCAAGCCCTTGGAGCCTGTTTAAGGCCATAGAGAGCCTTTTTGAGTCTGCATACAAGCTTTGGATCATTTCCAAGGATAAACACATCTGGTTGCTCAATATACACTTCTTCATCCAAATCTCCATTTAGAAAAGCAGACTTCACATCCATTTGAAATACTTTGAACTTCTGAAAGCTAGAAAGAGCAAGGAACATCCTTATGGCCTCTAGTCTAGCAACTGGTGCAAAAGTTTCTTCAAAGTCTATGCCTTCCTGTTGAGCATACCCTTTGCAAACAAGTCTGGCCTTGTTTCTAATGACATCTCCATTTTCATTCAGTTTATTTTTGAATATCCATTTTGTTCCTATGACATTCTTATCTTTTGGTCTAGGAACCAACTCCCAAGTGTTATTCTTTTCGATTTTCTCAAGTTCTTCCTCCATGGCTTTTACCCAGCATTCATCTTTGCATGCCTCTCTTACATTTTGTGGTTCAGTGGAGGAGAGCAATGCTAGATAGCTTGAAGCTTCTGAAATGGTTCTTCTTGTCTGTACACATGCCTCTTTTTGCCCCAAAATTTGAGATTCTGGATGATTCTTCTGAACATACCTGGATGGAGTCTTTTCTTCTATCCTTATCTGTTCTTCTGGTGTCTCATGGATTTCTTCTTCATCATGAATCTGATTTGATGTTGATGGATAGTCCTCATCATCTTCAAAATCTTCTGATTTTACCTGCCTAGGAGTGTTTCCTTCTTCATCAACCACTACATCAATACTTTCAACAATTTTTCCAAGTCTTTTATTGTAACACTTGTATGCTTTTCTATGGGGAGAGTAACCAAGGAGAATGCCTTCATCTGCTCTAGGTTCAAACTTGCCAAGATTTTCATCAGTCTTCTTGATGTAGCATTTGCTTCCAAAACTTTTGAAGTATTTTACCGTGAGAGTCTTACCATACCACAGTTCGTGAGGAGTCTGAGTACTGCTTACCTGGATATTGTCTTGTTGAGAATAGTAACTGTAGCAAATGCGGCTTCACCCCAGAAGGTTGCGGGAGTTCTAGACTCATCAAGCATAGCACGAGCCATTTGTTGAACCGTTCTATTCATCCTTTCCACTACTCCATTTTGTTAAGGAGTCCTTGCAGTAGAGAATTCCCTCCTTATTCCATGTTCTTCACAAATATCGAAAACTCATTTGAGGTAAATTCTTCTCCTTGATTAGACCTGAGGCATTTGATTCTACGATCTGATTCATTCTCCACCAAGGCTTTGAATGATTTGAATTTTTCAAAAGCTTCATCTTTATGCTTCATAAGTCCTATCCAACACATCATGGAAAAGTCGTTAATGAACAATATAAAATATTCTTCTCCTCGAGGTGGCCTTTTCCTAGATGGACCACATACATCAGTATGGACAAATTCAAGTGGCCTGCTAGCTGATCCTTCCTTCCCAGGGAAATTAGTTCTAGTTTTCTTACCAAATTGACATGATTTGCATATTGTATTGTTTGGAATTCTGATGTCAGGTAGATCATGAACCGCCTGATATTTGCATGCCTTCCTTATCTATGAGAAGCTTAGATGCCCCAATCTTCTATGCAATAGCCAATGTTCATCATTCTTGCTAAGATAGCATTGTTGTTGTCCTCCCTTGAGTATATATAAATTATTTGGAGTTCTTATGCCTTTGATCATTGTTTCTCCTGCATCAATCTCACGAACAATGCATCCATTTAATCGAAATATTACCTCATTTCCTTGATCACACATTTGACTGACACTTAATAAATTATTCTTTAAGCCATCAACATACATAACATTTCCATCCTTGACCTTTTCTTTCAAAAGAATAGAACCTTTACCTTTTATGAGTGCAAGGGTGTCATTTCCAAATGAGACCTTCTTTTCCTTTTCTAAGGCACTATATGATTGAATTTTATCTTTATCACCTGTCATATGTTTTTAGCATCCACTATCGATGTACCACTGATTTTCCTATCCTTTTGCATATAAGGCTATCCCACATCTTTCTGGTTGCAATTCTTTCTTTTTCCATGTTTTGGGACTCAATGAAACTTGCTCCTTCTGAGTTGTTTGCCGAAACCTGCTCCTTCATTTAGAATCTTCATGACCGAAGTTGTTACAAATAGAACATTCTACTTCATTCTCAAGAGCAGAAAAGTTATTGTAGGTCCTTTTCATGATCTCGATCATACCCCTTTCTTTTTGAGCTTCTATAGTCATGATTGTCTTGTAGGCAACACATTGAGCTACTTTGTGACCAAAGTTATGACAAGAGAAACATTGGCCATTGAAGAAGCTCCTGCGATTATCAAATCTACCAACCGAATGATTGTAGTTTCTATCCATTCTTGAGGCAAATTGAGAATGATTTACCTGTGGTTGGTTGTAGCTTATGTTGATCCTTGAAGTAGATTGCCCCCGATTTACTTGGTAGTCTTTGTTCATTCTTGAGGTAAATTGTCCCTGATTTACTTGGTGATCTCCATTGGGCCTTTGTTGTCGATTGTCAACCTGCTCACTTCTCCTTGCAGCTTCAAGATAACTTTTGGAGGTAGATGGCTTGTGTGCTTGAGATGTTTCTTTGGTATACCCAAGACCTGTCTTGATTAGAGGAGAATCTTGTACTTTGATAATCTCATCCAAAGTTTCAGATCCTTTAGCAAATCTAAGATTAAGAGCTTTTGTTTTCTCAATGTCCTTTCTAAGTCCCACAATTTCACATTTTAACTTTTCATTGTGCTTCTCCATTTCAGCAAGTTGGGATGTCAGAGTATCTATAATCATATTTTTCTCCTCTAATCAAATTTTGAGTTTAGAAATTTCTTCATAAAGACTTTCTTCATCTATAGCATCCAAGAAATCATCATCTTCAAAAGCCATCAAAAGCCTATAATCATTACTTTGTTCATCTTCATCACTATTTGAAAGTCCATCACTGCCTTCATGTGTGTAATAGCTCTTCTTACTTACATTCTGTTTCCTGTTCCATCTAACTAGTTCCTTACCTTTGTCAAGCTTATCTTTATGAGGACATTTCGTAGCATAATGACCGACTCTCCCACAAGAAAAACATTTGAAGGGCAGCTTACCCCTGAATATTCCAGTTCCCCATTGAAGGTTCTTGACAAAATTAGATTCTTCCTCTTCTTCTGACTCATTGTAATATCCTTTTCCTGAGGCTTTGAATGCAGCTTCTCTCCTGTCTGACGGTCCACCTTTTCTCATTTTGTAAGCAGTTAGGATTCCGTGCAGCCGTGACATGGTAAGGCTCTGTAGATTTTGCTTTTCTTCTATGGCAGAAACTTTTGAATCAAACTTAGGAGACAAAGATCTTAGAACCTTTTCAACCAAAACAACTTCTTTTATTTCTTCACCCAAGTTTTTCATACAATTAACAATCTCATCTATACGAAGGAAATAGTTAGCCACGCTTTCATCATTGTACATTCTGAGATTTTCATACTGAAGTCTAAGATTTTGAAGTTTTGCTCGTTTTACCTGATCATCTCCTTCATAGCTCAGAATGATCTTGTCCCATATTTCTTTTGCGGTTTTGAGCTGCATAACCTTGACAAATTCTGATTGAGATAGACTCCCTAATAGGGTATTGACAGCCTTTGCATTTGTTTCATACTGCTTCTTACCAGCCATATCTATAGGAGTTGCTGAAGGAAATGTGTATCCTGTTTCCACAATATCCCAAACTTCTATACCAAGAGATTGAAGATAGGCAGTGATTCTTACCTTCCAATAGACAAATTTGCTCACATCAAAAATTGGTGGCCTGATTGATGCTTATTTTTCGTAGTTGCTCATGATGATAGATCTTCCTTCAAGCGATCAAGCTTCTCCTGAAGGACCTGCTTTGATACCAATTGTTGAAAATAATACTAAGGGGGGGTGAATCAGTATTATTAAGTCAAATTCTTTTTCAATTTATACAAAGATTCGTATACGCTACTTCAGTTAATGAAAACAATGTGTATACGCAACTCTGACTAATGAAACTCACATATAACTTCCAGACTTATCATTTAAGTTATTCTTCAGAAGCTGATCATTAATCTGTGTGTCAGAACCATATAACAGTAAGCAGGAACAGAAAAATAGATAGTCACACAAAAGAACGCAAGATATAAGGTGGAAACCCAATGTGGGTGAAAACCACCTGCTACAATATGTCTCTATCTTATTTCAATTAGACACTTCTTTTTACAATGATTCTGTACTAGTGCAGTCTTATACCAGCACGCAGGCTTCAACCTGCAAAAGACTACAACCTTCTCTCATTCTCCAGACTCCTTTGGAAGGGCGCTACAACCCCCTTAGCTCTTGTACTAGCTGAGGTACTAGTACGTAGGTGCTGACTTGCAGAAGGCTTCAACCTTCTCTTTTCTTCCAGGGACCAAATTTCATAAATTTTCAGACTGGATCCATGAATATCAATCAAACATCAAGTAGATCTGCAACAACCAATCTCCTTTGTACAAATACTGAATCAACCAATAACTTCTCAGAATGCTGTAAACAGAACACAGTACCAATAACCAGACACCAATTCTGAACCCAGAATACTGCAGCAATAAACAGAAGCAGCTAAAACATATTTCAAGAGACATACGCTACTTCACCAATGGAAAAATTTGTACATACGCAGCTATTCCAAATCCAACCAGCGTATATGCAGTCTTTACTTGCTTAACCTGCATGTATACGTGCCTCTGCTGTGTCGAACCTGCTTACAGATCTAGAAAAGATAATTTATCCTTTTACTTAATCAGACATCAATTATACCCAGATTATCAGATTTATAGATCTAATCATGTGCCAAATACAATAGATCAAAATCACACAATGATACTACTATTCAAGCCTTGAGATATCGACCCATCAATAGATCTTAACCATCGTGTAATGCTCAAGTTCCTCCTTGATTCAGATCCATATCCAGTTGTATCTCCCAACCAATCAGTATTCCAGATCTTGCTCCTCTTAAGATATTCAATGCATAAGTCGATTCAATTGCCAAGTGATCTCCTTCCCTTTTTATAGTCTAGGCCTTACTCAAACCATGGTCCAAAACCATAGAGATCCAATACTAGGGACCCAATACCTGGGTTTAATGCTTTAAATGCAATACCAAGGACCAAAACCATAGGTTCACATATGTCGGACTAAATACCATGGAACAACCATACGTTTTCCCAAATATACGTGCTTTTCTTTGCATGAAAGTGCATGCATATGTATATGTGCCTTCTGAATGGCACACTCGCGTGTATATGTGATTTTGTTATGAGGAACTTGCGTGTATCTCATTTTCTTTAATTTTGAGAGCCTGAACTGTGATCTGCCATTTTGAGTGAGTTGCCATAAAGGACAACACCTGTGCCATAGTTGCCAACAATAAGGTGAGGGGAAAAACCTTAATAGGCACATTAGAGATATAATAAACTATTTCTCTGTTGGAACAACCACTTCTGCTCTCAATAAGTTGGGATCCCTCTTCCACCTTTGAACTAAATAAGTGTTATGCACAGTTACTAAAAAATGGAAAAAATGAAAAGTGAAAATCTTCCAAAATGAAAAAAGAATAAGGCAAAAGAAGGGAAAGGCTTCATGCGTGGAGAGGTGATGCAAGTAACTCTGCCGGGGTACTAACTAAGCTCTCTAGTAGCGAAGCCATGCTTGTGCTCCTATGTGACCCTGTCGGGGTACTTTCTAGGCCTGCTGGCAAAGGAGAAACACCAGAGACGAAACTAAGACTCTCATGACTATAATGATTGTGTATCAATATACACCTCAACCCCAATCAAAACAACTCTGTTGACTTGGCTTGGAATGTGTGTCAATCAACCAAGATCTTGGTAGAGGCTACATCTTACAATCAAGCTTGTGTGAAACCAAGATGAGCTGAGGAATGAACAATACTTTCGGATGTGTTAGACTTGCTTTTCACAAACAAGGTCCATTCAGAGAGTTGGAGTTCTACTAGTGTGTCGCCAAGTGTTGTAGCAGCTACAACCACCCTCCAAAATTTTGCCTTAGCTTTGTTTTGGAGCCTCCCTACCAACCTTTCATAGCACCTTGTCTTGCTTCATCAAGTACACAAACTTCAGTGTTTTTCTTGCAAAAAGGCAGCCTATCAATCATAGCTTGATCCATTCCCTTCATAGGCTATTCGTCCAAACGTGGCCCAGTTGCAGGCTGAGTAGCTCCCCCAAGAAATTGTGGAATTCTGGAGGGCAACCAGCCTTCCCTCCAGAAATTGTGCAATCCTATTTTGTAGTTTGTTGGGCTCAATGATTGTGCAATTCTGCCAGTCAACCATCACAGTGAAAATTGTGCAATTTCCCCTAATAGGGGTGCTCAGCCTAGAATTTTTTCAAATCTGGGTAGCAGTCAGCTGCTCTGCACAGAAATTGTGCAAATCTCCTGGGCAGCCAGCCCAGCGAACTAGATATGCGCATTTTATTTCACCAATTGAGCAGATTCATGCATGAGTAGTTGGGTTGACCAGTTCCACTTGGGACCAAGGAACTTGACTTGCATGAATGAATTTCTTTTTCTCGAAATAGAAAAATGCAAAATGCAAAAAGAATCCTATGATTTGGGGAGCTATTTTTAGCAGTCTAAGGTTACATGCAAAGTCGTTTTAGAAACTTTCCTCCGAGTGTCACTTTTTCCTAGAGTTGTGGCATGCGCATCATGAGCTCAAACTTATTTATTTGATGCATTAGAGCTCATTCTTTCACATTGATATTGGAGCTCTGACATTCCACAACACATATAGGACTCTTTGACACATCCGGCTCATTTATTCACTTGTAAGTAGCCTCAACTTATCCTTTTTAACATTTCTATCATTTTTTGTGTTTTCTCTTGTGTGAGAGTTTTTTCTTGATTTCTTTGAATGATTTCTATCATTTACATGCATACTAGCTTGTCTTAGCACTGTTTTAGTTTTCGTTGATATCTCACTGTTGTCTCATGCATGAAACTATTTTTCACAAACGGACATCAGTTTAGCAACTCGCTTCACCCACATACATGTTGATTTGTTTACTGAATCTTTCATTCAATGTTTTCATGTGCGATCAATCACTATTGCTTTCACTTAGTGTCACCATGCATTCACTTATACATTTTCTTTCAATTTCCCATCTGCGAGTCTAGCTAACCTTGGCCTAGACTCTGCCCTCACTAAGATAGCATTACGCAATCTGGAGTAGGAAGGCTCTGTCTTCCTCTCCGGAAATGCGCATTTTTTCCTAGGCACTATCCTCCAAGACTATTTTTCACATTTCTAAAGGATATTGACTGCTGGCCCAGAAAATTGTACAATGTAGTCTTTGAGCCTACAGTCACTCCCAGCTAGAATTGCGCATTGTGAAATCCGAGCAGCCAATAGCCAGTCCGGATTGTACGTTGTGCAGATTCAGCAGCCATTCTTTCCTCCCAGATAGCCTAGACTACCTTTTTCATAGTTTTGATAGCTAGTCACCCAACCTCCTAGAAAAAATTACGCAATCTTTCCTATCAGTTCCCCAGGTATATGATGTGTCATTCCCCGAATTTCCTTTGGTTTTCGCTAACAGATTTATTTCCATGCATGTTTATTTGTCTCCATATCTTTCAAGTGTTCTTCCACCTCTTAGCAATAAAGTATCAATGGCCTCCAAGAGATTGGGATCAAAGGACACTGACAGAAGTGCAACTGGAGCAGCAGTTGAGCAAGTGTCTTCATGTCTACTAATCTATGAAGATACTAAATTATTTCTAGACAAGGACATCAAATTGAAGTGGAAAGAGGTCAATGAAGCATTTACAGGAACTTTCAAGGAAGACCTCGAAGATCGTCAGGTGTATGTGAACATTCACAATTCCAGCTTGTACCGAATTGCATGCAGATACCCCACGTTCCCATGCGCGGACATGATAGACTGGATGGTCTCCCACACTAATCCCGAGACAATGACCTTGAGTAGTGTCAGTGGGATGTGTTATCACTCAGGTTGTTCCCTTTGACTCCCAAGGGAATACGGCCGAGGTAACCACAAACCAATCTTTGGACTGCAGGTCCTAGCCTACCTGCAATCAGAGAGGGCTCTCTCTTTATAATTTAACTTTGTTGAGGATGGTTTTAGGCTAGTTATTGAGTTCAAGGGGTTTTGTTTAATTTTGGTGGGAAGGATGATGCTTTCAAGCAGAGAGGAAATGTATAGTATGATAAGTTCAAACCATTGGGCGTGGAGTCATGGAATAGGACTGCTGGTGCGTTTTCTTGGTCACAAGAGGAATATGGAGCAAGACAGTTACACATGAAACAACTTTCAAGCTAAATGGAGATGGATTGAAGGCTAAGGAATGAGAGGCAGTTAAGAATCTCTCTTTCAGCTTAACAGAGGGAAGGTGAATGAGCTCTATCTAGGAGCAATAAAGAATCCCTAGATAACTGTCAAACATGAATGAAACAGAGCAAATACGAGCCATGAGGAATTCATATTTATGCCTGAATCAGAAGAAAACATATAGAAGTCATAGAAACTGAGCATAGAGTGCAGCCACGCAAATTCTAAACTAATCTTTCTTTCTGTAACTTAGATGGTGATATATGTATGATAAAACATATATGAATTTAAACAGAGATAAGAAACACTTATTGAGTCATTTTGCAGCACAAGAATTCCATATTCATTCTTCAAAACATTAATAGCACAGTAGACAGTCCATCCTCCAAACTTTTCAGCAGTCTTTGATTAATGAAAACATCAAGTATACAGAGTGAGTCTCTCTTGGAGCTATACAACCAACCAACCCCTTAAACAGTGAATTAGGGTGGTTTTATAAGTAAACTATCTACAAAAATCAGATCTCAGACAGATCTGTTGTAATAAGTGTCTTTAACCTAACATATGTCTGAAATAAATGCGAGAAAATATCTTCGAGCTGCGCTCGGGGCAACTGTATCAAAAAAGAGTAAATGTGTTGTCTTTATGGCTCTGTGCTAATCACTTAGCCATAACTGTGCTTTGGGTTTTGATCCATTGCTGTTCGGTGGCTTCAAATGCTTCAAGTGTGATCGGAGAGCTTTGATGGGCTTTCACCGCTTTCTTTGACTTTGTTGGAGGCCATTCAATGTTCACCTGCTTTGGGAAATAAAGATTTCCATTAAAAAAATTTGACTGATACTCTTTGTCGCTTCCTTGATATGCTTTGGCACTGAATGTGTGCCTTTTCCGAATCCTGTGCGAAGAAATTCTTGTCATTTTGCGACTTTCGGGCCCTGCTGGTAGCCGCGCCATGAGG
This sequence comes from Pinus tabuliformis, assembly GCA_031772625.1. NCBI lineage: Eukaryota > Viridiplantae > Streptophyta > Pinopsida > Pinales > Pinaceae > Pinus > Pinus tabuliformis. Next base: position 433,847,333 of record CM062812.1, on the reverse strand, counting down.
GGGCTTCCAATTTGGCCTATTTCCCTTAGCGATGCGCGATTAAGCGCTAATCGCGCATCAAAAACTACCTCGGTTCTTCATTCCGGGCATCCGTTGTGCAGATTTCACGCTTCGCTCTTTTTGACGATGACTTCAGCATGATGTCAGCGGTGGGCCCCAATATGGTAGTGACGTGGTAGGGTGACGTCAGCAGTACGACCGGGTGACGTGGCAGTATGGTGGGGGTGATGACATGGTAGTACGGTGGTAGTGACGTGGCAAACACGTGGCAAGGACAGGGTGGCAGGAGGTCAACACAGGATGATGACGTCATGATGACGTGGTGCTGACGTCACATAGGGGAAGCAGTTTGTGGTTTCATATTGCACCGCTTTAGCGTAGAAGCAGTTTCGGTGGAGGGGGTTCCGCCACAGCCGGGAGGGCGACGCGTGGCGGGAGTACGACGGTAAACCGCCCATCTCCTAGATGCTAACCCTCAGCACATCGGGGCAAAAAAAAGACCCGCCCACCATAGATCTTGGGCGTGCCAGATCTGACGGCCAATGGGACAGTTAACGCGGTGGATGGTTAGGGACGGGGCTTGCAGCGCTATTTTATTTGTTTATTCATACGGCGGGGGGGGAGGGGGAACTTTAATAAAAATCAGTTTTATGGGTGAATGCGGCATGGGTGTGGGTTAAGGCAATTATGTCCCAAAATGTGAACGTGTAGTGTGATAGAAAATGGTTGATGGGGGGGGGGGGGGGAACAAATGGCTATCAATTCAACCAGAGGTTTAACTGATTCCAAGGAGAAAACGCGGAAGGGTTAAATATAAGTCCCAGATGGACTTAGTATTTCCCCAAACTTTTGAAATATATGGCTATAGTGCCAAGGGGTGGGGATATTATTATTTTTTGGATTTTAGATAACTTTTTTGTAAAATAGGGGGTATGGAAATGATCTAGGGAGCTAGATAGTAGAGTTAATATGAATTGGTGAGGTGAAGTGTAGGGGAAAGGCTAAGTTTGTGAGCTGAAACTTAGACATAGGAAGTGAATGGACTGTGGAGACATGATTTTACACAAGAAATGTGGATTCCTTTCACAGAAGAAAGTCAAAGCTTGACTTGGTGCTTTACAAAAATGAAGTGATAAGAGGACTGGTTGGGCAGATCCCAAGGTCCTCAAGGGGATGTTAGTGAGTGATTTGGGGAATGAGAAGAAGGGGGAGTTATACACGCCTCGCTTGAGCTCCTCCAAAGGGGAATTACCTTGCACTTGTGATCTGAATAGATATAACACTTGAAAATATGAAATGGATCACACAGCTTGATTCTGCAACCACAAAACTACTTACCCAGCCTACTTACCTAGCATTTTTTTCTTCTTTTTGCATGGGTGCACTTGGACTTGTAGACCCTGATTATCCTTTTTTCTTTTTGATGTCCTCCTATCTAAATCTACACTTATTTCTTCCAAGGGCCCAGATTAAGCAGTTGGGCTCCTTTGTTTCTCTACCTATCTACAAATCTGCCAAGATTAAACTGTTTGGAGAGATTTTCATTCTCTACATTCTAGAACAAGAAATTGAAACCTAGGGAAGCCAAGATTAAGCTGTTTGGCCTTCCCTTAACAGAAAATTCTTCAAAAAGGAAAAGGAACAACTTATCAAAATTGGAATAGAGCAGTAGCATTTAGACCGTCACACTTTCATGGCCTTTTCTTTGGCCTCTTTTTGGAAATATGGAGCATTGCAGCATGCAAAGTATGACATATTTGGCACTTTCAACTGTCAATCATGAAAGATGAACACCTGTTGCAACAGGAGGCTAACAGGATGAATCTTGCAACCTTATGGGCATGAGATTATGATGAGATGTATCATATGTCAGACCTTGTGACTATCATGAAGACTCCTTTTAGCTTACCCAAAAACCGTGCTAACTCCAGAGACATTCTATAGAACTGGGTAAAGGAGACGACTCGATTAATGTTCACACCTAACCATATTTACGAGACAAAGATACTACAGAAGAAATATCAATACTTTGTCATATTTTCATGTTAATTGTATTGCCAAGAAAGCACGGAAACCTTCCCACATAGTTGGGTGATCGCTTTGGAACAATTGGCTAGAGAAGGAAATCCATGTAACTGGTCTGACATGTTGGCTCATCAGTTGAAGGAAGAGGTAGCAAAGGCTCAACAGTTACATGGAGGTGTGTGAGCAGAGATCTACATGTCCACCCACATCTTAAAAGAAATTTATGCCTGACATGAGTTCTTGGACCTGGAGTGGGCATGGTCACCAGCAGAGACTATTGTGATGTAGGTTTTAACCCTGTACAGAAATTACCTGCATACGAATTCTTAAACAAAGAAAATAAACAATGCGAGAGCATAACCCATAAAACACATATGCACAGAGATTTTTCCCTGGATCCCAAAACCGGGACTACCAACTTCATTTTTCATTATATTCCTTTCAATGTTACAATACATATTTATACATGCCGAAGCATCCAATACCATGGACCGAAAACCATCGCGTCCAATACCATGGACCGAAAACCATTGCGTCCAAAAAAACATGTGCGAAAATCATGCACAAAACCATAGGTGAGTCCGCCCAACCTAACATATGGTCCAAAACCAAAATTTTCCGGGGCGCTGCCCTGGACCCCATAAAGTGGGGTTACGGGTGCCCTTCAAACCCCCTATTAACTACGTGGAAAGAATATAACACAACCCAACAATCTCCCACTTGTTGTTTTCTTTCCACAGGGGGCCACAGGAGAGCTTAGTCATTTTTTCAGCCCTGAGATTCCCATTACTTCTCTACACCAAGAGAACTTCTCAGAGCTCACAGATTTTGTCAATGCATCTGCAGTATTCTTCAAAGTGTCCACCTTTACCAGCAGCACCTTTCTGTCTTCTATCATATCCCTCACAAAGTGATACTGAACATCAATGTGCTTTGTCTTTGAATGATAAGCAGGGTTCTTTGCTAAGAAAATTTCACTTTGGCTGTCACAGTCTATTCTTATAGCTCCCTGTACTAACCCCATACTTGAACACAATCTCTGCAACCAAACTGCTTCCTTGCTTGCATGAGTGGCTGCCATGTATTCTGCCTCTGTAGTTGATAGTGCCATTACAGATTGTTTCTTACTCATCCAACTGACTGCACCTCCAAATAGGTTAAACACATACCCACTTGTAGATCTTCTCTGATCCAGATCTCCAGCCCAGTCTACATCAACAAAGCCATGAATATCCAACACTCTGTCCAATCCTGGTCTTCCTTGGTAGCACAAACTATAATCACTAGTGCCACGCAAATACCTGAAAACCCACTTCACTGCTGTCCAGTGCTCCTTCCCAGGTTTTGACATAAACCTGCTCAATACTCCCATTGCATGTGCAATGTCTGGTCTAGTACAGACCATTGCATACATCAGGCTACCCACTGCACTTGCATATGGAACACGGGACATGTCATCTTCCTCTTCTTGTGTCTTGGGACACTGTTCAGCAGATAACCTCACACCTATAGGAATAGGAACCTTCACCGGTTTACTATCCTGCATATTAAACCTCTGGAGTATTGTCTCGACATACTTCCTCTGGTTTAACCAGAGCTTCCTCTTTGACCGATCTCTTTTAATTTCCATGCCCAAAATATAGTTTGCAGCACCAAGATCTTTCATGTCGAATTTGGAGGACAATTGGGTCTTCAAATCCTGGATAATTTCTTTGTCATTTCCAACCAGCAACATATCATCCACATACAAGACCAGATAAATAATACGGTCACCAATTAATTTAAAATACACACAATGATCTGCTTTGCTTCTGGTGAAGCCAAGTCCCTGTATAAATGTATCAAATTTCTGATACCACATCCTTGGTGACTGTTTTAACCCATACATAGACTTCTTTAACTTGCATACCAGTTATTTCTTACCCTTCACCGCAAAGCTTTCAGGTTGCTTCATGTAGATTTCCTCTTCCAAATCCCGGTGAAGAAATGTTGTCTTCACATCCATCTGTTCTACCTCAAAATCAAAAGCAGCAGCAACAGATAAAAGTAATGTAATAGAAGTTACCTTGGCAACAGGAGAAAAAATATCACCAAAATCAATTCCCGGCACCTGGGAATAACCTTTTGCTACCAACCAAGCTTTGTATTTCTCCACCTTTCCTTCTACATTTGTCTTCTTCTTGAACAACCATTTGTTGCCAATGGGTTTCCTTCCAGCCGGCAACTCCACCAGATCCCAAGCCTCATTTTTGTGCAAAGATGCCATTTCATCGACCATGGCCTCTTTCCAGAGTTTTCCATCCTTTGAATCCACTGCTTCCTTCACAGTTCTGGGATCATTATCAGTAACAGACAAAGCAAAATTTGAAATGAAAGCAGATGGACTATACCTTTCTGGCTGCCTTCTTTCTCGAACTGATCTTCTCACAACCAGAGTTTGTGGCTCTTCATCTTCTGATTCCTCCTCTGCTGCAGAGTCTGATTCTTCCTCCTTTAGCTCAAACTCTATCTTCTCAGGTTCCTTTGGTTGGACTTCATGTTGAATAACATCTTTTACCTCTCTAAACAACACATCTCGCCTGTACACAACCTTCCGTGTGACTGGGTTCCAAAGCTTATAACCCTTTAAACCATCCTTATACCTAATAAAGATGCACTTTTCAGATTTACTATCCAACTTGGTTCATTTCTCCTTTGGAACATGTACATATGCATCACATCCAAATACCCTTAGATGTGAAAGAGAGGGTTTCTTACTAGTCCATACTTCTTGTGGAGTCTTACCCTCCAACGCTGATGAAGGTGATCTGTTGATCAGGTAACATGCAGTATCCACCGCCTCTGCTTAGAATTCCTGTCCTAACCCAGCACCACTGAGCATGCTTCTTGCCCTTTCCATCAACGTCTTGTTCATTCTTTCTGCGACTCCATTTTGCTGAGGTGTATATGGAGTAGTCTTCTGCCATGCTATACCACACTTCTTACAAAATTCTTCAAATTCCTTGCTGCAAAATTCTCCACCATTATCTATCCTCAGCACCTTTATCTTCTTCTCTGTCTGATTTTCCACCAGAGCCTTAAATTCTTTAAACCTGTCGAAGACTTCAGATTTCTTCTTAAGAAAATATATCCATGTATTCCTTGAGAAGTCATCTATGAATGATACATAGTACACAGACTTACCCAGTGATGGAACCTTCACAGGTCCAAACACATCACTGTGCACAAGCTCTAATATCTGTTTCGTCCTCTTACCACCAGAGGGGAAACTCACCCGATTCTGCTTCCCATATACACAAATTTCACTGAAATCAAAATCCAGAGAGCTATTATTCATACCTTCTACCATACTTTTACCATGAAGTATTCGAAGGCCCTTCTCTCCAATATGTCCAAGCCTTTGATGCCACAACATGGTCTTCTCTCTAGAGACCACTAGATTCTCTACTCCATTTTCAGGAACCATAGAACTATTGCACCCATCAACAACAGTGCTACCTTGCAGTTTGTACAGAGTTCCAATCCAAACTCCCCGCATTAATATCAGTGCTCCTCGAACCATCATGCAGGTATCTTTCTCGAACACCGTCTTTACACCTGCATCATCCAACTTGCTTACAGAAATCATATTTCTGGCCAATGCAGGAATATGTAGAACACTCGGAAGTGTTCTAACCCTTCCACCTTGCAACTTCAACTTTACTTTTCCCTGACCAATGATTCTAGCCTTCCTATCATCTCCTAAGAAGACATCACCACCATCGTATTTCTCATACTTGCAGAACCACTCTCTATGGGGAGTGAAGTGAAAGGATGCACCTGAGTCAATCAACCATGCCTCATGATCTACATGTGTACTTGAAGAAGCCAAGTACACATCCCCACCTTCATCTGAGGTGGTTTTCGCCTCTGCAGAAGGAGCATCATCAGATCCCTTTTCTTTATCAGGAGCTTTAGATTTACAATCCCTTCTGAAGTGCCCTTCCTTTCCACATTTCCAGCACACCACCTTTGTAGGTTTTCCTGGAGATTTAGATCTCCCACTCGATGACTTATTTTTGTTTCTATTCTGGGACCGTCCTCGTACAGACAAGGTATCACCATTCTGGTTGTCCATATTTTTCTGTCTCATCTCCTCCATCAGCAAGGCTGAGACTATTTCATCAAACTGCAAAGCAGTTGCATTGCTACCTATTGCAATAACCAGACTATCCCACGAATCTAGTAGAGAACACAACAGACTGATGCACTTATCTTCATCTGAAATTTTAATATCAACAGATAATAACTGACTTACCATAGTATTAAACGCATTCAGATGCTCTGTCACCGAGTCTCCATCTTTCATCCTCAGGTTATACAGCTTTTTCCGCAGGAACAGTTTATTCACCAGAGACTTAGATTGGTACAAAGTCCCTAACTTGACCCACAAAGCCTTTGCCGTAGCTTCCCCTGATACATTCAGCAATACTGAATCCGAGACACACAATCGTATTGTGCTCTTTGCCTTCCGATCCAACTTCTTCCATTCTTCATCGGTCACTCCCGATGGTTTAGTACCCGGATCTACCGTGATCCACTGATCTTTATCCACCAACAGATCCTCCATCTTGAGTTTCCACAACTCAAAATTTTGACCATTGAACTTCTCAATCTCTATCTTTCCACTGCTCGCCATCTTCTTTCACCACCAGAATCGATCTCGCAGATCTCCCACTGAACGGGGTCTACCACAGGCCCGAGCGAAACCCCTCAGCAACAAAGGCGTCCCCTTGAAGCCAAAACAGCTCTGATACCAACTGTAGGTTTTAACCCTGTACAGAAATCACCTGCATACGAATTCTTAAACAAAGAAAATAAACAATGCGAGAGCATAACCCATAAAACACATATGCACAGAGATTTTTCCCTAGATCCCAAAACTGGGACTACCAGCTTGACTTTTCATTATATTCCTTTCAATGTTACAATACATATTTATACATGCCGAAGCATCCAATACCATGGACCGAAAACCATCGCGTCCAATACCATGGACCGAAAACCATTGCGTCCAAAAAAACATGTGCGAAAATCATGCACAAAACCATAGGTGAGTCCGCCCAACCTAACATATGGTCCAAAACCAAAATTTTCCAGGGCGCTGCCCTGGACCCCATAAAGTGGGGTTACGAGTGCCCTTCAAACCCCCTATTAACTACGTGGAAAGAATATAACACAACCCAGCAAAAGGAGCCAACTCGATTAATGTTCACACCTAACCATATTTACAAGACAAAGATACTACGGAAGACATATCAATACTTTGTCATATTTTCATGTTAATTGTATTGCCAAGAAAGCACAGAAACCTTCCCACAGAGTTGGGTGATCACTTTGGAACAATTGGCTAGAGAAGGAAATCCATGTAACTGATCTGAGATGTTGGCTCATCAGTTGAAGGAAGAGGTAACAAAGGCTCAATAGTTACATGGAGGTGTGTGAGCAGAGATCTACATGTCCACCCACATCTTAAAAGAAATTTGTGCCTGACATGAGTTCTTGGACCTGGGGTGGGCATGGTCACCAGCAGAGACTACTATGAACACATGTTGTAAGTTGTCTGAATGCAACTTCAAAGGAGTAATCACATGGTTGTTTGATCATTTTGTTACCCCATTTTACAAGATGATATTCGAACAGGAGCCCCCCTGCATGTCAAAGGAAGAAACAGAGGCATTATTAGACATTGCTAATTGGTATGCCTCACCTTCTGGCACCTTCATCTGAATTTTTAGCGCAGAGAAGCCTCCGTGTGTTCTACCAAAGTTTTCTTTGGATGTACTCGTCATGCAGGAAGTAACATATCACATCTCAGTAGGATTGACATCTAGACTGCACCAGAAGAAGAAGGCACCTTGGCCTGCTCTTCCATTGCAAATTGGGTTATATGAGATCCAGAGTATCAAGCATGCAAATTTTGAAGTAGAACAAATGAAGAAGTACCCATTCGACCTCTGAAGTTATAATCCACATGACCCACATTATATTGTGAAGGATCATTTCACGAGAATAGAGTTCAACTAGATCCACGGGGCATGTCATTTGGCAGAGGAGGAATCATGGAGGTATTGCTACAGTTTCTCTAGACCCAATGAACAGGTTGACTTCGTTGTGGAGTGGTTAGCGAAGCAACATGAAGCAGCATTTCGGAGAGCACCAACACTAGCTCCAGCAGTAGCAGTAGAGGCAAGCATACCATTGTGCGATAAGGGAAAGAGGAATATTGTCGATCGCATGGAGGAGCAATGATGCTACAAGTTTCGAGCAAATCCATTAGTAGAGAAAGCAACTATGGCTATACAGGTGAATAAGCAACAACGCGACAAGCGAATCACACAAAGGCAAGGAGACAGGCAAAGAATGGAAGAATTTGGATGCAGACATGGAGCAGCAGGAGTTGGAATAGGACACCGACCTCATGCCTCATCACTAAGAGGTCGAGTTACCCGCTTCACCACATCTAGATGATGAGCAAGTCTCAAGTGACCAAGGAGGCACTAAGATCCTTAGAGATCAGCCGGAAAGAGAGATGTGCAAAATCTCAGTCAACAAATCTCAACATAGAGTTGTGCAGTCTCATAGAGTGTCAACTCTGGAGGATCATATATCTCCTACGTAAATTGAGGAACAAGTGATCATGACTGGTGTGCGCAAACATCCAATAACCTTGTCCGATGCAACCAGAGTGTATGTTGAAGCCAATAGCTCAAGTTTTTGCTTTCTAATAGCTAAGAATGAGCGAATGGAAAAGGAACTATAGACGACCAAGCAAGGAGGAGAGTTGGTGATAGCGTTTGCTCGAGCTGAACTAAGGAAGGCAATACTTGATGAAGTATTGTCCCTTGACACAGTTCTATGAGCATTGTACTCCAAGTTTGGTATCATGCATAAGGTAGTCGTCCATCTCAATGGATTACAGGAGTGATGTGCTAGAAGAGAACATATCTTGACAAACTTGCATGCGGATGTTGATGACATGCAAACATGGATGATGAAATACAAGGGAACCCCGCTTCACTTGCCTAGTATGATGATGAGGGCCAATGCGATCAATTTGAAGGCACGTATCCAGACTCAGATCTAGAACTATGAAGAGCTCTTGCAGCTCATCACTAGCATATAGGCTTCTCATGCACGAGTATTCAAGAGTATGGATGTTATGGTGTGCACACATGCAATCCCATCTATTGGGACTCTCACCGTGGTGAAGACAAAGGCACAGGTCAGACTAGAGCTTGACCCGTACTTCAACAAGTTGATGTGCATTGCCACTAGCCCAGACTTGCCCATCAGTGCACACATCATGCACAAGTATGTTGCTAATCCGGCCACATTGAAGACAATGATGGCATACTCTCAGATGAGTTGGACAGAGGAGCTCAAGTAGTGTACTCGGATGCTATGGAGGAAAGATTCAGGTAACAGATAGATGTCACCACAAAGCATATGGAAAACATCAAGGACTACCTATCTTGGCATCAGTATGTTACCATTGATCAGCATGAGGATGTTGAGGAGTTGGACTTCCATGGTTGTCTAAGTCAGAGTGATGTCTAACATGGCTTTCTCAAGCCATTTTGTTTCACATGAGTACATGTGCATTGTAATGTAATGTCTGTTCAAGTGTAATTCAAGTGTCAATAGTTGGATGTAACAGTCATAGAGTAGACGAAGAGTCATGAGGGTAGTTGAACTGTCACAAAGGAGAATGTCAAGGGTCACCCCACTCTTTCCTATCAATAGTTCCTCATAACTCATTGTAGAGGCTTTTGGTTAGCCAAGCTTTCGATAAGACTATCTTGTTGAGAGCTTGGATAGTATTGTAACGAGCCTTAGGTTCTCCACTACGTAGAGCTAGTACATCTCTTTGAAGGAGCAAGCAGTTGTGGCTGTAACGTTCCACTATCGGGACTAGTGGTTGGACATGGATGTATTGTATGAATGGAACTTACACTTCTCAATATAGCAAGAGCCAACACGTTTCATGCATATGTTGTATTGTATTCTATGCTGTCTAGTTTACTCTAAATGATATATGTAGTTGTTTGCTTACGCATGGATGTATAGACTATTTTGTATAAGTATGTATGAATCTTTCTGAAATGTGCTGATGGTTTACCATCACTTTGGATTGCTTTCTAACTTTCCTTCCATGTTTTCATGCATCTTTTCTCGTGTGTTCCCTTCCAAGCTATGTATTATTACAAGTTTCCAAGGGGCACACTCATCTCAACCCATGTGTGTTAGAACCTCTCATGCACCTTCCTTGACTCACTATAGCTGTCACACCGTAGCTACCAACATAGTTATCTTACTTTCCTCTGTGCGAAATCACGGTCAAGGCATGCTATATGGCCCACTGTTAGGATTCCTGCACCAAATGGTCTGAGGTATAATTGGGACTTCTTACCAGGGAGATCCCCTTACATGTTGGCGGGTCCAACATCGTCAACACAACCAAAACTAGATTGTGTGCATTCTTCGATACTCCACATGGTAAAAGACGACATTTACATATGAAGAGAAAAGTGAAAACCACACTTGCGATACGCGAACGATAGTGAAAGTGACACATGCCATAGCAAAGATAATATGAAAAAAACACTAATTAAAGTGAAAGCAAGCAAAAGAGACAATCGAAAGCATGAAAATGACACTTGTGAAAGTGAAGGTGCACAAAGGAAGCAATTTGAAAAACTCACCAAAATAGAATTATAAATTCAGTGAAAAGTGGAAGACTGTCAATGAAATAACTCATTAACTATCGAAATAGGTTTATTTTTTCACAAGCACTCTCTTGATGGAATGTGCTATGTTTTTTCAAGCTTGCATAAAGAATGGGCTCATGAACTTTTTGTGGACTAAGCATGTGTGATCAGGTGACTTTGACACTTAAAATGTAAAAGGGAGCTCAAGAAATTAAAAAAAAATCAATCGACCAAGAATTGAATATGGAACGAACGATCGTAAGATCCACAGTATGCTCCAAAATTAAAGTGTAAGAAAAATTTTGGAGGGTGTTTGTCGCAGTGACAACATTTGGCGACAAACAAGTAGAACTCCAGCTTCTCCGCGTTGGTTAATTCTTTCGTGCATGGTCTAGTTCTTTAGGGAGTATTGATTCATTGTTGAGATTACCATGGATGTCCCACTTACCTAGTGTGTAAACATAGTCCCCTTCATTCATTTACTTGGTAAACAAAAACATAAGGTCATCAATCACACAATTTTTCAAATCAGTGAAGGGTAATGAAGTTCGTGATCTTTAGATTTTCAGAGTGAAGTTTTTTGTCTCTGGTGCTGCTCCACTGCCAACAAGCATTGACATTACCTAAATGGAGTCACTTCAGTGACACAAACATTGTTTTATTGCTGGTAGGCCTGGACAATTACTCGACAGAGTTGCTTGGTTCACCTCTCTACGCAGGAAGCCTTTCTCTTCTTTTATTATTTATTTATTTATTTTATATAGGACTGTGCATCAACACTTATTTATTTCATGGGCGGAAGAGGGATCCTAACTTATTGAGAGAAGAAGAGGTTGTCTCTTCAAAGAAGCATATATAAGTCATCTGATATTGGTTTGATTGTTTATATTTTCCCCTTGTCCTTCTCTACTTGATTGGATCAACCTGAAAACACCGAAACAGAAATACCCAAGTGTAGGCATGAGGTTTCAAAAAAACACATGGAGATCATGGTTCTGCACAAGGCTTTCCTTACATAAGGATCATATTTTCCATCGAAACATCATTGACCAAACGGTGTAACCAAGACAAGGAAGAAGGACAGAGAGTTAGCCAAATGTTTCAATGTCACAAAGTCCTTTTCTATTTTTCACACTGTCTTTGGAGCCCAAATAGGACACCCTTCATGCTTCTTATTAAACAAACACAAAACGCAACAAGGAAACAAAAATAGGAGGACAAAATAAAAGAAGGCTAACTGAAAAGATGATGTAAAACCAAGATGAGAAAACAAAATACAAACTATAGAAAATGAATGCAAGATGAATATGTAAGTAAACCAGTATACAACTAGACCTACTCCTAGTCTAACCATCTAGAAGGTCAGCGTCATGTATAATAAAATTTCCAATGTAGCCACCATAGTTGTTCCTGACCTCCAATCACAAAAATATGAGTGATTAAAATTGAGATAAAACAATGTGGAACAAAAAAGATAAGATCTTGAATATTCCTACACAAAAAAATGAAGGTATTTCCTATCAATAAAAATATATGTCATAACCACTACTTCTAACCATTTCGCACTCTTATTTCTGAAAACTATAAGAAGACAAATCTCATGGGCTTCTTGCAAATTTATCTTCATTTGCACTGTACTCCTTAGAAAGCATGAGAAAAGGTTGAAACCTATGATTCACAACGGAGCTTGCCAGGTAATATTGGTACAACCATTTAACAGTTGGATTATGAAACTCGAAATAATCCTCTTGAGAATTCTGAAATCTTTGAAAAGATGAACTTGCAATTAAAAGTGTGGTATCAAGATGAAAATATTGTAAGGAAAATGAATCTGATCATATTTAGAAGGCTTGTCAAGATAGTGAAGGCTTGACATAATCATAAGTCAAGGATAAAGTGCTTCAGCTACTTGACAAGTATCTAAATGGTGAGATAAACCATAAATATTAATCGATGTGAAAAAATTGTCATCAAATATACTCGTGGGAAAATCATAAAATGAATGATAGTTAATATTATGACTAGATGGACCATTTAAGACAAGAGATTCTTGGTTAGAAGATAACAAAGATGGATCAGTTTGAACATATTTACAAATGCCTCATATAGATTAATCGTCTTCCTCACATCATAAATGTAACAAACTATTTCCTTGTGACCGATCACATGTTGTACTAGCATGGGAATCATCGAAAAAAGTGAAAAGGAATGTAAGTACAACAAACACATGAGACCATTCAAGATATAGTGAACGAATAAGAGTTTGATTCACACAATAAATCATGCATTCATTAGCACTCAGGAGGATTTCACGTGCAATGAAGAACACAATTCACGATATAACATTCACAAGAAAATCATGGAGTTGAGTAGTCTGAAATGAATCTGATAGGCATGATTTCTTCTCCCAAAGATGATTTTTGAAATTATTAACTTCATAGTTCCATTATTCTAAGAGAGATACACATTCCAAATCTAAGTTTGATACAAGATATTTTCATGAAAATGAAACAAACGACGAAGGTTCCTGATTCTGATCAGAAATAAAATATTGAAAGATCAAAAGACTACATCTGAAATACCAAACATCTTTCAAGAAGAATTTTTCATCGAGTGAAACCATGCAAACAGAAGGATTTCCTGAGAGAAACCAGATCTAACTTAGTTTGGGGAGCTTACCAGAGTTGCGAGATCCTATCATAACCATCAATGGAAGTTGAAGTGCCTCGACTCCTTGATAAGTCCTGGAACTTTCAAGTATTGTAAAATCACATTTTGAAGATTGAACCAAATCGTGCATGGTGTGAGGATAGCTACTACCATTAATTTCAATAAGACTACCACTTACCAGATGGAAACCATCTTTGTCACTTATTTAATAATATTTTACAACAATACTATATTACTCAAGTCGAAAGCTTCTCCTAGTCGCAAATCTAAAGATGAATGAATCAGGGAAATTTCATGAGAAAGTTGATTTGAAGAATTATCTTCATGCAAAACAAGAGATGATAAGGGATGGAAATAATACTAAATGATTTGGTTGTTTTCATTTTCATCATGGATAATCTCACCACCTTGTGTTAATTGAAAATTTAACTCTTCATATGGATAACTTGAATAGTGTGGAGTATCTTGATCGCAAGTTGATTCATTACAAATGACAGAGCACAAGCATTGGTGAGATGAAGAGGAAGTTTTGATAAGAAAATTTTCTTTGGTTGGATAAGATTCTAGATCTAATTCCGTCAAATCAACATCTTCTAGAACCAAAAGATAAGTTGGTGCACTTGGGCATACATCATCCCATACAATAATGGAGTCAGAATCACTAGGATGATGGTTATCCAAGACTTCATATTGATAAGGAAAGTCAATTCTATTCAATTCATCACCGAGATTCTTAGATTTAATATCATTCAAGAGTGAAGCAACACGATATTCACATGGATGACTCTGGAAAAGGGAAGAAAGATCGAGAGAATCCTCACCTTCTTGCTCCTCTACCTGCGAAATGTGACTACCTTGCACTTGTTCATTGCTTAAATTTGGAAGAGATTGATTGGGAAGATTGAGGGGCAAGGGGTCATGAGAAATAGATGGTAGAGGATGACAAGTATCCAAATTAGATTCAATATTTAAATTATGAGAAGTAATATCATCTTGTGAAATGGAGAAATTAGTCTTCATCGTAGGCTTCATGAACCATTACGGGATTTCCTCCATGGGATCTGAATCATGAAAATCACAAGGAGAATGGAAAGTTGGATTAGGAATTTGATTCAAATATTTCCCAACTTTACTATCATCGTAAGGAGGCACCCTCATTGGAACTGGAAAATGTGGAGGGCAAGAAACAAAAGGAGTAGTAGGTTCCTCCTATGAAATTTGAGTTGTCTCATGATTTACAAGAGTTGGGGAAGTAAACCCATGAGGGGGTTAACATTCACTGTGAAAAGAGACACGAACCAAATGCTTAAACTTTTGTTTAAAGAAATCCCAATCCATTTCTTCTCCCAGAAGTTAATAACAAAGGTGAAGGAATCAAATAGAAAAATTATCAATTGATTCATTAGGCTTCATGCTTAGTTGGTTGATTCTTTTAAGAACATCCCAGTAATCATACCTATCAAATGATTATGAAGCCCCTTCACATGCTAGTTGAATGAATGGATAGATTCAGCAGGTAATGTATGATACTATCTCTTAACACAACCTTCAAATGTGAGGTTGAGCAATTTAGCCATGATATCCTTGCAATGTATTCCATTAGAAAGGAAAAAATGGATAACTTGAAATAGATGTTCACGAATAGTTAATTCACTAATGCAAAATGGATTTTGAATAGACTCCTAAGTCTAAGTGTTCCTCACTGAGGAAAATGAAAGTCCAAAGAAGTTCTTGGAAATAGCCCCATTGCAGAGATCCTTTCCTTCTGAATCTGTTGCAACTTGAATGGGAAAAAGTGGACTTAGGATGCAGAAGTTATTGTAGAAAGAAGATGCCCTATGTTCTTTAGAAAAAGGGGAAAAATCCTCTAAAATGGGCAAAAAAACCCTTATAAAGGGAAATCGCATTGGAGGAGGGCCAAAGGCAGACTTAAGCGGAGAGCGAAGCCACCCTCGATTGTCGATCCCCAGCATATTGGGTTGGAGGTGAGCCTACTCATATAACATAAGGTAAGGACCCCCCCGGGCAGATGCGATATGTCGATCACCGATATCGGTAGATCAACATTGGCAATGGCAGGGGACTTAAGGTGGGACTCTGGGCCAAGCGCCATTGTGATCGCTAAAATCAGAAGATCAGGAGATTGGTCATCCCTGATACACAAGCCCGATGTAATGAGCGATACTGATAAAAAGGCCGGACCCGATAAGTTTTCACAGCCCGATTGTATAAAATTTCAGGTTTGGGAATTTAGATTTTCATGTATTTCCCGTGGATTTGTGATTTTACCCAAAACACACATGCGATGTCATAAGCGATAAAAGGCTGGACCCGATAAGGTTTTTAGGGTCAATTTGATGGAATTTCACATCAGAAATACATGCCTGATAATGTATTTTCGGAAAAATCTCTGTGTAAGAGATTTTCTCCATTTTCACCTTTTTCCCTATGAAATGACCCTGATTCCTTAATAAACAGCCCCTGATCATCATGCCATGCTGCAGTAGGAATTTTTGCTAGAAAATGATGCATTGTGAAGTGGCAGAGCCGCAGAGGGACAATGAATCATAGAGAAATGGCCAGGGAAGCCAAAAAGTCGAGAAGATGTCTCCAAAGAGAAAAAGAGCATGATTGAGAGCACAAGAGGAAGGTGAGCGAAGCCAAAGCAAGAAGCTAAGGTGAAAGGGAGTAAAGAGAGCTCAATTGAGAGCAGACTTAAGCGAAAAGAGGCCGAGGGAGCAAAAGCGAATGCGCAGAGCAACTTTTGGAGTCACTTGGAGGTCAAGTGAAATCCTAGAGAGCTGAAAGGTGGCCGAAGAGCCAAAGCCAGAGCCGAAGTGCCACAGCCAGAGCCAAGAGCTAGAGCCAAGAGTCAAAACCAGAGCCGAGAGCCAGAGCCAGAGCCGAGAGCTTCAAGAGCCAGGGATAAAATGGTGTCTAAACCCATTGTTTCTATGTAAAACAGTGGAATTGAGCTAAGAGCTTGTAAAAAAAGGACTTTGCCATAATCTGAGAGAGCCTAGTTGAGTTGATTAGAGCTCACGGAGATGTAGCCCAAGAGTTTTGGTTGAAGTCCTAATTAATATTGTTGTTATGTGTGATTTCTTACTGTTGCATTGTATCTGCTACTTTATTTACTGTTATATGTATTTATATATCAATTTGAGCACATTAAATTACAGCACATAAACAATTTTAATAACAAACACTAGCATACACCTTATGTTCAAGCACATATTTAATTCTGCATTGGTTAAACATAAGGACTTGGGAATATTTAAGCTTTGGAAGTGGGAGAGGTTCTTGTAAGTTAGACAAGAAGCCTAAGTGCCCCATTTTCAGATAAGGTGGTATCGGAGCTTGAGATTGATTAACCACACCTTCAAACAAGGTTATATTAGAATGCTTGATTGATAAAGAAAAGATTGCTTGTCTGAAAGGTGTTTGGGAAGTCAAGGATTGATTGTCTGATTGATGTATGCTTGTTTGCAAATTGATTATCATTTGAGTTTACATAGGTGAAGGGAAAGATATTGATAGCTCAGCCTAGGAAGGACAAGAAGGAAGAAGGGCTGAAGGCATTCTTCTATCCCAAAGGACCTCAAGGCAATCCTTGAAGCACAAGAGGTTTGTTGCAAAAGGTTGCTTAGATAATCTCTTTATTAATCTTGTTTGAAGTTCGTTTGTTCATTGGTATAATGACAATTTATACAAGTGTATCCTCAAATTCCTCCTCCATCACAAGACTGTTTGATGGAGACATGAAGCAATACTTGTCCACCGGGATGGATATGGTGAGAGAAATGTATGAGGATGGAAGGAAGAGCAACATACTTAGAGGGCAGTTGAATTCCATGAAGGAAGAGAAGCAGTTGTTTTCTAACAAATTGAAGGAAATGGAGAGGCAACTTCAAATTGCAAATATGAACCTGAAAAGGATGTATGAGTTGGAGACACAGCTCTTTGTTGCCTAAGAAGCCTTGGTCAAGTATCAGCTTGAAGAAGAGTTAAATAGTTCCTATTTGTCTTCAAATTCTTCTAAGAATGCTTCTATTGGTTCTTTTGAAAAACATACTAGATGCATAGGTTCCAAGCTAATGTCCAAGATGGGCTATGAAGGAAAGGGCTTAGGAAAGGGCTTGGGAAAGCATGCCCAAGGTATTGTTGAACGAATAATAATTGAGGAAAGGCCTAAGTATTTGGGTCTTGGCTATGGATAGTCTTATGGAGAGAGTTCGAAAGCTTCCATGAAGGCCATTGAAACAGTTCCAAGAAGGAGTTTCATTTCATGTCCTCTATCTCAAAAGTGTGGAGATTGTATTCAAGATGAATGCAATAGCTTGAAACATCAATTGCAAGAGAGTTGTGGAAACTCGAACAACCTCAAAGAGATTGATAGTGTTCCAAAGGCAGCCACTTCTTCATTTGCTTCACCTCCTCATGAAGGCAATAAAGTTGAAAGAGGCAGCAATAAATTTGGTCCCAATCATATTCCTTTTGATTTTGAAATGCATGGTAAATTTCCACATAAGCATGGGAACATAATTGCATGTTCCTTTTGTGGTTTGGATAACCATCATGTTTCTAAATGTTGGAAGAGAATGGCCACATATAGGAAACTTTTGAAGGAAAAGAAGCAGAAAGCCAAAGGTCCATTGGAGAAGGCAAATCATGCTAACAAGAGGATGCACATGTGTTGCACTTACTGCCATAAGCAAGGGAATCTTGCTGAAAGGTGTTGGACTTTGAATCCAAAAATGCTTCCACAAAAGCTGAAGAAGGTGGAAAGAGAAGATGGTAGAAATGGAAAGGAAGTTTCCATGAATGATGTGTCTTAGGATGATTAACATGTTGATGTTGACATGCAGACAAAGGAAAGACCTTTGAACTAGATTGGTAAGAAATGGATAGAGTTCTTTTCCAATTAAGGGTTGCATGTCTATTGATGCATCTACTTGCATTTCTTTTTTGATGAGATGCACGTTGCAGGTTTCTACCAAGAAGGTGAATGGAAAAGGGTTGGGTAGGAGACTCACTTTGTTGCTGCAACAGTATATTTCATTCAGCTTCAAAAGTACAGTGTGCTTAAGTGAAAGTTGAAGGATGAAATGCATGCATAAGCATGATGTGCATGAACACATGGATGTTGTTTCCTTGTATTTGAAGATATATGTGTGACTAACTTGCATGGTTGATTGCTTTGACATGCCTGTGATGCAATTTTGACTTGAGGAAGTTTGACTTGGTCTCCAAGATGGAGATAATAATGAAGTGTTTCATCTTTTGAAAAGAGTCCTAATGGTCTTTTTCTACATGCTTGACTTGAAGGGTCATTTGTTTGAAAGGCATGTTTTGAGGGCTGGTCATCTAGTCCACCATTTTTATATAGATGTAAGACATGGAGGTGTTCACAAGATGTAGAATCTATTTCTTTTGTTGAAGCAGGAGTTTAGTCCATCGAGTTGTTGTCTATGTTTCTGTTGTTGTTAACAGTTGTTGTTGAAAGCTTTGAAAATAGGTACAAATGAGAATCTTGTGGAGCAAATGTACTTCACATTTGTTTGAGCCACCTTAGATCAATGATAAAGGCAGAGAAGTTCAAACTACCTTCTGTGACCATTTAAGCAGGAGTTCTACAGGAAGGCAAGGAGGGAGACAATTCTTCCCAGGAGGACCAACATATCCAGGAAGGAAAGTGGTCAAGGGATTTGATTCAAAGGCACTATGCAAGGAAAGTGTATGTACGTTGGAAGAAGAAGGTGTTGTCACTCTCAAGTACTATTCAGATCGATATATCAATTTTTTGAAGACCAAAAGTTCTTTTAATGGGAAGGCATGATCCAAAATGGATTTTGAATAGATTCCTAAGTCTAAGTGTTCCTCACTGAGGAAAATCAAAGTCCATGGAAGTTCTTGGAAACAACCCCATTGCAGAGATCCTTTCCTTCTGAATCTGCTACAACTTGAATGGGAAAGAATGGACTTAGGATGCAGAAGTTATCACAGAAAGAAGATGCCCTATGCTGTTTAGAAAAAGAGGAAAAATCATCTAAAATGGGCAAAAAAACCATTGTAAAGGGAAATCACATCGAAGGAGGGCTAGAGGCGCACTTAAGCAGAGAGTGAAGCCACCCTCGATTGCCGATCCCCGACATATCGGGTCGGAGGCAAGCCTGCTCATATAACATAAGGTAAGGACCCCTTGGCCCGATGCGATATGCCAATCACCGATATCGACAGATCATCATCGGTGATTGCAAGGGACTTAAGGCAAGACCCTGGGCCAAGCGACATTGCGATCACTGAAATTGGGAGATTGGCTATCCCTGATACATAGGGCAGATGTGATGAGCGATGCTGATAAAAAGGCCAGACCCAATAAGTTTTCAAAGCCCAATTGTATAAAATTTTAGGTCCATGAATTCGGATTTTCACGCATGTAGAGCTGTAACAAGGGTCTCTTTCACCTCTAGTTATTCCACATTAATAAGTCAATCCGGGAACGCTTTGTTATTGCAAAGAGTATCTCAATCTGAGGCTATTCGTCAGAGTAATGCTTAGTAGTACAACGTTAAGAAAATACAAGAGTAAACTGATGCTAAACTATGACTAAATTACTTTAAAGGAATAAAATCACACAAGGCAGCTTATCAGTCAAGGGTACGGAAGCGATAACCCATCCCTCTAGAAACTGATGGAAAGGAAATTAGAGCATGGACCATAGGTCTGGGAGATAGGCAGCGAATGCTGAGGCTCACTACAGCCTTAGACCTTCTCTCACACCAAAGCAACAATTGCAAGTAAATGGAACGACAGAAAGTAAAATGGAATAGCAAACAGGAAATGGAACAGCAAATCTGAAATGGAACAGCAGTAAATGGAACAACAATCAAATAAACTAAGTCTCGCGAGTCAGAACTAAACTTGCTCTATTGAACCAAACTCACATTCTGCAATAAAATAGCAATCTTCTCTCTTAAGGAAATTTCGATGGAATGTACTTTATGGAACAACACTCACAGATGAATTATGGAATAGCAAGCATCAACCATATATACACAACATGCTAATATAGAAATCTGATGATTAAAGAGAATATGACTATGTTTCCAAATAGAATAACATTACTTCCGGATTCCAATAATCGGGATTTCAAATGAATCCAATACAGTAATATCCAATACAAATGCTCTGTAACAGAAACAGTTGGCTTGGACTGATAACATGCAATCAACTCTGAAAAGATTCACTCATACAATACAGAGTCACTACATAAATCTCCTGAAGAAACCATTAATGAATTAATCGTAACAGGGCATGGAATAGCATATGAAAGACATGTCAGATTACCGAGCAATAAAGATAAACAAACCACATAGAAATCAAATTATAATGATACAAAAGCAAGTGTCCTTCGGAGCCGGGCCCTTAGCTTCCAATGGTACACTGCCTTAGATTACTCCAGACGCAAAGATGAAATAAACACCAAGTCTTTTATATTAATGCATCAACAAACGTACAACAAACCAAGTCTCAGTGAGAGTCGATGATCAAAGTTGAGTCTGAAACTCAAAATTACATAAAAGTCCCCTTGCTTAACGATGTTGTTCCTTTTTATAAAAGTAACGGCGGAGGTATCTAGGTAACAAAAATAAGCAAAACAGCGATCCCTCAGGATCAAAGATCCTGAGGGATTTGCCAAGCCGTTAATCCTTTACTTTTCTTTCCCTATTTCGCCGAATTGGTAACCCTTATTTCTTTCTTGGGTCGTTCTGCTTCGATCTGTTCGATCTTGTTTGCATCTGGTTCCCTTCTAGAGGGACAACAGTTATTCCTCCTTTGTCTTTCCCTTTTGAACAACAGCTCTTCATTTCCACCTTTTCCTGCATAGAAAAATAACAATTATCAGTGATTAATCTTTCCATACTAATTCTCACACATTCTATTAAAATTCTTTATTTCTTTAAGTTCATGATGCAGAAAGGGTTACAATTGTTACTGAAAAGTCACTAAATTGCTTGTCAAAAACATACCTTTCCAGTGCTCCACACACCCCCCTGCTTACCCTGTTTCATGCCCTCATGAAAAAATTATAATTGACATGCAAGGCGGTAAGAGAATAGGCTGGAGAGGGAACCTCGTGTGGAGGCCTACAACCGTGATGAGCAACTAGATCATCAAAGAACTGATTTGTTTGACCTTCAGGCATTTCATACAAGGCCTGATATCCGGGTGCAGGGTGCCAAATGATTGGACTACGAAATCGATACCCTAACCAGGATGGCCTTGCTTGCAAAATACGCTTGCCATAAAGGTTCAATCGGCTGGCGGCCAGCTCAAAATTTTTGTATTTGAACGGTTCCCTGAGCTAGATGTTTGGGTTAGAAATCCAGTATTGGAATTTTGCAGCATCGATGGCGAGGTCTTTAATAGTCAGAAAATATTCCAGACTGTGTCGGATTAGGTCCTCGTGCATGGGTCCTAATGTCTCCATAACACCTGGGGTTCTCATAAGGTTCCTATGTGCTCTCCATAACAGCACTGGGTCTCTAGGCTCGACTCTCACCCACAAGTCTAGGCTATTTTCCTGTCTCTGAAAAGTGTTATAAGCCCTGAGCCATTTTAGCTGGTTAACCCCGAATGAAACGAAGGCTTGCAATTGTATGTCCCCAACAAAAGGACCAGGATTTAAATCAGTTTCCTGGTCTAGCACGAGGTTATGCAAGTAAAATTCACACAATAGTCTTTGAACCTTAATTCCATAATGCTTGCAACAATCTATGAAATCATTAACAGTATTGATTTGTATAAGGGCACCTGCCCTGACAACTTTTATCTTTAATCGTAAATATCGTTCAAGCAAAAATAAAGCATAGTTTTTAGCCGGGGCCCTACAGGCCAGAATGTCATTATACAAAGAACACACAGTGTCCACCTGCCTAACAACAATATCTAATCAACGAGTTACCTTGGCAACCTTTTCTTGCTCCTTTTGCCAGCCTTCGAAGGCCTGGCTCTCAGACTGACTAATATCTCGAAGTTGTTGTTGCAACTCTTCATATTTCTCCCGGGGGACTGTTTGTTCTTTCAGCTGTTCAGCTTCTTGCTGAGCTTGCTTCATCATCTTATGCAAGGTTCTTGTTTTTGGATCCTTTTTCCATAGAGCCATAGAGGCCGGGAGTTTTACCTGAACCTTTTTGTTATATTGTTTGGAGTTCAGAACCCGAATTACCCTTGAGGGTGGTGCCTCTGTTTGGATCTCCTTATTCTCCTTTTCTTTCTTAACACGAATGAAAGGTTGCTGGGGTTCCCCTGTTAATGGAACATCATCCTGTCCCTCTACCTCAATTGGAACGGTAGTCCGTTCTTCAGTATCAATTGGAACAGCAGTCTGTTCCTCACCGTCATTTGGAACAGCAGTCTGTTCTTCAGTGTCAATTGGAACAACAGTCTGTTCCTCAACGTCATTTGGAACAGCAGTCTGTTCTTCAGTGACAATTGGAACAACAGTCTGTTCCTCAACGTCATTTGGAACAGCAGTAGGTTTTCCAGCCGGGTTTTGACTAACAAGGTGACTATAAGTCCTTCGCCTTCTTGTTCTACGAGATTTTGCTGCAGTGGTCCTTTTTCTTTTCCTTGTGGTCCTTCGTATCCTCAAACTGGCTTTCAGAATCCGAATTTGCTGTCGGAGCTGGGCTATAGTGTTCAGCAGCCTCTGCTATTTCCTCCTTAATTTCTTGATTTCCCTTGCCTCAGCAGAGGGCTTATGACTGGCCCTTAAATCTGCTCCTACTCCGTCTAGAATTTCTTCTGGTATCTTGGGAACAGATTGTTCCCGATTGGTGTCTCTCATTTCTTCCTCATGAATGGGCGGGTTTTCTTCTCCTGCTTCTTCTGCATGTGATTTCTTAGGTATGTCTTCCTCTGGAGGTACATCGGGAGGACCTGCTGGGCTGGAGGGTTGGCCATACTCCCCCATATTGGCCAAGATTGCGGCCAATTCATCTTCGCCCACAAGGTCTCGCAACGGGCTGCTCTCTAGCTGTACTACTTCCTCCTCCTAATTGTCCTGCTCAGTGACTGCCTTGGAGTGTTCAGCTTCTGTTTCTATTTCGGAGTGCATGTCTCCCTCCTCGACTCCTTCTCCGGCTTGCTCAGCCTCGCCCCCAAATTGTCCAGCATTTTCTTCGGAAGGTCCTCCTTCTGGTTCTGGAGGTTCGTCTATAATCTCGATTGGCTGGCTGGTGCTCTCCCGAATCTTTTCCAGCCTTCCTCGTATTCGAGCTAGCCGGGCTGATTTTCTTGGTCTCTCAGGTTGTTCAGGTGTACTATCAACAGGTTTTTCTGCTACCAATTCTCTGTGTTTTTCTGGTCGTTCCGGTGTACTTGAAGAATGTTTACGTTTTGGAGCAACATGTTTTTCTGCTGCCAATTCTCTGTGTTTCTCTGATCGTTCCGGTGTGCTAGAGGAATGTTTAGGTTTTGGGGATGGTGCAGCCAATCCCCCCTCGATCAATGCAATGAGCTCCTCCCAGTTGCTCTGCTGTTGAGTGAGACTATGGCTCACTATCAATCGAATCAATCCATGGTGGCTAACAACTGTTTCTATGTGCTGTGCCTTTTTCAGGCTTCGGGCCGCATCATGTAATAATGAATTTAAAAGTGCAGGCAGATTTACAGAACATTTTTCTTTCAAAACAGCTAAGAGTTTAAGATGACGTGGTCTTACCACGTCTTTCCTTCCTTCGCAAGTGATGTAGCTTTGCACTATCTTTGCTAGTTTAGTCCAGGGTTCTCCTAACGTTGCTGGCAGAACTCCCTTCCCTTTGAATGTCAAGCTTTGGCCTTCATCCTGGAAAATCTCCATAATCTTTTGTAATCTTTCTTTCCTCAGCGTCCATACAGGTCCGGCGGCTGGTAGTCCTGAGACTTCTGCAATTACATCATCGGTGAACGCTATCCGCCTTTCTCTTACTATGGAGTAGTCCTCCTGCAAATTTTGCAGAAATTCCAACGCCACTGTTTCGTTTGATTCTTGTAGGCGACTAAAATAATTCAGCCATCTTGCCTTTTCTAGGATCTCCCGGGCAGCAGCAGAGACTGTCAACTCCTGAGGTTCGCTTCGGATTGCCTTTCCTCCCATGGTTCCACTAAGAATTTCCAATGGAACAGCAACTGCCTGTGCTGTTTTGAAACGCAGAGAGGGTGATCGTCGCAAGGAAAAAAAACAGAGTATGCAACAGAATGAATTGTGGATGGCAACTTGCGTAAAATAGAATTATCATACCGTTAAACCATGCCATACCTTCGTACACTATCTTCCCGAGTGGTGTGCTGACACGTAACCCGTGGAGTAATGAGATTACCTTCCCCCCTGCGATGTGATAGGCTGCCCCAGCCGTCAAATAGAGGAGCAGCAACCATTGTGTAACCAAGTCATAAAGGAACAGCATATAAAATTATGCCATGTTTTAGATGGACAACGAAATACCGAAATCGAGGCAAAAAGGTGTATCGCGTTTTACATAAGGGCCTGTGTGATATGATGTGAGGCCCGGGGATGGGACGTCTGTCAATCGTACGAAATCCCCAGAGGTCATTGTCAGTTCCTTTGCCATGATTGGTGGTAATGAGTGTTCATGCGATATATTCATCGGGAAATAAAATATGAATTATTCATAGGATAGAAGAGACAAAGAAGTATTAATATCATCCCTGTTGGTGTAACCATTACGACTTCGATACCATTAACAGAGCTCTACTGCCGACAGGTGTTCATAACCTTGGCAGAGTTGTTTATTTCACCCCCGGAACCATGATTCTTTGTGTGTATTTTGAAAAGTATTTTGTCAAAATGCAGGCCATTATGTTGGCTTGGTAACCAGGTAGCCATAATGCCATTCACAAGGAAGGTGCGAAACATGGACAGGCCGGCTCGTGATGAGACCCCCTTTTCCAAGGTCTGTTTATTTAGTGTACCTTTTGGACCATATCCCTGGTGTGGTGGCCATACTGGGAATGCCACTTCGCTTCCATCCTGATGATCATGGTAGGCTGGCTCTTGATGAGACCCCCTATCCTACATTTGACAATTAATAATCCATATTCATTTTTTTCTTTTTGCAAAGCACTTTTTCTTATTTATTTACACATAAGGATGGTTCAGCACTCCTTAAGAGTGGGAATGGTGGAAGAAGTCTTATCATCCCAACAGGAAGATATAAATCCTCTGCTCTTATCCCTGAGTAATAATCAGAGAAATGTTTTAGGGAAATCGCCATGATAAAGATAACCAACCAAAACAATGGGAATAAGTCAATGACAATGGAGATGAGAGGTAAGTATGTCCCTCCTCTTGTCCTCTTATCAATACTAGGCCCTATAAAGATAGCGATTTATGATCTACTGACTTCGGTATGTCGTGATTTATATTCATTGCATAAGTGCATAGCTGTATCTTAAAGACTGGAGAGAATATGGGCGAAAAGCATCCTCAATATAAATCATGATTCACAGAGAGCAAAAACATGGCAATGATGTTCCTTTTGAAAAAGGAACAGCAGAGAAGAATCCATGCAAAACAAATAGTTAAGATGCCATTCCTTTAGAAGGAACAGCCGAAGATCATGAATGCTGTCCCCTTTGAAAAGGAACAGCAGATAACCACAAATGTTGTTCCTTTTAAAAAGGAAGAGCAAATAACCACAAATGCTGTTCCTTTTAAAAAGGAACAACAAAAACTCACAAATGCTGTTTCTTTTGAAAAGGAACAACAAATACTCACAAATGTTGTTCCTCTTGAAAAGGAACAACAAAAACTCCCAAATGTTGTTCTTTTTGAAAAGGAACAGCAAAGACTCACAAATGTTGTTCCTCTTGAAAAGGAACAACAAAGAACTCATAAATGCTGTTCCTTTTGAAAAGGAACAGAAAAACGTCACACATGCTGTTCCTTTTTAAAAGGAATAGCAAAAACTCACACATGCTGTTTCTTTTGAAAAGGAACAGCAAAAACTCACAAATGTTGTTCCTTTTGAAAAGGAACAGCAACACGTCACAAATGTTGTTCCTTTTGAAAAGGAACAGCAGAACATCACAAATGCTGTTCCTTTTTGAAAAGGAATAGCAAAAACTCGCAAAAGCTATTCCTTTTGAAAAGGAACAACAGAAAATCACAAATGTTGTTCCTTTTGAAAAGGAACAGCAAAAACTCCCAAATGTTGTTCCTTTTGAAAAGGAACGACAACAAATCACAAATGTTGTTCCTTTTGAAAAGGAACAGCAAAAACTCGCAAAAGCTGTTCCTTTTGAAAAGGAACAGCAGCAAATCACAAATGTTGTTCCTTTTGAAAAGGAACAGCAAAAACTCCCAAATGCTGTTCCTTTTGAAAAGGAACGGCAGCAAATCACAAATGCTGTTCCTTTTGAAAAGGAACAACAAAAACTCTCAAAAGTTGTTCCTTTTGAAAAGGATCAGCAGAAAATCACAAATGCTGTTCCTTTTGAAAATGAACAACAAAAACTTGCAAAAGCTTTTCCTTTTGAAAAGGAACAACAAAAAATCACAAATGTTGTTCCTTTTGAAAAGGAACAAAAAAACTTGCAAAAGTTGTTCCTTTTGAAAAGGAACAACAGAAAATCACAAATGTTGTTCCTTTTGAAAAGGAACAACAAAAACTCAGAAATGTTGTTCCTTTTGAAAAGGAACAGCAGAAACACAAAAACAGGAGAAAGATCAATAAAAAATGTTAAGAAAACGTATATACAAAAACTTATGTACAAGTTATAGGAAAAAATGCATTCCTTACTGAATTGTAGGTGAGGAAGGTTTTGCTTCCTCTCCTAAAATTTCCATATCAGTGTCTCGACGTAACTGCCGACAGAAGGATTCCCGAGTGAGTGGCCTACGATAGAGACAAACTCGGTGGTCATTTACCTTAAATGCATATCCAGAACCGTCGATTGTGATCAGAGTAAGAGTCCCATTATCATGTACTTTCTGGATTTCGTATGGTCCCAACCAACGAGTCTGCAGTTTCCCTGGGAAGTCCTAAAACCGAGAGTCATATAACAGAGCCCAGTCTCCTTCGTGAAAGACTTTGTTCTTGATAAGTGCATCATGCCATTTAGCTTGCTGCTGTTGAATAAGTGTTGTATTCTGTAATGCAGAGAGCCTTATTTCGTCCAATTCATTAATCTGTTGTAATTGATTAATTTGTGCCTCACTTAAATCTAGGCCAACTTCCTGTGCAGTTCGTAGCATTTGGATTTCGAATTCTATGGGGAAAATAGGTTGTTTTCCAAACACTAATTGATAGGGTGAATAACCGGTGGTACTTCTCCATGTGGTTCTATAAGCCCAGAGTGCTTCAGGTAGTCGGGCGGCCCAATCACGCCTATGTGAAGCAATGGTTTTTGTTAAAATTGATTCTATTACCTTATTGCTACTTTCTACTTGCCCATTCGCCTGCGGGTGATATGGGGTAGTAATTTTATGCTGGACGTGATAATTGTTAAGTGTTGCAGCTAATTTGTTTCCGGAAAATTGTGGTCCTCCATCTGTAATTATTTCTCTCGGAAAGCCATAACGTACAAACAAATGGAATAGGAACTGTATTACCGAATCTTCTGTAGCTCTAGGCAACGCTTTGGCCTCAACCCATTTGGTGACATATTCTGTGGCTACCAAGATATATGTTCTCTAATTTGATGATGGGTTGATGGGTCCAACGAAATCAAGAGCCCATCGTTCAAATGGTTCAATGACTAATTGTGGCCTCAGAGGCATTTCGTCGGCTTGACCAGGTCGTCCTGCTCGCTGGCAGCTGTCACAGGCTTGAACGAATTTCTTCGAATCCTTAAAAATTGTAGGCCAGTAGTATCCTGTCTGCAATACTTTATGCGCTGTTCTTTTTTTAGCAAAGTGTCCCCCACATGGTCCGTCATGACAGGCTTTTAAGATGTTGAAAATTTCATCTTCTCGAATACATCTCCTAATTTGCATGTCTGCCCCTGTGTGGAACAAATAACCCCCAATCCATGAAAATCAAGTACTCTTCTGAACAATCTGCTTACGTTCATTAGGGGTTAAGTGTTTTGGTAGCTTACCTACTGCAAGGTAATTGGCAACATCAGCATACCAGGGTGTTTGAACAGCAACAGCAAACAGGTGCTCATCCGAAAATTGATCTTCCACTGCTGCTGCCTCAATTGATTTTGGTATTCGTGAGAGAAAATCAGCTACAGGGTTTTCCTTGCCGGGTCTATCCTTGATTGTGATATCGAACTCCTGCAATAAGATCAACCATCTAGTTATTCTAGCATTTGTGACAGGCTTATTTGCTAAATATTTGATAGCAGAATGATCTGTATATAAAATAACGAGATAGCCTGTAATATAATGTCTAAACTTATTGACAGCGTGTATTACAGCCAGGAATTCTTTTTCGGTGACAGTGTAATTTAATTCAGCAGGGGATAAATTTTTGCTGATATAATAAATAGCATATGGTTTTTTACCCTCTTCCTACCCAAGGACTGCACCGATTGCTGTGTCTGAGGCATCAGATGAGATTTGGAATGGTAAATTCCAGTTTGGTCCTCGAAGGACTGGAGCTGTTGATACAAGCTTCTTTAATTCCTGGAAAGCGCGGTCGCATTTTTCTGTCCACATGAAATCAACATTACCAGTTAGTACATATAGAGGTGCAGCAATGTGTGAATAATGTTCTATAAATCGTCTATAATACTCAGAAAATCCAAGAAAGCTGCGTACCTCTGTCTGAGTAGTGGGGGTGGGGATAAGCAAAAGTATTTGAATTTTGGCCAGATCTACCTGAATGCCAGCTGCTGAGACAAAATGTCCTAGAATAAGCCCTTCAGTCATCATCATATAACATTTTTCGTGGCTTAAACAAAGCCTGGTAGCAATGCAACGCTGTAGGACTGTTTCTAGAGTGTCTAAAGTTGGATCAAAATCATCTCCATATGGTGTAAAGTCATCCATGTACACTTGAAGTCCATCATTTATTAAATCTGCAAAGATGCTAAGAAAAGCCCTTTGGAATGTGGCAGGAGCATTACATAGGCCAAAGGGTAGAACTCTATAGGCGAACGTTCCCCAAGGACAAGTAAAAGTAGTTTTATCCTGGTCTTCAAGGGCAATCTGAATCTGATTGTATCCACTGAAGCCATCCAGGAAAGAAAAGAATTTCTTTCCTGCTAAAGTGTCCAATACTTGGTCTATGAATGGGAGGGGGAAATGATCTTTTTGTGTGGCTTTGTTTAACTCCCTATAATCCATGCAAATCCTCCATTTCCCATTCTTCTTGGGTACAACCATAAGCGGAGAGACCCATTTACTATCAGAAATAGGATAGATAAAATTAACATCTAAAAGTTTCTAAAGTTCAGCTTTTACAACATCTTTTAGATGAGGGTTGAGTCTTCTTTGCAGTTGACGGACAGGTCTTGCATATTTTTCTATATAAATATGGTGGGTGCACAATTGGGGATCAATCCCTTTCATATCAGGGTAATCCCACACAAATGCTTCTTGATACTTCTGTAACAGATGGATGAGTTTTATTTCTTGGTCCGGTGTAAGGTTGGCATTGATATTTAGAGTTTTTCCCGGTTCAATTTCCACTACTTTACTATTGGCAACATAAGTCACAGGTATTGTTTGGTCATGCACATCTTTCAAGGGATCTTCTTCTAGTTCGCTATCGAATGCAGCTTCTATCATGAAACACTGTGTGTGAGATCTAGATTCAGTTTGACTAATGAAGTTATTGATAGCATCGTCTTCTGTTTGGTCTTTAAAGTCTAGGGCCTTCTGTATAGTCAATGGTGATATGATATTGTCAGTAAGGTATGATACAGGGTGCTGGTTAGTTTTTATCATTGTAAGACTTGGCTATGCTGGAGGGTATAGAATTAGATTTTTAATATCTGGTCCTCTAGTTATGGTCATATTTCCCTGCCGGCAACCAATGTAAGCATCGGCGGTAGCAAGCCAAGGTCTACCTAAAATTAGCGGGTGTCCATCCAGTCGGGTTTTTGGATTAATTACCAGGAAATCAGTTGGGTATTCCCAAGAATCTATAGAGACCATGACATCGTATAGAGTGCCTTCTGGTCGAACTACAGATCGGTCGGCCAATTCTAACAAAGTAGCAGTGGGTTCTACCGATGTAATGTCGAGCTTTTGGCAGGTAGAAGTTGTCAAAATATTAATTGCAGCTCCTAGATCAACTAAGGCATTAGTCAGAGTCTGACCATAGATTTGAACAGTTACGATTGGATTTCCCGGATCTTCATATTTAATGGGTGTTCCTGATAATAGGTCAGATAAAGTACCGACTACTTGGACTCTTGG
Organism: Pinus tabuliformis; assembly: GCA_031772625.1. Lineage (NCBI taxonomy): Eukaryota > Viridiplantae > Streptophyta > Pinopsida > Pinales > Pinaceae > Pinus > Pinus tabuliformis. The sequence continues at coordinate 433,816,508 of CM062812.1, read as the reverse complement.
GTTAGTGGTTGCATTCCTCCTTGGTTTTTTTATGCACAATTCTTTTATAGTTTTTGCATATATAGGGATGTCTTGAATGGCTTGGAGGAAAGGAATTATTATGTACAGGTTTTGTAACTCTCCCAGAATGTCAAAGTCTGGATATTGTACAGGTCGTGGTATGACTAATCGTTCTGGGAAGGGAGGAGAGGATGTACTCGCTTGATGATGAGTCTGCTCCTTATTTACACCCTCTTGTTGTAACGGCTGTTCTGTTGGTAACTGATCTTCAATGTGAACTGTTTTATCTCCCTCTGTTTCTATTATACGTCCAGATCTTAACTGAAGATCATTGCACTCTCTCAGTTCAGGTCCGATTTCTGATGATTCTATGATTTGGAGGGATTGGACCAGTCTATTATTTGGATTAGGATTGGGTTGAGCTGGGAGTTGCAGTCTCAAATTAGACTGGGGATTTTGTTGTAAAGCTGGCAGAGTCGGTTGAGGGAGTGGAATAGTTCATGTTGGCTGATATGTCGATTTTGGCCAGTTTGTCTGCCAGGGTGAACCTTGTGAAGTAGGGGGGGTCCATTGTCGAGGATATGGGCTATTCTGCCAATATGGTGGGGCGTAAGGAAAATTCGGCCAACCAAATTGGCTTGTCTGATTCATCCATGGATTTGGAGAAGGAAACAGTTGTGATGACCAGTTCGGAAATGGGGGTTGAGATTGGTTTTGCCACATACTATATTGCTGAGCATTATACTGCAGAGGCTGGAAAGAAGAAGTTGGGTCTGAAAACATACCAGATTGCCTTGGTTGCCATTGGCAACGCTGGTTAATGAAGTATGCTGATTCTGGCTCTTCTTCCGCTTCATTATATACTGCCTTCAATCCAGGAAGTGAGGGGCAACTCTCAGTGAGGTGATCTTTTGTACAGATAGCACATGTTTGAACTGCATCCAGTGGACATTCCTTGTGGCTATGTTTTCTTCTACATCGGGGGCAGAAGATCGCCAAATTCTGTTCTGCCTCCATATGCTTCTGTTTAGCCTGCACAATATCAAGTTGTGTAGTCAATGTCCCCAGAATATCAGTTTTAAAATTTTCTAATAAATTTCCAAGTTCTACACGTGTTACTCCTTCTGTTGATATTTTGTTATCTCTGACAAACTGATCATATTTTGCTGGTTTTATCCTTGTGCTGCCTCTCGAGCTCCTGATACATAAATTGATGATGTCAGCAAAATTCTCTTGATAAATATCCCCTTTTCCCATGATATTTAATGTTTCAATCCATTGTTCCTTCATGCCTCTGATCAATGCTGTTTTTAACACATTATCAGGCAGAGGTAGTGATGCATATGGAGATCTTTGTAAATTATACTGAAAACGTTCTACATATTCTTCTAATGTTTCATTTGCTCTAGTTATCATCTGAAATATTTCATCTTTCAGTTCTCTAGACCTACAGTAATCTTGATATTTCTTTAGGAAAGATTCTTTCATTTTCTCCCAGTTATTTATAACTCCACCGCCTAAACCCATAAACCATCTTAAAGCTGCCCCTTTCAAAGTGGAGGGGAAAAACTTTAATTTCTGGGGGTTAGTGGTGTAATCATATCCCCTGCATAACACATCAAATTCAAATAAGAATGCATCGGGGTCCTCTGATGTAAGTCCGTGAAATGTAGGAATGTGTTGAAGGGGAATTGCTTTCATAGGAGAATTTGCTGCGGAATCCACTATAGGATATTGTAATGTAGAAGTTTGAGTGTTTGGCTGGTTCTGTGCCATGGGATCGAATATGTGCCAGTAACCTTCCGGGATTTCTAGGAGGGTATTCCTAGGCTGAGAAGGAACGGCCTTAACAGGGATTGTTTTAATAGCACTTCCTTCGTCTGGAATAATGAGAGTCCTTGTTGTTTGAGGAGATTGAATCCCCTCAACAATGATTTTTGTAGTGCTCCCTTTATCTGGGCTTTTTAATGGCTGAATTATCCTAGGAGGAGATCTTGGCTCCTCAACTTCCCCTGTTTCCCCTTCTCCTTCACAAAGATTGCTTAGATTCCCTTCCTGCAGTCGTTCTGGAATAGAATTTTCAATTTCTTCAAAGTCCTGTTCATCAGTTTGACTATGCACCTCAGCAAAGGCTACAGATGGTGATCCTGCGGCCTGAAGGGAGTTAGTAGGCTGTTTAGAATTGGTTTTCCTAAGCCCTACTGATGGCTGAGATTCAGTTTTCCTATAGATTTCGTCTTTGAAGGTTGTTCGGCCAAGGGTCACCGGCCCTTTGGCTTTTTCGGGTTTGAATGGAGGTTCGATATTCTTTTCTGGCTTTTTCTGCTTAGTCATGCACTCTATAAACTACTAGATCCTATTCAACCCACAATTCTGCCAGGAAATGGACGGTGGAGCAAGGATTTTACATGCTCCGTACGCAGGTTCTTACCTTCCGTTTTTAAAATCCAACTCTCCCCTAGCAGACTCGTACACTACTCTGTAAAAGACAAATGGCTATACTCTTTCCCCGGCAATGGCGCCAAAATGTAGAGCTGTAACAAGGGTCTCTTTCACCTCTAGTTATTCCACATTAATAAGTCAATCCGGGAACGCTTTGTTATTGCAAAGAGTATCTCAATCCGAGGCTATTCGTCAGAGTAATGCTTAGTAGTACAGCGTTCAAAAAATACAAGAGTAAACTGATGCTAAACTATGACTAAATTACTTTAAAGGAATAAAATCACACAAGGCAGCTTATCAGTCAAGGGTACGAAAGCGATAACCCATCCCTCTAGAAACTGATGGAAAGGAAATTAGAGCATGGACCATAGGTCTGGGAGCTAGGCAGCGAATGCTGAGGCTCACTACAGCCTTAGACCTTCTCTCACACCAAAGCAGCAATTGCAAGTAAATGGAACGACAGAAAGTAAAATGGAACAGCAAACAGGAAATGGAACAACAAATCTGAAATGAAACAACAGTAAATGGAACAGCAATCAAATAAACTAAGTCTCGCGAGTCAGAACTAAACTTGCTCTATTGAACCAAACTCACATTCTGCAATAAAATAGCAATCTTCTCTCTTAAGGCAATTTCGATGGAATGTACTTTATGGAACAACACTCACAGATGAATTATGGAACAACAAGCATCAACCATATATACACAACATGCTAATATAGCAATATGATGATTAAAGAGAATATGACTATGTTTCCAAATAGAATAACATTACTTCCGGATTCCAATAATCGGGATTTCAAATGAATCCAATACAGTAATATCCAATACAAATGCTCTGTAACAGAAACAGTTGGCTTGGACTGATAACATGCAATCAACTCTGAAAAGATTCACTCATACAATACAGAGTCACTACATAAATCTCCTGAAGAAACCATTAATGAATTAATCGTAACAGAGCATGGAATAGCATATGAAAAACATGTCAGATTACAGAGCAATAAAGATAAACAAACCACGCAGAAATCAAATTATAATGATACAAAAGCAAGTGTCCTTCGGAGCCGGGCCCTTAGCTTCCAACGGTACACCGCCTTAGATTACTCCAGACGCAGAGATGAAATAAACACCAAGTCTTTTATATTAATGCATCAACAAACGTACAACAAACCAAGTCTCAGTGAGAGTCGATGATCAAAGTTGAGTCTGAAACTCAAAATTACATAAAAGTCCCCTTGCTTTACGATGTTGTTCCATTTTATAAAAGTAACGGCGGAGGTATCTAGGTAACAAAAAAAAGAAAAACAGCGATCCCTCAGGATCAAAGATCCTGAGGGATTTGCCAAGCCATTAATCCTTTACTTTTCTTACCCTGTTCCGGCGAATTGGTAACCCTTCTTTCTTTCCTGGGTCGTTCTGCTTCGATCTGTTCGATCTCGTTTGCATCTGGTTCCCTTCTAGAGGGACAACAGTTATTCCTCCTTTGTCTTTCCCTTTTGAACGGCAGCTCTTCGTTTCCACCTTTTCCTGCATAGAAAAATAACAATCATCAGCGATTAAGCTTTCCATACTAATTCTCTCACATTCTATTAAAATTCTTTATTTCTTTAAGTTCATGATGCAGAAAGGGTTACAATTGTTACTGAAAAGTCACTAAATTGCTTGTCAAAAACATACCTTTCCAGTGCTCCACAACGCATTTCCCGTGTATTTGGGATTTTACCCAAAACACACATGCGATGCGATAAGAAATAAAAGGCTGGACCTGATAATCTTTTTAGGGGCGATTTGGTGGACTTTCGTGTCCGAAATACACACCCGATAGTGTATTTTCGGAAAAATCTCTATGTATGGGATTTTCTCCATTTTCGGCTTTTTGCCTATGAAACGACCCAAGTTCCTTTTGAAATAGCCCCTGATCATCATGCCATACTGCAATAAGTGTTTTTATAGGCAAATGATGCATTTTGAAGCAATAGAGCCGTAGAGGGACAATGAATTGAAGAGAAATGGCCAGGGAAGATGTCTCCAAAGAGCTAGAGAGGACGATTGAGAGCACAAGAGGAAGGCAAGAAAAGTCAAAGCAGGAAGCTAAGGTGAAAGGGAGCATAGAGAGCTCAATTGAGAGCATACTTAAGTGAAAAGAGGCTAAGGTAGCAAAAGCAAATTTGGAGAGTATATTTTCGAGCCACTTGGAGGTCAAGTGAAATCCCAGAGAGCTGAAAGGAGGTTGAAGAGCCAAAGCCAAAGCCAATGAGCCATAGCCAGAGCCAAGAGCCAGAGCCAAGAGTCAAAACCAGAGCCGAGAGCCAAAAAGTCGAGAGCTTCAAGAGCCAGGGATAAAATGGTGTCTAAACCCATTGTTTCTGTGTAAAACAATGGAGTTGAGCCAATAGCTTGTAAAAAAAGACTTTTCCATTATCTGAGAGAGCCTATTTGAGTTGACTAGAGCTCACAGAGATGTAGCCCAAGAGTTTCGGGTGAACTCCTAATTAATATTGTTTTTATGTGTGATTTCTTGTCATTGCATTGTATCTGCTGCTTTATTTACTGTTATATGTATTTATATATCAGTTTGAGCACATTAAATTACAGCACATAAATAGTTTTAATAACAAACACCAACATACACCTTATGTTCAAGCACATATTTAATTCCGCATTGGTTAATCATAAGGACTTGGGAATATTTAAGCTTTGGAAGTGGGAGAGGTTCTTGTAAGTTAGACAAGAAGCCTAAGTGCCCCATTTTCAAATCATTCACCCCCACCATCAAACTTAAATTGGGACAAGTCATGGAAAACTTCCACAAGGATGGTAAGATTAAGCTCTTAGAAAAACATCTCGGGATTATCATTTGGGGAAGAGCCATTTTGGATAAGAGATTTAAAATAGACCCAACGACCACATCCTATCATCTGGACCTCCTTGTAGCACCATTTGTTGGTGGTGTTGGAAATCCATCAACCAAAGGGGAACCAAAGGGGTCTTCCCAATGTGAAGTCCCAATTATACCTCACACTATTTGAAATAGGAGCCCCATCCAGAGTATCGACCTAGTTGCCATCTATTCTTATAGATTTGCATTGGCTTTAGTTGTTAGCGAGAGAGAGAAGCGTGTATGTACCTTTGTGAATAGAAAATGTGCCTGGCGAATGTTGGGTTGTAGGTGTATCAAGGTTCTTTTACTGTAGAGGGAGGAAAAGTGATCCTCTAAGAGAGAGGTAATAGTACTGCCATAGTAGAGGCACACATAAATGAAAAGAGAATCACCTAACATCAAGCAGGATAATCCACATAGATGTGATGATTGTTACAACCATTACAACACATTTTCAATTAGATAAGCACTATAATAATCAAAATAGTTCAACTACTTTGGTATAGGTGAAACTAAATATGAATCATAAGAATTCACAAAACAGTCTTACAAATATTTAAAATCCATCCAAGAAAATGTGTTGGCCATTAGGCTTCAAGTATTAAGTGAAAGTTCCAAGATACATGAATACAACGAACATCACTAGCTCCAATAGTAGACCGTTAGAGCGACGACTTTCTCCCCAAAAGTACTAGCTATGTATCTCTAATGCCTTATGGGAGAAGCCAAGGTGAAAATTCCTTTTCTTGTATAATGAGGGTGCATATATAACAAGTGGAGTGATCATTCACCTCCCTTGTGACTCTTAGACTACCCTCATGACTCTTTGACTTCTCTAACCTTTTGACTTCCTACATGACTTTTCACATTACATGAATGACTCTTGGACTTCCACTTCACATTATATTTATCCATTATAGCATCTACATAATCCACAAAATGATGTGTCACATGATGAATCATGACACAACATGGCATGAAACTGATGAAATAGACGACATGACGACGTAGTAGTGTCAAGTCACTCTTTTCTGCTAGTTTCTTTGTGTCTTCTCGATAGATAGAACATGGCCTTTTTTTTTCCTCCTTATGACTTGAAGATAAGGAGTCTTCAATGTGGTCTTAATCTTTTGCATTTTGTTGTAATCTTTTGTTCCTTCATCCATTTTCTTCCATATTTGATCACAATCATGACTCTGTCACTGTTGATCTTTCGAAGCCATCGGTTTATGATGAAGTTGAAACACCCAAGACTGTTGAGGCACTTTAGCCCAAGCTGATGGTTATGTCAGGCCCTCACTCTCTTGGGGTTAGTCTCACTTCCGATCAGGAAATTGTTCAATCACCCAAGGCTCCTCATCACTCATCTGTATGCATTGAAGATCAATCTCACACATAGATCATGCATCCTCCACTCAGACTGCACGACCCTATCGCTCATTCATTAGAGGAATCTTACATTGCAAGCACACGTGCATGACACAAGTTATCTTTGTTTCTTCCATTTGCTTGCATGTCACAGTCAAGAGTGTGCATATGCTTCAAAGCTGCATGCAATGTTACACACCACTGTGAGAAGTCCACAGGCTGCTTGTCATATGCTTGCACTCACTTATGTCTTGTGGGCACTTTGAAACATGAATTGTGGTTATATTAATTGTTATATCTTTCTTGATTGATGGTTCGCACAACTAGGTTGCTCGTGGACCAAACCTTCACCAACATGGGTCAACCAATGTGCCAGTGGCTGCATTGGAAATATCACTTCACGTGATTAGGCCCATGCACCGTTAGCTTAGGTGTAGGTGTAGTGTTTGCTTTCAGTCGGTTTGTGTTAAACACACATGGGCAGCAATAGAATATGAAAGATAAAACATGAGAATACATTTTTATTAACAAGAGATATACATTTATATTACATGGTTTGACCGTTTGGTTTCACAAGTCTCAAGGTGTCTTGGACTCCTTTTGTATATTCGGCTTCCACACTAACCCATTGAGGATTAGTTGTCCAACATTCCCCCCCTTAATCCGAAGGGTTATGTATGAGTCCAAGAAGAGAGCTGTAATACAAAATGTGCAAAAAATGCATGGAAGCACTAGGCTGAATGTGCTCTCTAAAATGTTGGTATAAAGGGCGGTGGTTTAAGGATGACCACCAACACTAGAATGCTTAGTGCAATTCCTGAAACTCTTCCAAAACTGGCAAGAAGTTGAAGTCTTCTACTAGAGGAATTGCTCCTATTGTTTTGAAGAGGGAAACCTTCAACCATGAAAGGGAGGTATTACCCCGCATAGAAGGGAGAAATTCAACCTAAAAAGGGAAGTCTCAACCTGTGATATTTTAAGAATTACCAACAACTCTGGAATGCTTAATGCAATTTCTGGAACTCTTCCAAAACTAGAAAGAAGATGAAGTCTTTTGATAGAGTAAGTTTCCTCAATTTCATTCCTGGAATACTTCCGAAACTGGCAAGAAGTTGAAGTATTCTGGTAGAGGAAGTGTCCCAAGTTCTTTGAAGAGGCATTATTAACTGAAGGCATGCTCAGGGGCATCTTTGTTTCTGGTTACAACTTTGAAACTGGTGTGGCAAGTTGTGGCTCAGCCTCGCTTGATGTGGCTTTGAAGCTTGTAGATGACCATCATTTCCCCCCTATCAGATATAAGGTGAGATGATGGAGAAAATTCAACTACAAGACTATTCAATACTCTGGAACAAGTTCTGACATGTGATTAGAATATCTTCTTGGTTGTTGATGCCATTGCCAAGAACCGATCCATCCAAGATGAATCTTTGTTCTTGCAGGATGTTTGTTTCTGAAGCATTTGTGTGAAGAATGGGTGTTTTTATGACAGTGCTTACATGGATGAAGATCAAAACAGTGATCTTTCAAATGGCCAACTCAGTCATAGTGTTGGAATTTCACAATCTGTTGTTGTTGTTGTTGTTGCCGTGGAAGAGTGGCAGAACCTGAAACAGCTGGAGGTGAACTATCATGAATGAATCCAGCACTCTGAAACTGAATGGGCTTTGAGTAGTCTGGAATATGAAAGGACAAGTCCTTGTCATATCCAAGACCAATTCTGTGCCTGTTGTGGACAAGTTGTTCCCAAGGTCTAATGATGGGCTTGGGAAGTGGAGACTGAGTTTCTGCATCTACATGTACAACTACTGCTTTATTGGGCACTAGATTTGAACCAACTATAACATTATTCACTTGCTTCTGATGGGTTTCAGTCTCAATGTTCTGAACATAAACATGTTTAGAATGACTCCTCTATTTTAATTCCTTTTGTTGAAGCTGAGATTCAAGCTCCAAAAATTCTATCTTCTCTTGTGCATTTTGCAGACAAATTCTGATGTCAGACAGAAAGGATTTGTTGATTTTTACTGTGTCATTTGTAGTAGACTGTATCAGATTTTTCAAAAACTCTAATACTTCATAAGCTTTCCCCATTTTCTCCAGTTCAAGAGTGCCAAGAAAAACTTAGAATAATGACATTTTTTTAAACCAACAATGCATTATTCATCTATAATTCAAAGATTATAAAGATCATTGTGAGAGAAAATGAGGAGAATATGGCAGATTTGAATATACTAATACAAGCCTATATACTGATACAAGGCCTGTATATATAGGGAAAATAAGGAACCTGTATACGCTCCAGCATGAGGACAATGAGGATCTTGACCACTAAATATCCTCAGCTACAACAACATGACATACCATAAGAGAAACTTCAACAACACTAGAACTTGTGTGTCCTTAATGCTTATATACATGCACATGAATGAATTCCATAGCCTCAGTAGTAGCCCGTCAAGTGTTTTTGAATATGCCTAGAAATGACATACAGGTACAACCTCTCATTCTAGCAGAGAAAATTAAAAAGTGATAACACGTGGCCTTGATGGCCCATCTATCTCCTGCGTAGTAATATTTCAGCAAGGGATGGGAGAGATAACACGTTCAGTCTTGGTTCTGCTAATACCAGCAATGGAGACACAGCTCAAACTTGAAGAATATACACAAGGGTAGCTCGACCTCTTCCTTCAATAATAAACCCAAGAATCTCAACCCATTTTTTATTGGAAATGACCCCAATCAAACTCCAAGAATATACTTCACCGAAGGTATTCAAAAGGAATTCAACTAATACCATATGCACTTCAGTATATGTGGATCTACTGAATCCTGAGCTGACACAGGAGTCGACGATGGAAAACTGCGGGGAACAACTACTCACCTTCTGGCCAGTGGCACAGTGGCCGGAAACTACATAGATGTAGTAATGGTGGTAGGTGCTGTGGGAGTGATGGAGCCAGGTCTCAGGTCTTGTTAAACAATTTGGCAAGTCGGACCTACAACTTAAATCACATAGAGGCCTTAGAATCTCTTCTGTTGACAGTGTCCACACAAGGAATCACAACCGTCCATTCGATTCTGCTAGAGATTTATTTTGAATCTGTCCTCCTTGATGTCTTCACCTTTTATAGTTCTTTCATTTTCCGCAGGCCAACTCATGCTAGTATCACGCAAATAAATGTTTTCTTCGGACAAGAGGCTACTTATATTGCATATTCTTTAAAATCCGATGCTCACGCAGGTCACGTCTCTGAGTAAGACCCTCACAGTTCAGAATGAGGCTTTTAAAGAAGAAAGCCCGGAGAGTTGATCCTTGTGGGAAGCTTGAATTGGAGAAGGTTATAGGTTTGACAACAAGAAACTGTAGTGGCTTTGCTTTCAATTTTTCAAATGGAGATTTTGCCTATCTTGCTGGGTGTGTCGTTGTCGTGTACAAATTTGATGCAAATCACCAAGTCCGGTTCCTTGTGGCCTCTAGAACCCCGAAGGCATTGACTTGCCTGGCATATTCACACAATGGGGGCAAGTTTATTGCAGCTGGAGAAATAATGAGAATCTTTACACACCAGAAAGTGTAGAGGAGAAGATATCCACGACACCGTTGTTTATGGCTCGAGGACTTGGCCTCGATGTCATAAATCCTCAAACCGATATGGGAGGCAGTGGCAGAAACTCTTCATGGAAAGGGGTTTCCACTGGTGGAAGTAGTGGTGGTGACGGATTTGGAGCTGGGCTGCTTCAAGGAAAGGTGATGTTAAATTACAACTGTAATATTATTCTCAAGCTCCCATGTTTGAGACCTCCATCAGATTAGTGCCCACTTTCAAATTAGAATAATTCTTTGTTTGGTAAAATAATTTTTCTCTGTTTCTGTCAGCAAAGAGCATGGCAGTGCAAATTGTCACAAGAAATCGCTCTGTTTTTCTTTCTAGATTTCTAGTCTCCAACTCATTCTTTTATGTCAATTTCCAGTTCCTTTTGTCCATTTTCTATAGAAATATCCCACGTGGAATCTTCCTCCACTGGTCCTACAAGATACGAACCCACTATGTCACAAAGCCGTCCAATTTATACAAATGAAGCCTCACAATAACACGTTAATTAAGGAATCTTAGACAGGCTTGGCAGGGAATGACAACATGTTAGATAATCAGGCGTTATCTCAAGTCGCAGAAGGTCGCATAATGGTAGATGCGAGACATGCCTGAAGAGTTGAGTAATTTTTTAGCTTTTTTTAAGGAAAACACTAGGCCAATAGAAGATTGAAAGACTGACACTGAAGAGAGAGTGTTTATTGGAAGATGGACAGAACATTAACCACAACACCTTAGTCACTGCCCAAATGCAGAAAGCAACGTAGATTCTACAATGTTACAATTAAAAATACCCTTCCAAACTGTCCATCTCAAAATTGAAAAACAGGTATCCACTGTCCAATCCTAAGTCGAATGAATGCAAATAGCTAGAGACACACGGATGTGCATTTTTTTCATGGAATTCACAATGCATTTACGACCTTCAAAATAATTCAATGCACCATACCAAACCTTACATATTTAAACAGTTCAAACTCACCATACAAGTCTTCAACACAACACTAACAAAGCATAGTTTATGGTCTTTAAAACACATTCAACACAAAAAATGCATACAACATGGAACTCGTCGCAGAGGATCAACGCACATGTTGTCACTGCACCATAGGTTATTAGTCCAACGCACATATACACCAACATATAATCGATCTTCAAAATATATGTGCCATCACCATCTCACATATACAACCAACATATAATCGATGCGTAGGTTTACACAGGCCACACAAAAACAGGTGGCTCACAAAAGATTGAGCAGATTATGAACGTACTTGCTCTGATACCATGTTAAACACACATGGGCAACAATAGAATATGAAAGATAAAACATGAGAATAAATTTTTATTAACAAGAGATATACATCTATAGTACATGGTTTGACCGTTGGGTTTCACATCCCAAGGTCTCTTGGACTCCTTTTGTCTATTCAGCGTCCACACTAACCCATTGAGGATTAGGTGTCCAATAGTTTGCTTGCATGCTTGTTTGCTTACTTGCTTTGATTTTTTATTTTCTTGCTTACTCACATTGCTTCTACTTTTTTGTCTGCTTTTTCTTTGATTTTTTGTTTTTTAGTTCGCTTGTTTCATTCATAGGTTAGTTTCATGTGAAACCATGTATGACTCTTGAAACAAGCTGGGTAAAGTACAAAAGGGCTTGTACAACTATCACTACTTGGTTATATGTCATTCTGCCTCTGTACAATGAACTTATTCCTTTTATTCCATGATACGTCAATGGAAAATATGTACTGTTCAAAGTGAACTTTGGTGAAAACACAATGCTTGCACACTAACTAGTGTCACCTACTCTAGTCAGTTGTTTTTGGGTTACCCTTGTTAGCTTAGTCAAGTAGAATAAGGTGAGGGGAAAAACCTTAATAGGCACGTCCGAGATATAATAAATTATTTCTCTGTTGGAACAACCTCTTCTGCTCTCAATAAGTAAGGATCCCTCTTCCGCCTCTAAACTAAATAAGTGTTATGCACAGTTCCTAAAGAAATGGAAAAAATGAAAAGTGAAAATCTTCCAAAATGACAAATGAATAAGGCAAAACAAGAGAAAGGCTTCATGCACAGAGAGGTGATGCAAGTAACTCTGCCAGGGTACTGACTAGGCTTGCTAGCAACAGATCCATGCTTGTGTTCCTATGTGACCCCTTTGGGGTACTTTCCAGGCTTGTTGGTAAAGGAGCAACACCAGAGACAAAACTAAGACTCTCACGACTATAATGATTGTGTATCAATATACCCCTCAACCCCAATCAAAACAACTATGTTGACTTGGCTTGGGATGTGTGTCAATCAACCAAGATCTTGTTAGAGGCTACATATTACAATCAAGCTTGTGTGAAACCAAGATGAGCTGAGGACTAAACAATACTTCCGAATGTGTTAGACTTGATTTTCATGAACAAGGTCCATTCAAAGAGTTGGAGTTCTACCAGTGTGTCGCCAAGTGTTGTAGCAGCTACAACCACCCTCCAAAATTTTTCCTTAGCTTCATTTGGAGCCTCCCTACCAACCTTTCATAGCACCTTGTCTTGCTTCGTCAAGTACAAAACCTTCAATGTTTTTCTTGCACAAAGATAGCCTGTCAATCACAGCTTGATCCATTCCCCTCATTGGGTATTCATCCAAACATGGTCCAGCTAAAGACTGAGTATCTCCCCGAAGAAATTGCGCAAATCTGGAGGGCAACCAACCTTCCCTCCAGAAATTGTGCAATCCTATCTGGCAGCTTGCTGGGCTCTAGAATTGCACAAATTTCCCTAACAGGGGTGCTCAGCCCAGACTTTTTGCAAATTTGGGCAACAGTTAGTTGCTCTGTACAGAAATTGTGCAGATATCCTAGGCAGCTAGCCTAGCTAACTAGATATGTGCATTGTCTTTCACCAATTGAGTAGCTTTATACATGAGTAGTTAGGTTGACTGGTTCCACTCGGGACCGAGGAAAATTGACTTGCATGAATGGCATCCTATGATTCAGGGAGTTATTTTTAGCAACCGAAGGTTACATGCAAAGTCGTTTTAGAAAATTTCCTCCAAGTGTCGCTTTTTCCTAGAGTTGTGGCATGCACGTCATGAGCTCAAACTTATTTATTCGATGCATCAGAGCTCATTCTTTCACATCAATCTTGGAGCTCTGACATTCCACAACACATCTAGGAATCTTTGACACATCCAGCTCAACTATTCACTTGTAAGTGGACTCAACTTTTCCTTTTCAGAATTTCTGTCAATTTTTGTGTGTTCTCTTGTGTGAGTGTTGTTTGCTTGATTTCTTTGAATGCTTTCTATCATTTACATGCATACTAGCTTGTCCTAGCACTGTTTTAGTTTTCGTTGCTATCTCACTATTTTCTCATGCATGAAACTGTTTTGAACAAATAGATTTCAGTTTAGCAACTCGCTTCACCCACATATATGTTGGTTTGTTTACTGAATCTTTCATTCAATTCTACTTTCACTTAGTGTCAACATGCATTCACTTATACATTTTCTTTCAGCTTCCCATCGGCGAGTCTGGCCAACCTTGGCCTAGACTCTGCCCTCACCAAGACAGTATTGCGCAATCTGGAGAAGGAAGACTCTGTCCTCCTCTCCAGAAATGTGCATTTATGCCCAAACACTATCCTCCAGGACTGTTTTGCGCATTTTTGAAGGATATTTACTATTGGCCCAAAAAATTGTGCAATGCAATCCCTGAGCCTGCAATCACACCCAGCTAGAATTGCGCATTGTGCAATCCGACTAGCCAGTGGCCAATTTGGATTGTGCGTTGTGCATATTTAGTAGCTATTATTTCTTCCTAGATAGCCCAAACTACCTTTCGCGCAATTCTGACAGCCAGTCACCCAACCTCCCAGAAGAAATTGCGCAATCTTTCATATTAGTTCCCTTGGTATATACTGTGTCATTCCCCAAATTTGCTTTGGTTTTCGCTGACAGATTATTTCCATGCATGTTTCTTTGTCTCCAAATATTTCAAGTGTTCTTCCACCTCTTAGCAGTAAAGTATCAATAGCCTCCAAGAGATCGAGATCAAAGGACACTGACGGAAGTGCAACTGGAGCAACAGTTGAGTGAGTGTCTGTATGTCTACTGATCTATGAAGATACCAAATTGTTTCTAGACAAGGACATCAAACTGAAGTGGAAAGTGGTCAATGAAGCATTTGTAGGAACTTTCAAGGAAGACCTCAAATACTGTCAAGTTTATGTGAACATTCACAAGTCCAGCTTGTACTGGATTGCATGCATATGCCCCTTGTTCCCATGCACGGACATGATAGACTGGATGGTCTCTCACACTCATCCTGAGATGATGACCTTGAGTAGTGCCAGTGGGATTAATCTTGTAACCTTCTGGGCATGAGATTATGATGAGATGTATCATATGACAGAGCCTGTGACTATCAGGAAGATTCCTTTCAGCTTACCCAACAGCTGTGCTAACTCCAGATACATTCTGTAGAACTGGGTAAAGGAGCCAACTTGATTCATGTTGACACCCAACCATATTTACAAGAACAAGATACTATGGAAGGCATATCAATAATTGGTCATATTTTCATGTCAATTGTATTGCCAAGAAAGCACGGAAACCTTCCCACAGAGTTGAGTGATCACTCTAGAACAACTGGCTAGAGAAGGAAAACCATGTAATTGGTCCGACATGTTGGCTCATCAGTTGAAGGAAGAGGTAATGAAGGCTCAACAGTTGCATGGAGGTATGCGAGAAGAGATATACATGTCCGCCTACATCTTAAAATAAATTTATGCCTGGCATGAGTTCCAGAACCTAGAGTGGGCATGGTCACCGGTAGAGACTATTGTGAACACATATTATAAGTTGTTGTCTGAATGCAGCTTTAGAGGAGTAATCACACGATTGTCTGATCATTTTGTTACCGCAGTTTACAAGATTATATTTGAACATGATCCCCCCTTCATGTCAAAGGAAGCAATGGAGGCATTGTTAGACATTGTTGATTGGTATGCCTCACCTTCCAGCACCTTCATCTAAATGTTCCGCGTGAAGAAGCCTCCATGTGTTCTACCGAAGTTTTCCTTGGACATACTCATCATGTAGGAAGTAACATATCACATCTTGGTAGGATTGACAGCTAGACTACACAGGAGGAAGAAGGCACCTTGGCCCGCTCTTCCATTGTAGATTGGGTTATATGAGATCCAGAGTATCAAGCACATGGATTTCGAAGCAGAACAAATGAAGAAGTACCCATTCAACCTCCAAAGTTATAATTAGTATGACCCACATTGTATTGTGAAGGATCATTGCACGAGAGTAGATTTCAACTGGATCCACGGGGCATGTTATTGGGCGGAGGAGGAATCATGGAGGTATTGCTACAATTTCTCCAGACCTGATGAATAGGTCGACTTTCTCGGAGAGCACCAACACCAGCAATAGCAGTAGAGGCAATAATACCAGTTTGCGATAAGGGAAAGAGGAATATTGTCCATTGCATGGAGGAGGAGCAACGCTACAAGTTTTGAGCATATCTATTAGTAGAGAAAGCAACTATGGCTATACAGGTGAAGAGGAAACAACGCAACAAGAAAATTGCACAAAGGTAGAGAGACAGGAAAAGAATGGAAGAGATAGAGAAGGAGTTGCATGAGTTGAAGGAGCAACTCTAAAAGGATCAAGAGCTGTGTAAACAGGAGAGGGAAGCGTAGTAGCAATAGATATAGAAAGGGATGAAACATGTGAAAATAGATGAAACAATGCCCGTACAAGTAGTGGATTCATCAAAGCAGATGGCATCAAGAAGATCGGGTGAACTATCGCAAGAGCAAGACTTCGCTCATGAGATAGAACAAGAACTTCAACATTTGGATGCAGCCATGGAGCAGCAGGAGTTGGAACAGGACACCAACCTCATGCCTCATCACTAAGAGGTCGAGTTACCCGCTTCACTACATCTAGATGATGAGCAAGTCTCATGTGACCAAGGAGGCACTGAGATCCTTGGAGATCAGACGGAAGGAGAGATGCACAACATTTCATTCGACGAATCTCAACATAGAGTTGTGCATTCTCACAGAGTGTCAACTCTGGAGGATCATACATCAACTATGCAAATCGAAGAATGAGTGATCATGATTGATGTCTGCAAACATTCAATAGCCTTTTCCGATGCAACCATAGCGTATGTCGAAGCCACTAGCTCAAGTTTTTGCTTTCGGATAGCTAAAACTGAGCAAATGGAAAAGGAACTACAGACAGCCAAGCAAGGATGAGAGATGGTGATAGCGTTCACTCGAGCTGAATTGAGGAAGGTAGTACTTCATGAAGTATTGTCCCTTGACACAATTCTTCGAGCATTGTACTCCAAGTTTGGTACCGTGCATAAGGCAGTCATCCATCTCAATGGATGATAGGAGCGATGTGCTAGAAGAGAACATATCTTAACGAACTTGCATGCTGATGTTGATGACATGCAAACGTGGACGATAAAATACAAGGGAGCCCTGCTTCACTTGCCAAAGATGATGAGGACCAATTTGGTCAATTTGAAGGCACGTATCCAGAGTCAAATCCGGAACTATGAAGAGCTCCCATGGTTCATCACTAGCATACAGGCTTCTCATGCGCAAGTATTCAAGAGTATGGATGTTGTGGTGCACACACATGCGATCCCATCTATTGGGAATCTCACCCTAGTGAAGATAAAGGCACAGGTCAGACTAGAGCTTGACCCGTACTTCAACAAGTTGATGCACATTGCCACCAACCCAGACTTGCCCATTAGTGAAGACATCATGCACAAGTATGTTGGTTCGGCCACATTGAAGACAATGATGCACATACTCTCAAACGAGTTGGACAAAGGAGCCCAAGCAGTGTACTCGGATGTTATGGAGGCAAGATTCAGGTAACAGATAGATGTCATCGAGGAGCACACAGAAACCATCAAGGAATACCTATCTTGGCATCAGTATGTTACCATTGATTAGCATGAGGATGTTGAGGAGTTGGACTTCCATGGTTGTCTAAGTCAGAGTGATGCCTAACATGGCTTGCTCAAGCCATTTTGTTTCACATGGGTACATGTGCATTGTAATGTAATGTCTATTCAAGTGTAATTCAAGTGTCAATAGTTGGATGTAATAGTCATATAGTAGACGAAGAGTCATGAGGGTAGTTCAACTGTCACAAAGGAGAATGTCAAGGGTCGCCCCACCCTTTCCTATAAATAGTTCCTCATAACTCATTGTAGAGGCTTCGGTTAGCCAAGCTTCCAATAAAAATGTCTTGGAGAGAGCTTGGATAGTATTGTAATGAGCCTTAGCTTCTCCACTGTGTAAAGCTAGTACATCTCTTTGGAGGAGCAAGCGGTTGTGGTTGTAACGTTCCATTATCAGGACTAGTTATCGGACATGGATGTATTTTATGACTGGAACTTACACTTTTCAATATAATAAGAGCCAACACATTTCATGCATATGTTGTATTGTATTCTATGTTATCTGGTTTACTCTAAATGATATATGTAGTTGTTTGCTTACGCATGCATGTATAGACTATTCTGTATAAGCATGTATGAATCTTTTTGAAATGTGCTGATGGTTTAACCATCACTTTGGATTGCTTGCTAACTTTCCTTCCATGTTTTCATGCATCTTCACTTGTGTGTCCCCTTCCAAGCTATGTACTATTATAGGTTTCCAAGGGGAACACTCATCTCAACTCCCATGTGTTAGAACCTCTCATGCACCTTCCTTGTCTGACTACAACTGTCACACCCTTGCTACCAACATAGTTATCTTACTTTCCTCTATGTGAAATCATGGTCAAGGCATGCTATATGACCCACTGCTGGGACTCCTACACCAAATGGTCTGAGGTCTAATTGGGACTTCTTACCAAGGAGATCCCCTGACATGTTGGCGGGTCCAGCATTTTCAACACCACCAAAACTAGATCGTGTGCATTCTTCGATACTCCACATGGTAAAAGACAAAATTTAGTATATGAAGAGAAAATTGAAAACCACACTTGCGATACACAAATGATAGTGAAAGTGACACATGCCATAGCAAAGATAACATGAAAAAAAACACTAATTAAAGTGAAAGAAAGCGAAAGAGATAGTCGAAAGCATGAAAATGACACTTGTGAAAGCGAAGGTGCACAAAAGAAGCAGTTTGAAAAAATCACCAAAATAGAATTATAAATTCAACCAAAAGTGGAAGATTATCAATGAAATAACTCATTAACTATCGACATAGGTTTATTTTTTCACAAGCACTCCCTTGATGGAATGTGCTATGCTTGTTCAAGCTTGCATAAAGAATGGGCTCATGAACGTTTTGTGGACTAAGCATGTGTGATTAGGTGACTTCGACACTTACAATTCGAAAGGGAGCTCAAGAACTTAAAAAAAATCAACTGACCAAGAATTGATAATGGAACGAATGATCTTAAGATCCACAGTATGCTCCAAAATTAAAGTGTAAGAAAAATTTTGGAGGGTGTTTGTCACAGCAACAACGCTTGGCGACACATAGGTAGAACTCCAGCTTCTCTACCTTGGTCAATTCTTTCGTGCATGGTCTAGTTCTTTAGGGAGTATTGATTCATCGTTGAGATTACCATGGATGCCCCACTTACCTAGTGTGTAAACATAGTCCCCTTCATTCATTTACTCGGTAAACAAAAACACAAGGTCATCAATCACACAAATTTTCAAATCAGGAAAGGGTAATGAAGTTCATGACCTTTAGATTTTCAGAGTGAAGTTTTTTGTCTCTGGTGTTGCTCCACTGCCAACAAGCATTGACAGTACCTGAATGGATTCACTTTAGTGACACAAACATTGTTTTATTGCTAGTAGGCCTGGACAATTACTCGACAGAGTTTCTCGCTTCACCTCTCTACACAAGAAGCCTTTCTCTTCTTTTATTCTTTATTTATTTAGATAGGACTGTGCATCGACACTTATTTATTTCATGGGTGGAAGAGGGATCCTAACTTATTGAGAGCAGAAGAGGTTGTCTCTTTAGAGAAGCATATATAAGTTGTCTGATATTGGTTTGATTGTTTAGATTTTCCCCTTATCCTTCTCTACTTGATTGGATCGACCTGAAAACACCGAAACATAAATACCTAAGTGTAGGCATGAGGTTTCAAAAATAGACATGGAGATCATGGTTCTACACAAGGCTTTCCTTACATAAGGATCATATTTTCTATTGAAACATCATCGACCAAAAGGTGTAACCAAGACAAAGAAAAAGGACAGAGAGTTAGGACACCCTTCATGAAAAGTCTTATTAACCAAACACAAAACACAAAACGTAACAAGGAAACAAAACTAGGAGGACAAAATAAAAAGAGGCTAACTGAAAAGATGGTGTAAAACCAAAATGAGAAAACAAAATACAAACTACAGAAAATGGATGCAAGATGAATATGTAGGTAAACTAATAGACAATTAGACCTACTCCTAGTTTAACCATCTAGAAGGTCAAGGTCACGTATAATAAAATTTCCAATGTAGCCACCATAGTTGTTCCCAACCTCCAATCACAAAAATATGAGCGATTAAAACTAAGATAAAACAATGTGCAACAGAAAAGATAAGATCTTGAATATTCCTACACAAAAAAATGAAGGTATTTCCTATCAATAAAAATATATGTCATAACCACTACTTCTAACCATTTCGCACTCTTATTTCTAAAAACTATAAGAAGACAAATCTCATGGGATTCTTGCAAATGTATCTTCATCTACACTGTACTCCTTAGAAAGCATGAGAAAAGGTTGAAACCTATGATTCACAATGGAGCTTGCTAGGTAATATTGGTCCAACCATTTAGTGGTTAGATCGTGAAACTCGAAATAATCCTCTTGAGAATCCTGAAATCTTTGAAAAGATGAACTTCCAATTAAAAGTGTGGTATCACGATGAAAATATTGTAAGGAAAATGAATCTAATCATATTTAGAAGACTTGTCAAGATAGTGAGGGCTTGACATAATCATAAGTGAAGGATAAAGTGCTTCAGCTACTTGACAAGTATCTAAATGGTGAGATAAACCATAAATATTAATCGATGTGAAAAATTTGTCATCAAATATACTGGTGGGAAAATCATAAAATGAATGATAGTTAATATTATGATCAGATGGACCATTTAAGACAAGAGATTCTCTGTTAGAAGATAACAAAGATGGATCAATTTGAACATATTTACAAATGCCTCATAGAGATGAATCATCTTCCTCACATCATAAATGTAACAAACTATTTCCTTATGATTGATCACATGTTTTACTAGCATGGTAATCATCGGAAAAAGTGAAAAGGAATGCAAGTACAACAAACACATGAGACCAGTCAAGATACAGTGAACAAAGAAGAGTTTGATTCACATAATAAATCATGCATTCATTAGTGTAGTTGAGGGGTTCAAGGGCTCAAGATTGAGGCTTGAGGCTTAAAGTTTCTCAATAAAAAATTTAAGAGGGATAGAGGCCAAGTGATTGCATCGTTGCACAGTTCAATAGCTAAAGATGAGGCTTAATATTTGAGATTATGTAGTGCACAGAGAAGGCTAGATGTAGGAAAGGATTATGCAGTTCTAGAGCTCAAGGGTTGGGACTGAACACTAAGATTGCGCAATGTGCAATTCGAGAACATAGAAAATGTGCAATTCCAAGAGAAAATGTTGTTGCTTGAGGTTTGAGACTGCACAATGTGTAGTTCAGGCTACCTAGACAAGGTTGAATGGTCCAATTGAAGGTTTTCTTAATTTGACTAAGTATCAAATCAGTAAGAAGAAGATGAGAAAAATCATGAATCTGAACATGACCACACATTTTGTTGGCTTGACGGGGCCTAAATTAGGTTTGGAGTTAATTAGCCAAACAAATCCCTACGCTACTGGCCCTTTCAGCAACAGCCCGTGGAGCGAGAACTGAGATCTCACCTGAAGTAGTATGGGGGGATGCTGGAACCAGGTTTCTACACCCTTGAGACATTTGAGGGGTCGGTTTAGTCCAACTTGTGAATACTTTCACGCATGTTACTTCGCACGCTATCCTGACCTATGAGACCTTCGTGATCTACTATAATCACCTTCACGCAGCCCTAACCAGGGGCTGAGGTGATTTTGTGCTGCCCTAGCAGCGATCTGCGCTACTTCTCCAAGTTACACCATGTATCTTACTTATCTTCTTATAATAGTCAGTTATCTTTGCATAAACAGATACTTTATCTTATATTCACTTTATCAACACATTCATATAAGTTCGTGCATCATATAAACAATATAAATTCAATTTATATATGATACATTCAATGCACAAAACATGAAAAAGATACACATAAATGATGTAAAACTTCTCTTTATTACTTCTCCAAAGGTTACAGACTCAACTCGCCCTGCACACTCAGTTGTAGGGATCCGTGCACTCAGCTGTAGAATACTAGGCCTCTGTGCACTTAGTTGCAGGTCCTTCTCCTACTCTATGATCCAAAGACTCAACTCTACAATTAGATAAGACTCAATTCTTCATCCTTCATTCATGACTATCGTTATTTTATTTACAACTTAGATCCTCGCTCTATTTATACAATCCCATGGCCCGCGAACCATGGGTAGATCTCTAAAGTTAACATTACATTACAAAAATGACGACGCACAACCCTATGACTCAATTACAATCTTCGTGCTCTGTACCCACAAAACATGGAGTCTTTACATCGGATTTGGTCAAAATTTGGGATTTAAGCCCAAAAAATTACCTTGGGGGATCCCGTGCCCAACAGGCCCCCAACACAAACATCATGACTTGCCCTCGAGTCACTCTGTCAATGTGGAGATCTTCGTGCAGAGACCTCCCAACTCTGTCCAAACTGCTGCAAGATCAGCAATGCACTCTGCAGCTGCCTGTTGTATCTCTTACATGCACTGTTTAGAGACTACTGTAGCTGAATTGCTTCCCTGTACCTGGTTATAGTCTTGCACCTCCTTTCAGGTGCCTAGAGTGCTAAGACTATGCTTCGTTCGGCTAGTCAAATAGTCGGGCCACCCGTGTATGGCTTCAACCGACTGCCATTTATTTTTCTTGGAAAGAGTTCTCCATTTAAGTTTACCAGCTGCACCGCACCTCCATCTGTGACCTCTTTAATAACATACAGTCCCAGCCAATGCATTCTAAATTTTCCCTGGAATTTATCAAACTTACTATCATATATAGTAACACCAAATCGTTCACCTTGAAGGTGCGTAACTTAATATGTTTATCATGCTAGGCATTTTCACACTACTTTTGTACATGTTGGTGAAAGCCAACCATAAATCATTCTTCCTCGAGTTCCTACAACTATGTGAGTCTTTCCTCCTGGGCTCTGCGGTCCATCATACCTATGAGTGCTACTATGTGTACACTAGGCATGATGTATTCCATCGATGTTATGGATTCCACTCCATAGACCAGCTAGAAAGGTGTTTGTCCCATCAATTTCTTGCATGTCGTCCTATAATCCCATATACTTCAGGTACATGCAACTCCCAATCACTTCATTGTGCATTTCATACTTTGGTCAACGCAGTCTCCAGTAGTTTGTTAAATGCTTCTACTGTCTCGTTGGATTGTGGGTGATATGGTGTGCTTTTTTGATGATACACCTGAAACTATTCTACCAGTGCGCTGATCGTCTTGTTCAAGAAATGTGTACCATGATCGCTCATCAAGATCTTCAACATCCAAATTGTGTGAATACATGTTCAAACAGAAACTTCGTGATCGTGGCGGCCATGCAATATTTTACCAACTATGCTTCTAACCAATGAGTCGAGTACTCTGTCACGGTGATAATATATCTCGCTCCTATTTTTCCTTGAGGTTTGATAGGTCCTACGAAGTTGATCACCCACTTTTCAAAGGGCTACAGTGTCATTTACAGATTCAAAAGAATCTTGTCCCTCTACAATGCTTTACCTATTATTTGGCATACATCGTCGGCCTTGCAATGTGCTTTTGAATCCTGATGAAGGGTCAGCCACCACAACCCTGCACGAAGAATATTTTGTGCAGTCGCTCTCCCTACATAATGTCCTCTCGTAGTGCCCCCATGCACGTTTGTGAGGATATGGCTTCTTTCAAATCTAGGTACATACCTTTACAGTATCTCATGATTTCCCATCTTATATAGGTGCCCCACAATGACAGATAAATCTGTCACGCGCACGACTAGTTCCTTCTTCTGCTGGATGGAGTACTCTTTTAGCGTAGTTCCAGTCGTAAGAAAGTGGATTTTATCTTCAAAATGTCCATTCGCTACATGCACAACAAAGAGTTGTGCATCAAGTAATCCTTCCTCCAGACTAGTAGGTTCCTCTCCTATCTCAATGCATGACTAGTGATCCAGTCCTGCGTTCAATCGTCCAGGTTTCACAACAAATTCAAAATCATATTCTTGGAATAGTAAAATTCGTCTACATATGCGTCCCCCAAACACATGCTTATTGACCAAGTATTTTAGCACGAAATGATCTGTATACATTTTGAAGTGTCCCCCTAGCAAGTAGTGTCGATATTTCTGGAGCACATACACCATAGCCAATCCCTCACGTTTAGTGGTGGAATAGTTATTTTCTGCTTTAGACAATCTGCGACTCATGAATGCGATAGGGTGGTCCAAGCCCTCTCCACCATCCTGTGTTAGTACCGCTCCCAGCGCTATACACGATGCATCAACATGGACATGAAACTCCTTGTCCCAGTTCGAGAAGACCAAGATCGGTGCAGTGACCATCTTTTCTTTCAATACATCCAGGCTTTTCTTACAGTCATCGTTCCAACAGAATGTGACATCTTTTTTCAACAACTTTTCCATCAGCGTGGTGATCTGGGCATAGCTTTTGATGAACTTCTTGTAGTACCTTGTATGTCCCAGGGTAGCACGTAGTTGTTTCACACTTCATGGCGCTTCAAAATTCATAATCACCGCAATCTTCACGGGATCTACCATCAGTTCCTGTCTACAAACCACATGTCCCAATAGGTTCCCGAAAGGAACAAGGAACATACACTTCTTGAGGTTAAGCATGATTTGGTATCTTTGACAAGTATCTAGCATCAAGCGTAAGCTCACTACATGGTGCTTAACCAGCCCAAATACAGTCCAATCATCAAAATAAAATTCCAAGAACTTGTGAATATATTTCTTAAATTCTACAACAACCACGCGCGAAAAGATGGCTGGCATGTTCTTCAGTCCAAATGGCATGATAGTGTATTGAAAGTAGCCCCACTTAGTCATGAAGGTTGTCTTTCTCCTATCTTTCGACGCAATTTTGATCTGGTTGTACCTTGGGAACCCATCAGTGAAAGAATACGCTTCCTACCCATCGACATTGTCCAACACCTCATCTGTGAACAGAGTTGGGAATGGATCGTGAACACAAGCATCATTAAATTTTCTAAGATCCATGCATATTCTTATCTCGTCCTTCTGCTTCTTTTCTTGCACCACCATTGGACTTACCCAATCGGATTCTTCCACCGGCTCAATTATTCCTCCAACATGCATTTTGTCTAACTCTACGTGGACCTTCTCCTTGTATTTCAGATTTAAGCAGTAAGGCCTCTGCTTAACTGGCTTCATGTCAAGTTTTAACGTGATCCTCATCATTCCTAAATCTCCGATGATTCCCCTTAAATCCGTAAACTTGGTCGGGAATAAGTCCTTGTACTCGCGGAGTAACTTAGCGACATTATCCACCGTTGTGTCGTCCTAGTGGTCACCGAGCATTGCAAACTTAGGTCAGCCTCCGTACCAATGTTCACCCACTTCATTTTTACTAGTGTGGTGATGTTAGGGTTCTCAATCTATGGTCCTTGAACCTCACGATGGCCTTCTATTTCTGGAATGTTATTTTTCTGTGGATCTTCGTCTTCTTCTTCAGCACTTACGTTATAACATTCCAATGCACAGCTTAGCTGAGTAGCCCATTTAGGCTGAATTGATTCTACCGGCTTGTGTGGTATTCTAAAGATAGGTGCCTTTACCTCTTGTAGTGCTTCATTAATGCTGTCCCACCATCTATCCTCAAAACTGAAGGTCATCATGAACCCTTCATGCAAGATATCCCATTCACTTGTCCCATGGCGTAGCTCCGTCTCTATATACCAATTCATGGGTATAAAATCTATGGTATGATCGAACAGGTGCACCCACTCAGGTTGTGGCTTTTCTCCATAGAACTTTGTCCACTTACCCAGGTGTGCGCATGGATCATCCTTTCCATCATACTTCTCTACTAGTCGCATCTTAGGCTTCCAAAATTGTGTGATCATCATTCTCCTGCATTCGTGCTAGTCCTCAAAGATCCCTTTCTGCATACCCCACCACCTTGCGGGTTTAGTGCGTAGTACCCAATTCAAGGCCTAAAAACATAGCTTTTCTAGCACCTCCCTTTTAAATTTGTCTAAGAAAGCATCTACCTCACCTAAACCATCATACGTAGGTAGATATCTCGCTTCTGTTGATACATAGCGTAGTGACCTTGTTGTCATGTTACAATTAAGCGTGGTTACCTCGTGTAACTGATTCTGCCATCGCTCTATCTCCTTGTCAGAATCCGATGTACAGGAGCTTTCGCGCTCCCATGAGATCTGTTCGTCCGCAGTGGGATTTACCCAACCTTGCTCTCACGCAATTATCTTGTAGATGCAGTCCAAACTGTCATCGCTTTCATAGTCACGCACTGGCTCTGTGTAGCGTGACCCCTCAATAGGGTCTAAGGGTATAACTACACACAGAGACTTCTTCTCAAAAATCATCTTATGCCTCTTTAGATTAATCACCCCATTCATATCAGTGGCCCAATAAATTCCTAAGAGCATGGGGTAGGGATTGATGTCATCAACAATATCTATTACTTCAAAGTCTACTAGCGTGCTCACTCCCTTAATATCCATGGTGATTCCCTGGAATCCCCCATAGGTATTGTCTTTTGTTGGTTCGCCATTCGCAGCTGAATAGGATACCATTGTAGAATAGGCCTCCCCATGCAATCCCATGTCTGCTTCGGAAAAACGTTCGTATCCGATCCTAAGTCCAGAATTACTTGGTCCATCTCATATTCTCCAATCTACGCGGTTAGCCTTATTTCTCTCCTTGTCCTAGTCTTGTGTTTTCCAATCTAATGGACTACACATGGTTCTCTCGATGCAGTCCTAGCGCATCTGTCAATGAGTTCCTGCAATCCTTTTACAGCCTTACTGTCGTGCAGTAGCTTCATGCATGTTTCCAGGAATTTCCTAAGCATAGATGGGTCCAATTTTGGCTCCGGTCTACCTTTGCTTCCTGAAGTGGAGGTATCAACAAAGCTCTTCTTAGCTTCCATGAAGGTTTCCTTAGTGCTCTCCAAATCAAGCTCTGCTTCTTTCGTCAGAGCCTTGCGAACCCAAGTACTATCTTTGGGTTTTTTTCCTTTATCATCCCCCATCGCAATTCCACTTTGGAGCACAATGTTCACATTTGGGTCTTCCTCATGTGGCTCAGACCTCATCATCTGCAGGTTCTAAGTCAAGGGAGGTAGTAGCGCTCCCTTGTCGCGTATCCTAGCTATCAACATAGGACAATCTTCCATCTCATAATCAAACAATGTACAATACAGACATGATGGACACGTTGGGTTCCTGCAATCAAGGGCATAATGTCCTGGCCCTTTGCAATTGTAGCATATTAACTGTCTGCGATCTCATCCAGGTCCTCCTCCACCTCGGCCTCGTCCGCACCCTTGAAATCCATTTTGCGCCACTCCTACATTCGGGTCTAGGGGTCACGTTTCGGCTTGAACTCTATAGGTGGGAATTCTATCCATCATCATCTCATAGCTTCTACAAGTGTGCTCATCATGTCCAACTGATCTACAAAAATTACAGAACAACTATTGCGAATTCTACGTTTACTTCTGTAACAAATGGCAGTTGTTTGTAGCATGTTTTCCTCCTATTTGATAAATCACGCACCACAAACAGGTGTCGTGCTAGGTCCTGCTTGTGGTTCTGAACTTAACAACATCAGTCCTCCTCCTGTGAGGTAATTCGTGAACTCAGGGCAGTGGTCCTTATCATGACCCCAACCCTTGCATTTTATGCACCACACCTCTTCGCGCACTTCTGGTCGGGCTGTCCTATCCTATTTTAGATTCTGCATCTCAAGGCATAAATTTTTCAACTGCACATGGATCTACTAAACTCTTAAGTTAGGATCCTACATCAGGGCTTCATGTAGCCTCATCGTGATCTCCAAGGCCTCAGCCTAAGTCGTTAACCCCTGTTGTGACAGCGTGTTCCTCAAATGTGGTGTTGGCGATGTTACAAACCATTCGCGATGTTGTCCATCCGTAAAAGTCATATTAGCTTCCCAAATTGTACACTTCAGTCTCTGATCCAGCTCCCAAGGAGTCTTGCCTAGTAGCAGTGTGATCTATTTGAATCCAATGATCGACTGCACTTCTGACTTCACACTGCTAAATTCTTTGTTTAACACAATTTGGATATCCATGATTCTCGCATTTGGATTGTCATTATAATGCTTAATATACCAGGTCAGCACGTGATCCTGCAGAGTGTTGACTAGTGTCTCTTTCTTTATATTATCATCTGTAACTCCTTGCGCTTCCCATATGGCTCTTATCATGAACCAAAAATAGTCTGGATCTTCATTTCCTACTCTCTTGAACACAACCAACTTTATCACGCTTGCCATATTGACTTGCGGTGGTCATGAAGGTGGTATGGGTGAAGATGGAGGTGAAGATAGTGAAACTGGTTTTAGTGTATGTGGGGGTGGTATGTGTAGAATCCTTTGCCTTATCAAATGAATCACACTTCACGGAGAGACCTTTGCGAGCTCTTCCTGATCCCCTAGCGGAGGTGAAATCAAAGGTCTATTCTCTGGTCCCTTACTTCCTTCATTTCTGTAGGCTTTTCCACTTTGCGTAGCTCTATACATGAAGGTAATTGCATAACCCTCTTTTCATACAATATAATTTTAATCCAAGTATTCAGAGACTTTACATACTTCCCTCGCAGTCCTTTGAGAAAGTATCGCTCTGCCTCACTATAGCTAACTGAAGTATCTACCGCGAACTCAGTAATGAATCCTCCTATAATCCGATCGAGCGAGTGATCAACAACGTGTGTGATCTTATCCTCTGATGCTTCCAATCTTTGCACCAATTCTGGGGTCCACACAATAGGATTGTCAAGTTTCCACCTTCCTTGGATATCTGTTAGCTTCGCGATCCACTCATACATCTCAGTAGGGAAAGATGAAAAAAAGATTTCGTGGATCTCTATGTATAGGTAGCAGTCTAACCACTCTTCTTTTGTCAATCATGGATTCCTGTTCTTCTATGCTGTGAACTCGTGAATTCTCCTATCCAGCCACCCTTCAATTTCCTTCTTAGTTGGATTCCAATGATACGACATCAGACATATCTATGCAGATTCTGGTCCTGGCAACGGAACCATTTTTTGGCTTGAGGGGGCCTGACCCGAGTTCGAAGTTAATTAGCTAAACAAATCCCTACACTACTGGCCCTTTCAGCAACATCCCACAGAGTGCAGACTGAGGTCTCACCCTAAGCAGTATGGGGGGATGCTGGAACCAAGTTTATGCACGCTTGAGATGTCTGAGGGGTCGGTTTAGTACAACTGTGAATACTTTCGTGCCGGTCACTTCCTGACCTGTGCGACCTTTGCGATCTGTTATAATCACCTTCACACAGCCCTAACTAGGGGCTGAGGTGATTTTGCATTTCCCTAGTAGCAATCTGCTCTACTTCCCCAAGTTTCACCGCGTATCTTACTTATCTTCTTATAAAAGTCAGTTATCTTCGCGTAAACAGATACTTTATCTTATATTCACTTTATCAACACATTCATATAAGTTCAAGCATCATACAAACAATAGAAATGAAATTTATATCTGATACATTCAAAGCACAAAACAGGAAAAAGATACACAAAAATGATGTAAAACTTCTCTTTATTAATTCTCCAAAGGTTACAGAATCGACTCACCCTGCGCACTTAGCTGCAAGGGTCCATAGACTTAGCTGCCAACTACTAGGCCTCTGTGCACTCAGTTGCAGAGCCTTCTCCTACTATACGACCCAAAGACTCGACTCTACACTTAGATAAGACTCAATTCTTCATCCTTCATTCATGACTATCATTCCATTATTTACAACTTAGGGCCTCACTCTATATATACAATCCCATGGTCCACGAACCATGGGTATATCTCTAAATCCGACATTAGATTACAAAAATGAGGGTGGACAACCCTATGACTCAATTACAATCTTCGCGCTTCGTGCCCACAAAACGCGAAGTCTTCACATCGGATTTCTTCAAAATTTGGGCTTTAACCCCAAAACTTATCTTGGGGGATCCCACGCCCAACAAACTTAGATCACTTATTGACACAACATGAAACACTCAAAACTCATGAACAACACCCTTTCCTTAATGTAGCAACTTTGTGACAACCTACACCAAGCGCGACACTAAAGATACACTTTGCGATGACCGTGATGACACTTGTGTGATAGTGTTTTAAAAATTTTAAATGAGTGTGATACATGTTTACATGGTAAGACCAACTCATTTACATAAAGGTTACCCCTTGAAACCACCAAAAGTAGCTTTTGTGCATTGTGCAACACTCCACATGCTAAAAGACGACATTTACTACTTGAAGAGAAAAGTGTGAATGGAATTTGTGATATGTGAAAGACAGTGAAAGAGACACATGCCAAAGCAAAGATAACATGAAAATGACACTAAGTAAAGTGAAATAAAACAAAAGCGACAATAGAAAGGATGAAAACAACACTTATGAAATCGAAGAGGCACAAAATTGAAGGTTTGAAAAGCTCACCAAAATAGAATTATAAATGTAGCCTAAAGTGGAAGAACGCCAATGAAAGTGTGCACTGACTGTCAACATAGGTTGATTTTTGCGCAGGAACCATCTTGATGGATTGTGCTATGTTTTTTCAAGCTTTCATAAAGAATGTGCTCATTAACTTATTGCAAACTGATAATGTGTGAGCAGGTGAATTTGGCACTTACTATTCAAAATGGATCTCAAGAACTTAACAAAACAACAATCGACCAAGAAGTGACTATGGAATGACCAATCATAATACCAATAGTAGGCTCCAAAATTCAAGTGCAAGAAAAATTGTGGAGGGTGTTTGTCACAATGACAACAAACGCTTATTGAATCAACTGAGGATTTTGCTAATATATTCCTTCACATAGGTTATGAATTTCCTAAAGAATATGTGGATTGGTATCTCTTTAAATGAAGTTTTGAGCATTTGGTTCATATCCCTTTGAATCAATGTGAATATAAACCACATGATAATTCTTCTCTCCCAAATTTTGTAAACCATTAGACACCTCTAATTTCATAGGAGGAATCTACTATTCCTTATGTTCCTTGTCCTCCTCCTTTTGAAGTATTATTTTGGGTGCCTCCTTGTGATGATGTTGAAGTTGGGAAATATCAAAATCAAATGGTTGATCTGTCTCTTAAATCTTCATCCACTTTTCATGATCTAGACCCAGTGGAGGAAACCTTGGAATGGTTCATGAAGCCTAGGGTGAAGACTAATCCCTCCATTCCTCAAGACAATAT
This sequence comes from Pinus tabuliformis, assembly GCA_031772625.1. Lineage (NCBI taxonomy): Eukaryota > Viridiplantae > Streptophyta > Pinopsida > Pinales > Pinaceae > Pinus > Pinus tabuliformis. The sequence goes on along the minus strand of CM062812.1, from coordinate 433,785,506 downwards.
TCACACTCACAACTTCAATATTTAATATGATTTGGATACCTATCATCCTCTATCATCTCTTTCTTATGATCCCTTGTCCCTTTATCTGCTTGATCAATATCTTGCAAATCCAACTACCGATTAAGAGCAAGGTAACCAGATTTCAAGAATAGAGGAGCATAAATGTGAGGATTCTTTTGATATTTCTTCTCTTTTTCAAATGTTGGAAACCTGCTCCCTACTGGGGGGGGGGGGGCGCCAGCTAAATCAATAGATACAAAGTCTATGTGTATACTTTTAAAATTATTTTTCGATTTACTGGTTCACAAAAACACATTACACCATTAGTAGATTAACTCATATAATTCTTTAACCAACTGAGTAAATAAAAAATCTAAATACCATGATCATCGCATGAAATCCATAAAACAATAAAAACAATCACATGCACCATGGACACAAGGATCTCTGGTGGAAAACATCGTCCAAGTCAAAAACCACCCTTTGTTATTGTTGCTACTCTACTTCAAATTTTATTAATCAAATAAATCATTCTAAATCACCATAGTTGGATATGTACATCTAGGAAATTTCTCATATTAACTCAACTTTGTGAACACCCATCCACTGGAAGCCCTAACCCTGAACAAGCCTCACCTAACACCCATTGGACTATGAGAATGCCACTTCCTTATCTGAAGCTACCGATCACCATTATCAAGGAACACCCATCCATTATTCACCAAGCTATCTCGATCTGTTGATCATCTAGGACTTCATTTCATAATATTTCAAACTAGACCTCTACACAAAAACAACAACTTTCTCTCTTTGATAACCTCAATACATCAATACTAACTCAACAACAAACCCCAATACATCAGCCACATATCAAACCTCAAAAACTTAAACTAGCATCATACATAAGCTTTGGTTTTCTCAAGAACTCAAATCAACACACAAGACCTCACTCATACAATTCTGCTCATATTGCAACATGCAACATATGTAAGAATTCTGCAGCAACAATAACCTCCAACCTTCTACAAAGCATACTATCAATGCAACTCCATTAGTAGTACATCAAATATAACAACACAATTCATCCATACAATTTCTGAGCCAATCATAGAAGTAATACTACATCCATGCACATAAAAATGTTCTCTCTGCAATCACAAATAATTCTACCATGCAATTCACCATTGATCTTCTGAATATCCTTTATTGTAGAACCTGCAAAATCTATCACAATTAACAGAGCAAACTATATCTATCTAAACAATAGATGATCTCTCCATGAATCTCCTCACTCTCTAATCTCAGGAGATTATATACATGTGAACTTCTCTAGAAATTTGACCTCTTCGTCATTATTTGTTGTAGGAGGTTACCCTCTGCTTTCTGCACAAGCCTCTACTCATCTCACACACCAAAATGGACGATCTTCTCCTAATTTTAAACACTTTGTGCCACGCTCTCCACTACTCACTCCATTAATGAATTCACACTCCAATATTCATTTTGACATGTTGATTTAGTCAATTATAATCTTTTTTGCAAATTCTGGAACAAGAAATATCATAAAACAATTAAATCATATAAGAAGTGCAAGGAATGCGGGAAACATTGTCTTACAGACACAGCTGCTGGCACAACATTTTTTATTCTTGATTGCATTCACATGGATAAGACTTGTTCCCCATGACTGGAGCTCTCATTCGCATGGAAAATCCTACAAGGGAGCGACTGGGGCAGAGAATCAAGGAAATCACAAAAGATTCAACTCAAAACTACCTCCAAATTATTTCTTAACATCTCTAGCATCTGTAAAGCTTGTCCCATCCATGAAAAACTTCAAAACCATATCTACAACATCCTGTTGAGATTATACATGATGTAGTCACCATAAGTGAAAGAACCAACTCATGAGTGCGGAAAATGTATCAAGTGGCATCAATCATGAAGCTCAGTTGTAGAGGGGAACTTGATACATTCTTGGCTTGTTGGGGCCTGACCCAGGTTCGGAGTTAATTAACCAAACAAATCCTTATACTACTAGCCCTTTCAGGGGTGTTGAAACTAGGTTTCAGCACCCTTGAGATGTCTGAGCGGTTGATTCAGTCCAACTGTTAGTCCCTGCACGCATGTTACTTTTCGCACTTCCCTAGCCCTTGCGCCCTAATATATTCACCTTCGCACAGACCTAACCAGGGGCTGTGGGGCTTCCGCACTGCTGGAGAAGTGCTCTGCACTATTCCCCTATGTCACACCCGAGATCTTGCTTATCTTCTTACACCAGTTAGTTATCTTTGCGTAAATGGGTGCCTTATGTTATATTTATTTATACAACACATTCATATGAGTTCGCACAACAAATAAATAGTAAACTTGCAATTCATACCCAATAATACATAAAACAGAAAAAGATACATAGAAATATGGTATAACTTCTCTTTTATTACTTCTTCTCACGATTACAGACTCGACCTGCCCTACGCACTCAGTTGCGGATTACTAGGCCTCTGCACACTCAGCTGCAAAGCCTTCTCCTACTCTACGACCCAAAGACATGATTTACACTTGACTTGTCGCTTCATCAATCCCTTATACTCATCATTCTTAGATGTTCTTTCTACGCTTAGAGCCTCGCTCTATTTATACAATCCCATGGTCTGCGGACCATGGACAAATCTTTCAAGCCGACAATACATTACAAAAACAAGGACAGACAACCCTATGACTATTATGACTTCGTGCTTTGCGCCCACAGATCACAGAGACTTTACAATGGACTTGGTCAAAACTTGGGCTTTAAGCCCCAAAACATGCCTTGGGGGGATTCCTTGCCCAACAGGCCCCCAACACAAACATCGTGACTCGTCCTCAAGTCACTCTATCAGTGCGAAGATCTTCGCGTGGAGTCCCTCTAACTCTGCTCGAACTGCTGCAAGGTTGGCAACGCATTGAGCGGCTCCCTGCTGAATCTCCTGTACCCATTGTTTTGAGACCTTGGTGTCAGAACTGCTTCCCTAGATCTATTCTTGCATCCCCTGCCTCTGTTTATAGTCCCACACCTTCATCCGACTACTTGGAGCAAAAAGACTATGCTTCTGCCATCTTGTCAGATAGCTGGGACACCCGTGTAGGGCTTTAATCGATGACCATTCGCTTTGCCTGGGAAAGGTTCTCCATTTAAGTTCACCAATTGCACCGCACCTCCATATGTGACCTCCTTAACAACGTATGGTCCCAGCGTTTATTTCTTCTCCAGCTTGTATTTCTTCTTCATGACCTCCGCGATGGCGAAATCACTGCGCTTCCCCTTTGAGATATCTACAAGGTCCTCTCCTTTGCACGGAAGCTGGGTAATGTGATGGATTAAGTGGTCTGTGATGGGGATGGGCTCCTCTAGCCATAAACACCCACCATACACTAGGAAGAGTAGCTGTCTAATGACAAAGATCGTGACTCGGGCATGGTGGAAATGTGGCACCTAGAGTAGGTTTAATAACCCTATTGTTTCCACTTCGTGTAACCACTTTCGTGTCTCTAATTTGATAACCCCAATCGCAGTGTTCTTCTTTGGCTTCATGACTTGTGTGGTCTCTATATCAGAGAACTTCTCGTGGTCAGTGAGATCCCAATCTTCAAATTTCAATCTCGGCACCCATCCCAGGTGTGTGCCCTCAAATATGATGTCATCTGGGAGGAGCGGAGTCTGGAGAGAACTCTTGCTCTCGTTCGATGTACTTGGGCACTTTTGCCTTCCCCTTTCACAGACGGATATACACAGGAAGCTTGGTTGGAGGGTGCATAGGTTTGGTTTCTTCCTCCATGCCCTCATCGTCGTCTTCTTCAATTATGAGTTCCTCCAGGTCTTCCTCCTCCTCATCAGTTTCCAAGTTAACTACTTTCCCCTTCTCATCCATAGTTAATCTAGTGTGTAGCAGGTTGCGTAGGGACACATGCACTGGAATCATTGGTTGTTTATCCTTCTTCAGCCTCAGCATGCGTGGTGATTTAGGTATTTCTGCCACAATCCCAGCGCCTTCAGGGGAATCTTCCATGGTCAGGGCCTGTGCGGCCTCTTCGGAAACCATCTTTGTAATTTCCCTAGCTTCTTCTAATGTGGCCATCTTGCTGGTCCAGAAATCTCTCAATCACTCAATTAGGGGCTCAATCAATGCTCTACATAGGGAAAACAGGTCTCAGCTCATAATACATGGGGTATATGATATCTCAATTTGCAAATTACCAAGTGTTGTTTGCTGGGCAGCCCTTTGTAATTTACTTTGTCTTTTGAATTTGAATTCGACCGTTCCCCCCAAATCCAGTTCATTAATGCTCCCTTGGCAGAAAGTTTTCCCAAATCTGTCCCATAAATCACGTCTTAAATGCTTGCCACACACTCCCTTTGGTCTCAAGTTTAGAATCACTTCATGAATAGTGACTACAATGGTCACTTTCCAACCAACCCGCGTGGCAGTGTAGCCCCCCTTGCATGGTCATGGACCTTGTGACACTTTACTCCTATGCGCAACTCCAACATCGCGTAGCTCCCGCGCATAGTAGTTTATAGTCTCGCACCTCCTTTCAACTGCCTGGAGAACTAAGACTGTACTTCCCATGGCTAGTTAGGTGGTCACGCCACCTGTATAAGGTTTCATTTGGTCATCCATCATGTTTCATGGAAAATACCCACCTTTTATTGTTACTGGCTGCATCGAGCACTTTATCATCTGCATCGTGCCACCATGGTTGATCCGTTTAGTAATATGCGATCAGGTCCAAGGCATCAAGCTGATCAACTTTCAACAGTAGTCCCCAAATTCATCAAGGTAATCATGCACACCTGTTTTATCACCCTAGTCTTCTTATTGAGAAAATCCACCTTTATCTCATCCTCAAGCTTCTTAACTTCCACTTATACCATATCGCTTTTCTCCCTTAATTGCACCCTTTCTTTCATAATTTCTTGGAGCCTAAGGTTACCCTATCGAATTTCTTCATCAGGTCCCAAGTGTTCAGCTGTGCAAGCCCTTCTTTCAAGGTTCCGCGAACTGTCGTATCTATCGATGCTTCTATGCGTGAACTAGGAATTTTATATTCTATGGGGATTATAGTGTTCACTCCATACTCCAGCCTCAGGGGTGCCTGCTCCGTCAATTTCTTGCACATGGTTCTACAAGCTTATAGAACCATTGGTACGTGCAGGTCCCAATCAGTCCACTGCGCATTGTGTACCTTGTTCAGTGCTTCCCATATTTTGTTAAAGGCTTCTGCATGGATAACCTTCTGCTTACTTTGTCTTTCCATACTCCATGGTTCCAACTGGAGGGGTTTTTTATGCCATTTCCTTGCCTGCACCTGCTTACTAATCATGTCTCCTAATGCGAAGGTTGTGTTCATCTACGTAATTTTCGTACCATAAGCCTGTATCCATCTCGACAGGTGGGCACGCAGACCATTTCATCTATAAATCTTGTCTGTTAATCTCTTCTAAGGGTTCCCAAACCATATGCGCATCATTCTCCTACATTCACACCAATCCCCGAAGGTTCCTTGGTGCGTGCCCCACCACCTCGCAGGCATAGCACACAATACCCATTTCAAAGCCTCGAACCGTTGTTGTTCCGACACCTCCCTTTCAAATTTGTTTAGGAATTCATCTACCTCTCTTAACCGATCATATGTAGGTAGATCCCTTACCTCCATTGATACACAGTGCAGCAATCTGGTCATCATGTTACAGTTCAGCGTGGTTACCTTGTTTAACCGATTCTGCCATCATTCTATCTCCTCGTCAGAATCTGATGTGCATGAGCTTTCACACTCCCATGACATTCGTCCATCTGCATTTGGATTTACCTAGTTTTTCTCTCGTGTGGTTATCTTGTAGATGCAGTCCAAGTCATTGTTACTTTCATAGTCATGCATTGGCTCTGTGTAGTCTGATCCTTTTGCAAGGTCCAAAGGTACAACTACACGGAGAGACTTTTTCTCAAAAATCATATTGCGCTTCTTTAGATTTATCACCCCATTCATGTCAGTGGCCCAATCTATCACTTTGAAATCTACTAGCGTGCTTGCTCCTTCGATATCTACTGTGATTCCCTACAATCTTCCCATAGGTAGGATATTTTGTTGGTTCGCCATTCGCAACTAGATAGGAGACTATTGTAGTGTAGGCCTCCCCATGCGAATTCATGTCTGCTTCGGCGGAATATTCGTGTCTGATCCTAGGTCCAATATCACTTGGTCCATCTCATATTCTCTAATCTTTGTAGTCAATCTCATCTCCCTTCCCATCCTCGTCGCGTGCTTTCTGATCTTCTGGACTACGTGTGATTCTCTTGCCGTGTTCCCAATGCATCTATTTATAAGTTCCTGTAGTCCTTTTACAGCGTTGTTGTCACGCAACAACTTCATGCATGTTGCCAAGAACATTGTGAGAATCAATGGGTCCATTTCTGGCTCCGGTCTGGCTTTAATTCCAGAAGTGGAGGCATCAAAAAAGCTCTCCCTAGCTTCCATGAAGGTTTCCTAGAGCACCCCAAATCAAACTTTGGTTCTTTCAACAGAGTCTTGAGAATGAAGTACTATCTTCAGGCTACTTGCCTTTGTCATCACCTATCGTAATTCCACTTCCGAGCACAATATTCACATTAGGGTCTTCCTCGCATGGCTCAGACCTCATCATTTGCAGGTTCTGAGTCAGGGGAGGTTGGAGCGCTCCCATGTCACCCAACCATGCTATCGGTGTGGGACAATCCTCCGTCTCATGATCAAACAATGTACAATACAAGCATGATGGATGCGTCGGATTCGTACAATCCCTGGCATAATGATCTGTAATTTTTCCAGGACAAAGAATTAAAGGTATTACAGACTCATGTGCATGGATGTACCTATGTTACTTTATGCAACAGATCAATAAGATTGTGAAATACATAGACACTGAAGTAGTTTAGAGAAAACATAACAGGCAAACATGTAAATACGACAAGTTTAATAAGGAGTTCACCCAATACTCCTGGGCTACGTCTCCTGGTCCAGCCTTCAGTGGTGGCCTCTCTATTATGTTTTCAAAGCAGAGTTTCTACAATAGTGAGCTCAATTTGAGTCCCACTCAGTAGATATAAATCAGTAGGACTGGACTTGGATCCCCCAAGTCTCTGGAGTACATAGAATCTCCTTACTGAAACTCGACCTCTATTGGTCACAGTAGTATGAGCCCAATCTGAGACTCATACATGACAGGCATGTACAGAGGAGTTAGCTTGATCCTCTCAAGCCTTCTCTAGAGTACACAGACTCTCTAACTCCCTCTGGCTCTGTCTAGCTCGATGTTGCCTTCAGGTCAACTCGGCTTCTTCTCTTTGTTCTCTGCTCTTGGCTTTCTGCTTGGACTAACTCTCCTTTGCTTTTGTCAGTTCGTGGCTTTAAAGCCAATTTGCTTTCTGACTGTTCGTTTTCGCTTCCCGACGCTCTGGTTCTCCTGCCTCTATCCATTTGAATTCCTCTGTTCGTCGCCATCATCACTATGTAACGCCTTACAGGGAGGTGGCCACCTGTTTCATAACGAACTGAGTGTCAGTTCTCTTGGAAATGTTTGAACGACCATTATTTCCGTTTGCTCCAAGATTGACTGCGAAATATGAATCTCTGCCAACACATCGTCCATATCGGACTTCAAATCTTATATAATTCCTCCTGTTTACCCCATCGAATCTAGTCATCCATCGGAATGTGTCTCTGCCGTCGATCTGGGGCCTCTAGATCCAACGGTCATCGCTCATATCGGGTGGATAAGTAACATGACGTTTACCCATCCGATGTGAGCGGTTTTCTCTCTCTTCCATCGGACACATGGCAATCGATGTGTGGCATCGGGAGGGACTCGGTTGAAACCACTTACCACCTTGAGCCCTTCCGATATCCTTCCATGTTTGTGGAATCCTGCTCTGTTGGAACTGAATTAATTACTTTTCCGCATTTTATAACTTTTTCAAGTCTGGATGCTCGGGGCTTATCCTTCTTTGAGGGGTTTCGTTTGTGATATGCGATTAGTGACTTGTTGCTAATCGCATATTAGAAATTGCCCCTTTTTCTCGAATTAACCTTTGGTTTTTCCAATTTGCACCAACACGCGTTACCATGGGCCAACGGTCTACGCACTTGACTGAGGGTCCTCGTTGCTCTGCGCTAATCACAAATAGCCATTGTCACGAGGATATCTGTGATAAGCTTGACTTTTATAAGACTTTGAAAATTTGGCATAATTTTTAAGAATTCATGAAAACTTAGAGAGTGTTCTAGGATCCAATTCAGATCACATAATGCCTTGGCCCTTTGCAATTGTAATGTATCAGCTGTCCGCGACCTCTTCCAGGTCCTCCTCAACCTTTGCCTTGTCCACGCCCCTGAAATCCGGTTCGCGCCATCCCTATGTTTTGGTCAAGGGGCCGCATTTTAGCCTAAACTCTATAAGTGGGAGTCCTATCCATCATCAACTCATAACTTCTACAGGTGCACTCATCATGTCCCACTGATATACAGAAATTACAAAACAACTATAGTGAATTCTGCATTTACTTTTGCAACAGATGGCAGTTATCCATAGCATGATTTCCTCCTATTTGACAAATCGCGCACCCCAACGCAGGCGTTGCACTAGGCCCTGCTTGTGCCTCCGGTCTTATTGGCATTAGGCCTCCTCCCACGAGGTAATTCATGAACACTAGGTAGTGTTCCTTGTCATGTCCCTGACCCTCGCACTTTACGCACCATACCTTGTCGCACACTTCTAGGCAAGCTGTCCCGTCTTGTTTCAGACTTTGCATCTCAAGGCATGAGTTTTTCAACTGCGTGTGAATCTGCTGAACTCCCAGGTTGGGATCCTGTATTGAGGTCTCGTGCAGTCTCATTGTGATCTCTAAGGCCTCGAATTGAGTTGTTAGGCTCTGTTGTGACAGCACGTTCCTTAGATGCGGTGTTAACGATGCTGCAAACCATTCACAGTGTTGTACATCCGTCAACGTCATGTTAGCTTCGTGAATTGTGCACTTTAGTCTCTAATCCAACACCCAAGGGGTCTCGCCTAGCAACATTGTCATTTCCTTTAACCCAAGGATCAACTACGCCTTTGACTTTGGCCTACTAAATTCCATTTTTCAGCGAAGTTTAGATGTTTGCGATCCCCAGATTCATATGTCATTAGAATGCTTAATGTACCAGGTCAACGCGTGATCTATAGAGTGCTGACCAATGTTGCTTTCTTTATATTGTCATCCGTGACTCCCTGCACTTCCCATACAACTTTTATCATGAACCAAAACTAGTCCAGATCTTCATTTCCTACTCCCTTGAACACCGGAAGCTTTATCGCTCTTGCCATATTGACTCGCGGTGGTGGCAGAGGTGGCATGGGCGAAGATGGGGGTGAAGACAGTGAAACTAGAAGTGGTGTGGGTGGGGGTGGTATGCGTGGAATCCTCTACCTTATCAAATTGATCACATTTCTTGGTGAGACATTCGCGAGCTCTTCCTCGTCCCCTCGCAGAGGTGAAATCAAGGGGCTAGTTTCTAGTTCTGCACTACCTTCATTTCCGTAAATTCTCCCACTTCGTGTAGCCCCAAACATCAATTTATTTGCATAACCCATTTTTCACATAGTAGCATTTTAATCCAAGTTTTTAAATACTTTATGTACCTACCTCGTGGTCCTTTGAGGAAGCATTACTTTGCCTCACTATAGCTGACTGAAGTATCTACCGCGAACTCAGTGATGAATCCTCCTATAATGCGATCGAGCCAGTGATCAACAACATGCGTGATCTTATCCTCTAATGCTTCCAATCTATTCACCAATTCTAGGGTCCACACAATAGGTCTGTCGAGCTTGAACCTTCCTTGGCTATCTTCTAGCTTCGTAATCCACTCATATAGCTCAATAGGGAAAGATGCGAAGAAAATTTCATGGATCTCTATGTATAAGTAGTAGCCTAACCACTCTTCTTTTGATAGTCTCGGATTCCTGTTCTCCTGCACTGCGAACTCGTGGATCTTCCTATCCAACCAATCCTCAATTCCTTTCTTAGTTGGATTCTAGTGATACGACATCGGACATCTCTATGCAGATTCCGATCCTGGCAATGGAACCATTTGTTGGCTTGTTGGGGCTTGACCTAGGTTCGAAGTTAATTAGCTAAACAAATCCCTGTACTTCTGGCCCTTTCGGCAACAGTCCGCGGAGCGTGGACTGAGGTCTCACCCAAAGTAGTATGGGGGGGTGTTGGAACCAGGTGTCCGCAACCTTGAGATCTCTGAGGGGTTGATTCAGTCCAATTGTTAATCCCTGTCTACAGGTTACTTTTTTCACTTCCCTGGCCTTTGCGCACTAATATATTCGCCTTCGCGCAACGCTAACTAGGGGTTGTGGGGCTTCTGTGCTACTAGCGCAGCACTCTTCACTATTCCCCTAAGTCACACTTGAGATCTTACTTATCTTCTTACACCAGTTAGTTATCTTCGCATAAATGGGTGCCTTATGTTATATTTATTTATACAACACATTCATATGAGTTCGTGCAGCAAATAAACAATAAACTTGCAATTCATACCCAATAATACATCAAACAGGAAAAGATACATAGAAATATGGTATAAATTCTCTTTTATTACTTCTTCCCACGGTTACAGACTCAACCTACCCTGTGCACTCAGCTGCATGGGTCTGCGCACTCAGTTGCGGACTACTAGGCCTCTGCGCACTCAGCCGTAGAGCCTTCTCCTACTCTAAGACCTAAAGACCCGATTTACACTTGACTCACCACTTCATCAATCCATTAGACTCATCATGCTTAGATTTTCTTTATACACTTGGAGCCTCACTCTATTTATATAATCCCATGGTTTGTGGACCATGGGCAAATCTTTCAAGCTAACGTTACATTACAAAAACAAGGGTGGACAACCCTGTGAATCTATTATGGCTTCACGCTCCATGCCCACAAATCGCAGAGTATTTATAATGGGCTTGGTCAAAACTTGGTCTTTAAGCCCCAAAACATTCCTTGGGGGGGATTCCTCACCCAACATACATCATGACAACCTCTTCAATGCCTTTAGACATGATTAGGATTCCAATCCATAACTCATGAGCATCAAGGGAATCTCAAGTGAAACACCATAAGCATAATATATATGAAGACCTAGTTGGCCTACCAACCATCAGAACTAGCACCATCAAGATTATGCATATCATCTTCAACACAAGCCCAGGCTAAGATCAATGCCAACTATTAATCACTGTAACACTACACTACCATGTTGACATCAATACCGACTATCACCTCATCACAAAATCAATGCCAACATCATATTCCTTTGTGTCAAGATAATGTTATTCATTCTTGGTTGATTTATAACCTACTAATCTTGTTGATGAGTCAAAAGAACTCAATTTTCCTAATAAATCTAAAGTCTTGGGAAACCATCATTCTGATGATGATGACTATGTATATGTATGTGATGATGTATTCCCAAGTGCACTAACTCATCTTTTGGTTTCTTATGAATATTTTGATTTGAAATATTTAGATCTATAATCTAATTTGGTTAAGCAAGATCTTGTTATGGAAACTTCCTCTTCACCTCACTATTCTTGGTGGTCTATTTTTTGTAATGCATTAACTTGTGAAGAAGACACTCCATAATTTTCAAGTTCATCATCTAATAATTTGAATTTTGGATTGACACAAGGTAGTGAGGTTATCCATGATGAAAAGGAAAACAATCCAATCATCATTCATTCACTTCATTCCTTATCATTTCCAGTCTTGCATGAATAAAATTCTCTTGTTTAGATTATTCATAATATTGATCCAATCCATCCATCCTTAAACGCTCAAATAGAATAATCTTATCATTTGGCTAATTGGTTTGTCCAAGTTACAAAGTCTAGTCAAATCAATGATGTAGATGCCTACCATCTTGATATCAGTGATCTTGTTGCAACTACCAGTAGTATTTATCCACACACCATGCATGATCTGATTCAATCTTCAAAATGAAATTCTACAATTCTAGAAATTTTTGGGACTTGTCAAGAAGTCGAGATACTTCAATATTTATTGATGGTTATGTTAGGTTATCACAATACTAATAAGATCTCTGAACTAAGTCATATATGGTTTTTCTCGCAAAATTATTTTATTTTCATGGTTTCACTTGATGAAAACTCTTTCTTGCAAGATTTTTGGTATTTTGGATATATCTCTTTTAACTTTCAAGATTCAGTTTCTGATCGGATTGAGGATTATGTTTCAGTTGGTTCATCTCCATGAAAATATCTTGTATCAAACTCAGGTTTGGATTTTATACCTTTCATTGATGCACAAATATATGAGGTTTATCATTTTAAAAATTGTCATTGGTCGAAGGATTCATACCTATCAGATAAATCTAAAAATAGACAGCTCGTAGTTTTTCTTGTGAATGTTATAATCCTAGTCATTTTCTTTATGACACAAGATATCCTCTTGAGTGTTAGAGAATGATTGAGTCATATAGTGAATAAAGTTCCTCTTTTTCACCCATTACAACTTGACTAGTTTCATGTATATGTTATACTAGCATTCATTTTCATTTCTTTCGATGATTGTGATTCTAGTTTAGTTTTCAACCAATTACAAGGAAATGGTTTGTCACATTTAACATGTGAAAAAGATGATTATATTGTTCAAACAATTTGCAAATCTTCTCAAACTAATTTATCGTTATTTTTTATTAATATAGAATCTCATGACTTAATGAATCCATCTGATCATAATTCTTGTCCTAGCAATTGTCATCCAACTGATCATTTTCCCACTACTGTATCTAATGATAGTTGTTTCACATTAATTGATCTTTATGGTTTATCATCTCACTGTTTGGATACTTGTCAAGCAACTGAGGCACTACAACCTTCGTTGTGGTTATGTAAGGTCCTCACTATCTTGAAAAGCCTTCTGGATATGCTCAGATTCATTTTCCCTTACAAAATTCTCATCCTGATTTCATACCATTAACTAAAAAATTATCCTCTCAAGGATTTTAGGGTTTTCAACAGGATAGTTTTGAATTCCATGATCCAATCTGTGATTGCCTGGATGCATCTTACTTAGTTATCCCATTTGCTAAAAGAAAGTTCTAATATTTCTTGATGTTTGCTAAGAAGGACAACACAAATGAAATTACATTCATGGGAAGTGTTGTTGGAAAAAGTATCCAATTCGGAATGCCCCTATCCCACTCTAAGAGGTGATAGTGCCTTAGCAACAAACAAGGAAAACTATCTAAGTATTCTTCTTTATGAGATGCAAATAGAGAAAGAAGGATGTAACTAACCGATGTCTTCCGCTAGTTTTTCGATCCAATCGCTCTCTCTTTTGTTCGCTTCCCGCTGCCTGCTCTTTCACTGGTCCAACTTCACCGAGTTCCTGCAAGATCACAAGAGAGGAAAACTACACAAAATACATAGATTCACATTCATAACTAGTTTAGGATCAGATATAAACTAAATATGCAGATACAACAAAACATCATTGAAATACAAGCATATAGGAGAAACTCAAATAGCTTTATTGATATGATAACAAGGTTCAAGAGGAGATACAACCAAGTGAGTCCCGATCCAGCATCTACCTCCCAGCAGAAGAATCCCTTCCTCTCCTCCAACAAAGCATAAATCACCCAATGTACTAATCTCAATCTCAAACCAACAACAATTCTCTGCAAAGTACAAAATTCCAGCCTCCTGAACCTCTGGGTGAGAGATCCATATATAGATGTGAGCAGAGAGGATGAGTCAGCTCATGTTTTGACTTGTGGCTTCTCTCTGTCAATTCTTGTTTCCACTTGGAGGTTGAGAACCTCTTACTCATCACTTGGTCGAATTCATTGAGGCAAGTGTCATTGAGGAAGATTCTGGAAGCTTCCAGGGTCTTTCCACCTCGTTGAATGAACTTGCCATTTGTCAATTCCCGCTCAGCGCACCCTGGTAGTGCTTCTACCTGCGTTGCAGTGCAACTAGCCAGTGTAACCTCTGCATTTCAACGCAGGCAGCTAGTGGAGCCATTGAATTGATCCTGATTTGACCATTTCTGAGTTGTTTTTGGTGGAGAACTTCTGGGAGAAGCTGTCTTTTGTTGACCTTGTTCCTTTAGGGGTAGGAACAACTCTTTTAGGGACTTTGGATCCCTTGGATTATGGACATTTCATGCTCAATGTTGTAAGGCACAAAAATGTCTATAACAGTTGCCCCCTAAAGTATGAGGCCGTTTATCGGGTGAAATGATTTATTAGGAGGATCCGAAGTTCTTCCAATGCTGGGAGGAGACCTGTAATAAGATACAATACAATACATTATTTTTCATACTGCTTTCATGATCTTGCTGAGGCGGGCATTCCCATGCTCAGCTTTATAAACTCATTTTTCTATACATAGAACAGACAATCGTCTGATGGTAGACTGATGATTTTGATGAAATCATCATCCTTCTGGTAGGATGATTATCTGCTGCAATGCTGTACATGTCAATGTCTTTATTTTTCCTGAATATATATCGCAGCCCGGATGGATGAAACTACATCCGAGGTCTTCAATCTCGTCCAATCTTCACTCTAAGTACAAGTCGATCCATGTGAGAAATGTTCTGAAGTCGAACATGGAAAGACATCGCTTGATTACCAGTCAATGATGTAAACTGTTAACAAGCGCGAGAGGAATCACTGATAATGATAATGACCCTCAAGGTACTGCAGTACAATTCACGTGGTGTGAATAAAGGACTTGGCATCGAACACCACGCAAAATCTTTCGGTCGAAGTTCATTGATGTATCCCTGTCGCCGGAAGTGAGAAACTTGCCATTGAGGCATGCAAGCTTCAAAGTACTGAAGGGGGTGTTCCTAGATCAACTTCTTGGATAATGAGCTGATGTCGACAAGAAGCGATCCGTCAAAGGAGGGCCTTAATGTATCCCACATCAGTGACACGGAATGGAGCAAATGATTTTGATGGAGGTGAAAACGATCTGATGATATATGGTTCAGAGTGGCGGTCATGAAAGGATGAAGGACAATGTATGGTAGTGGATGGGACACGGTTGACTTCTCTGGATGACTTCTCTTGAACATATCGGCGACACTTGTGTGATGGATCGGTAGCATTTACCCCAAAGATGGATGGTATGGCGAGACCATGGTGATGTGACCGGTGAATGAAACAACCCAACCCGACTCAGGCACGGAGTGGAAGTGTCATGTTCAAGAGCGACTTGCTACCAATAAAAGTTCTTTGAGTTTCTTCCCAATTTTTCCCCAGTCATTTTTGACCAGTATCTCTTTATTTTTGTCAAGCTTGAGGAGGATAACATATGCTTGTTCTATAATTTTCCCTTCGGGAAAACCCATCGCTATGTTTTAACGAGCCTAGCGATAGTGAAACTCGTTCTCGTCTAAAGACAAGTTTGTCGCTATTAATGTTTTTTAACGAGTTTAACGACAAAGATAACTCGGTCCCTTTTCATTTTTAGAGAGTCTAAAAAGGTACGTAAAGATAACTCCAAAGTTCCTTTTTCGTCATCTAATCCCTTAAGTCCGAAAAAGTATAAAACAATACAGAAGGGATGGACTTTCGATAGTTTTAACGCGCCGAACAAAACAAGCACTCGATCTTTTTGTGCAATAATCCCTCAGGTCCAAAAAGATTAAAATCTAGAGGAGGGATAGCACTTCCGGTCGTTTTAACGAGCTGGAAGGCCAAAACTCGGCAATCTTTTCATATTTTACGAGTCAGATGAAAAGAGCTTAAAGAAGACTCGTCTTTTGAGGAACGAGTGATAAAACGGGTAGCAGTGGATTCCAGGTAACGGTTGGAATTTTCCAATCACGGCAGTGTCACAAGGATGGCTAAGTGAGATCACTCTTTGTAGTTGTTCCTCAAAATGGGTAAACAATCAAATGGAGGTGAATGATCGGCCAATGGAAAAGTGGAGGTGACGGTGCAAACACGACCAAGGCTTTAATGGCTGATAATTTACATTCGCAGTGGTTATTTACCGAGTAGTTCATTTTTTAACGAGCTTAAACGCGGATTGAAACACTTGCTTGATCTTATGTTTATTTTTTAATGAGCATGAACTATGTGTTAAAACTGCTCAATCTTATGTTTATTTTTTAACGAGCATGAACTATGTGTTAAAACTGCTCGATAACATGGTCTAATTTTGATTTTTTACCATAACTAGCTTTGCCATTTTCAAAGATAGTACCGTACCTTCAATTGCTGCATCAAACTAGTTAGAAATGAATAACATTTACTTGAAAATGAGATTAAAACCCTAATATTTTGCTTTGAACTACGTAAAAAGCAATTAAAAAGTGTTTTTACCTCTCATTTTACCATTTCATTTGAACTTGGTTTGTTGGAGCTTTGGAGGTGCCTCTTCCCCCTTGATTTTCATCAGCTGATTTCGGGAGATTCTGTGGACGATTCTCGGTGCCGTCTGGACCAGGTAGGAGCTAAACCTGAGCTCTTTCATTTCATGGTTTCCTTTCTGCATTCTGTGCTTGATTTCCTGTTCTTCTGAGCCCCTGGGGTTTGATGGGGTCGCTCTGCCATTAGCGCACCTAGTGGACTCGAAACCTGCACTGAATGTCAAGCAGCATGAAGGCAGTTTGACCTTCAACGCAGGTGGAACACTGGGTTGGTGCGCTGGGCGCAGAAAAAGAGTTTTGTTGCACAGTTTTTGATGAAAATTTTTTGCCAGTTTCTCATCAAATCCAGGATCTAACTCCTCTCATGTTTTTTTTTCAGAGATATTGGAGCAAAATGACCCTTACATGGCGGGAACGAGAACATGAAGAAGAGGACATGAGTGCCCTACATGATCCTGTCACGGTGAACGCACTGCGGAACTGTGGCCTGCTGAAGTTCTTTCGCATCTCTAGCATGAGACAGCAGATCAACCTACTGCAGTATTTGCTCGATGCTTGGGATCCTATCAACCAAGTATTCCAGATTAGGGGCAAATCTATCCCCTTGACCGCAGTAGATATTTACTTCTTGACTGGCTTGTCGAGGCGGGGTGCCCCCATTTCTTTGTCAGGTTCGGCCCGAGGGAGTGACTCTGTGAGAGATTATATCCGCCAGTATTGCAGGGAAGGATCTCAGCCGAGTAAAGACAGCAAGATTGTTATCTGTGAGGTTGCTGACAGGTCCCTCAGGTCTATCCTGTACACTAATGGTAGGATGGTCGGTAGTGCGTCTCTTCACGTTGCCAACAGATCCTATGTGCAGCATGCCTTGGAGTGCCTCCAACCGAAAATATTCAATTGGTGTGATGCAGTACTTCTTCAGATGAAAAGTCAGTTGACCAAGGTAAAGGACGGGAAGCTGAAGAACTTTGGGTTTGGTTCTATTTTGACCGCCTTTGCTTTGGAGAAGATACCACTGATGCAGCCACAGTACATTGCACTTGACTTGCCTTCTCCTACTGAACCACGCATGCAGAGATGGGTTGATCACATGTCTAGGCATGCCGTTCAATCTCAGATTTCTTTCTCTGATACCTTTTTCAGGTGGTTCGAGCGTCAGGAGATGGTCTATTCCGAGTATCCATATGTTGGCATGGACTTCCGGGGTGATCCGGATTTGGTATTGCCGGATGGCGAGCAGTGGGGCGCTATTGGTAAAATCTTCGACCATATCACTGTTTACTGTTTTTATTCATAATGTCCTTGTGCTTTATTCTATCAAGACTTTAATCAAACTCATGTGTGCGTGCAGATGTTGGTCCTGTTCGTCCAGCAGTTCGCCCGAGAGCGCCAGCCACTGCCCCAGCAGGGGAGACTGCGGGGAGGGTTATTCTTCGTGACCTTGATGTGGCCGAGACCCTCACAGTTGTGCAGGAGCAGGTTGAGAGCCTTACTCTCGGCATCCCAGATGTGAGGATCGACGAGTTACCTCTACAGTTGCAGCGGCATACTACTGGTGTGCCTAGACGATGGACTCGTCTCTTACGCATGATCGCACAGGCCGTGACGTGCTATCATGAGCATCACTAGACTAGGGTGCCCCCTAGCATTTTTGAGCTTTTGGGTCATGCGACCGATTTTGTCTTGGTTACAGAACATTATATGTAAACCATAAACAGCTTATATATATATATTTTGATTTTCGGGGTTTTATTCTGGTTGAGTTATATGATCCATATGTACAACATTGATGATGTGTTCCTTTTTATAAATGTCGCAAATGTCTATCTAACACATAGTTTGCTAATGAGTCGGTTAATGTGTTTAAGTTTCTGGAAATATGTTGGTATTGAATTAAATCAAATTGTCTTTCCAAAATCTTAACCCTTAGGAACATGCGATAAATAGCTGGGTTGCGGACAGAATATATACCATTGAGTTGTAGTATTACGAGTTGTGAGTCTAGCCTGACGATTAGTCGGCGTATACCATGGGTGATGGCATCAGAGAGCAGTTCTATCAATGCGCTATATTCAGCGATGTTATTCGTTGATTGACCAATACATACACCTCTGAAACTTACTAACTCGCCGCTTGGATCAAAAATGGCCCAGGCTGCGGAGGACAGGTTCCGCGAACTACGACTCGCTCTGTCGGCATATCCCACACATGTCTCCAAAAGGTTCGACATCTGCAATAAATGCAAAAAGGTGGATTACTCGACCAAAATAACCACTTTAGCAAAAACAAAATAAAACAAAAGCATATTGGTTACTATTTAAGCATAGTAACGCTTGAGGTACAACCCATTACGAGGTTGCGCCAGTGGAATTCCGTCGTAATCCATTAACTTGTAGGCTCCTTTTGCTAACACTCGTTTAACAATATAGGGGTCCATCCATAAAGAATTGAATTTACTTGCTCCCAATTTATCGGATTCTTGGTCGTAAAGCAAGACCAAGTCAACTTCTGAGAAGACACCGGGTTTGACATTTTTGTCGAACTGCGCCTTGACTCATTTCTTATGGGCTTCGTTAGCCAAAGCGGCATCACAACGGGTTTCATCCAATTGGATTAATTCCAAGAAACGGGCCTCTTCTTCTGAAGTTCCAGGGAGGAGATCGATTGCGAGTTTAAGAGACGAGATTTCGCACTGGACTGGTAAGACTGCTTCTAGGCCATATACCAGTTGGAAAGGTGTGAACGCGATCGCATTCCTTACTGATGTTCGGTAAGCCCACAAGGCTGAGTACAGGATTAGGTGCCACCTTCTTTTGTGAACTCCGATCATCCTTTGCAACATACGCTTCAGGACCTTGTTGATCGCTTCAACTTGTCCGTTGGCTTGCGGATAATACGAGGTAGAGCTGTCGTGAGATAGCCCTAGCTTGGCAGCTAATTCAACCATCATGTGATTGCGAAAATGTGATCCATGATCTGTGACTATAGCCTGTGGTACGCCGAACCTGGCGACTACATGATTGAAAAAGAAAAGGGCAGTTGTTTCACCAGTGTTATCTAATGTAGGCATCGCCTCGGCCCATTTGGTGAAATAGTCAACGGCGACTATAATATACCCATGCCCCCCGGTCGAGGTGGGGTTACATGTCATGAAATCGATGCCCCATTTGGCGAAAGGCCCAACAGCAACTATCGGCTGTAAAGGTGCGGGTGGTTTTCTGGTTTTGCTATCAAAAATTTGACAAGCATGGTAACTTCTGACTGCGGTTATGCAATCTTTGAACATGGTTGGCCAGAAGTATCCTGCTCGTAAGATTTTTTGTGTTGTAGCATATCCATATTGATGCCCCCCACACGCGCCTGAATGAATTAGCTACCATAGAGCCTTCTCCTACTCTAAGACCTAAAGACCCGATTTACACTTGACTCACCACCTCATCAATCCATTAGACTCATCATGCTTAGATTTTCTTTATACACTTGGAGCCTCACTCTATTTATATAATCCCATGGTTTGTGGACCATGGGCAGATCTTTCAAGCTAACGTTACATTACAAAAACAAGGGTGGACAACCCTGTGAATCTATTATGGCTTCACGCTCCATGCCCACAAATCGCAGAGTATTTATAATGGGCTTGGTCAAAACTTGGTCTTTAAGCCCCAAAACATTCCTTGGGGGGGATTCCTCACCCAACATACATCATGACAACCTCTTCAATGCCTTTAGACATGATTAGGATTCCAATCCATAACTCATGAGCATCAAGGGCATCTCAAGTGAAACACCATAAGCATAATATATATGAAGACCTAGTTGGCCTACCAACCATCAGAACTAGCACCATCAAGATTATGCATATCATCTTCAACACAAGCCCAGGCTAAGATCAATGCCAACTATTAATCACTGCAACACTACACTACCATGTTGACATCAATACCGACTATCACCTCATCACAAAATCAATGCCAACATCATATTCCTTTGTGTCAAGATAATGTTATTCATTCTTGGTTGATTTATAACCTACTAATCTTGTTGATGAGTCAAAAGAACTCAATTTTCCTAATAAATCTAAAGTCTTGGGAAACCATCATTCTGATGATGATGACTATGTATATGTATGTGATGATGTATTCCCAAGTGCACTAACTCATCTTTTGGTTTCTTATGAATATTTTGATTTGAAATATTTAGATCTATAATCTAATTTGGTTAAGCAAGATCTTGTTATGGAAACTTCCTCTTCACCTCACTATTCTTGGTGGTCTATTTTTTGTAATGCATTAACTTGTGAAGAAGACACTCCATAATTTTCAAGTTCATCATCTAATAATTTGAATTTTGGATTGACACAAGGTAGTGAGGTTATCCATGATGAAAAGGAAAACAATCCAATCATCATTCATTCACTTCATTCCTTATCATTTCCAGTCTTGCATGAATAAAATTCTCTTGTTTAGATTATTCATAATATTGATCCAATCCATCCATCCTTAAACGCTCAAATAGAATAATCTTATCATTTGGCTAATTGGTTTGTCCAAGTTACAAAGTCTAGTCAAATCAATGATGTAGATGCCTACCATCTTGATATCAGTGATCTTGTTGCAACTACCAGTAGTATTTATCCACACACCATGCATGATCTGATTCAATCTTCAAAATGAAATTCTACAATTCTAGAAATTTTTGGGACTTGTCAAGAAGTCAAGATACTTCAATATTTATTGATGGTTATGTTAGGTTATCGCAATACTAATAAGATCTTTGAACTAAGTCATATATGGTTTTTCTCGCAAAATTATTTTATTTTCATGGTTTCACTTGATGAAAACTCTTTCTTGCAAGATTTTTGGTATTTTGGATATATCTCTTTTAACTTTCAAGATTCAGTTTCTGATCGGATTGAGGATTATGTTTCAGTTGGTTCATCTCCATGAAAATATCTTGTATCAAACTCAGGTTTGGATTTTATACCTTTCATTGATGCACAAATATATGAGGTTTATCATTTTAAAAATTGTCATTGGTCGAAGGATTCATACCTATCAGATAAATCTAAAAATAGACAGCTCGTAGTTTTTCTTGTGAATGTTATAATCCTAGTCATTTTCTTTATGACACAAGATATCCTCTTGAGTGTTAGAGAATGATTGAGTCATATAGTGAATAAAGTTCCTCTTTTTCACCCATTACAACTTGACTAGTTTCATGTATATGTTATACTAGCATTCATTTTCATTTCTTTCGATGATTGTGATTCTAGTTTAGTTTTCAACCAATAACAAGGAAATGGTTTGTCACATTTAACATGTGAAAAAGATGATTATATTGTTCAAACAATTTGCAAATCTTCTCAAACTAATTTATCGTTATTTTTTATTAATATAGAATCTCATGACTTAATGAATCCATCTGATCATAATTCTTGTCCTAGCAATTGTCATCCAACTGATCATTTTCCCACTACTGTATCTAATGATAGTTGTTTCACATTAATTGATCTTTATGGTTTATCATCTCACTGTTTGGATACTTGTCAAGCAACTGAGGCACTACAACCTTCGTTGTGGTTATGTAAGGTCCTCACTATCTCGAAAAGCCTTCTGGATATGCTCAGATTCATTTTCCCTTACAAAATTCTCATCCTGATTTCATACCATTAACTAAAAAATTATCCTCTCAAGGATTTTAGGGTTTTCAACAGGATAGTTTTGAATTCCATGATCCAATCTGTGATTGCCTGGATGCATCTTACTTAGTTATCCCATTTGCTAAAAGAAAGTTCTAATATTTCTTGATGTTTGCTAAGAAGGACAACACAAATGAAATTACATTCATGGGAAGTGTTGTTGGAAAAAGTATCCAATTCGGAATGCCCCTATCCCACTCTAAGAGGTGATAGTGCCTTAGCAACAAACAAGGAAAACTATCTAAGTATTCTTCTTTATGAGATGCAAATAGAGAAAGAAGGATGTAACTAACTGATGTCTTCCGCTAGTTTTTCGATCCAATCGCTCTCTCTTTTGTTCGCTTCCCGCTGCCTGCTCTTTCACTGGTCCAGCTTCACCGAGTTCCTGCAAGATCACAAGAGAGGAAAACTACACAAAATACATAGATTCACATTCATAACTAGTTTAGGATCAGATATAAACTAAATATGCAGATACAACAAAACATCATTGAAATACAAGCATATAGGAGAAACTCAAATAGCTTTATTGATATGATAACAAGGTTCAAGAGGAGATACAACCAAGTGAGTCCTGATCCAGCATCTACCTCCCAGCAGAAGAATCCCTTCCTCTCCTCCAACAAAGCATAAATCACCCAATGTACTAATCTCAATCTCAAACCAACAACAATTCTCTGCAAAGTACAAAATTCCAGCCTCCTGAACCTCTGGGTGAGAGATCCATATATAGATGTGAGCAGAGAGGATGAGTCAGCTCATGTTTTGACTTGTGGCTTCTCTCTGTCAATTCTTGTTTCCACTTGGAGGTTGAGAACCTCTTACTCATCACTTGGTCGAATTCATTGAGGCAAGTGTCATTGAGGAAGATTCTGGAAGCTTCCAGGGTCTTTCCACCTCGTTGAATGAACTTGCCATTTGTCAATTCCCGCTCAGCGCACCCTGGTAGTGCTTCTACCTGCATTGCAGTGCAACTAGCCAGTGTAACATCTGCATTTCAACGCAGGCAGCTAGTGGAGCCATTGAATTGATCCTGATTTGACCATTTCTGAGTTGTTTTTGGTGGAGAACTTCTGGGAGAAGCTGTCTTTTGTTGAACTTGTTCCTTTAGGGGTAGGAACAACTCTTTTAGGGACTTTGGATCCCTTGGATTATGGACATTTCATGCTCAATGCTGTAAGGCACAAAAATGTCTATAACAGTTGCCCCCTAAAGTATGAGGCCGTTTATCGGGTGAAATGATTTATTAGGAGGATCCGAAGTTCTTCCAATGCTGGGAGGAGACCTGTAATAAGATACAATACAATACATTATTTTTCATACTGCTTTCATGATCTTGCTGAGGCGGGCATTCCCATGCTCAGCTTTATAAACTCATTTTTCTGTACATAGAACAGACAATCGTCTGATGGTAGACTGATGATTTTGATGAAATCATCATCCTTCTGGTAGGATGATTATCTGCTGCAATGCTGTACATGTCAATGTCTTTATTTTTCCTGAATATATATCGCAGCCCGGATGGATGAAACTACATCCGAGGTCTTCAATCTCGTCCGATCTTCACTCTAAGTACAAGTCGATCCATGTGAGAAATGTTCTGAAGTCGAACATGGAAAGACATCGCTTGATTACCAGTCAATGATGTAAACTGTTAACAAGCGCGAGAGGAATCACTGATAATGATAATGACCCTCAAGGTACTGCAGTACAATTCACGTGGTGTGAATAAAGGACTTGGCATCGAACACCACGCAAAATCTTTCGGTCGAAGGTCATTGATGTATCCCTGTCGCCGGAAGTGAGAAACTTGCCATTGAGGCATGCAAGCTTCAAAGTACTGAAGGGGGTGTTCCTAGATCAACTTCTTGGATAATGAGCTGATGTCGACAAGAAGCGATCCGTCAAAGGAGGGCCTTAATGTATCCCACATCAGTGACACGGAATGGAGCAAATGATTTTGATGGAGGTGAAAACGATCTGATGATATATGGTTCAGAGTGGCGGTCATGAAAGGATGAAGGACAATGTATGGTAGTGGATGGGACACGGTTGACTTCTCTGGATGACTTCTCTTGAACATATCGGCGACACTTGTGTGATGGATCGGTAGCATTTACCCCAAAGATGGATGGTATGGCGAGACCATGGTGATGTGACCGGTGAATGAAACAACCCAACCCGACTCAGGCACGGAGTGGAAGTGTCATGTTCAAGAGCGACTTGCTACCAATAAAAGTTCTTTGAGTTTCTTCCCAATTTTTCCCCAGTCATTTCTGACCAGTATCTCTTTATTTTTGTCAAGCTTGAGGAGGATAACATATGCTTGTTCTATAATTTTCCCTTCGGGAAAACCCATCGCTATGTTTTAACGAGCCTAGCGATAGTGAAACTCGTTCTCGTCTAAAGACAAGTTTGTCGCTATTAATGTTTTTTAACGAGTTTAACGACAAAGATAACTCGGTCCCTTTTCATTTTTAGAGAGTCTAAAAAGGTACGTAAAGATAACTCCAAAGTTCCTTTTTCGTCATCTAATCCCTTAAGTCCGAAAAAGTATAAAACAATACAGAAGGGATGGACTTTCGATAGTTTTAACGCGCCGAACAAAACAAGCACTCGATCTTTTTGTGCAATAATCCCTCAGGTCCAAAAAGATTAAAATCTAGAGGAGGGATAGCACTTCCGGTCGTTTTAACGAGCTGGAAGGCCAAAACTCGGCAATCTTTTCATATTTTACGAGTCAGATGAAAAGAGCTTAAAGAAGACTCGTCTTTTGAGGAACGAGTGATAAAACGGGTAGCAGTGGATTCCAGGTAACGGTTGGAATTTTCCAATCACGGCAGTGTCACAAGGATGGCTAAGTGAGATCACTCTTCGTAGTTGTTCCTCAAAATGGGTAAACAATCAAATGGAGGTGAATGATCGGCCAATGGAAAAGTGGAGGTGACGGTGCAAACACGACCAAGGCTTTAATGGCTGATAATTTACATTCGCAGTGGTTATTTACCGAGTAGTTCATTTTTTAACGAGCTTAAACGCGGATTGAAACACTTGCTTGATCTTATGTTTATTTTTTAATGAGCATGAACTATGTGTTAAAACTGCTCAATCTTATGTTTATTTTTTAACGAGCATGAACTATGTGTTAAAACTGCTCGATAACATGGTCTAATTTTGATTTTTTACCATAACCAGCTTTGCCATTTTCAAAGATAGTACCGTACCTTCAATTGCTGCATCAAACTAGTTAGAAATGAATAACATTTACTTGAAAATGAGATTAAAACCCTAATATTTTGCTTTGAACTACGTAAAAAGCAATTAAAAAGTGTTTTTACCTCTCATTTTACCATTTCATTTGAACTTGGTTTGTTGGAGCTTTGGAGGTGCCTCTTCCCCCTTGATTTTCATCAGCTGATTTCGGGAGATTCTGTGGACGATTCTCGGTGCCGTCTGGACCAGGTAGGAGCTAAACCTGAGCTCTTTCATTTCATGGTTTCCTTTCTGCATTCTGTGCTTGATTTCCTGTTCTTCTGAGCCCCTGGGGTTTGATGGGGTCGCTCTGCCATTAGCGCACCTAGTGGACTCGAAACCTGCACTGAATGTCAAGCAGCATGAAGGCAGTTTGACCTTCAACGCAGGTGGAACACTGGGTTGGTGCGCTGGGCACAGAAAAAGAGTTTTGTTGCACAGTTTTTGATGAAAATTGTTTGCCAGTTTCTCATCAAATCCAGGATCTAACTCCTCTCATGTTTTTTTTTCAGAGATATTGGAGCAAAATGACCCTTACATGGCGGGAACGAGAACATGAAGAAGAGGACATGAGTGCCCTACATGATCCTGTCACGGTGAACGCACTGCGGAACTGTGGCCTGCTGAAGTTCTTTCGCATCTCTAGCATGAGACAGCAGATCAACCTACTGCAGTATTTGCTCGATGCTTGGGATCCTATCAACCAAGTATTCCAGATTAGGGGCAAATCTATCCCCTTGACCGCAGTAGATATTTACTTCTTGACTGGCTTGTCGAGGCGGGGTGCCCCCATTTCTTTGTCAGGTTCGGCCCGAGGGAGTGACTCTGTGAGAGATTATATCCGCCAGTATTGCAGGGAAGGATCTCAGCCGAGTAAAGACAGCAAGATCGTTATCTGTGAGGTTGCTGACAGGTCCCTCAGGTCTATCCTGTACACTAATGGTAGGATGGTCGGTAGTGCGTCTCTTCACGTTGCCAACAGATCCTATGTGCAGCATGCCTTGGAGTGCCTCCAACCGAAAATATTCAATTGGTGTGATGCAGTACTTCTTCAGATGAAAAGTCAGTTGACCAAGGTAAAGGACGGGAAGCTGAAGAAGTTTGGGTTTGGTTCTATTTTGACCGCCTTTGCTTTGGAGAAGATACCACTGATGCAGCCACAGTACATTGCACTCGACTTGCCTTCTCCTACTGAACCACGCATGCAGAGATGGGTTGATCACATGTCTAGGCATGCCGTTCAATCTCAGATTTCTTTCTCTGATACCTTTTTCAGGTGGTTCGAGCGTCAGGAGATGGTCTATTCCGAGTATCCATATGTTGGCATGGACTTCCGGGGTGATCCGGATTTGGTACTGCCGGATGGCGAGCAGTGGGGCGCTATTGGTAAAATCTTCGACCATATCACTGTTTACTGTTTTTATTCATAATGTCCTTGTGCTTTATTCTATCAAGACTTTAATCAAACTCATGTGTGCGTGCAGATGTTGGTCCTGTTCGTCCAGCAGTTCGCCCGAGAGCGCCAGCCACTGCCCCAGCAGGGGAGACTGCGGGGAGGGTTATTCTTTGTGACCTTGATGTGGCCGAGACCCTCACAGTTGTGCAGGAGCAGGTTGAGAGCCTTACTCTCGGCATCCCAGATGTGAGGATCGACGAATTACCTCTACAGTTGCAGCGGCATACTACTGGTGTGCCTAGACGATGGACTCGTCTCTTACGCATGATCGCACAGGCCGTGACGTGCTATCATGAGCATCACTAGACTAGGGTGCCCCCTAGCATTTTTGAGCTTTTGGGTCATGCGACCGATTTTGTCTTGGTTACAGAACATTATATGTAAACCATAAATAGCTTATATATATATATTTTGATTTTCGGGGTTTTATTCTGGTTGAGTTATATGATCCATATGTACAACATTGATGATGTGTTCCGTTTTATAAATGTCGCAAATGTCTATCTAACACATAGTTTTCTAAAGAGTCGGTTAATGTGTTTAAGTTTCTGGAAATATGTTGGTATTGAATTAAATCAAATTGTCTTTCCAAAATCTTAACCCTTAGGAACATGCGATAAATAGCTGGGTTGCGGACAGAATATATACCATTAAGTTGTAGTATTACGAGTTGTGAGTCTAGCCTGACGATTAGTCGGCGTATACCATGGGTGATGGCATCAGAGAGCAGTTCTATCAATGCGCTATATTCAGCGATGTTATTCGTTGATTGACCAATACATACACCTCTGAAACTTACTAACTCGCCGCTTGGATCAAAAATGGCCCAGGCTGCGGAGGACAGGTTCCGCGAACTACGACTCGCTCTGTCGGCATATCCCACACATGTCTCCAAAAGGTTCGACATCTGCAATAAATGCAAAAAGGTGGATTACTCGACCAAAATAACCACTTTAGCAAAAACAAAATAAAACAAAAGCATATTGGTTACTATTTAAGCATAGTAACGCTTGAGGTACAACCCATTACGAGGTTGCGCCAGTGGAATTCCGTCGTAATCCATTAACTTGTAGGCTCCTTTTGCTAACACTCGTTTAACAATATAGGGGTCCATCCATAAAGAATTGAATTTACCTGCTCCCAATTTATCGGATTCTTGGTCGTAAAGCAAGACCAAGTCACCTTCTGAGAAGACACGGGGTTTGACATTTTTGTCGAACTGCGCCTTGACTCATTTCTTATGGGCTTCGTTAGCCAAAGCGGCATCACAACGGGTTTCATCCAATTGGATTAATTCCAAGAAACGGGCCTCTTCTTCTGAAGTTCCAGGGAGGAGATCGATTGCGAGTTTAAGAGACGAGATTTCGCACTGGACTGGTAAGACTGCTTCTAGGCCATATACCAGTTGGAAAGGTGTGAACCCGATCGCATTCCTTACTGATGTTCGGTAAGCCCACAAGGCTGAGTACAGGATTAGGTGCCACCTTCTTTTGTGAACTCCGATCATCCTTTGCAACATACGCTTCAGGACCTTGTTGATCGCTTCAACTTGTCCGTTGGCTTGCGGATAATACGAGGTAGAGCTGTCGTGAGATAGCCCTAGCTTGGCAGCTAATTCAACCATCATGTGATTGCGAAAATGCGATCCATGATCTGTGACTATAGCCTGTGGTACGCCGAACCTGGCGACTACATGATTGAAAAAGAAAAGGGCAGTTGTTTCACCAGTGTTATCTAATGTAGGCATCGCCTCGGCCCATTTGGTGAAATAGTCAACGGCGACTATAATATACCCATGCCCCCCGGTCGAGGTGGGGTTACATGTCATGAAATCGATGCCCCATTTGGCGAAAGGCCCAACAACAACTATCGGCTGTAAAGGTGCGGGTGGTTTTCTGGTTTTGCTATCAAAAATTTGACAAGCATGGTAACTTCTGACTGCGGTTATGCAATCTTTGAACATGGTTGGCCAGAAGTATCCTGCTCGTAAGATTTTTTGTGTTGTAGCATATCCAGATTGATGCCCCCCACACGCGCCTGAATGAATTAGCTGCCATAGAGCCTTCTCCTACTCTAAGACCTAAAGACCCGATTTACACTTGACTCACCACCTCATCAATCCATTAGACTCATCATGCTTAGATTTTCTTTATACACTTGGAGCCTCACTCTATTTATATAATCCCATGGTTTGTGGACCATGGGCAGATCTTTCAAGCTAACGTTACATTACAAAAACAAGGGTGGACAACCCTGTGAATCTATTATGGCTTCACGCTCCATGCCCACAAATCGCAGAGTATTTATAATGGGCTTGGTCAAAACTTGGTCTTTAAGCCCCAAAACATTCCTTGGGGGGGATTCCTCACCCAACATACATCATGACAACCTCTTCAATGCCTTTAGACATGATTAGGATTACAATCCATAACTCATGAGCATCAAGGGCATCTCAAGTGAAACACCATAAGCATAATATATATGAAGACCTAGTTGGCCTACCAACCATCAGAACTAGCACCATCAAGATTATGCATATCATCTTCAACACAAGCCCAGGCTAAGATCAATGCCAACTACTAATCACTGCAACACTACACTACCATGTTGACATCAATACCGACTATCACCTCATCACAAAATCAATGCCAACATCATATTCCTTTGTGTCAAGATAATGTTATTCATTCTTGGTTGATTTATAACCTACTAATCTTGTTGATGAGTCAAAAGAACTCAATTTTCCTAATAAATCTAAAGTCTTGGGAAACCATCATTCTGATGATGATGACTATGTATATGTATGTGATGATGTATTCCCAAGTGCACTAACTCATCTTTTGGTTTCTTATGAATATTTTGATTTGAAATATTTAGATCTATAATCTAATTTGGTTAAGCAAGATCTTGTTATGGAAACTTCCTCTTCACCTCACTATTCTTGGTGGTCTATTTTTTGTAATGCATTAACTTGTGAAGAAGACACTCCATAATTTTCAAGTTCATCATCTAATAATTTTAATTTTGGATTGACACAAGGTAGTGAGGTTATCCATGATGAAAAGGAAAACAATCCAATCATCATTCATTCACTTCATTCCTTATCATTTCCAGTCTTGCATGAATAAAATTCTCTTGTTTAGATTATTCATAATATTGATCCAATGCATCCATCCTTAAATGCTCAAATAGAATAATCTTATCATTTGGCTAATTGGTTTGTCCAAGTTACAAAGTCTAGTCAAATCAATGATGTAGATGCCTACCATCTTGATATCAGTGATCTTGTTGCAACTACCAGTAGTATTTATCCACACACCATGCATGATCTGATTCAATCTTCAAAATGAAATTCTACAATTCTAGAAATTTTTGGGACTTGTCAAGAAGTCGAGATACTTCAATATTTATTGATGGTTATGTTAGGTTATCGCAATACTAATAAGATCTCTGAACTAAGTCATATATGGTTTTTCTCGCAAAATTATTTTATTTTCATGGTTTCACTTGATGAAAACTCTTTCTTGCAAGATTTTTGGTATTTTGGATATATCTCTTTTAACTTTCAAGATTCAGTTTCTGATCGGATTGAGGATTATGTTTCAGTTGGTTCATCTCCATGAAAATATCTTGTATCAAACTCAGGTTTGGATTTTATACCTTTCATTGATGCACAAATATATGAGGTTTATCATTTTAAAAATTGTCATTGGTCGAAGGATTCATACCTATCAGATAAATCTAAAAATAGACAGCTCGTAGTTTTTCTTGTGAATGTTATAATCCTAGTCATTTTCTTTATGACACAAGATATCCTCTTGAGTGTTAGAGAATGATTGAGTCATATAGTGAATAAAGTTCCTCTTTTTCACCCATTACAACTTGACTAGTTTCATGTATATGTTATACTAGCATTCATTTTCATTTCTTTCGATGATTGTGATTCTAGTTTAGTTTTCAACCAATTACAAGGAAATGGTTTGTCACATTTAACATGTGAAAAAGATGATTATATTGTTCAAACAATTTGCAAAGCTTCTCAAACTAATTTATCGTTATTTTTTATTAATATAGAATCTCATGACTTAATGAATCCATCTGATCATAATTCTTGTCCTAGCAATTGTCATCCAACTGATCATTTTCCCACTACTGTATCTAATGATAGTTGTTTCACATTAATTGATCTTTATGGTTTATCATCTCACTGTTTGGATACTTGTCAAGCAACTGAGGCACTACAACCTTCGTTGTGGTTATGTAAGGTCCTCACTATCTCGAAAAGCCTTCTGGATATGCTCAGATTCATTTTCCCTTACAAAATTCTCATCCTGATTTCATACCATTAACTGAAAAATTATCCTCTCAAGGATTTTAGGGTTTTCAACAGGATAGTTTTGAATTCCATGATCCAATCTGTGATTGCCTGGATGCATCTTACTTAGTTATCCCATTTGCTAAAAGAAAGTTCTAATATTTCTTGATGTTTGCTAAGAAGGACAACACAAATGAAATTACATTCATGGGAAGTGTTGTTGGGAAAAGTATCCAATTCGGAATGCCCCTATCCCACTCTAAGAGGTGATAGTGCCTTAGCAACAAACAAGGAAAACTATCTAAGTATTCTTCTTTATGAGATGCAAATAGAGAAAGAAGGATGTAACTAACCGGTGTCTTCCGCTATTTTTTCGATCCAATCGCTCTCTCTTTTGTTCGCTTCCCGCTGCCTGCTCTTTCACTGGTCCAGCTTCACCGAGTTCCTGCAAGATCACAAGAGAGGAAAACTACACAAAATACATAGATTCACATTCATAACTAGTTTAGGATCAGATATAAACTAAATATGCAGATACAACAAAACATCATTGAAATACAAGCATATAGGAGAAACTCAAATAGCTTTATTGATATGATAACAAGGTTCAAGAGGAGATACAACCAAGTGAGTCCCGATCCAGCATCTACCTCCCAGCAGAAGAATCCCTTCCTCTCCTCCAACAAAGCATAAATCACCCAATGTACTAATCTCAATCTCAAACCAACAACAATTCTCTGCAAAGTACAAAATTCCAGCCTCCTGAACCTCTGGGTGAGAGATCCATATATAGATGTGAGCAGAGAGGATGAGTCAGCTCATGTTTTGACTTGTGGCTTCTCTCTGTCAATTCTTGTTTCCACTTGGAGGTTGAGAACCTCTTACTCATCACTTGGTCGAATTCATTGAGGCAAGTGTCATTGAGGAATATTCTGGAAGCTTCCAGGGTCTTTCCACCTCGTTGAATGAACTTGCCATTTGTCAATTCCCGCTCAGCGCACCCTGGTAGTGCTTCTACCTGCATTGCAGTGCAACTAGCCAGTGTAACCTCTGCATTTCAACGCAGGCAACTAGTGGAGCCATTGAATTGATCCTGATTTGACCATTTGTTAGTTGTTTTTGGTGGAGAACTTCTGGGAGAAGCTGTCTTTTGTTGAACTTGTTCCTTTAGGGGTAGGAACAACTCTTTTAGGGACTTTGGATCCCTTGGATTATGGACATTTCATGCTCAATGCTGTAAGGCACAAAAATGTCTATAACAGTTGCCCCTAAAGTATGAGGCCGTTTATCGGGTGAAATGATTTATTAGGAGGATCCGAAGTTCTTCCAATGCTGGGAGGAGACCTGTAATAAGATACAATACAATACATTATTTTTCATACTGCTTTCATGATCTTGCTGAGGCGGGCATTCCCATGCTCAGCTTTATAAATTCATTTTTCTGTACATAGAACAGACAATCGTCTGATGGTAGACTGATGATTTTGATGAAATCATCATCCTTCTGGTAGGATGATTATCTGCTGCAATGCTGTACATGTCAATGTCTTTATTTTTCCTGAATATATATCGCAGCCCGGATGGATGAAACTAGATCCGGGGTCTTCAATCTCGTCCGATCTTCACTCTAAGTACAAGTCGATCCATGTGAGAAATGTTCTGAAGTCGAACATGGAAAGACATCGCTTGATTACCAGTCAATGATGTAAACTGTTAACAAGCGCGAGAGGAATCACTGATAATGATAATGACCCTCAAGGTACTGCAGTACAATTCACGTGGTGTGAATAAAGGACTTGGCATCGAACACCACGCAAAATCTTTCGGTCGAAGGTCATTGATGTATACCTGTCGCCGGAAGTGAGAAACTTGCCATTGAGGCATGCAAGCTTCAAAGTACTGAAGGGGGTGTTCCTAGATCAACTTCTTGGATAATGAGCTGATGTCGACAAGAAGCAATCCGTCAAAGGAGGGCCTTAATGTATCCCACATCAGTGACACGAAAGGAGAAAATGATTTTGATGGAGGTGAAAACGATCTGATGATATATGGTTCAGAGTGGCGGTCATGAAAGGATGAAGGACAATGTATGGTAGTGGATGGGACACGGTTGACTTCTCTTGAACATATCGGCGACACTTGTGTGATGGATCGGTAGCATTTACCCCAAAGATGGATGGTATGGCGAGACCATGGTGATGTGACCGGTGAATGAAACAACCCAACCCGACTCAGGCACGGAGTGGAAGTGTCATGTTTAAGAGCGACTTGCTACCAATAAAAGTTCTTTGAGTTTCTTCCCAATTTTTCCCCAGTCATTTTTGACCAGTATCTCTTTATTTTTGTCAAGCTTGAGGAGGATAACATATGCTTGTTCTATAATTTTCCCTTCGGGAAAACCCATCGCTATGTTTTAACGAGCCTAGCGATAGTGAAACTCGTTCTCGTCTAAAGACAAGTTTGTCGCTATTAATGTTTTTTAACGAGTTTAATGACAAAGATAACTCGGTCCCTTTTCATTTTTAGAGAGTCTAAAAAGGTACGTAAAGATAACTCCAAAGTTCATTTTTCGTCATCTAATCCCTTAAGTCCGAAAAAGTATAAAACAATACAGAAGGGATGGATTTTCGATAGTTTTAACGCGCCGAACAAAACAAGCACTCGATCTTTTTGTGCAATAATCCCTCAGGTCCAAAAAGATTAAAATCTAGAGGAGGGATAGCACTTCCGGTCGTTTTAACGAGCTGGAAGGCCAAAACTCGGCAATCTTTTCATATTTTACGAGTCAAATGAAAAGAGCTTAAAGAAGACTCATCTTTTGAGGAACGAGTGATAAAACGGGTAGCAGTTGATTCCAGGTAACGATTGGAATTTTCCAATCACGGCAGTGTCACAAGGATGGCTAAGTGAGATCACTCTTCGCAGTTGTTCCTCAAAATGGCTAAACAATCAAATGGAGGTGAATGATCGGCCAATGGAGAAGTGGAGGTGACGGTGCAAACATGACCAAGGCTTTAATGGCTGATAATTTACATTCGCAGTGGTTATTTACTGAGTAGTTCATTTTTTAACGAGCTTAAACGCGGATTGAAACACTTGCTCGATCTTATGTTTATTTTTTAATGAGCATGAACTATGTGTTAAAACTGCTCAATCTTATGTTTATTTTTTAACGAGCATGAACTATGTGTTAAAACTGCTCGATAACATGGTCTAATTTTGATTTTTTACCATAACTAGCTTTGCCCTTTTCAAAGATAGTATCGTACCTTTAATTGCTGCATCAAAATAGTTAGAAATGAATAACATTTACTTGAAAATGAGATTAAAACCCTAATATTTTGCTTTGAACTACGTAAAAAGCAATTAAAAAGTGTTTTTACCTCTCATTTTACCATTTTATTTGAACTTGGTTTGTTGGAGCTTTGGAGGTGCCTCTTCCCCCTTGATTTTCATCAGCTGATTTCGGGAGATTCTGTGGACGATTCTCGGTGTCGTCTGGACCAGGTAGGAGCTAAACCTGAGCTCTTTCATTTCATGGTTTCCTTTCTGCATTCTGTGCTTGATTTCCTATTCTTCTGAGCCCCTGGGGTTTGATGGGGTCGCTCTGCCATCAGCGCACCTAGTGGACTCGAAACCTGCGCTGAATGTCAAGCAACATGACGGCAGTTTGACCTTCAACGCAGGTGGAACACTGGGTTGGTGCGCTGGGCGCAGAAAAAGAGTTTTGTTGCCCAGTTTTTGATGAAATTTTTTTGCCAGTTTCTCATCAAATCCAGGATCTAACTCCTCTCAAGTTTTTTTTTTCAGAGATATTGGAGCAAAATGACCCTTACATGGTGGGAACGAGAACATGAAGAAGAGGACATGAGTGCCCTACATGATCCTGTCACGGTGAACGCACTACGGAACTGTGGCCTGCTGAAGTTCTTCCGCATCTCTAGCATGAGACAGCAGATCAACCTCCTGCAGTATTTGCTCGATGCTTGGGATCCTATCAACCAAGTATTCCAAATTAGGGGCAAATCTATCCCCTTGACTGCAGTAGATATTTACTTCTTGACTGGCTTGTCGAGGTGGGGTGCCCGCATTTCTTTGTCAGGTTCGGCCCGAGGGAGTGGCTCTGTGAGAGATTATATCCGCCAGTATTGCAGGGAAGGATCTCAGCCGAGTAAAGACGGCAAGATCGTTATCCGTGAGGTTGCTGACAGTTCCCTTAGGTCTATCCTGTACACTAATGGTACGATGGCCGGTAGTGCGTCTCTTGACGTTGCCAACAGATCCTATGTGCAGCATGCCTTGGAGTGCCTCCAACCGAAAATATTCAACTGGTGTGATGCAGTACTTCTTCAGATGAAAAGTCAGTTGACGAAGGTAGAGGACGGGAAGCTGAAGAACTTTGGGTTTGGTTCTATTTTGACCGCCTTTGCTTTGGAGAAGATACCACTGATGCAGCCACAGTACATTGCACTCGACTTGCCTTCTCCTACTGAACCACGCATGCAGAGATGGGTTGATCACATGTCTAGGCATGTCGGTCAATCTCATATTTCTTTCTCTGATACCTTTTTCAGGTGGTTCGAGCGTCAGGAGATGGTCTATTCCGAGTATCCATATGTTGGCATGGACTTCCGGGGTGATCCGGATTTGGTACTGCCGGATGGCGAGCAGTGGGGCGCTATTGGTAAAATCTTCGACCATATCATTGTTTACTGTTTTTATTCATAATGTCCTTGTGCTTTATTCTATCAAGACTTTAATCAAACTCATGTGTGCATGCAGATGTTGGTCCTGTTCGTCCAGCAGTTCGCCCGAGAGCGCCAGCCACTGCCCCAGCAGGGGAGACTGCGGGGAGGGTTATTCTTCGTGACCTTGATGTGGCCGAGACCCTCACAGCTGTGCAGGAGCAGGTTGAGAGCCTTACTCTCGGCATCCCAGATGTGAGGATCGACGAGTTACCTCTACAGTTGCAGCGGCATACTACTGGTGTGCCTAGACGATGGACTCGTCTCTTACGCATGATCGCACAGGCCGTGACGTGCTATCATGAGCATCACTAGACTAGGGTGCCCCCTAGCATTTTTGAGCTTTTGGGTCATGCGACCGATTTTGTCTTGGTTACAGAACATTATATGTAAACCATAAACAACTTATATATATATATTTTGATTTTCGGGGTTTTATTCTGGTTGAGTTATATGATCCATATGTCCAACATTGATGATGTGTTCCGTTTTATAAATGTCACAAATGTCTATCTAACACATAGTTTGCTAAAGAGTCGGTTAATGTGTTTAAGTTTCTGGAAATATGTTGGTATTGAATTAAATCAAATTGTCTTTCCAAAATCTTAACCCTTAGGAACATGCGATAAATAGCTGGGTTGCGGACAGAATATATACCATTGAGTTGTAGTATTACGAGTTGTGAGTCTAGCCTGACGATTAGTCGACGTATACCATGGGTGATGGCATCAGAGAGCAGTTCTATCAACGTGCTATATTCAGTGATGTTATTCGTTGATTGACCAATACATACACCTCTGAAACTTACTAACTCACCGCTTGGATCAAAAATGGCCCAGGCTACGGAGGACAGGTTCCGCGAACTATGACTCGCTCCGTCGGCATATCCCACACATGTCTCCAAAAGGTTCGACATCTGCAATAAATGCAAAAAGGTGGATTACTCGACCAAAATAACCACTTTAGCGAAAACAAAATACAACAAAAGCATACTGGTTACTATTTAAGCATAGTAACGCTTGAGGTACAACCCATTACGAGGTTGCGCCAGTGGAATTCCGTCGTAATCCATTAACTCGTAGGCTCCTTTTGATAACACTCGTTTAACAATATAGGGGCCCATCCATAAAGAATTGAATTTACCTGCTCCCAATTTATCGGATTCTTGGTCGTAAAGCAAGACCAAGTCACCTTCTGAGAAGACACGGGGTTTGACATTTTTGTCGAACTGCGCCTTGACTCGTTTCTTATGGGCTTTGTTAGCCAAAGCGGCATCACGACGGGTTTCATCCAATTGGATTAATTCCAAGAAACAGGCCTCTTCTTCTGAAGTTCCGGGGAGGAGATCGATTGCGAGTTTAAGAGACGAGATTTCGCACTGGACTGGTAAGACTGCTTCTAGGCCATATACCAGTTGGAAAGGTGTGAACCCAGTCGCATTCCTTACTGATGTTCGGTAAGCCCACAAGGCTGAGTACAGGATTAGGTGCCACCTTCTTTTGTGAACTCCGATCATCCTTTGCAACATACGCTTCAGGACCTTGTTGATCGCTTCAACTTGTCCGTTGGCTTGCGGATAATACGGGGTAGAGCTGTCGTGAGATAGCCCTAGCTTGGTAGCTAATTCAACCATCATGTGATTGCGAAAATGCGATCCATGATCTGTGACTATAGCATGTGGTACGCCGAACCTGGCGACTACATGATTGAAAAAGAAAAGGGCAGTTGTTTCACCAGTGTTATCTAATGTAGGCATCGCCTCGGCCCATTTGGTGAAATAGTCAACGGCGACTATAATATACCCATGCCCCCCGGTCGAGGTGGGGTTACATGTCATGAAATTGATGCCCCATTTGGTGAAAGGCCCAACAGCAACTATCGCCTGTAAAGGTGCGGGTGGTTTTCTGGTTTTGCTATCAAAAATTTGACAAGCATGGCAACTTCTGACTGCGGTTATGCAATCTTTGAACATGGTTGGCCAGAAGTATCCTGCTCGTAAGATTTTTTGTGTTGTAGCATATCCAGATTGATGCCCCCCACACGCGCCTGAATGACACTCATTTAGGGCTTTTTCGGCCTTCTCATGGGTGAGGCACCTCCTCAGAACTGTATCAATACCACGACGGTAAAGCGTATCACCGACGATCATGTAGTCTTTTGCTTGGTATCGTATACGTTTTTGTTCAGAGTGAGAGGTATTTGGCCTGAACTTTTGGGTTTGGAGATAAATTATTATATGTCCATACCACTCATTGCTTGTAGATATCAGAAACAAATTTTCGTCCACGATTGTTTCTTCGGATGTTTCATCGTTGGACGACGATGGGAGATCGCACAATAATTCTGCGAAAACTAGAGCTTTCTTTGATTTGGATTTTACAAATTCTAGATCAAACTCTTAAAGGATTGCTATCCATTTTGAATATTTGCCCCCCAGTAACTGTCGCGACAATATATAAGTCATGGGGTTGCAATCTGACAGAATGGTAGTTTTCCGAAAGAGGACATAATGTCGAAACCTTTGAATCGCTTGAACAGCTGCAAGCACTAGTTTTTCAACATAAGAATATTTGCTTTCTGTATCATTTAAGTTTCTACTTAAATAATATATAGGATGTTCAATTCCGTCGACTTCCTGAACTAAAACCATTGCAATGGTTGTATCTGCTGCCGCCAGATACAGGTTAAAATCTCTTTGATAATCGGGGGCGTACATTAATGATGCTTTTATTAAGGAATCCTTTAAAGCATCAAAGGAAGTTTGCGCAACCTGATCCCAAACGAAGGGCACCTCCTTTTTCAAAAGACGTGTATAACCTTTAGCAAGTTCTGCGTAATTTGGAATGAACCTCCTCAGAAAGTTTGCTTTTCCTTGGAGTTTCTGAATCTGAAGCAAATTTGAAGGTGGAGGCAAATTTATGATTGCCTAGACCTTGCAAGGGTCGAGACGAATCCCATCCTTGGAGACTACAAAGCCGAGTAAACGACCAGAACTGACGCAAAATACACATTTGTGCGGATTGAGTCTTATCTTGTAGTGTCGGCAACGTAGAAATATCGCTCTTAAATGCTGCGGATGATCAGTCCGCTTTCGTGAATGAGCCGGAAGGTCATCGAGGTATGGTTGAATGATGTTCTTGATGTCATGGAAGGCATAATTCATTGCCCTCTGAAATGTTTCCCCTACGTTCTTTAAACCAAAGGGTAATTTTTGATATGCGAATGTGCCCCACGGACAAATGAACGCAGTCTTTGACTGGTCCTGTGGGCGGATATTTATTTGATTATACCCGGAAAATCCATCCATGAATGAAAAGATTTCACATCCGGCGCATTCATCAATTATCTGGTCGATGAAGGGTGTAGGATAGTTGTCTTTTGGACAAGCTTGGTTTACATCCCTATAATCGACACACACTCTAATTGTCCCTTGTTTCTTCATAACAGGGACAATATTCGATACCCAATTGGTTAGAGGAACCGGGTAGATGAAACCAGCATGGAGAAGTTTTTCAACTTCTGCCTTAATGGCAGCGGCTTTCTTAGGGTGCACCTGCCTGAGCCGCTGTCGTACCGGTTTGACATCTGGATACATCTTAATTTCGTGTTCAACGATGCTCGAGTCAATGCCTGGCATTTCATCATATGACCAAGCAAAGACATCTCTGAACTCGCGAAAAAGAGCGTTATATATTTCTAGTTCTGAAGGAGAACAACCTTTGCCGACATAAATATTCTCTGTTGGAAATAATACTGAGAGGGGGGGTGAATCAGTATTATCTAGCAATTTAACAAATCTTCCTTATTTGATCTTTTGAATTATTCTTGCATATCAGTACCATAAAATAATGAGCATGAACAAAGAAAATAGACAGTCACACCAAAGAACACAAGATGTAAGGTGGAAACCCAATTTGGGAGAAAACCACCTGCTGCAATATGTCTCTATCTCTTTCATGGTGGATCTCTGGTTATTTGTTGCAGATCTGGAGGAGCATGAGCTTAGGGGGAGCATACCCTTTGCCCTTGATGTCAAAGGGGGAGAATGAAGCTGAAGTTTGTAAGGTTGCCATCAAGTCCAAAGGGGGAGATTGTTGGCATTATGTTTTCTGGTATGACTGTATGTTACAGATGTTGTACTTGATGGCAACTCCAGTGGCAAGGCTCTCAGTTTGTTGAAAATTAAGAAGGACGCAGGAAACCAGTTCAGGAGGTGCGTACCCGCAGGTACACCATGCAGGGTCCGCGTCCAGCGACGCTGGCTAGCCGTTCAGGGGGTGCGTCCACCCAGTGCACACATTTCAAGGCAGAGAAAAAGCATGTGGGGGTTTCTTGTGTGGTATCTAGCCGACGGTTTTGTGTTTCTATGGTGTCGGCTCGTGGTATTGTTCCATGTTTTGGGGAGGAGCTTGCCTATATAAAGCAAAGGAGTTCATTTGGATTGAGCATCGTCTTTGGTTGA
This sequence comes from Pinus tabuliformis, assembly GCA_031772625.1. Classification (NCBI taxonomy): domain Eukaryota; kingdom Viridiplantae; phylum Streptophyta; class Pinopsida; order Pinales; family Pinaceae; genus Pinus; species Pinus tabuliformis. The sequence goes on along the minus strand of CM062812.1, from coordinate 433,745,112 downwards.
ATATCTTATTTGGTGAGATCTAGTCCAAATCTAAGAGGGCGAATCTTCTAATGGACTGTGATCTCTATGGTGCATGATCAGATCTGTAGATCTGACTGTTTGGGTTAGTCCTGAAGTCTTCATATCATTTATATCTGAGGGGACGCAAGTTCAGTGGAAGAAAAGCGCGCCGGGACGCAACACAGAGTCTGGAGATCTGCGTGGGGATGCAGGGCAGATGAAGTTCAGGTGCGTCTGGGACGCAGCGCAGTGACTGTAGATCTGCGTGGGGACGCAGAGCAATCAAGGTTCAGGTGCGTCTCTGAAGCAAAAGACGCGGCTCGATAGTGTGTTCAGGTGCGTCTCTGTAGCAAAAGACGTAGCGCGATAGTATCTTTGGGTGCGTCCCTGAAGCAACAGAACACAGAACAGTTAAAGGAAAAGTGCGTGGGCACGCAGCGCAGCGGAAGGATATCTGCATGTGGACGCAGAGTAGCAGAAGGTTTACTGCGTCTGGTCGCAGGCCACAGAAGGAAAAACGGCGTCTCTGTTTTAAGATGTTCTGTTGATTGAATTTCTCTATTGATAAGGTGTTCTGGGTTAGTTCTATTATTGCTGATCTGATATCTGTAGTGGTCTATATCTGTTATGTACTTGTTGATCATCTGATGCTTTATGAAAAGAAGTAGGGGGTTGTAGCTCCCTTCCAGGAGTAGACTTGAAAACGAGAAAGAGAGAGAGTTGTAGCTCTCTGCAGGTTGCAGCCTGCGTACTGGTAAAGGACTGCACCAGTACAAAATCATTGTAAAAGAAGTTTCTAAATTGAAAGAAGATAGAGACATATTGCAGCAGGTGGTTTTCTCCCAAATTGGGTTTCCACCTTACATCTTGTGTTCTTTGGTGTGACTGTCTATTTTCTTTGTTCATGCTCATTATTTTATGGTACTGATATGCAAGAATAATTCAAAAGATCAAATAAGGAAGATTTGTTAAATTGCTAGATAATACTGATTCACCCCCCCTCTCAGTATTATTTCCAACAGAGAATATTTATGTCGGCAAAGGTTGTTCTCCTTCAGAACTAGAAATATATAACGCTCTTTTTCGCGAGTTCAGAGATGTCTTTGCTTGGTCATATGATGAAATGCCAGGCATTGACTCGAGCATCGTTGAACACGAAATTAAGATGTATCCAGATGTCAAACCGGTACGACAGCGGCTCAGGCAGGTGCACCCCAAGAAAGCCGCTGCCATTAAGGCAGAAGTTGAAAAACTTCTCCATGCTGGTATGCTCCCCCTAAGCTCATGCTCCTCCAGATCTGCAACAAATAACCAGAGATCCACCATGAAAGAGATAGAGACATATTGCAGCAGGTGGTTTTCTCCCAAATTGGGTTTCCACCTTACATTTAGAAACTTCTTTTACAATGATTTTGTACTGGTGCAGTCCTTTACCAGTACGCAGGCTGCAACCTGCAGAGAGCTACAACTCTCTCTCTTTCTCGTTTTCAAGTCTACTCCTGGAAGGGAGCTACAACCCCCTACTTCTTTTCATAAAGCATCAGATGATCAACAAGTACATAACAGATATAGACCACTACAGATATCAGATCAACAATAACAGAACTAACCCAGAACACCTTATCAACAGAGAAATTCAATCAACAGAACATCTTAAAACAGAGACGCCGTTTTTCCTTCTGTGGCCTGCGACCAGACGCAGTAAACCTTCTGCTACTCTGCGTCCACACGCAGATATCCTTCCGCTGCGCAGCGTGCCCACACACTTTTCCTTTAACTGTTCTGCGTTCTGTTGCTTCAGGGACGCACCCAAAGATACTATCGCGTCGCGTCTTTTGCTACAGAGACGCACCTGAACACACTATCGAGCCGCGTCTTTTGCTTCAGAGACGCACCTGAACCTTGATTGCTCTGTGTCCCCACGCAGATCTACAGTCACTGTGCTGCGTCCCAGACGCACCTGAACTTCGTCTGCCCTGCGTCCCCACGCAGATCTCCAGACTCTGTGCTGCGTCCCGGCGCGCTTTTCTTCCACTGAACCTACGTCCCCTCAGATATAAATGATATAAAGACTTCAGGACTAACCCAAACAGTAAGATCTACAGATCTGATCATGCGCCATAGAGATCACAGTCCATTAGAAGATTCGCCCTCTTAGATCTGGACTAGATCTCACCAAATAAGATATTCAACCAAAGACGATGCTCAATCCAAATGAACTCCTTTGCTTTATATAGGCAAGCTCCTTCCCAAAACATGGAACAATACCACGAGCCGACACCATAGAAACACAAAACCGTTGGCTAGATACCACACAAGAAACCCCCACATGCTTTTTCTCTGCCTTGAAATGTGTGCACTGGGTGGACGCACCCCCTGAACGGCTGGCCAGCGTCGCTGGACGCGGACCCTGCATGGTGTACCTGCGGGTACGCACCTCCTGAACTGGTTTCCTGCGTCCTTCTTAATTTTCAACAAACTGAGAGCCTTGCCACTGGAGTTGCCATCAAGTACAACATCTGTAACATACAGTCATACCAGAAAACATAATGCCAACATTCTCTACAACGTTTGTTTTAGTCGAGAAATTTATGGCTGTAGTCTCTTCAATATTGGATAAGTTTCGCTCGGAATCCACCGTATTTACAGTATTTGATAGGAATTCAAAAACTGAAGGGTGATAAAGGTCATCTTGAGTATCTTCTTCATATTCTGGAAGAAGGGAACGATGGTGGCAGTCATTCCATGGTGCCCCTTTAATCAACATTGATTGTAGGATTCCTTCGTCGGTTCCATGCACTCTCAACCAAGGATCTAAAGGGGTACCACATTCTCTAGACCTATCTACCCAAACGCTTGATGAGCGTTGATTTGGGTTCGCCTCCCATGCCTGAAACATTGATTGCTACAATATTTCTATTGGGCTTGGGGGCAAAACCATTGCATGATCCATGCTGATATCGTCTTCTGAGATCTTCGTGGAAGATATCATATTGCAGGTACCTATCGATGCTACTTCCGCCAAATCAATTGGAGGTGGAAGAGCGAAAGTTCCCATCAATATAGGATCTTTCAGTAGGCCTACTCCGATATTCTGAAGTGAATGGGGGCTTCCATGGATCATGGGAATGCTTCCTGTAACTTGTGAACCATTGGGGAGTAAGTTTTGTTGGTCGACGATCGTAATCCCCCCTTGAAAAGGGAATGCGATCTTTCTGAAATAGGTCGAAACAACAGCTGCCATGGCATATATCCATGGCCTTCCTAGTAGGATGTTGTAATCAAGATTCCCATCAATGACTTCAACATCTATTTCTACTGTCTTCCCCCCTAGTTCAACCTTCAAGTTATTTAGGATACCATATGGGGTATATGTCCTTCCGTCGAATGCTTTTAATGTCATTGAAGATCGCGACAAGGTTGGAGATCCTAAAGTTTTCCAGCAACTCATCGACATAATACATGTGGATGCCCCCTCATCATTAATTGTTCGATGAATAGTTTTGTTGAGGGCTTTCACCTGAATAAGGAAAGCTAGTTGAGCTGGTAACTGAGGATTGTATCCTTTATGGTCGAAGGATACAAGATTGGAATCCTTAGGATCAACCCCACCAATGGCCGATAACAAAGCCTGCCTTTGGGATGGACAATTTTGTAGTACTTCAAGAGTCGACATAGCAGATGGCGATTGTGCCAAATCTTCCACTATGTTATAATGTTGCGCTGCTCTGGCGCGAGGATTAAATGTCGACTTGTGTACTACTCCCTTTGGCGGTTTTATTGTTAATTCAGGAATGATGGGTGGTACAACTTCTGTCGAAGTTGTTGTCGAACTACTCGGTTGATCTTTACCTTTGTCTTTCGACAGCTGCGGATTCTCGTAACCTTTGTTCCTTGTCGAAATCAAAGCATCATTTTGTTGCTTGGAAATCGACAACATTAGCACTTGCGACGGGGAAGCATTTCCACTATCAACCAGATTTGTGCCTGGATTTGGAAACGGGTCAGTTAACACAGCTGAGGTTTGGGAACTCTTAAAGAATCTTTTAAGCTCAGCTTTGTATGGACATTCTTTCGTCCAGTGATTTTCGTCACATATCTGACACCCGAAAGGGGGTTTCCTATCTCCAGGAGGGTTTGAAGAAGATTTTCCAGGAGATGACTCTCCTTGTTTCTTCTTCTTCCCTTTGCTTTGTTTCTTCTTGCTTCCTAGTTGTTTGGTTTCTTTGCCCTTATCTGCTGATACGGCATTTACTTCCGAAGCAAGAATTTCGTCTTTTGCATTTTGATCTGAAATCTTACGGGCTTTCTTGGAGGCAGCCTTTGTCGATTTCGCGTTTGTCGTGCCAATCACGCCATCGGCGGCATGAGAGTCATTGTTTGATTTAGGAGGAGGAGGAATTGAGAATTCCGGCCTAGGGGCGTCAGGTATTTTGTCGTAGAGCGTGCCAGACTGAGTATAGACCAAGTCTAGATATTGCACACGAGCGATAACTTGCTCTTCTGTTACGACTCCCCCCTTCGCCACATCTTCCGTTATGGCAGGAAGTAACGACTTGATAAACCATTCAGCTAATAGCTGATCGGGAACGTACGTTTTTACCATCCTACGACGACGTCGCCACTCATGTATATGATCAGATATGTGAGTGGCCGTTGTCTGTTTGAAGTTGGTTAAGATTTCCGTTCCCGTTTCATACCTTATCGGTAATTGAAAATGGGTTAAGAAAGTCGTGGCTAAGGTGCTGAAATTGTCGAACGAAGCTTTAGGTAATTCAATATACCATTTTGCCGCTGGACCCATTAACGTCCTCTGGAAAAGGCGAAGCCTTATCGAATCATCGTTTAGGGTGTTTGATGAACACCACAGATGAAATGTCATCACGTGACTCGATGGGTCTTCACCTGGATTTCCATTAAATTTAGGAATGTCTGATGGAAGTTTGTGAGGAATCGCTGGCCACCAAGGGGTGTAAGCAATTGGATCGTTTGTTAACCGTTGTAAATTGGGTAACTCTAAAGTTGCCACGAATGGTAACTGTTGATTCAGGTTAGGTGAAGCATACCCAGGGTACGATGGAATTGCCTGAGCAGTTGGCCTCTGCATACCAGCATAATGTAGTTGATGCTGGTATGACTGATACGGTTGGTGGATTTGACCACTATAAAGTGGTTGATTTTGACCGTTTTGAATATACGGTTGTCCACTGTTCGCAAAGATCTGCTGCTCAGAACCTTGGTATAGTTGTTGGAATTGTGGTTGTTGGTATTGCACCAGCCATGGTTGTGAAGCCATGCTCTGTTGTGCTATACTAACTGTCGGACCAAGATGTGGGGTAATTGTACCCGTTTGGACCTGTGTCGTCCCACTAGTTGGCGATTGTGGTTGAGTCACAGGGTCAAGGGGTTGTTGCATTACAACCTGAGAAATCTGAGGTTGACATACAACAGGCATCGTTTGAACTTGTGACACTGTTACAATAGCTGGTGTTGTCGGGATGTTCGACATAGGTACACATTGTTGCATAGAATACACAACTCTTGGTTGTTGGGGTAGTATAGGTACCCAACCACTTGTCATAACTCCAGTATAACCTGAATACTGTTGAGAACTCCCGTATGGATATCCTCCCGGAGGGGGTAATCAAAGGGCATACTGCCCCCCATACGGTGGTAATCTGGAACTCAAGGGGATTGTCTGCCCTTGGGGACTGGATGGCCCAAATTGACCTCCAAATGGATCAATTTGTCGAGTCTCAACATAAGAGTTGCCGGATATTATTCCGGAGGAACAAACAAGAACGGACCACACTGTCGAAATAGTCCCTGGGTGGACTCCTTCTAGCGGTTGTGAGCTAGTCGGGACAGATGGTACGTCGGCAAACATTGTTGGAGTGACGGCAGGGAGTTCTGTTGTCGCTGTGTCATTCGACACAGTCCTAGATGTTGACGGTTGTTCAGACATTTTGAGTCTATCCACTAGATTGCCTAGCGATTCTACAGGAACTTCCACTGGTGGTAGACTAACTTCTGTTGTCGAAGGAAATAGAGTGACCCCGACTCCAAAATGTGTTGGAGTACTTGCTTGCGGATCTTCTACAATTTCCTCTATCGCAATCAAACCAGGTGGAAGGGGAAGACCGTCAGGTCCGTAAAATATTTCTGGTGTCAAAGAAGGGGTTGAATCGACAACGACAGATGTTTGAGGAGCAAGACTCTCTGAACCGGTTGCTGATGGAACTGGTTCAGTAACACAAGTGCTTACTCTCAGACTAGGATCAGTATCACTGTCCCTCTGTGGCTGTTGAACTTCTTCTGTAGAGGCAGGGTTTCTAGAAATGTTTGGAGTAACTGGAATCTCAGATGTTGTTGGAACACTTGTTCTAACTTTGATAGGAGATTTCGAACCGGTTAAACGAGTTCGCTTTGTCCGTACTGTTTTCGATTCCGGAGACAAAGACGGTTGACTCGTAAGCCTCCACGAACGACGGGGTTTCAATTGAATTTCTTCCACGATTGCGGATTACTCGATCAACCAAAATACAAAAGGGGAAAGTGTGTTTCCGAATTAAATGAATTTTTAGACGCTTTAGACACAACTTGCTTTTTCAATTTTGAAGAGTCGAGAAAAAGCTAAAGATGACTCTAGTCTCCTTCGATGTTTTAATGAGCCCGAAGTGACAAATGATCGGATGGACTTTTTCCGTTATAGAGTTTGAAAAGGCCAAAAGGAACTGCTCTGGAGTTCTAGGTAGAGGGTGTGCCAAACTTTTCGCAAAACCGCAGAATACTTTTTAGGGTACGGGCAATCAATCTTCCTGAATGCTGTGTTCAGTGCATTGCGATCAGTAGGGCGGCCGACACAGATTCCTATGGATAAAGGTTATATTCCTATAGGGGTCTCCCAATATATACGCGACGGTACGTGGGAGCACAATCCGTACTGGCACTTATCGTCTCTCAGGAGGAATCACCCAACCATCAGTGAGGCGACCAGTGACCAGGTTTTACGACGTCGGAACACGTCTCTAGCCTAGACCTCTATGTTGTGCGTTATGTTACAAAGCATTGTTAAGTTCATTCAATTTATTTTAGGTTGATCTTTCTTAGAATTTTGCCTTTTTGGATCACCACGAGATGTATGATACAATTCCTAAATGCAGTCTAAAGATGATAAGCAAGCTTTTATATCTTTTCAACAATGGAAATCCTAGCTACAAGGGGAAAAGAAAGACACCATATTTTCTCAAAGAGCATAGAGCACACTGTAATGCACTTTTTCCTAAATCAACATACAAACTGTCATAATGCAAATGCACATATGCATGTATTTGTTTTCACTTTCTTAATATTGATGCCTAAAAAGAAAGCCGTTGTACAAATTTGAATTCGATTTCAAGTGAAAAACACAAACAAGTTCCTTTTTTGAAATCAAAAAGACGATTACGACACTTTATGATTTACTTGTTTCGACACTTGAAATGCATAAATTCAAACCAAAAGACAAAAGTAAAAGCTAAATCAACTGTGAACAGCAAACAAACTCACTCCTAAGATCAAAACGACACTTACGACAGGTCTAGATCTAAGGGCGACAATATGACTAGTTTACGTTTGTAATGGGAAACTGCAAATGATGTAACAAATACACAAAGAACAAATACAGTTTCTTTATACAACCGAGGCGGAATTGAGTCAAAGAAAAGGGGTTTTAGATAGGTACACTGACTGATAACAGGCTGCAAAAAACAGAGATAAAACTAAGCAAAAGGAAGCAGGGAACCACAGCTGCACAAGGCAAAAACAGATCAGCGCACCCTCAACACAGAGAAACTGAATTTCAGCGCAGGTAGCCTTCACGGGACCTGCGTTGAAATGCAGAACCTCTTCACAGAGTCTGCGCTGAAACAGAAATGAGAGTTGTTTCTGGGTTCTGGGTTACGGTTTGCAATTTAATCTACAGTTTTTGGCCGGATAAAAGCTATCAATTAGGTACAATTAGGAGGATGATTTATAGGAGGACTAAGATCTATCACAAAGGGCTGTTAGAGCACTTGTGGATCAGCTGTTCAGATCATAAACAGGCCCAGTGAGTGGACTAGAGTAGCTGATCTCTACTTTGCATTTGTAAATGGCAAATGCAGTTCGATTCGGCACTCTTGAGTTTATGAAATGAATAGCAATAGAAACACAAATAAACTAACAAGATACTGTCCCCAGCGGAGTCGCCAATTTGTTGTTGGGAAAAGTATCCAATTCGGAATGCCCCTATCCCACTCTAAGAGGTGATAGTGCCTTAGCAACAAACAAGGAAAACTATCTGAGTATTCTTCTTTATGAGATGCAAATAGAGAAAGAAGGATGTAACTAACCGGTGTCTTCCGCTAGTTTGTCGATCCAATCGCTCTCTCTTTTGTTCGCTTCCCGCTGCCTGCTCTTTCACTGGTCCAGCTTCACCCAGTTCCTGCAAGATCGCAAGAGAGGAAAACTACACAAAAGACATAGATTCACATTCATAACTAGTTTAGGATAAGATATAAACTAAATATGCAGATACAACAAAACATCATTGAAATACAAGCATATAAGAGAAACTCAAATAGCTTTATTGATATGATAACAAGGTTCGAGAGGAGATACAACCAAGTGAGTCCTGATCCAGCATCTACCTCCCAGCAGAAGAATCCCTTCCTCTCCTCCAACAAAGCATAAATCACCCAATGTACTAATCTCAATCTCAAACCAACAGCAATTCTCTGCAAAGTACAAAATTCCAGCCTCCTGAACCTCTGGGTGAGAGATCCATATATAGATGTGAGCAGAGAGGATGAGTCAGCTCATGTTTTGACTTGTGGCTTCTCTCTGTCAGTTCTTGTTTCCACTTGGAGGTTGAGAACCTCTTACTCATCACTTGGTCGAATTCATTGAGGCAAGTGTCATTGAGGAAGATTCTGGAAGCTTCTAGGGTCTTTCCATCTCGTTGAATGAAATTGCCATTTCTCAATTCCCGCTCAGCGCACCCTGGTAGTGCTTCTACCTGCGTTGCAGTGCAACTAGCCAGTGTAACCTCTGCATTTCAACGCAGGCAGCTAGTGGAGCCATTGAATTGATCCTGATTTGACCATTTCTGAGTTGTTTTTGGTGGAGAACTTCTGGGAGAAGCTGTCTTTTGTTGACCTTGCTCCTTTAGGGGCAGGAACAACTCTTTTAGGGACTTTGGATCCCTTGGATTATGGACATTTCATGCTCAATGCTGTAAGGCACAAAAATGTCTATAACAGGAAGCCTACCAGGTTTGTTTGATTTTGGTTCTAATAGAATGTTGAAAATAGAAACAAGAAATGTTAAAAATAACATCAAGAAAAATCCTAATTTAATTTGAACTTGAATTAAATTAGGAGTTAAATTGTAATTCTAATTCTCATAGCAACTTGTAATAGTTAACTAAGTTGATTTGATGTAGTTGACTCATTTAATTCAAGTTTGGAATCTATATAGAGTCAGGTAGAGTAGATCCTAAATTCTAGGGGCCCAGGTTGATTTCTTTTGAGTTGTAATTATTTAATTCAGTTTAACTGAGTTAAACTAGTTCCAACTGATGGAGGAATTAGTGGGAGATCTAGTAATGGGGTGTAACCAACACTGCTTAACCATTAAACTAAAGATTCACTCATAATTAACTCATACATGTTAGGTGAGAGAAAGACCTAGTTGAGATTGTAGTTTAGGGATAGTGTACTATCAATTGTAAAATCATCTAAAATAAACAGATGGTGAATGCAATCAAAAGAAGGCCTAAAATAAATCATTCTTTAATAGTTAAACTCACTAGCCATTCGAATTTCTTTTAAAAGGAGGAATGAAGGCACAAGTTTCATCATCATTTTGATGAGCACGAGTTAGTGAGACCAAGCAATAGGAAGCACGAGTTTTTGCATGGAGCTTGTGAGAGAAGGTGTGACAAGAGAAGCTTGTGCACAAGTTGGTAGTGAGATAGATAGAGATAGTCCAAAGGTTTCTCAAGCTTCAGCAAAGCACTGTAATATTCTCATATTTTCTTATTAATGAAATATACAGATAGCAAGGGTTTTTAGTTGTGGATTTCCCTATAAAATTATTGTGTTATGTGTGATTGAATTATTTCTATTTTATGCTTCATGATTTCATTGATCATTTATTCTTTTCGCTGATGAGTAAAGTAGATTCAAGTCAATTGTTTTATCATATTACAATTTGTAGTTTAAATCTATAAGGAATTTCTACATGGTATGAGAGATTAAATCGCTATAGAAGAGGAGAATATGAGTTTGTCTTTTGTAGGAGAAATTGAATTTGTAGTATCATACTTCAAAGCCAGTAGGATTTTGTTCTATGGATTAAGACCCAAATATGCCCTTGAGGGTAGTACGAACTATATTTCTTGGAAGCACATGATGGAGATAGTGTTGGAAGACAATGGCTTAAGGAATTCATAGACAAAATTATTCCTAAGTCAGTTGTTGCTCAGGATCTGGCAGAGTGGAGAAAGTATGTGGACAAGGTGAGAAGGATTATCCTAGAAGGAGTTTAATATCATATTTTCTTGAACCTCCAGGGTAAGGAAACTCCATTTGAAATGTGGAAGGCCTTGACAGGCCTATTTCAAAACAACAATGACCACAGGAAGTTGGAACTGAAGCACAAGCTCAAAAAGATCAATATGGAGAAGGGAGACCCAATACCTAAGTACATGACCAAGTTCACCCAATGTCAACGTGAGCTTGGACGTGTTGGATTTATAGTTGTTGAAGACGATATAGTGAGCCTAGCACTTATTTTCCTTCCCAAGAGTTGGCATAGTTGTTGGCTTAGATGGGCCTACCCCAGGTTCAGAAGAATTATTTAGCCAAGAAAATCCCATAGCTACTAGCCCTTTTGGCAATAGCCCGCGAAGTGTGGACTGAGGCCTCACCCAAGGTAGCAGGCGAGGGTGCTGGAACTAGGTTTCCACACCCTTGGGGAGTCTAGATGTGGTCTAAGAGGTTCACGAGCCGTCCTGTAGCTTCGCACTGCGATAGATCCGCGCAGATCCAAATAATCTTAACTTTCTCTTACCGCGCTGATTACAGATCTAATTTATTCGATTAAGTATTATAACCTTGATCTATTTAGATAGGTCTTTAAGCAAACATTTACTTCTTTCATTTATTTTGCATATTAATATTAAACCTGATTCACAAGTACTCAATAAGCATATGCGCGTAGATCAAAACAGTTTCATTAACCATAAAAGAACAGGGTGCAATAGTTCAGAACTAACACAGAATTCAGAAGAAGATTATCTTTATTTCCACTTATCACCCTTACATCCAGATCTGCCCTTGAGCATCTAGATGGTAGTGGATGGTCATTTTGAAGATATAATCCACTACGCGCACTGCATATAACTGGGCATCTGGAAGTCTGTCTTCTAGATTTGTGGAGTCTTCGGTGGTCTCAATTTGGGACGGGTGATCTAGGCCTGCATTTAGACATCCCGGCTTGATGACGACCTCAAAGCCATACTCCTGGAATAATAGCAACCATCGACAGATATGCCCCCTCAACACAAGCTTATTCACGAGGTATTTTAACGCCGAGTGATCGGTATACATCTTAAAGTGACCTCCCAGTAGATAATGGAAAAATTTTTGAAGCGCATATACCATCACTAATCCCTTACACCTAGTAGTGGAATAGTTCTTCTCGGCTTTTGACAACCGGCAACTTGCGAATGCAATCAGGTGGTCAATTCCCTCTGCTCCTGGTTGTGTAAGTATTGCCCCTAAAGCAAGACATGACACGTTGACATGCACATGAAATTCGACGTCCCATTTTGGAAAGACCAATATAGGGGCCGATGCCATCTTTCCCTTAAGCATCTCTAGACTTTTGTTACATTCCTTGTTCTAGCAATAAGTAGCGTCCTTCTTCAGCAACTGTTCCATCGGAGCCATGATCTAGACGTAGCTTTTTATGAACTTTCAATAGTAGCTTATGTGCCCTAGTGTGGTGCGTAATTGCTTGACACTGTGCGGCACTTGCAGATTGAGTATGACGGTGATCTTCACCGGATCCACCATCAGGCCTTGCTTATAGACCACATGGCCTAGCAAGTTCCCGAACAGGACAAGGAAAGTACACTTCTTGAGATTCAACGCAATCTGGTGTCATCGGCAAGTATCCAACATTAACCGTAAGCTCGCCACATGCTTCTTGACTAGTCCAAACACAGTCCAGTCGTCCAGATAGCCCTCTAAAAACTTGTGTATAAATTCTTTGAATGCTGCGACCAATATTCATGAAAATATTTCTGATGCATTCTTCAGACCAAAGGGCATCACCGTGTACTAAAAGCAACCCCATTCGGTGGTGAATGTCATTTTACTCCTATCTTCTGGAGTGATCTTAATTTGGTGGTATCCTGAGAACACATTCATGAACGAGTAGGCTTCCTGCCCCCCCCCCCCCCCCCCCCACATTTTCCAGCACCTCATCCGTAAACAGTGTTGGAAATGGGTCGTTCACGTAGGCATCATTAAGCTTCCTGAGATCCACCCAGATCCAAATCTTGCCCTTCTGTTTCTTTTCCTGCACAACCATTGGACTTACCCAATCAGACTCCTCGACAGGCTCAATGATTCCTGCTGCTAGTATCTTGTCTAGTTCTTCACGGACCTTTGATTTATATTTTGGATTCAATCAATAGGGTCGCTGCTTAACTGGTTTCGTGTCTAGCTTCAATGTTATCTTCATCGCTCCCAAGTCCCCTAGGATCCCTTTTAGTTCCGTGATCTTTGCTGGAAACATGTCTCGATATTCACGGAACAATTAGATGCCTTTTCTACTGTATCATCCTCCTAATAGTCCCCAAGCATTGCATACTTCAGTTCTTCTTCGGTTCCTATATTGACCTTTTTTTTTTAACGGTGCCATCATATCATGATCTTCGATTTCGGGTCCGTGCACCTCGTGGCTTCCCTCTGATTCTGGAATATGGACATGCCTCATCATATTCTACCTCAACATTATAGCATGCGATGGTCTGGCTCAACTATCGTGACCAGTCGGGCTGCGCAAGTTCTTCTGGCTCTATTGGCATCTTGAAAATGGCCGCCTTTACCAACTAGAGTGCTTCATCTACAAGATCCATCCATTGACCTCCAACGAGGAATGTCACTAAGAACCCTTCGTGCAAGATATCCCACTTGCTTGTGTCATGCCGGAGCTCTGCTTCAGTATACCAATTTTTGGGAATGATATCCAGGGCGTGATAAAATAAGTGCACCCATTCTGGCTGAGGTTCCTCTATGTAGGCTTTGGTCCCTCTGGTAAGGTGCATGCGCGGGTCATCACGTCCATTGTATTTCTATATTATGCATACTTCCAGGTTCCCAAATCTGATATTCATCATATGCCCACAGGTGCGCCAATCTTCGAACGTTCCTTCATGTGTGCCCCAACATCGTGCAGGCTTCGCGCACAGTGCCCATTTCATCACATCAAACTATTGGTGCTCTGGTACTGCAATTTCAAATTTGGTCAAAAATTCATCTACCATCATCAACCCATCATACTTTGGTAATTCATGATCATGGGCCTTTACAGAGTACAGTGACTTTGTCACCATGTTGTAGTGTAACGTGGTTACTCCGTTCAACCGATTACACCACCGTTCGTCTTCCTCATTTGAATCATCAGTGCTAGATTCTCCATCCCCTCATGATATTCTGTTATCCTCAAATGTCTTGGCCCATCCTCGCCCCTAGGCAGTCATTTTGTAACTACAATCTTCATCATCATCGTTGTGCACCAATTCGAGGTAGCATGGTCCTTCAACCGTATCTAGCGGAATAATGATGCGGAGCGCCTTTGTGTCAAATATCATTGTCCTCTTCTTTAGATTAATAAATCCGTTCATATGGTGGCCCAATCTATTCCTAACAGTGCTGGATAGGGCGTATTTTCATCCATGAGCTCAATAACTTCAAAATCCGTGCGGGTACTGGCTCCATCAAGGTCTACCATCACTCCTTGCAACCTTCCAATGGGTAGCACTTTCTGTTGATTTGCCATCCACAATTGGATAGGGGACCATTGTAGTGTAGGATTACCCATGTGCTCCCATGTCTATTTTGGCAATACGTTGGCATCTAAGCCCAAATCCAAAATGACCTGCTCCATCTCATAATGGTCGATCTGTGCTATTAACTGGATTTCCCTTCTAGTCGACGATGCATGTCTTCCCAATTTTCGAATGATGCGAAGCTCATTCCACCCTGTGCACCTATATATCAACTCCTGTAAGCCTTTAACCACATTGTTGTCGTGAAGCAATTTTATACATGTCTCTAAAAAGGTAGTTATCATCGAGGGATCCTTGTCTGTCTCAGGCTGATCCCTATTACCTGGGGTAGAGACCTCTGCGAAGCTCCCCCGAGCTTCCCGATACATCCCCTTATCACCTCCTAGGTTCTTTCCATTCGCTCCTGTGGCCGTGCCACTCCTCAACACCATGTTGACCTTGGGATCTTCCTCGTAGGGTTCGGACCTCATCATCTACACATTCTGGGTCGTTGCTGGTTGCGCTGCCCTCTTTTCCCAATTCTGTTCTATCAACGAAGGACAGTCTAGCAGCTCATGATTGAATTGCTCACAATAGCTACATGCAATTCTAGTTGGGTTGGTACAATCCATGCGTAATGTCATGGTCCTCCACAATTGGAACAGATTAAATGCTCGTGACCCCTTCCTGGTCCCATTTTGCCCCATCCTCGAATATGCCCTTGGAACCCATCGCACACAATCACCACGGCTGGATACTAACTTTGTGCCTCCGTCTGCATTCTATAGGCAGATGACTGATCCATCGGCATTTGATAGCTGCGACAATCCTTTTCTTCGTGGCCCATTGATCTACAAAAGTTGCAAAAGAGCCACTAGGGGATCTGGTTGTATTTTGGTAATAGATGACAGTTATCAGTGTTGTTCTTTCCTCCCACCTAACAGATTGCGCACTAGAGTAGGGTGGTTGTGCTCGGCCCTACCTATGCCTTTGGTTGCAATGGTGTTGGTCCCCATGTTACCACAAAATTCACCAAGACCAGACAGTGATCTTTATCATGTCCCTGGCTCTTACACCTTACACACCATACTTCCTCCCAGACCTCTGAGCGCAGTGTCTGTTCTTGTTTTAACTTCTGCATTTCCAAGCATAAATTTTGGACCTGCACTTGAATTTGCTAAACTCCCAACCCTAGGTCTCGTATCGGGGTTTCGTGCAGCCGCATTGCTGCCTCCAGTGCTTTAGCTTGGGTTGAGATCTTTTGTTGTAACAAAGCTTACTTTAGATATGGCATTAATGATGCAACGAACCAAGCGCAGTGTTGTTCATATGTCAATGTCATGTTGGCCTCGTGGATAGCACTTTTCAACCTTTGATCCAAATCCCATAGAGTTTCACCTAGCATCATTACAATCTCTTTGAATCCTACGACCGACTGTTTTCCTGACTTTAGCCGGCTAAATTCCTTTTTTAATTTGGTCTAGATTTCCGCTACCCCCCCTATTAGGTTACTTCTTGAATACTTCATGTACCATGTTAGTGCTTGGTCCTACAGTGTGCTGAGTAAGGTAGCTTTCCTGATATTATCATCCGCAATTTGTTGTGCATTCCATACTGATGTTACCACAAACCAGAACTATTCTGGGCCTTCGTCTCCTGCTCCCTTGAATACCGGTAATTGAATTGTGCTTTCCATAGTTACCCTTTATCTATTACCGCCCCTGATTCCTTCGATCCGTCAACGTTTTTCTCTCCGCGTTCCACACCAGATACCCCTTAGGCAGATCCCAGTCTCAGGAACGGAACATTTGTTGGCATATATGGGCCTGCCCTAGGTTTGGAAGAATTATTTAGCCAAACAAATCCCGTAGCTACCGACCCTTTCAGCAACAATCCGCGAAGCGCGGACTGAGGTCTCACCCGAGGTAGGAGGGGAGGGTACTAGAACCAGGTTTTTGCACCCTTGGGATGTCTAGATGTGGTCTGAGAGGTTCGCACGCCGTCCTATAGCTTTGTGTTGCACTACATCCATGCAGATCCAGATACTCTTAACTTTCTCTTACTGCGTTGACTACATATCTAATTTATTCGTTTAAGTATTATAACCCAAATCTATTTAGAGAGGTCTTTAAGCAAACATTTACTTCTTTCATTTAGTTTTCATATTAAGATTAAACCCGATTCACAAGTACTCAATAAGAATATGCACGCAGAACAAAACAGTTTCATTAACCATAAAAGAACAGAGGCGCGATAGTTCAGAATTAACACAGAATTCAGAAGAAACTTATCCTTATTTCCACTTATCACCCTTACATCCAGATCTTCCCTATGCACTCAGCTGTAGTGGTCCATGCACATAGCTATAGACTCTTCTGGGCCTTTGTGCACATAGCTGCAAAGCATGTATCCTCTACCCAAGCCCCGACTCGCACTTACAGACGCTCTCAGAATGCTCTTCTCAGACACCCATTACATTTCAAATCTCCAAAATCATACCAAACTCTTAGCTACCCTAGCCATAGAGCCTTGCTCTATTTATACCTTTCCATGGACCGCGATCCATAGGCAGGCCGACTCGACCTACATTTATTTACATTATTTTTGGGTGGACTACCCTTTTGACTCAACCTTTTACATTTCACGCTCTGCATACTTTGGAGTTTTTACAATCGTTTAATCCTAATTTCTATGCTTCTTGTCCCAAAACTGTTACGCGGGACCTCCGCTACCCAACAATAGCTACTAGGACTCAATTAATGGGAAGGAGAATCTACCAGAGTGGGAGTTGTTGTGGTCTGACTTGGTACAAGAAGAGATTCGTGGAACACCAGATGTGGCACCTCATACAAAGAAGTGGAAGAGGAATTTGTGTTAGTCAGCCCAAAACATAAATCCAAGGGAAATAAGTTGCAAGGTGAGGACCGAGGCAAGAAGAAGGACTTGTTGAGCATCAAGTGTTTTAACTGTCCCGAGTTTGGGCACTATGCCATGAAATTCCCGTAGAGGAAAGCAAGAAAGAAAGAGCTTGCAGTAGAAGCAGTAGGTGAAGCTCTAGCTTCACAATTCGTACTTGATTTCACTTCCATTACATGCATGGAAAACATTGTAATGGGAATCATGTGGTATTTTGGCAGCAGTGACTCATTCCATATGATAGGGAATATAGATCTATTCCTTGACTTGGAGGAGAAAGACCTCAAGCATAACATAGAGTTCAGAGATGATGGGAGGTATAACGCGACCGAAATCGATACAATTACTTTTCACAAGGAGTTTGGATCCCCTCTTAGACTCATAGATATGATGTATGTTCCAAGACTAAAGAAGAATATTAGTTTTGTCATGGTATTGAAAGACCATAGTTACGATGTGATATTTGGCAAAGGAAATGTTTTCCTTAGACACATCATCACAGAACAGGTGAAACAAAATGGTGTGCGAGTCAATAACTTGTATGCACTTGAGGTACAAGATGCATGAAAAGAATTGAGGAACAAGGAAAAGGTTAGAGACTTGGTGTTTGAGAGGGAGCTTGAATTACCTCTCAACATGCAGCCTTAGCAAATTATGGAGTAACCACAATTGGAGAAGTAGAGAGGAGAATGAGTGGAGACATCCACTCAAGCAAAGATCTATAGTAGGGGGGAATTTCAAGCCAAGTGGGTAGAGCGAGCACATGAAACCATACCTCTAGGTGAGAGGTGGGGTGATGTGAATCAATAGTCCCAAGAGTGCAGAAATTTGGACAGGATCCATTGAGGTGTTTTCTGTCTCATAAATCATTACCTTGCTACATGGGCCCACAATATTCAGTAGTGGGAGGATTAGTGTTAATCATATATTGAGGAGTGCATAGAAGTGTTGAAAACAGAGCAAGTGGCTCAGTACCAATGTCAGCAGCAACAGAGTTTCCTAGTAGAAAGGTGCAGACACAATTGATTCAGTTTGGATTCTTTTTGGTTGCAAATGTTGTGGTAGCAACAACAACAGTGAAAAGTGTTGCATGCAGAACATTCCAAAGGTACCAGATTGGGATAGAGTTGAATTCCTATCTTGTTGAGAGGGAGTGTTAAAAATAACAATAAGAAATGTTAAAAATAACATCAAGAAAAATCCTAATTTAATTTGTCCTTGAATTAAATTAGGAATTGAATTCTAATTCTAATTTTCATAACAACTTGTAATAGTTAAATAAGTTAATTTAACTTAGTTGACTCAATTAAATCAAGTTGGGAGTCTTTCTAGAGTCATGTAGAGTGGTTCCTAAATTTTAAGGGCCCAAGTTGAGTTCTTTTGAGTTGTAATTATTTAATTCAGTTTAACTTAGTTAATTCAGTTAACTTGGTTCCGACTGATGGAGGATATAGTGGGAGATCCAGTAGTGGGGTGAAGCCTAGTGGGGCGTAACCAGCACTGCTCAACCAGTGAACTGAAGATTCACTCATAGTTAACTCATACACATCAGATCAGAGAAAGACCGAGTTGAGATTGGATTTCAGGGACAATGTACTATCAGTTGTAAAATCATCTAAATTAAATAGATGGTGCATGCAATTAGAAGAAGGCCTAAAATAAATCATTCCTTAATTAGAAAACTCACTAATTTAACCATTTGAATTACCTTTAAAAGGAGGAATGAAGGCACAAGTTTAAGCATTTTTTTTGTGAGCATGAGTTGGTGAGACCAAGAAATAGGAAGCACAAGTTTGTGTGTGGAGCTTTTGAGAGAAAGGTGTGACAAGAGAAGCTTGTGCACAAGTTGGTAGTGAGATAGATAGAGATAGGGCAAAGGTTACTCAGGCTTGAGAAAAGAAATGCAATATTCTTATATTTTCTTATTAATGGAATATACAGATAGCAGGGGTTTTTAGTTGTGGCTTTCCTTAGAAAATTATTGTGTTATGTGTGATTGAACTATTTCTATTTAATGCTTCTTGATTTCATTGATCATTTATTGCTTCTATTGATGAGTAGAGTAGATTCAAGTCAATT
Organism: Pinus tabuliformis; assembly: GCA_031772625.1. NCBI lineage: Eukaryota > Viridiplantae > Streptophyta > Pinopsida > Pinales > Pinaceae > Pinus > Pinus tabuliformis. Next base: position 433,726,034 of record CM062812.1, on the reverse strand, counting down.
TTTTAGCATATTACAATCTTTAGTTTGAATCTATACAAAATTTCTACATCGAAAAGGTAAGGTGGCAGGTTGGTTAAGGTTAGTTTTATGGCACATCATTTTTCATCTAACAATCACCTTGAATCCTTTGTGCAATCTATTCAAGTTCTTATATTTTCTTTTGCACATTATTATATATCGGTTTTAATCGCTCTTATCTTTGTGTTTGCATGTTGGGAGTAGTTACAGTGGTTACATTGGAAATTTCATTACACTTAGCCCTGACCTTCTAGTTGGTTAGATTAGGAGTAGGTCTAGATGCATTTTAGTGTCCCTTATACATTCATCCTACATTTTCTCTCTTTATTCCTTTTTTTCTCACTTATGTCTCACATATCTCTTTTTAGCTTAGTTTTCCTTTTTCTTTGTCCTTTTGGTCTTGTTTCCTTGTGTTTTGTTGTATTTTCTTTTATGTTTTAATTCATAAGACCCTACATGAAAGATGCTCCTTTTGGCTCAAAAGAAAATGTGGAAAAGCTTTCAAAGGCAGTTGTGATGATGAACAATGCTTGGTTAATCAGTTACCTCTTTTGTATTTGGGTTTACATATCTTTTAAAGTCAATGATGTTTGAATGGAAAATATGATTTGTTACAGATAGAAAGCCTTTGAACAAATTACAAAGCTCGTATCTTTATTAGGATATTCATTTTGACTCAGTCTTGCATTAAATGGTGTCCTAACTAGTCGACTATACCGATTAGAGAAGGGAAAGGAGAAAACTCTAAACAAGCACATTAACTTTAGTTATCTTTCAAATTACTTAAGCAAGGAACAACCTCTCTTGCAAATGAAATAAGTCGAGATTCCTCTTGCACCGGTGTTACAAATGTTTAATAAATTTTTCAAGCATATCTTTAAGAAATTAAATAAATGGGTGAAGAAGAGAAAGACTTCCTACATAGAAAGGTGAAGCAAGCAACTTCGTCGAGGTACTGAATAGGCCTACTGACAGTGTAGCGATGTATCAGAGAAATTTTGAGGTCTAAAATAGCTTCCTAAGAAATATTATAAAATAATAGTGGAAATAATAAAATAAGATTAGATTACATCATCAAATTTTAGAGGGAAAAAAGAAAAAACTACTTTTTCAACTCGTATTTTCAACTTATCTACCTACAGATTTACTCAAATTTTGATTGGGTGCACTTGTTGGATGCATAATTTAATTCCTCATCCAAGGAGTACCCATGTTGCATACTTTCAATAGGCCTTGCTACACAAAAAATGAGAAATACATTGAAAAACATGATTGCAATCGCATCTTTCATGTAGCAAGGTCCATCAAAATTATGCAACATGGGTGCTCCTTGGATTAGTAATTAAATTTGGCATCCAAGGAGTACTCCAACTCCAAATTTGAGTAAAAATGTAGGGAGATAAGTTGATAAAGTAGTTTTTTTATTTTATTTTTTTATTTTTTAACTTTTTACTCAAAAAATGGTGAATCATCCCCCAGGGTTGAAATCATCATCTTGAATCATATTGGTTCTTATAAATCTTATTTTGGTTCTACATTTTTGTTTTTAGGCCTATTTTTTACCTCAAAATTTCTCTAATACTTTTGTTTCCTTGAGGTGACTCCATTAAGGCACTGAACAATCTCATTGGCAACAGAGCAACACCGACGAATGTGCTTAATTTTGATTATCAAAAGCTCGGTACACTTAATATCCTTCTCCCCTATCGAAAAATTTGAGGTGTGACTAGTCTTGTAAATGTATTTGAAGTTTGGGAAGGAAAAGAAGAGACCATATCTTTAACTAGGATAAGTGGCAAAGTTGGGGCAATCTACATGGTGAATAAGTACTTCCTGAAAGACTGAGTCCTTGCAATTAAAGATAAAACCTAAATCGAGAAGCTAGAGTTATACCAGTGTGTCACCAAGTGTTGATGCTACAATCAAAACCCTCCCAAAATTTTCCTACACTTGAATTGTCGAGCCTACAGAGGATCTTACGATCTATCGTTCTATGGTCACTTCACGGTCGATATATGTTTTTCAAAGTGTTTATGTCTTCTTCTTAGTTTCTAAGTGTCAAGGTCACTTGCTCACGCATGCTTAGTCCTTGATGAATTCATAAGGGCACTTCCTTTATGAAATCTTGAACAGGCATAGCATAGTCCATCAAGATAGTGTATGGTGCAACTCATGTTGACAGACAGTGCACACTTTCCAATGACAGTCTTCCTCACTTTGTTTGCAATTGTACTTTTGTTTTTGTTATTTTTCCCAACTATTGCTTTTGCACACCTTTGCTTTCATAAGTATTGCTTACAAATTCATGACTATCATTTTTTCTTGGTTTCACTTTAACAAGTGGAATTTTCATGTTATCTTTGCTATAGCATGTGTTGCTTTGAATTTATTTAACTTTTGTAAGTGTCATTTTCACATTTTCTCACTCTTGTATGTGTCACACCTTTGCACAACACTAGAGGTATTTCTAATGCACTCTTCCACATTATATGGTCCTATACATCACAAGGATGTTCTCTAGACACATTCCTATAACTTAGCTCACTTTTTCGTTGCAGTCGCCCCTTGTGTTACAACTTGTGTTCTAAGTATCATAATATGGTGTTTCAACTATCACACTTAGAAATAAGTGTCACTTTGTTGTCATTTAAAGGTGTGATTGTGGTTCATGCATCATGTGCATTGTCCTAGCTTGTATTGATGGAATTCATGTGTGTGATCCATGTTTGAGCCTTGTTCAAATGCTTTTCCTTCTATTATTCTACTAGCCCCACACTTAGCCATTTTGGAGCTCTTCTTGGTCCTCCTACCTAGTGCAAGTTATGAAAGCTTCAATCCTTCACCAAGTGTTGAGCACTTCTTATTCATGAGCCTCATTAATTAGATCTCTTCCTCCCAAACTTGTGCACTGAGTCCTCTTTAAGGTTAGCTCCTTCAAAGCATAGTCACGTAAGCCTTCTTGCTTAGATAGACTCACTGCACTGAGTTTTGATAAATTATGCCTTGTAGGGTGCATGGAGAATTTCTAGTGGCCCTCTGCAAATCAGACTATGTCATACAAGGTCTCTTGCCTTTGACAGTGCATTAAGCCTCTCTCTAGGAAAAGTGACTTTACTTTTGCTGCCTACCTTAACTAACTATGCAATTTTCTCTTCATTGAGCCTTATTGAGCGTAAGGAACATTTCTAGTGGACAAAAAACCACTGTAGAATCAAAATGCACTAGCATAGGGTGTAGGGTGCATCTCTAGTGGAAATTCATCTACTATAGAAGAAAAATGTGCTAGCCTGGAAGCCTCCCTCTCAAGTACAGTGCATGGTGAAATTATAGTGTGTAGTCATAACTTTATTTCTTATTACAACCCCTCACTATACCCAACACTTTCTCTACGTGCCTCCCTAGGCACAATTCATAGTTCCAATGGAAAGTTAGTCATGGCTAAAGAAAATTATTCCCTCCCTTAAGCATGCCTCTCAATTGTAGCACATGGCACACTTTTAGTAAGTAAGCCATCAACCCTTGTCCACTAGACTCCCTCATTGTGCCAAGACTGAGTCTTTGCCTACCTATTGAGCACATGACATGTTTCTAGTCCATATTCAGGGCCTCCCTTAGTCACTATGAAGCTAGACTATACTCTCACTATCTCTTTCTCCTTTGAGCCTAGCACATGCGCAGTTTCAGTTAGAAAGCTCATCTCACTGTCTCTTACACTTTCCCACTGCACTAGACCCTAAAGAGCCCCTCCTCATAGCACATGGTGAATTTTTAGTGAGTAGTAATGCTCTCCTCAACCACTTTTGAGCTCAATTGTGCATCCTCATCAATTCTTTCCTTTTCTTTCCTCACACGGGCCTATCACAAGCAACTCCTTCTACATGATTTCAATATTGATCTTGCCTTTTCACGAGTGAACATCATTGGAAGGTGTACCTCCTCAACAGGGCAAGGTGATTCCCAAGGAAGATGTCAAGGCGAAAATACAAAGAAGCACTTGTAGAGAAGGAGCACAAAGATGAACCATCATGAAGATGAAGCAGATATCGAAACATGACAGAATGAAGACATTGGATGATAACTAAGAATGTCCTGATGTGAATCCATGACCCTTTGGAGGGTGAAGATGGAGTATAGATGAGATCCATCATCCAAAATGTAAGAAATAATAGCAAAGAGAGCATCTTAGCATTGCCACATATCATGAAGTTCCATGTCATCATTTCCAAGTTATGGCTAATACAAGTGTCATCATAATATCATGTTCAATGTGTCTTTCCACATCCTTTATGGATGTAATGATGTATTATCGAAGGAAAATTACAAAATTTAAATGTGTGAAAGTCTAAGAGTCACATGTGGAATATTGATCCAAATGGAATGTTTATAGCACCATTGCGTAGCGCTCGTCACTGCATTTCCAATGGCACAAATGATATGTCAAATGGGTGTTGTATTAAAACATTATTGTGTTCTAGTCATTATGGGAAACATGCAAAATTGTGTTCAACTTTGCCCAGTCATTAGTATGTACTACGGATGTGGCATACTGACTGGGCCTGCTGAGTTGGCACATGACTAGGTCTCAAAACAGCCAATGGTAGCTCACCATGTGGCAGGTTCTAGGTGTTGAGTTGGCGAAATTCTATTTGGTGGAGTTCTTGGTGAGTGGACCAACCGAAGGCCACCAAGTGGTCCAACTAGAAGTTGCCACATGGCACCTCGGTGGCCACCAAAATTGGTTGGACATTCAAATTTGCAGCCCAAAGGTTTGAACACTCGACCTCCCTCCTACAAGCACCAGGACTTACCATTGGACAAAGGGAAATTCATGTTAAGCCCCTTTGCAAAAACTTTATTTAAATCCTAAGTGGGCAAAGTATGGTGCTAAGGGATGAGGGCCAGCCCTAGCCCTAGTCATCGTGCCCATACGAACCAGGAGCAGGACTAGTGGCCAGGGCTTAGCCCCGCCCCCCCAACCTTAACGATTTTCCCATGCGATCACAAGCTAGGACCAAGGGTTGATTTAGAGGGAGCTAAACCATGGGGGCCAACCCCAGGTCACGTGGAGGGTCCATATGACCAGGAGGACGTGCACAGGTGTAATTAGAAAATTTAATGAGCCCACAAGTTGCGCTGGGATTCTGCCAATTTGATGCTCTCTTAGTGAAAATAGAGTGAAATTGTAGGGTGGTTAGCCGAACTTGGAAAGTTAGTGTTTGTTGTGCTAAATTCCAATTCAGAATAGTAAACAAAGTGCTTGAGAATTATGAGGTAAATTGCAAGTTTACATGAGTTTTTTTATGTGTTTTTATGTAAATTTCACGAGAAAATTAACATATGTAAAACGTTGAACATTAGCATATGAATAATACCCTCAGCAATTGATAAAGGAGTTCACCCCTCCTAGGCTATGTCTCCTTGGTCCAACCTCCAATGGCTTGATCTAATCTCATTATGCTCAAAAATAGTTCAACGATAAAGAGTACATAAAGTTTGTTGATCAAATGAGTGGCTAGTTTCCCATTCAAGGAAACATTCTCTTGCAAAGAACTCTCACTCTAAAGACATGACAACCTACAGTTAGTCATGAAACAATCAACAAGAAAAGGGTTCTCAAATCAAGACCCCATACTCCATCTAACAATGAGCATAACAAGTACAACAATTCACTTGAAGTACTAAAAGAGAGCTTTCCTCAAAGACACAATGAGAAAAGAGAAACATGAGCTACACCATAGATGTCTCAGCTGCTGCAGAAAACATATGAAGGCTGGAAAACCCCTACAAGGTCCTCTCCATCTCAAAATCCTTTAAAAACTGATTCAACCCAGTGGTTGATCCTAGCACCCATAGTCTCAAACCTACAAAAAAAAATAGTTCCATAAAAACACAAAAAAAACACTAATTTACCTTTACTAATTTATGGAAAAACACTAATTTATGCAAAAAAAAACCTAGATTGGCCCTTGGTTCCTGGTCTATGTTGACAAAGAAGAATGGTCTTCGAGGGATTTACAACCGGAATTGGTACCATCTTGGTTTCTAAAACAAAAGGGGAACATGAAATGCAAGACTTCTCCAAAGAGAGATGAACAAGTTGAAGAAGAGACTAAGACAAGTTCTTCTTGCCATTCAAATTCTCCATGCTAGGCTCATAAGCCAAAGGACAACCATAAGAGGTATAAGCATCCTAATTATTAAAAGGCTTTTGATTATTATAAAAAACATAATGATTTGAATAACATGTTGTGGAATGTTTTTCCATGCAATTTTTGTCATGCACCTAACCATTGTGTAGCTAAGTGCCACAAAAGGAAAGAACTAGTCAAGGAGATGAATATGTCAATTGGAATTGAGACCAAGAAGTTAAATTATCGTCAAAGTTTAAAGACATTTGTGCCAAGAAAATATCAAAAAAAAAAATTGCACTTATTGCAGCATAAGTGGGAATTGGATTGAAAAGTGTTGGAAGTTTCATCCACATCTTCATCCAAAGAAGGACAAACAAGTAATGCAAGCACCTGAAGAGAAAGAAACAAAGGAAAAAGTGGTGCAAGTTGCGACCAGTCATGAAGCGAATCAAGAAGAAGAACAAGTTCAAGTAGAGGGTTCATTCACTTCGTTGGGTAAGAAAAGGGCAGACTACTTGTCCAACTGAATATTGTAAATCTCTTTGTAAATCACATGTTGTTTTTCCCCACAGTTGGGCATTTTGTAAATTGATGCATGTATAAATTACTATTTTTCAACATAGAGTTTCTTTTGACTATAGATAAGTCAAATAAAGTTTGGGGACATTTGTAATGAGTCTGAATTTTGTCTATAAGACTTTTGGATACCAAAAGTCCTTTTTGTTGGCAGTCTTGTTCCAAAGAGACCCTAAAAGGCTCAAAATTTTACTGTCACAAAATTCATTCTTGATAGCACCATTGTGTAGTGCTCGTTGCTTTGATACGAACTTGATCTAAATGGGAAAATTACTTTTTTCTGTGATAAATTCTAATTCAGAATAGTAAACAAAGTGCTTGAGGATTATGAGGTAAATTGCAAGTTTTACATGAGCAAATTAACATAAGTAAAACACTAAACAATAGCATAACAACAATAAACTTAGCAACTGATAAAGGATTTCACCCCTCATAGGCTATGTATCCTTGGTCCAGCTTCTAATGGCTTCATCCAATCACACTATGCTCAAAATACTTCAGTGATAAAGAGTACATAAAGTGTGCTGACCAAAAGAGTGGATAGTTTCCCCTTCAAGGAAACATTCTTCTACAAATAACTCTCACTCTAAAAACATAAAAACCTACAGTTAGTCATGAAACAATAAGCAAGAAAAGGGTTATAAAATGAGGAACACTCCTGGGGTACATCTTTGGGCTAGTCAACATGACCAGACCACTGATATATTCAGTATAAATGGATTACATAAAAGTTTGTTGAAAATACATATGTAGGTATTCCTTGTACAAGATAATTCTCTCCTTATAATGGGCCCTAGAATTGAGCACAACAAACACTAAGCCAAGGTAATTTGTTTAAATGTTTTGAGCCTTTTAGGATCCATTTGGATCACGATTTTGGCAAAAAATGACTTTTGGTCTCCAAAAATCCTATAGACGGAGTTGAGACTCATTACAGAATTTAATGAAACTTTATTGGACTTATCTACGATCAAAAGAAACACTATGTCGAAAAATAGTGATTTATACATGAAGAAATATGAAAGAGTTGAAGAGCATCTTTTCCCTCAGTCGAAAGATGAGGAAAATGGTAATCATTTACATGTAGTTTCTTTACATAAAAATGTTGATTTAAGCTCTTTTGCAACCTTTGAGAAGAATAGCAAAGGTATAGGAACAATGCTCTTGTCCAAGATGGGTTACATGGGAGGAGTCCCTGGAGTGAAGAATCAGGGGATTGTCCATCAAATTAAGGCAAAGGAGAGACCTTGATATGAAGGTTTGGGCTATGCTGAAAAGGAAGAATGGTCTTCCAGCGATAGATCTTGGGTATCTTGTTCTTTTTGTCATAAGAGAGGACATGAGGAGGAAAATTGTTGGGATTTTCATCCGAATTGGTACCAACATTGTTTCTAAAGAAAAAGGAGGACATGAAATGAAAGACTTCTACAAAGAGAGATGAGTAAGTTGAAGGAGAGACTAAGACAAGTTCTTGTCACCATTCAAGTTCTCCTCGTCAGGCCCATAAGACAAAGGACAACCATAAGAGGTATAAGTGTCCTGATTATTCAAAGGCTTTTAATGATTACAAACAACATTATAATTTGAATAACATGTTGTTGAATTTTTGTCCTTGCACTTTTTTTCATGCACCTAACCATTGTGTAGATAAGTGCCACAAAAAGAAAGCATAAGTCAAGAAGATGAATATGTCAATTTGAATTGAGACCAAGAAGGGAAACTCTCATCCAAGTTAAAAGACATTTGTGCCAAGAAAAGCTCACAAAAAATTTTGCACTCATTGTAACATAAGTGGGCATTGGATTGAAAAGTGTTGGAAGTTTCATCCACATCTTCATCGAAAGAAGGACAAATAGGTAATGCAAGCACCTAAAGAGGAAGCGACAAAGGAAAAAGTGGCTCAAGTTGCGACCATCCATGAAGCGACTCAAGAAGAAGAACAAGTTCAAGTAGAGGATTCATTCACCTGGTTGGGTAAGAAATGAACAGACTACTTGTCCAATTGAATAGTATAAATATATTTGTAAATCACATGTCATTTTTCCCCACAGTTGGGCATTTTGTAAAGTGATGCATGTATAAATCACTATTATGCAACATAGTGTTTCCTTTGACTGTATATAAGTCAAATAAAGTTTGGGTACTTTCTGTAATGATTCTGAATTATGTCTATAAGACCTTTGGAGACCAAAATTCATTTGTGGGGAGGCATGATCCAAATGGATCCTAAAAGGTTCAAAATTTTACTGTCTCAAAATTCATTTTTGATAGCACCATTGTGTAGTTCTCATCTCCATGATTCCAACGGCACAAACAACACTTCAAACGCACATTGTATGAAAACATTATTGCATTCTGATCATTTTGGAAAACAGGCAAAAGAAATTTATGCAAGGTTTCATAGTCAGCAGTCGATACTGCTAACGTGGCATGCTAACTAGACCTACTGATAGGGTAGTTATTGGGCTCAGGGGACCAATTACCACTCGACACGTGGCAGCTGACTATGTGCAAGGAGGCTGACTTTCATTGTTAACTGGGTTCAAGTGGACCAACCAAAGGCTGCCACATGGCACCTTGGTGGCCACTAAAAATTTTTGAAGGTCAGAATGTCACCCTAGGGATTCGAACTTGAAACCTTGCAGAATTAACCAATAATCTTACCAACCATGCTATAAATCATTTCTTATTAACCATGTAATACAAGTTTTATTTAAGAAGGGCACATTCCGCATAAGCTCTGTCCCATGAAACCTTAGCACCACAACGCATATGACCATAGGCCCAGAACTGAGAGCTAAGCCATAAGGACCAACCCAGGGTCATATGACCCCGATATGACTGAGGGCATGGAGGAGACAAGGGCTAGACAAAGGCCCCAAAACTCATTATTGCACCAATTTTTTGCTCTGTTGGTAGAAAATAGGGAAAAATTGTAGGGAAGTTAGCCGGACTTGGAGAATTTGTGGGTAAACTAGTAGAAAAACATGTGAAGCTCATAACTTCTTCATTTTTTATCCAAATGGAGCTCAGAAAGAGGTAGCTTAGAAATTTTTGGGTATTTTGAAGCTAATGGAACATGTTTCAAATCCATTGGAGAACTTATGAAGATACTTTTTACAGGTTTAAGTCTATGGGTGCTAGGATCAACCAGTGGGTTGAATCAGTTTTTGAAGGTTTTTGAGAATGGAGACGACCTTGTAGGGGTTTTCTAGCCTTCATATGTTTTCTGAGACAGCAGAGACATCTATGGTGTAGCTCATGTTTCTCTTTTGTCATTGTGTCTTTGAGGAAAGCTCTCTTTTAGTACTCCAAATGAATTGTTGTACAAATTTGGTATTGAAGCTCTTGGTTTTCTTTGTGCAAGAAGGACTTAACTGTTCGCAAATGAATGTGATGCTTAAAAGGTTGAAGCTCAAGAGAGGAGAAGGGAATCTACTTGAAAGTCCTAAAGTTGGGTCAAGGAGAAGGATTGCAAGGTTGCCACAATCTCCACCACCAATTCTACCTTAAATTGTAGGTGAGGCTTCAGTGAGCATGCCACATGAAGGAAAGCCTAAAAATATGACAGAAGATGAGAAGGTCTTCAAGAAGGCTTTATTTAACATGACAAAGATGGTGAATGTCTTCTATGAAGAGAGGAATACCAAATTGTAGGGAGAAAGCTCCAAGCATCCAAAAGCAGAAGGTTCTTCAGGAGGAGGAGGTAATGTAAATGGAGATAAACATCCACCCTCTCCACCATCATCTTCTTATTCAACTTCAAAGACATATTCATCCTCTTCCACTAATACAATCCTTACTCATACTCATCAGCATACCTCAAAAGGAATTTGGTAAAACACCCCTGTTAAAACTTGATGTTCAATTTGAACTGCCCATGTATAATGGTGAAGTGAATGCAGAGAAGCTTGACAATTAGGTTCATCAATTAGAGGTCCATTGCAGAATTCAAAACCTTCAAGATGATGACATAAATATTCATCTAGCTTCCTTGAGGATAGAGGGTGCAACACTAGTATGGTGGGAATCCAAGACACAAGAAGAGATATAAAAACATGGTAAGATCTCAATTTCTTGGTTTGATTTCATTGCTGTAATTAAAAGAAAATTTTCCCTCTAGCATATATGCAAAAAGCCATCATGAATTGGCAGAACGTTAGATAACTTAAAGGTCAAAATGTGCAAGATTACACCCAAGAATTTAGAAGAAGGTCTCTAATGTTAGGTGTAGATTTTCAATCATAAGACACATTGCTGAAGTATATAGGGGGTTTACACAGTTACCTCTGGCATATTATCCTTGAGTTTAATCCCAATAATATAGATGAGGTGTGTGTTCAAGCCACTCATCTTGAGGCAAGAGGGAAAAATACTCCAAAAGAGGGTAGTAAAAACCCATTTAAAGGTAAAGGAAAATAAAAGGATTTCAAAGGGAAATGAAATAAAAATGCATCCATTAAGAAGGAAGGACAGAAAATAACATGCAAGAATTGTTCCAAAGAGGGTCACGATGAAGATCATAATTGGAAGCTTCATCCTAAGATGAAACCAAAGAAATTCAACATCAAAGAAAAACAAAAGATATTTGCAACCACTCAACAGGATTTGGTATCCAATTCAGGCAATGAAACTAAAATTACAGCCATGGGTATGAAAGGAAAAGAATCCATTGCTAGCACTAGTTCCTAAAATTTACAAAATGAAACTCTGAATGAAAAGAAGAGGATAAACTTTTTCACATAAGGGTAATCTCAAAACATAGCAAAATTGATACTCTTTTCGATAGTGGCTCTCAACCCAATCTTATCTCTGAAAACATTGTCAAAATTTTAAACTTGGAAACCATTCCACATGATAAGCCATATCCATTAGGATGGGTGTGTGAAAATGCACAATTACAGGTAACTAGAAAGTGTAGACTGAAATTTTCCATTACTACAAATTTCATAGATGAAGTGGAACTTGATGTTGTGCCATTAGACATACTTGGTATAGTTTTGGGCAGCTCGTATCTCTATGACATAAAATATATCTTCCATAGACGTGATAAAAAATACCATTTGTTCAAAGATGGAGTAGAATATATTGTAAGAACCCATAGCAAGAAACTAAATCTTTCACTTATTAATGTGGGTCAAATGAAAAGACTAGTGAATTCTAGCTAGAATTTTGTGCTTCTAATGATCAAACCCAAGAATGATATTGATAATGAAGATTTCAAGGTTGTGACTCAAGATTGAAATCTGAATTGGTTGATGTTGTTAACCAATATGATGAGATGTTCTAGGAACAAAAAGGATTTCCTCCCAAGAGAGGAATCCAACATGAGATACAGTTGTAGCAAGATAGTCCTATTCCTAACATTTACATGTACAGGATGTTAGTGACGGAAAGTGCAGAAATTAAAAAGAAAATTAAAGAGTTGTTGGATAAATGGATCATTAGGGAAATTTCTTTGCCATGTGGGTCACCTATTGTTTTGGTTCCAAAGAAGGATGAAACATGTTGCATGTGTGTGGACTTTTGTGCATTGAACAAGATTACGGTAAAGAACCATTACCCACTGCCTATAATAGATGAGTTACTTGATCAATTGCAAGATGCAAAGTATTTTACTAAGTTGGACTTAAGGAGTGGCTATCATCAAATTAGAATTTTTGAAGGACACATTTGGAAGACAACATTCAATACAAAACAAGGTTTGTTTGAATGGCTAGTTATGCCTTTTGGTTTATGTAATGCTTCTGCTACCTTCATGTGTTTGATGAATGATGTGTTGAGGCCATTTCTTGATGAGTTTTTTATAATCTACTTAGATGACATCTTAATTTTCAGTAAATATCACGATGAACATGCCATTCATGTGACAAAAATACTTGATATCTTAAAGAAAGAACAGTTGTATTTAAAGATGTCAAAGTGTGAGTTTGGGAAAACTTCTTTAGTTTACTTGGGACATATTGTTGGAGGAGGTTAGTTGCAAATAGATCCCTCCAAGGTTGATGACATTGTGAATTGGTCAAGGCCCAAGATAGTTACTGAGGTAAGAATTTTTTCTGGAGCAACCTAACATTGGAGAAAATTCATTGCAAACTTTTCTTCTATAGCAGCTCATTTGCATGCATTGACTAGTGTGAGAAAGTTTTTTCAATGGGGAGGCAAACAGAAAAAGGCCTTTGATGCATTGAAGGAAAAGATCAGTTCAACCCCAGTACTTTCACTTCCAAACTTAAGACAATCATTTGAGATACAAATTGATGCTAGTGACTACACCATCGATGCGGTCCTCATTCAACATGGTAAGCCTGTATGTTTTCATTCGGAAACTTTCAATGGTGTAGTGATTAATTATCCTACATATGACAACAAATTGTATGCATTGGTGAAAAGTGTGAAAAAGTGGAAAAACTATTTGATGGGTAAGGAAACAATTATTCACACTGATCATCATCCATTGCAATTCTTGTAATTTCAATCTAAGCTGCATCAATCAAGGCACTTCCGATCGATGGGTTTTATTCAACAATTCCAATTGGTGATAAGGTATAAGAAAGGTATCTATAATAAGGTTTTTTATGTTATTTCTAGGCCTATTATTGGTGCAACTACTTTACTCAAGCATAACTCTATTTTGCATGAAAGTTATATTGAGCAGTATGCATTAGAAAATGACTTTCAGGATGTTTATGCAAGCTTGAGTCAAGGTAACCAAGTAGAGAAATTGGATTATCATTTGCATGATAACTTGTTGTGCCATCTTGGTAAGCTTTATATTCCACATGGAGAAAGAGTCAACATCATTAGAGAGGCACATACTTCTCTTATTGCTAGTCATTTCAGTGTAAGTAAGACAATGGCACATCTATAGAGGTATTGTTATTGGCCTTGTATGCTTGAAAGTGTGTCACGTTTTATTAAAGGATGTTCATTATGTGTAGTAAATAAACCTAGAAATAGGAAGTTAGGATTGTACGCACCACTTCTTCTAACTTCACGACTGTGGGAGAGTTTTTCTATGGATTTTGTAGGAGGCCTTCCATTGTAAAAAACAAATCATGATTATTTGTATGTAGTTGTGGATAGGTTCAGCAAAATTTGTTTTTTTATGCCATGTAAAAAGAAAATTACATCTGAATAAACTACTCAGTTATTCTTTCAGAATGTATGGGTGCATTTTTGATTTCCCACGTCCATTGTTAGTGATCGAGATTCTCGCTTTGCTGGGAACTTTTAGTCAAGCTTGTGGGGATTCATGGACACCAAATTGAAAAAGAGTACAACATTTCATCCGCAAAAAGATAGTCAAACCGAGGTGGTGAACAGGATAGAGATACATCTTCTTCATGGGTATTGTAGCAACCATCCTAAGTTGTGGGATGAACATTTTCACTACATTCAACATGCTTACAATTGGGCCAAGCACTCTTCAACTCAAAAATCACCATTTGAAGCATGTTTGGGATACTTGCCTAAGTCTCCTTTGGATTTTGTGTTTGGAAAGAATGTCGCTATTGATGGTCATAGTGACAAAGAAAAATAAAGAAGGTTCATTGAACAAATCCAATTGGTACACCAAAGAGTTCAAGAATAGTTGGAAAAGAGCCAAGGAAAGTACAAAGCAAGGCACGACAAGATTGGGTAGATCACAAGTTCCAATTTGGTGATGAAGCTTGGCTTCACATTAGCAAAGAGAGGCTCCAAGGAGAAGGTAAAAAGTTGAAATCAATTAGATATGGTCCATTCAAAATCCTGGAAAAGATTGGTGACAGTGCCTTCAGGTTGGATTTTCCTTCATATATTCAAATTTATGTTGTTGTTAATGTTGAGAACTTAAGGTTGTATGAGCCTCCTTTGATTGAAGTTCAAGGAGAAAATGCCCAAATTCCTTCCATTGAGGATTTTTCTCCTGAATACCTTGATGAACTACAACAAGACACCATTCCTGACAGACGAACAAGGTCTTCAAAACAAGGGAATGTGGATTATTTTCATGTGGGGATCAAAGGAACAAATCCTTCCTAGGCCCAATGGATTGAGATTGGAAAGGTGAGGGAACTGTACCATCACCTGTTGGATAAATGAAAGTGATATTTTGGGGTCCAAAAGGCTTCCAATGGGGAGTAATGATCAAGTGCTCAAAATCCAAAATTTTCAGATTGGTGTTGAACTAGAACGACTGCATAGTGCTCATCATCCTGAATCTGACGCAACTCGTTTCACATGAAACAAAGATCGTATGTTCCTAGAATCATGTTTTATTCATTTTCCTAAATAAGTGAATTTAAAAATTAAAAAAATGTAGACAGGCCAATCAATAGTCTGTACTGTTGACGTGGCACTAACTAGGCATGCCCATGTGGCAGGGTGACTGTGCAAGTGACTGTGCAACTCCGACGAATGCTATGGTGCCAAGTGGCATGATGTGATTAATTCAATTTTGGGTGAATTCTATTGGTTGGAAGATGGCCAACCATAAGCTGCCATGTGGCACAGCCAGAGGCTATTACGTGGCAGCCTGAGGGCCACCAAAAATTTGTTTAAGGTCCGAGTAAAAGCAGCGAGGGTCAAACCCATGACCTCCAAGCATCAATACCAAGCCTCCCGTTGGGAAGGGGTCCCTGGGGTCAATTGAGTCAATTTTGAGTAAATTTTGTAGTTTCTTTTTGTAACGAATGTAAAGTCTTCGTGAAATGTGGAAGCAGAGCGTGAAGCTAGTAGAAGTCAAAGGGAATTTAGTTCCTTAGTTAGGTATGTGATAGAGTTGTTTTGAGACCCACCCATGGTCCGAGGACCTTGGTATTATAAAGAAAATGCTATAAAAAGTTGAGTCATAACAGTTCTTAGAAGTTAACTTTTGGTGAAGAATCATTGTAACGGCAAGGTGCTAAGGCAGGAAAAGTTTATTTCCAGTACTTAGGTGAAAGGAAAAGGCTCTTGCTGCTAAGTGCGTGGAGACCTTGGTAAGTACGTAGTTTGAGTGTGTGGGCCCATACACCTGAGTGTGCAGGGATAAGAAGTCTATAATTGAACGTTATACTTAATAAATATTGTTTTGAGAAATTCTGATCCATTTGTGCCTTGATATTTACTTCTGCTAAAGTTTATCTATCTTCACTTTGTGATATGTTTTATGTCAATTAATGCTTATTTACTGTGTGAAACTGGTAGATATATAATATTTATGCGTGATAAGTACAATTAAGTACCGTCGCAAAGATATGGAAATCGCTTATATAGGTTTGAAGTAGTTGCCTGTTCGAAAGGATTAGAGTTGTGCGTAGGCAAATCTAAGCCATAAGGGTATAAGGAAACCATCACACAGGCCTCTGGATGCAGAAACCTCATTCTAGGATCCCCCAATACTGCTTTGGGTGAGACTGCAACCTGCGCTATGTAGGTTGTTGCCAAAAGGGCCAACAGTTAGGGTTTTTTTAGTTGGCACAGATAACGCTGAACCTGGGTCAGGCCCCATCAAGCCAACAAATGGTTCCATTGCCGAGACCAGGATCTATCTAAGGAATGTGTGATGTCGAGTAAGTGGTTCCCTACTAAGAAATAAATCGAAAAGTGGCTCGATTGGAAGTTGCACACATTTGCGGCTCAAGAGAACAGAAACCCATGGTTAGCGAAGGAATATTAGTTGAATAGATACCTATACATAGATGAAACTGAAGCCATTTTTTGTTTCTTCCCTTCTGAATTGCTTGAGTGGTCGTCTAAATTAGCAGACAGTCAGGGTATGTGGAGGCTTTACGGCCCTATTGTGTAGACTCCAGAGCTGGTGAAGCGCCTAAAAGCTTCAAAAAATAACATCGCATGGATTTTTGATCACTGGATTGATCGTATTGTAGGAGGATTCTTCACTGAGCTCGTGATTGATACGACCATCAGTTATAGTGAAGCAGAGTGCAAGCTCTTCAAGAGACCCTGAGGTAAGTACTTAAAATATTTGAAAACATGGATTAAGATGTTGTTGTGTGAAAAATGATTTATGCTATTACCTTGATGTTTGGGACTACGCGAAGTGGAAAACCCTTTAGAAGGATCAGAGAATCAAACTCTGAATATAGTATGTTGTTAGGATCCTCTTCTAGCGACGACAAAGCGACTCTTCTAAGTACACCGCGAAGCACGCTACAGATAATGAGTCAATATATCCTGAGGATACCCCATCCATCCACTCCACCTCCACCCCCACCTCCACCACATACACCTACACCCTCGCCGCCATCTCCACCTCTGCACCAACCATTCAACATGTCGAACATGATGAAGATGCCAATATTTAAAGGGGTAAGGAGAAGAGATCCCAAACAATTCTAGTTTGTTACAAATGTTGTGTGGACGGCGCATCAAATTACTAATGATAATATAAAGAAAGTGTAGCTGGTCAAAACGCTACAGGTTAGGGCGATGACCTAGTATATTAAATTATGTCAAGATAGACCTGGTGCGATGTTGGCAGAGACTCAACAAGCGTTGAACAATGAGTTTAAGAAGCCTAAGTCTCAGGCGTAGTCTGTAACAAAGTTTAAGGAGATAAAACAAAAGGTAAATGAGTCCTCCTGGGATTTTGATCAGAAGCTAAAATGCTAGTTAATATGAACATTACAGATGATCAACATGGAGACTGGTAAATTGCTTCGTTGTTGCCATATCTAAGATTACCATTATCACAACAAAAGATAGGAACACAAGTTGAGGTTGTGGAGATCACGATGAGGTTGGAAGCCTCAGCTATACAGGATAAGAAGGTAGGAGTGTAATAGATTCAGTCACAGCTGGCAAGTCTACACATGGAGTTGCAGAGTTTGAAGACAGGGAAGGATGCTAAGACTTAGGTGCACGTGGAAGTTTGGTGTATAAAATGCAAATACAAGGGACATGGTAAGGATTAATGCCCTGCTTATCAAAATTACTTGATTGGAGGAGGTCATATTCCTTTCAAACATGAGAATATTGTTGGACCAAGCACAGGAGTAACATTTTGGTGTGCTATCTGCTAGATCGCTAGAAAGCACGTGACGGATAATTGTCACCTTTTGAAAAAGTTTGTAAAAATGCCACAACAATTATTTTGTACCTTCTTTAAATCGATTGGACGTGATGAGAGAAACTATTGAAGTTACGAATTGATGATGGAAAGAATCCCTACCTATTGAATGCAGGTGAAAAATCGGCCTTAGGATCAAGGCACGGCTACAGTGCATGGAGGATTTCAAGGCTGTGGAAGAGGAGAAGTAGGAGGGGTTGGTAGAGGTCATGGAAAAATCATTTTTACAACTGTGGTGAAGCAGGTCATTTCGTGTGCAACTGTCATAACCCAACGCATCCATCTTATCAATATCGCAGTTAGTTAGATCATTTGATAGAAGATTGCCCAGTGTTCATAGCTTGTTGACAGTGCTCGATCCACCAACATTCAGGGGATCACACCGGTATGAAGTCCCAAATAGACCTCACATCGTTTGGTGTGGGAGTCCCATCTGGTATGATGGCTTGGTTGCCATTGTCTTAAGGATTTTCCTCAACTCTTGCTTGTCAACACAACAGAGTGGTTTGATTCATCTTTGAGAAGTGGGGTTTGCATGCCTAGTGAGTGTAAGTGTCACTTGTGTCAATGGTTCTTTCACTGTAGAGGAAGAGGGTGGGAGTGAGTCCCAAGTTGGTTGAGATGTAGTCCTATTGAAGCCTCGAAGATCGTTGCCTCAACATGGGGGAAAACCACCCAGTCCGAACCTTGGTTGGCAGCTCCTTTTCCATTTGGAGTAGTGGCTCCGACTTGGGATAATGGGACCAATTTCCCGATCTGTTTAATGCTTGTGCTACATGGGGTGATGTGTGATGTTTTTAGAGTAACGTTTAAGCTAACGGTAATCTAGTCTAAACTAATCAATCACAAATGCAATTTACTTCTAATTTCTAAAAACTATCTAATCATAATATACCTGGGATAAACTTGATATATGTGATCTATAATAATTTCTAAAAGAAATTGGTAATAAAGATCATTCAATTATGATTAAAAGTGAATCCATTTTAACAATAATCGTTTCGTATAAAAAGTTATCTGAAACGATTGTGAGAAATATATCGTATAAAGAGTTATTCATATATTCAGCATAAAATAAAGATCATCATCATACAGAAGTGCAATAACCATAATCGAAATTCAAACTTTCATACATAAATAATTAGAAAAATAAATGATTACTTAATACATAAGTAAAAATGATTAGGAGATAAAAGTACCATTTATAATACGTCCTACTCATGTGTTTCAACAATATTGATCTATCTTCAATCCATTCAGCATCATCTAAGAGTACAAAAGTGCAATATCAGTAGAAGATGCTAAGTCACATAAAAATAAATCACGTTCCATATATTTCACCAGAACTTCCTCAAAGGGACAGAAGTGCATGTTTTCAAGAGAGTTTTTGATAACATTTTGGACCCCTCTCTAAATGCATGAGAGGGGTTCAAATACTAAAACAATAAAACTAAAAATAGATTATGACAAAAATAGTTGAGAAGGTTTAAACAACCTGCCTCAATTTATGAAAAAATAAAATCAAAATTAAAGTAAACAGGGTGACTAACTATGTTTCATTTGATCCTTCAGATTGCAAATATCCATCATAGGCTTCAGCTATGTAGGTTGGTAGACTTTAGCTTCCAATTGTCCATTAAATATGGTATCGCTCAGTGTTGGCACCATTTTCTCGATAGAAGTGGTTATGCATCGCAGGGGCATCCATTGGCTGTGAGGCTTAACCAAATGTTGCCAATATGCCTCCCAGCCTAGCCTAGTGGTTTGCCTTATCACTTCCGCTTTTTCTTCCACTTCCTATTTCCATTGTTGTTCAAGTTGTTTCACATCTGGAAAGAACCCTGGAATGGACTCTGCCACTAGATTGGCACCATGCAAATTCTCATTGATATTTTCTATGATAATGTTTATTGCTATCACCACGTCTGTTGTTGCCTTTTCTGCTTCTTTAAGCTGAGAATCCCAACTTGCAAATAGAATTTCCTTATGTGATTCTTCTAGCTTGTGTAGGTCGGATTTTCTCCCCTCCTCTATATTTTTCCAAGCGATGAAATCAGAGACCTTTTTAAAGATCTTATCATATTCAAGTTGCATTTCTATGACTTGATTTGTCAGTTTATCACTTGTTTTGCAATAATATTTCCAATGTGAAATCTTCTGGCACAGTAATTCTTTCTAATGTGTCAATCGGGAATTAAGTCTGAGTGATTTGGTAATAAACCGATCAATTTTTGGATCGTCTTTATGTAGATCAGTTATTTCCTGCACCTATGCTTCCTTCTCGGCTAAGCTGATTCAATGTTCTATTTGCATCTGTTCAAATTCCTGTTGAAGCTTGGCCAACTGTATCTCTGCCTCCTGGTCGGATTCGACTTGTTGTAATTGTTTCTCAAGTGATGTTTTCCTTTTCTTTAAGAAACATTTGGACTTCTATCGCTTTTTCTATGTTTGTTGTAGCATAAGCACCTGCAAACTATGAGAGTCTAGCTAGGTTGGTGGATGGATCGATAGGCAAGTCCTTCTATAGAACATTCATTAGTTCATTTTCAGGGGTAGTAATAGCTATAGAGTCCAATTTTCTTTTCTTTCTTTGCCCTTTCACCACATCCTTATGCTATGGGCTAATACATCCAGAGGGGGTATTTCTTCAATTCGCATAATTATTTAGGAGGTGGGGGCAACATGGATATGCTCTACTTCTTGTTCATTTGCAGTTTCTTCCACTGTAATTTCCAGAGATGTTTTCTGTTGTGGAGTTTGCAACTCTAGCACCTGTGCATCTATATTGAGACTTTTATTAAAATTATCCCACTATTCGTCTAAGTTAATTACCGTGGGTTTTACTAGTTGTGTAGAGGTAGTAGGGATTTCAACCTGCTTGCTAGCTGAAGCTTCTTCAGCTATCTTTTGTGTAGATTTGGTCGTATCCTTGATGCTTCTGCTTTTGCGATTTTGTGATGACTATCATGATTCCCCAATAGATTTTTCTTGAGACTCTTCCCTAGAATCAGATTTGGAATTTTCTTTGGAGTCACCTTCTATAGTCACACTAGGAGTAGGCTACTTTATTGGTTTAATTAATAATTGGTCCAATGGGACCATTTCCAGCCTTCTTTCTCTATAACTGTAAAACTTTTCCAGATCTTCATGGTCAAAAAGTAGTTGTGCCATATGTTTCACCTCTGTAAAGGTGTTTTTCTGCAAAACGATATCATCAAAAACATCCTCCTCATTAGTGAATACTTTTATTTTCACCAAAGTGGTGAAATTATTAACAGTGCCAAACGGGTCATACTATCGTCTACGGAATTTGGATAATTGTGACATAGCATGTTCTCTGCTTCTTTGAATGCATGTCCCAAGTCATGTAGTACAAATGCTCCACACTCTACAGGGAATGTAGGCCAAACGACCTTTTTTTACTCTTTTAGTGTATGGGTCATTCCTCCCTCACTAGTTGTCTGATAGGCTATCTCCCTAGCCATTAATTTATCTAGAACATAGTATGGGAGGATGTGGGAGGAGGTGATGCTGCCAAAAACTCTGATATATGTAAATATTTCCTCCTAAAACCATCTAGCCATTGGGAGGATGTCAACTTCAGCTGCTTGGGAAAACCTAGGAACGTCTCGATTATAAAGCCACTTGTGAATATGGAGCATAACTCCATGGAAAATCTTGAAAAAATGTGGTTGAAAATTGGATTCCCACATGACCTTATGGTACATGTGAATGGGAAGTGGATTTCAAACAGTCCATTTCCATCCCATAATGGGGAACTTTGAACTAAAACAAATAGCATCCATAACATAGGCGCTCATAAAAAATGGAGGGTAAACCCTCGAAGCAATACTTCTTCTCCTTCTATACTCAATAATTGTTTTTGCTAAATTGTCTAACAAGATTTGGGCCCAATTCATTATAGTTGCGTTAACGAATACGTCTATTAATGACAACCACTCTGGGGAGAACTTAGTGCTATCAGGTCTGCCAAATAGTCTACATAACATAGCTGCAGCAAAACTATAAGGGAGACAAATAGATGCAGTAGTGTACATAACAATTTTGTCTTTCTTGATTCTCTCTTCATCATTTGACTAGGCGCAGGTGAAATCCATTGGGTTTTTGTTATCTTTAGCAAAATTCTCTACGCATTGCTTATTGTAAATGACCTATGGCTCGGGTAGGTGGTACATAAGTCATATGTTGTCTGGGGTAAAAGATCTGATGACCCCTTCGCTTCTTGTCTTGAATTCTCTGTCTGAGATGTCTGCTTCATCGATAACCCATTTTGCCATGTCAATATAAGGGGTTATCTTTGGTCGAGCGGCTATGCGGTGCAAAAACGGGCAAGCCGTTTCTAGCATGGAAGCATACGAGGAATCTCGTTTGCCAACTGTAACATTACTCACCATAATCCTTGGTTATTCTTCCTCGAGTATGTTGTACATAGTCTCCCATGTAGAGGTTCCTCCCTCTCTTTTGCATGTGGTAACTGTGAATAGGGGTGTCATCTCAATCTTCTCAGAGGCAACAACCTTGCCTTTCTTCCCCATTGTTCTCAACATTTTGTTCTGCGGGTTTTTCCTGAAATGAAGAACAACAGCTACTGGACACTCAAAGATGAATGTAAAAATGAAATAATGTAGATAGCTTGTAAAGGTGGTAAAAGAAGCGCACGTAACAAGATATCGTATCAACCTGAATGGATTTTCACACATAAATGAAGTTATTTCCCACTAACTCCCACTAATGATTTGTTATCCCTTAGCTTTATTACTCATAAATGTTTGCGTCGTAAAATGGGATGAAAGATTCTAGGGTGGTGAGCCATTATATTGTGATGATAGTGATTGCATGATTTGTAAAGAAATATCACAAATCACAATATCACAAGATGTGCCTTTTAGCATTCTTACCTCCTACTATGTGTCTGTGAGATGTGAGATGTGAGCCGTCGATTAGCTGTTTCACGTTTAGTTAATCACTAGGTTTATCCTATGCAATAGACTTGATGGACTCGAAATATTTACTTTTAATATTCTAAGGTGTGGGTCCGGGCACGAATCACATTTCACAATATTGGATTATGGTAAGTGCAAAGTGTTTTCTTGAATACCCAAAATGCGATGCAATAAAATTCAAAGCACCACCGCAGTTTTGCAACTCGCAAATCTCACTATATCGTTTTTAAGAGAGAGTTCTTTATGAGTCGTGATATATGATGTGAGACTTAAGCCTAAAAAGCTTAAGGACTTCTATTTTCATCGGATTTATGATAATTTAGATCATGGAGCCCTTGTTTAATCACTTTGCTTGATTTTGGAGGTTTTTTGGAAGGTCCTTTGGTGGGCTTTAGACATGCTATATATGAAAAGGTATGTCTTTAGTAGTTCCCAAAAAGGTTTTGATTGTTATCTTTGCTTTATTCAAAAAATAAAAGAAATGACTAAATGTTAAGTTTTGTTTTTTGGATGAAACTTTTCAAAGGGTCCCCATTTAGTTAATGTAACATTAACTACTATCATTAATAAATGGGGGGTTGTTGAATACCACAACAATTGGTGATTCACTTGGAAGAACCAGTTATCTCCAAGAGTTTTTTGAAATTTCTAAAACTTCCAAAATAAAGATAGTTTTGAAAATAAAACAAATTATATGGAATATAAGGTAAGAAATATTGCTTTTGTAATAAAACAATCACCTGCTTAACTACCATTCTTTTGACTATTCTTTTCTTATAAAAAGTAACATTGTCTACATCAGTCTTTACTTGGTCTTTTAAAGATAAAAGCGATGAGTCTCTCCCCATATTGGTTTTTGGTTTACTCTGTTGTCGTAGGTAGAGCCTATGCTGCCAGCAGGCGTTCATAGCCTCGACGGGGTTACCTTTTAACCAGCAATGACTCAGTATTCCACTTAAATCAAAATGAAATTTTAAAGATAATCACATAAGTATACTTATTGCTTTCTTTATTTTCTGAAGTAATTCATTTGTTGCTTCAGCCTTTCATCTGACTTTACTAAAGGACAATGTCTTGGCTTGGTGAACAACATTGACAATGCCATTCACTTGATTCGTAACTTAACGAACAAGCTAGCTCGTGATGAGACCCCTTGTCTTTTGATTATTATAATCATAAGCCATTACCCTGTTTTGATATGCAGTTTTGGTAATGTCAGTTTAGTTATAATCTTATGATCATGGTGAGCCGGCTCTTGATGAGACCTATTATCCTTTAAGTTTAGGTATATTTTGAATTACACTCTAAAAATAAAAACTGACTAAGTGGGGAGGATCACTGGCCCCCTACAAGCTTCTAGACGACAGTTGTAGAGTTTTTAGAGATGCCTTTCTGGAGGAGACTTTGCTTTGTATGGATTCTTTTCTAGACCGATATAAAGGAGTAGTTTCTCTTTTAAAGTTAAGCTTCATCAAAATCAAATAGTTAAGGAGGAAGACAATCAATATAAGAGAAATCAATCTTAACTATACATTTCATATGTGAAGGTTATTTTCATAAAAATCTTTACTTATACAAGCGAAAAGTCAAAATTGAAAACAGATTATCCTTTGTAAAACCAAAAGGGAATGCTTCTGAATTGGTATTATTATTTCTAAAGGAAAAATTTTAACTATGGACAATCATATATAGTGAACATAAGAGATCATCTTCTATGGAAAGTATTTCTATAGGACCTCTCCATTAACAAGTAGATATTCTCTCTTACCTGATAAACCCTGTAGCAGAAAAGTTGATGGGCCTAATTGTTCCACAATCAGAAGTGGGCCGAGCCACATTTATTGGAACTTGGTATGCTTACCTTTCTCTTCATGGGCTTTATCCCATTTTAATACTAGGTCTCCAAGTTGGAAAGATTTGAAGCTACAAAATTTGAATCAAAGGAGGCTTTGACTAATTGTTGATGATGTGCATGCTGTAGGTTTAAACCCCATATAGAAATTACTTGCATATGAATTCTAAAACACAGAAAATAAACAATGCAAGAGCATAACACATAAAACACATATACACATAGATTTTCCCCTGGATCCCAAAATCGGGACTACCAGCCTGATTTTTCATTATGTTCCTTTCAATGTTACATTACATAGTTATACATGCAAAAGCATCCAATACCATGGACCGAAAACCATCGCATCCAAAACCATGGACTGAAAAATCATGCACAAAACCATAAGTAGGTCTGCCCAACCTAATATAAGGTCAACCATGTGTGAAAATTCATGCATAAAACCATAGGTAGGTCCACCCTGTGATCCCTCCCGCTACACAATCAGTGCAACGAAGGGGGGTCTCCGCCGCCCTTATAACCGCCTGGTTAACTACGTGGGCTAGTTGTGGAAAGAATATAACACAACCCAACATTCTCCCACTTGTTGTTTTATTTCCACAGGGGGCCACAAGAGAGCTTAGTCATTTATCCATCCCTGCAACACCCATTGTTTCTCTACACCAAGAGAACTTCTCAGAGCTCACAGATTTTTTCAATGCATCTGCAGTATTCTTCAAAGTGTCCACCTTTACCAGCAACACCTTTTTTTCTTCTATCATATCCCTCACAAAGTGATACTGAACATCAATGTGCTTTGTCTTTGAATGATATGCAAGGTTCTTTGCCAAGAAAATTACACTTTGGCTATCACAGTCTATCCTTATAGCTTCTTGTACTAACCCCATACTTGAACACAATCTCTGCAACCAAACTGCTTCCTTGCTTGCATGAGTGGTTTTCATGTATTCTGCCTCTGTAGTTGATAGTGCCGCTACAGATTGTTTCTTACTCATCCAACTAACTGCACCTCCAAATAGGTTAAACACATACCCACTTGTAGATCTTCGTTGATCCAGATCTCCAGCCTAGTTTGCATCAATAGAGCCATGAATATCCAACACTCTATCCAATCCTGGTCTTCCTTGGTAGCACAAACAATAATCACTAGTGCCACGCAAATACCCAAAAACATGCTTCACTATTGTCCAGTGCTCCTTCCCTGGTTTTGGAATAAACCTGCTTAATACTCCCACTGCATGTGCAATGTTTGGTCTTGTACAGACCATCGCATACATCAGGCTACCAATTTCACTTGCATATGGAACATGGGACATGTCCTCTTCCTCTTCTTGTGTCTTGGGACATTGTTCAACAAATAACTTTACACCTACATGAATAGGAACCTTCACAAGTTTACTATCATGCATATTAAACCTCTGCAATATTATCTTGACATACTTCCTCTAGTTTAACCAGAGCTTCCTCTTTGTCCAATCTCTTTTAATTTCCATGCCCAAAATATAGTTTGCAGCACCAAGATATTTCATGTTGAATTTTGAGGACAGTTGGGTCTTCAAATCCTGGATAATTTCTTTGTCATTTCCAACCAGAAACATATCATCCACATACAAGACCAGAGAAATAACACGGTCACCAATTAATTTAAAATACACACAGTGATCTACTTTACGTATGGTGAAGCCAATTCCCCGTATAAACGTATCAAATTTTTTATACCACATCCTTGGTGACTGTTTTAACCCATAAAAAGACTTCTTTAACTTGCATACCAGTTCTTTCTTACCCTTCACCGCAAAACCTTCAAGTTGCTTCATGTAGATCTCCTCTTCCAGATCCCCATGAAGAAATGTTGTCTTCACATCCATCTGTTCTACCTCAAAATCAAAAGCAGCAGAAACAGATAAAAGTAACCTAATAAAAGTTACCTTGGAAACGGGGGAAAAAATATCACTAAAATCAATTCCCGACACCTAGGAATAACCTTTTGCTACCAACCGAGCTTTGTATTTCTCCACCTTTCCTTCTGCATTTGTATTCTTCTTGAACACCCATTTGCTACCAATAGGTTTCCTTCCAGCCGGAAACTCCACCAAATCCCAAGCCTCATTTTTGTGCAAAGATGTCATTTCATCAACCATGGCCTCTTTCCAAAGTTTTCCATCCTCTAAATCTACTGCTTCCTCCATAGTTCTAGGATCATCATCAGTAATAGATAAAGTAAAATTTGAATAGAAAGTAGATGGATTATACCTTTCCGGTTGCCTTCTTTCTCGAACTGATCTTCTCACACCCGGAGTTTGTGGCTCTTCATCTTCAAATTCCTCCTCTGCTGTAGAGTCTGATTCTTCCTCCTTTAGCTCAAACTCTATCTTCTCATATTCCTTTGTTTGGACTTCATGTTCAATAACATCTTTCACCTCTATGAAAACCACATCTCAGCTGTACACAACCTTCCTTGTTACTGGGTTCCAAAGCTTATAACCCTTTAAACCATCCTTATACCCAATAAAGATGCACTTTTCGGATTTACTATCCAACTTGTTCTTTTTTCCTTTGGAACATGTACATATGCATCACATCCAAATACCCTCAGATGTGAAAGAGAAGGTTTCTTACCAGTCCATACCTCTTGTGGAGTCTTATCTTCCAATGCTGATGAAGGTGATCTGTTCACCAGGTAACATGTAGTCTCCACTACCTCTGCCAAGAATTCTTGTCCTAACTTGACACCACTGAGCATGCTTCTTGCCCTTTCCATCAATGTCTTGTTCATTCTTTCTACAACTCCATTTTGCTTAAGTGTATATGGCGTAGTTTCTGTCGTGCTATACCACACTTCCTACAAAATTCTTCAAATTCCTTACTGCAAAACTATCCACCGTAATCTGTCCTTATCACCTTTATCTTCTTCTCTGTTTAGTTTTCCACTAGAGCCTTAAATTATTAAACCTATAAAAGACTTCAAATTTCTTCTTAAGGAAATATATCCATGTATTCCTTGAGAAGTCATTTATAAATGAAACATAGTACACAGACTTACCTAGTGATGGAATCTTCACAGGTCCAAACACATCATTGTGCACAAGCTCTAATATAGTTTTCACCCTTTTACCACCAAAGGGGAAACTCACCTGATTCTGCTTCCCATATACACAATTTTCACCGAAATCAAAATCCAGAGAGCTATTACTCATACCTTTACCATGAAGTATTTGAAGGCCCTTCTCTCCAATATGTCCAAGCCTTTGATGCCACAGCATGGTCTTCTATCCAGAGACCACTAGATTTTCTACTCCACTTTCAAGAACCATAGAAATGTTGCAGCCATCAATAACAGTGCTACCTTGCAGCTTGTACAAAGTTCCAATCCGAACTCCTCGCATCAATAGTAGCACTCGTCGAACCATTTTGTAGGTATCCTTCTCGAACAGTATTTTTACACCTGCATCATTCAACTTGCTTACAGAAATCAAATTTCTGGCCAATGCAGGAATATGCAAAACACCCAGAAGTTTTCTAACCCTTCCACCTTGCAACTTCAACTTTACTTTTCCGCAACCAATTATTCTAGCCTTCCTGTCATCCCCTAAGAAGACATCACCACCATCATATTTCTCACACTCGCAGAACCACTCTCTATGGGGTGTGAATTGAAAGGATGCACCTGAGTCAATCAACCATGCCTCATGATCTACATGTGTACTTTAAGAATCCAAGTACACATCCCCACCTTCATTCGAGGTGGTTTTCACCTCTTTAGAAGGAGCATCATCAAATCCCTTTCCTTTTTCAGGAGCTTTAGATTTACAGTCCCTTTTGTAGTGCCCTTTCTTTGCACATTTCCAGCACACCACCTTTATAGGTTTTCCTGGAGATTTAGATCTACCTCTAGATTTAGATCTCCCACTCAATGACTTATTTTTGTTTCCATTCTAGGACCGTCCTCATATAGACAAGGCATCACCATTCTAGCTTTCCATATTTTTCCGCCTCATCTCCTCCATCAACAAGGATGAGACTATTTCATCAAATTGCAAGACAATTGCATTGCTACCTATTGCAATAACCAGACTATCCCACAAATCTGGTAGAGAACACAACAAACTGATGCACTTATCTTCATCTGAAATTTTAATCAAATAAAATTTTTTAAATGAAATAAAAATTAGAGCATTAGTATTATAAATTAATTTCTTTATCAATCTTAATTGGATTTTAATTAAATTTAATGGGGACTAATTAACTAATTAAAAACAAATTTATTTATTATATTAATTAATCAATTTATTAATCAAATAAAAATTAACATTTAATTTATAAATAAATAAAAATATAAAAATATAAAAAATTAGAAATTAATAACTTAATTAATTTGATAAATTAGATTAATTAATTAATTAATTAATTAATTAATTAATCAATTAATTAATTGATTAATCAATAATTGATTAATTGAAGGAAGGCTAAAAATAATTAATAATTTAAATTTAATTAATTAATTAATTAAATAAAAAATAAAAAAGAGTTAATCAATTAAAACTAAAATAATTAATAATTGAAGTTCAAAATTAATAAAATAAGATAAATTAAACTTATTTGTTCATGATTAGAATAATTAAACCTGAACTAATAATGAATAATTAAATAATTAATTAAAGTTTTTATAAAACTTTTATAAATAGAATTTTACAAAAAAATTATAAAATTATTATAAAGGAAAATAATAAATAAAAGTAAAATAATAATAAATTAAAATTATTATAAAGGAAAATAATAAATAAAAGTAAAATAAGATAAATTAAACTTATTTGTTCATGATTAAAATAATTAAACCTGAACTAATAATGAAGGAAAATAATAAATAAAAGTAAAATAATAATTAATAAAAACTAGAAATCATGTGTCGGCCTTTATAAAATTAGGGTTCTTGGTTTATTTACATCCAGGTCACAAGGCTCTCTTCTCTCAATAATCTTTCATTCATATTCTATCTTATTTGTCCTGATGATGGACCCCCTTTGGAGTTTGAAACGTTGGCAGAATGAACTAGAAACTGTGGATAATCCGGATCATGACACTACAAAAAACTTCCACAGAAGCTTAAAATCTAAAATAACTGACTTACCACAGTATTAAATGCGTTCAGATGTTCTGTCACCGAGTCTCCATCTTTCATCCTCAGGTTATACATCTTTTTCTGTAGGAACAGTTTATTCACTAGAGACTTAGATTGGTACAAATTCCCTAACTTGTCCCACAAAGCCTTCGTCGTAGCTTCCCCTGATACATTTAGCAATACTGAATCTGAGACACACAATCATATTGTCCTCTTAGCCTTTTAATCCAACTTCTTGCATTCTTCATCAAACACTCCTGTTGGTTTAGTACCCGGATCTATCGTGATCCACTAATATTTATCCACCAACAAATCGTCCATCTTGAGTTTCCATAACTCAAAACTCTGACCATTAAATTTCTTGATCTCTATTTTTCCACTGCTCTCCATCTTCTTTCACCACCAGAATTGATCTTGTAGATCTCCCACAGAACAGGGTTTACCATAGGCTCAAGCGAAACCCCTCAGCAACAAAGGCATTCTCTTGAACCCAAAACAACTCCAATACCAAATGTAGGTTTAACCCCATAGAGAAATTAGCTGCATATGAATTCTAAAACACATAAAATAAACAATGCAAGGGCATAACACATAAAACACATATACACAGAGATTTTCCCCTGGATCCTAAAACTAGGACTACTAGCTTGATTTTTCATTATGTTCCTTTCAATGTTACAATACATATTTATACATGCCGAAGCATCCAATACCATGGACCGAAAACCATCGCATCAAAAACCATGGACCAAAAACCATTGCGTCCAAAACCATGTTCGAAAAATCATGCACAAAACCATAGGTAGGTCTGCCCAACCTAATATAGGATCCAGAAACAAAATTTTCTGGGGCATTGCCCTGCACCCGATAGAGTGGGGTTACCTACACCCCTCAAACCCCATGTGATCCCCCCGCTACGCAATTAGAACAATGAAGGGGGGCTCCGCCCCCCTTCTAAGCCCCCGGTTAACTATGTGGGATAGTCATGGAAAGAATATAACACAACCCAACACATGCCTCGTCCTGGATTTTTCCCTTTCCTCTTCAAGCTTAAGATTTTATAATTGTCTAACCTGCATACATGAGGAAGAGTTTTCTCCAATGAATTGAACTAAGGCTAAGGAGAAATGGCTACATTTGTTGGTAAGACTGCTTCTTTCCCATAGATCAAATTAAAAGGAGAAGTGCTAATGGAGGCTTTTGTTATAGCTCCAAATCTCACTCCTATGGTTTGTGATGCTATACTCATGGCCTAGGGCAACCCCTCCTTCCAGACCTAGTCCTAAAATTTAAAAATTAGTGTTTTATCCCTTATACGAGACATTGCCCTGAGTTAAACGCGTGTATATGTGGGTCTGTGTATAACCAACCCGTGTGTATGTATTAAAACACTTAAAAAAATATAAAATTCCTTATTTTCGGGCAGAGATCGCGGGTTTTACCTGCTGATCACCTGTTAGTGCCCGTGGCCCAATTGTTCCCAACCAACTCCCAACTAAAAAACTACTTTGGGAGAGGTATAAAAAGACCTCAAAGGGAACGCCAAAGGAGGAGAGAAGAGAGAGAAAGGTTATTATGCTGAGATTTTTCCCTTGACCAGGTCTGGAGTCCCTTGTGCCTTCTGCACTTCCCCCATTGTGTGCAGGAAACCTTTGTTTCCTTGTGTGTTGATGTTCATCCACCATTTATGACATCATGGAGAGAGTCATGGAAGTAGTTTGTTAGAGGCTTAAGGCTGGAACGGATCCGGAAGGAAGCTTTGCTTGGAGCCTGCTGAAGGTGACTCAGGTGAAAATATTCCTTTTTTATGTATTTTATTTGTCTATAATGAAAGAAACACATGTCTTGGTTCTCGAAATGAATCTTCTTTATGTTAATGATACTCATGTTTAGAATTCATATGTAAATGGTTGTTTGGATTTCATAACTAACTACCTTTCTTTATAACATGAAGATGGTTTCTTTATAAGTTTTTGTCCATATACTGTTGTGTTCTTTGAATTGGATGTTTTGCAGGACAAAAGAGAAGAAGGGAACTCCAAGAAGGGTTTGTACCCTAAGGGCCTTCTCAAACGTAGGACCAAAGGTACATATCGTTATCATAGAATTTGCTTATAATAGCATAATGGCTATGTGAATGCATGTTTCTTTGAATAGACAACTTTCAGTCTGCTAGGGTTTCAACCCAAAAAGCCCTAGGGGAGCAATTCCCTCCAACAGAATTGGCGACTCCACTGGGGACAACACTCTTGTTGTTCCTAGTTTGGATATTTTTCAAGCCAGTCAGGGCTCAGCTGCCTTGTCTGCTTGTTGTTACTGTCTGGTCTATTCTTGAACTTTAAGCTTTGCCAGTTTCTTCAGATTGTTTTTTATTTTTCTTGAAGCTTTCCATATACGTTGTTTTTCTTAGTTACAGAGGCGTATGTACACATGTTTCTTTAAGTGAACCCACGTATACGCAGGTTTCCTTAGTTACAGTAGCATATACGCGCATTCTGTACATAAGTACAGTCGCGTATATCTTTCAATTTTCAAGATCTGTAAATCTTTGTGTCTCTGAAGGTTTGTCTGGTAGTTTGAGTTAGTCTGAAACAGTCACTTTCCAGTATCATTCTTTGTTTTTACAGCGAGCATCTTGTTCCGAATTCTCTCTGATTATAAGGAGTTTTGGTCTTGTTTTTTGTTGATTGCAAGCGTCATCGTTTTTTTCTAAAGCATGCAAGATTTCTTGCTAGGAATCTTGGCTGCTCTGATTCATCAGGGCAAGAAGATTGATCTCAATCTTTGTGTTAACCTTGCTTTTGGTGACTTTTTGTTTGCTTGACAAAAATCACTTTTTGTGACCATCCACTTCTTTGTTTCATGAAAGTTGTTGTTTGACACTTTCTTGGAATTTGTCTTTTTGATATTTTTGGTTTTCATTGCCAAAGCTTTCATTGTTGCTTTTGATTGTTAAGAGCGATTTTAAACACATTTATTTTGTTGAGTTTTCATCCATTGAGTGGTGTCAATTCGCAAAAGTGTTTGATTGCCTATTCTTAAATCACAAGTTTCAGTGTTGTTGAGAGCATTTTTTGAAAAGACTCTTTTTGTTGTTGCTTTTGAAGAAAATCTTTGTGAAAATCTTAGTTTTGCTTTCTTGAACTTGGTTTTCATTTGGTTTCCTTTTAGTGAGTGAAAGTGCTTTATGTTTGTATTAGAACTTGTTTTTAGTGTTTAGATGAAATGAATTGTAGCATATCATATTCCATCTAGACATTTTAAGTGGCAAGATAAAGATGGATAAGCAAGCAACTTTCATTTTTTGTTTTTAGAGTAGTTTTAAAATCTTGCATCAGCATATATTTGTTGCATTAGGATAGATTTGCATATCTTTGTAGGCATACATAGTTTTGTTAGCTTTTGTGAGTGTGAAGCGTGAATTAACGAAAAGAAAAGAAAATTTTGTTTTATTAGAAGTTCCTCATAACCTTATAGAAATTGCTCTTCATCGAAAAACGAAAAAGTGCATGTGCATGTAGTTAAGTTTTTATTAATTTCTTTTGCGTCAAAAAAAACCACTGGTTTCACTTCCGTTACCTTGTGACTTAAAGAACAGCCTAATTTAAAATCAAGCGCTAACTAAAATTCACTAGAACTTTTTTGTTTTAGTCAGTTACACCAACAAGTTTAGGATTTTAGGGCCTTGGATTAGGCGAGTGGAGAGTTAACTCTCCAAGGCCATATAAACGTGAAACGTAGGAGTCTGAATAACGAGAGAAAATCCAATAGCGTTAGGAAGACCAGGAAATCTCCGGATCTGGGAGTTAAGCACGAGGGTCTGCGAAGACAAGGAAGAGAGATACCCCCTCTCCTACTTGTCCGAACTTACCTCATGATTGTTCCGCATGGCTTCTGCGACGAGTTGGTATCCATAGTTGCTACTCCTAGGGATCTACACAGGTGGCTGCGGAGGGGAATCCCATGGCACCTGAGGTTGACGTTGCATCACTCTCGACAGTACTATTGGATGGCACCCTTGTGAAGCTTGGGGGCTTGCACCGGCGCAGGCTATTGTTAGGAGGTCAGCGTAACTTCCTCTGATACATTTGCTGATAGGACTGGGCCCTCATCATCCCAGACTATCTTCGGAAGGCCCCTTAATTCACTTTCTCGTATTTTGGTGTCCGGTCCTAATCACCCAGAGCGGAAATACTTGGAAGTTGTTTGACTGGATGTATCTTTAGGGACTTTATAGTGTGTGCTCTGTGCTCTTAGTTGGCCTAGCTTTCAATTTTTTGAGTCTTTAGTTAGATCATAACAAAAAATTCAAAGCGGCTGACCGATCTCCTAGACGGTCTCGAAGACTTCGTGGTCTTTCTCCACCAAGTTTAGAGCCTTCTCCTAGAAGGCGCAGAGGTAATACTACTGGTGGGTTTCGTCCCACAGCTGTTGATGCATTGGGGATTGATCCTCCTCTCGGGGGCATTAGTGGCCAAGCAAGGCCTGGCACTTCTGAACAAGAGAGGGACACTCCAGTCCTTTCTCGAGTTCTCTTTCAAGCGGAGAATAACATAGAGGTAGAAGAACTCTCAGAGTTGTTAGCGGCTCCGAATTCTCCACTGCCATCTAGTCATCCGGACATATTGCAATACGTTGGGACTCCAATGCATAGACCGTCAAGTCTAGGTTATGCTACGCGCTTACCACCGATGACCACTACTGGAAGCATGGCTTCTACAAGTGCTACGACTATGCAAACTCCAACATCGGTGCAAGGAGGAGGAACGATTTCCATCTCCTCTGCTTCCTTGTTTGGATCTTTCGCTAGCACATCTTTAGTTGGGTCTACCTCCATTCCGTCCACGAGTGGAAATGCCCAAACCAATGCTTTTGGTACTGGATTCTTCCCATTTGGCACCCACTCATAGGGTATTCCATCGGTTCCATTTAGTGCCACTATGTCCATGATGGGCGGATTGGCTTCATTCTAGGGTTTTCCTTTCGGAAGTGGTCATATACCACATTCCAACCCGACGATAGGATCCATGCCTTTTTCTTTTGTAGGACAAAGCAGCAATCCCTTCCAAGGTTGGAATAACCCTGGGGTTAGTAGCACAGGAATTGGGAATCCATTTTTCAGCCAACAAGGGAATAGGTCGTACTCCACGGTTAGTTCATTTCAAAGTATTCCTCCCCTAGCTTCGGCTTGGAACCCTTATCAGGGGTTATCAACTCCTTACAATCCTTTAGGCGGAAACTTTGCTGGTTATGGAGGCTATACGGCCACAATTGGTCAAACTCCGAATTTTACTGGATCACAAGGCTTGCCTTTTGGTTCAGTCGGTTCTACTGGTTACTTTGGGCAGCCTGGTGGCTCCCAAATTCCAGGACAATCTTTTCAGAACTTTGGGAGTACTGCCCAGTCTGGGTGGAAACCCCAAGGTCCTCCTAGGCTTCCGTTTCTGGAAACGTTGAACTTGCCAGATCTCACTAAGTTAACAAATGACCCAATCAAGTACAATCCGGCCTGGCCTCTAGTCCCAACCAAACTCCCTTTAGACATTCCAAAATTCGAAGGGAAGAGTGGTGAAGACCCAGGTGACCATGTAACCACATTCCATTTGTGGTGCTCATCTAACTCCCTTATCGACGACTCGATTAGGTTGAGACTATTTCAGCGCACCTTGACTGGTAATGCGGCCAAATGGTATATAGAGCTGCCAGGGGGAAGCTTTACATCTTTCGCTGACTTAGCCAATATTTTCTTAAATCATTTCCAGTTACCTGTCTGCTATGATGTCGGAACTGAACTTCTGGCCACTTTATGTAAGGATAAGGCAACTCACATTTCTGACCATATTCAGGAATGGAGACGGAGAAAGAGGCTCATTAAAGCCGAAATCCCTCCAAAGTACTGTCTCGAGTGGTTTTTGAAATCTTTACAACCTGAGATCTCTAAGGATGTCTCCATGTCTCGGGTCTATTCTGAGGAGCAAGCCATTTTTAGGGCCCAGCAATTAGAATTGATCTACTCTCAGTCTGGGATCCTACAAAAATACTTGCTAGATGCTCCTAGCTCTAAGGTTTACATAGCTAAGACGATGCCAGGTCCACACGCGGATGGTATCGTCGGGTCAGTAGACACAACTACCGTGAACTTGTTGAATCAATTGCAGTAGTTGTCCTTACAAACTGCTTCTAACAACCAAGTCACATCGTCTAATCTCCCGGCTTCCCAAACTTCTTCAATTAATGCCGTCCAATCTAATAACCCCAAAGGAAATCAAAATCCCAATGGGAAAAAGAAAGGACGAGGTAAGAAAAAGAACCAGGATGGGAAGCCTGATGCAAATAAATCTGGAAACAATGCTGGTGGTGGTAGAAATGAGCCGAGAAAGAAAGTCAAGTTTCCATGCAAGTTGTGCAGTGGAGACCACTTAACTCATCTCTGCCCTAAGATTGAAGACGCTCAGCGCTTGTTAGGATAGCAAGGGACTTCTAGTTCTCAAGCTGTGTTAACTAACCCATTTCCCTAAGGGCAACAACTTCTTGCTGGCGCGAGTTCAAACCCTGGAACCTTTGCAGGGGGCAATGAGGAAGGGGAAAAATCATCGAATGTTTTCATGATGGGTTCTAACATCCATGTGGCTACTCGGTCACGTGATTATGGTGAAGCCGAAACTTCCAAGGACAAGAGTGTTCCCGGAAGTACTGACCTTCATATTGAGTGACCCCCTGTCGAGACTATACCACGGATACCGAAAGGTTCCGCTAAACGCGCGATGATTAATCCTATGCTAGGGCCGCCTAGAATTACTCCATTGTGGAGGATCTAGCTCAGAGTCCATGTGCCATGTTCACTTTAGAGGTTCTCCAGTCGTGTCCGGCTCAGAGAAGTGCTTTACTTTCCACGATTGGAGTAGTCAATCCAGCTAATTCTTTAGTGCTCACTTTTGACATGTTAAATGTCAAAAAGCGACTCCCTCATCATATGGCTTTCCAAATAAAGTTTACATACCGAAAAATCAATAATTTTGCACTGTTATAGATGAAGGAGCTTCCACATGCGTCATGTCAATATCATGCTGGAAGGCCATTAGATCGCCTTCGGCTATCCCTTCACCCACCGTCTTGACTACATTTGATGGTCATTCTCATAAGTCGCATGGGATTATCCCGGCCTTTCCTGTATGTGTTCGAGGAAAGGTTGTCAATATCGAAGTAGAGGTCATAGATGCTAACCTAGACTATAATCTGTTATTAGGAAGGAACTGGGTATACGAAATGGACGTCGTTGTTTCGACTCTGTTTCGTGTCATTTGCTTTCCTCATGAGGGGAAAATCATTAAGGTTGATCAATTGGACTATTGTCCAGTTGATCCTCAAGCAAGCTCTGACTCTACTGTTCCTTTAGTGGATAACCCTCGCCCACCTACTGAGAACTTAGGAGTGGGAATGTATTCCTCATTGATGGGTACCTTTGATCTTCCCTCTCCTTTCGCTAAAATCAATGCCATTTCATCATCTAAGGAGTCCCCTCGAGAAGAGTTCTTTCGAACT
This sequence comes from Pinus tabuliformis, assembly GCA_031772625.1. NCBI lineage: Eukaryota > Viridiplantae > Streptophyta > Pinopsida > Pinales > Pinaceae > Pinus > Pinus tabuliformis. The sequence continues at coordinate 433,688,776 of CM062812.1, read as the reverse complement.
CGTTATTTTTTAGACCCTTGGACCTTGCCTTCACCTACGACCACATTAGTTGAAGGACAAGTAAATGGAATGGCATTCCCTATATCTGCAGCTGAGCTTAGATATCAGTTTATCGTAGACTCTGCAGATAACCACTCTGCTCCTTTTTCTGAAGAGGAGTTAGATGGTGATGTGGCCCCGGCTTGGAGCGTTGATTCTACCTCTGCCTTGTACTGCTTAGATACAATTTTACCTTCTGAAGAAGCAATCCTCGAAGCAATGATGGGTATAGATCGACCTTGGGAAGACTTACACCATCGTTCGTACTTTCTTCCTCCATTGCAGGAAGTAGAATCTAGATTCTCCGAGCTCTTTACTAGTGATGTTTGTATGGTGTCAAATCCTTTGGCTCCAGCACACATTTGTGCCGAAGGAAATATGTTGGTGATTTCAAAAACGATACCTATAAACATCTCTAGGGACCCTAACATCATCGAGAATCTCTTCATCGGAATTGAATGTTCCCCTGAAGAAATTCAAATTTATACCGACCTGTTCAAGGAATTTCGAGATGTATTTGCTTGGTCTTATGAGGAAATGTCTGGCATTGATCCTTCTATAGTTCAGCATGAGATCAAGACGTATGAGAACACCAAACCGGTTCGTCAAAGGCTTCGGCCGGTTAACCCTAGGAAAGCAGCAGCTATCAAAGCTGAAGTTGAGAAGCTGCTAAAGGCGGGTTTCATATACCCTATTCCTCTTACTAATTGGGTTTCTAATCCAGTCCCTGTAGATAAAAAGCAAGGAACAATCCGAGTATGCATCGATTTTAGGGACTTAAACAAGGCTTGTCCGAAAGATAATTACCCCACGCCATTCATTGATCAGATTATCGACGAGTGTGTGGGTAATGAGATTTTTTCCTTCATGGATGGTTTTTCGGGTTATAGTCAAATTTCTATCCGTCCAGAAGATCAACATAAGATAGCCTTTATATGTCCCTCGGGTACCTTTGCATATAGAAAGATGCCTTTTGGTCTTAAAAATGCTGGAGCCACTTTTCAGTGGGCCATGTCATATGCTTTCCACGACATCAAACATGTCATCGATGCATACTTGGATGATCTCGCTACTCGTTCTCAAAAGAGAACTGATCACCCTAGTCATCTTCGATTGGTTTTCAAGCGATGTCGTTTTTATAAAATTCGGTTGAACCCCAACAAGTACGTTTTCATGGTTACGTCTGGTCGGTTGTTAGGGTTCATCGTGTCCAATGAAGGGATTCGGGTTGATTCCTTCAAGGTTGAGGCAATAGTTTAGTTGCCTCCCCCGTCCTCAATTCGACAACTTCAAAGTCTTCAAGGGAAGGCTAATTTCTTAAGACGGTTTATAGCAAACTATGCCGAGATCAATAAAGGGTTCATGCGTTTGCTACGGAAAGGAGTTCCATTTGTGTGGGACGACTTTGCGCAGTGGTCATTTGATTCTTTGAAAAAGGCATTAGTATCTGCCCCGCTTTTGAGTCCACTGGATTATGGCAGAGACTTCCTTTTATATCTCGCAGCAGTAGAATCAACCATTGGTATGGTTCTCATTCAGGAGGGCGATGCTCTCACCGAGCATGTGATTTATTATTTGAGTAGAGGCTTAATAGGTCTTGAACTTCGCTATACTCCGGTTGAGAAGTTGGCCTTGGCAGTTGTCCATGCTGTCCAACGGCTCCGTCATTATATTCTGCTACACAAAACTTTTGTCTTAGCGGTAGTCAATCCATTTCAATTTGTCCTTAGTAGGCGAGTGATTGGAGGCAAATATAATCGATGGATAGTCATTTTGCAAGAATTCGATCTCGAGTTCTTGTCTGCCAAGCCTAAGAAATCCATGGTTTTCGCGGAGCTAATTTCTGAGCTACCTTGTGGAGAGGATACTATTTATGAGGAAAGTTTTCCCAACGAACATTTATTCCTCATCTCTTCACTCGACCCTTGGTATGGAGATATCATTGTCTATCTCTAGACTTCGAAGTTTCCCTCTACTTTCTCCAAGGATGAACGTCGAAAATTACGTCACCTGGATAAAAACTATGTTATCATTGGTGACACATTATACTGTCGAGGGGTTGATTCAATCCTTCGACACTGTTTAACCTTAGAGGAGGCAGAGTCAGTGCTAAATTACTGCCACAGTGGAGCTTGTGGTGGTCATCTATTAGGGCTTGCTATAGCCCAGCACATCTTATGTGCCGGCTATTTCTGGCCTTCACTCTTTAAAGACTGTGTGGAAGCGATTAAACGTTGTCACCCGTGTCAAATTTTTACTCGGAAGATGCGCGCGCATCCAGGTCCTCTTTTTCCCGTTGTCACCATTGATCCCTTTACTAAGTGGGGTATTGATTTTACGACTTGTAATCCGCCTTCAGCGGCGAATCACAGGTACATTATCGTGGCTGTAGACTACTTTATGAAGTGGGCTGAGGCCATGCCTACTTATAAGAACGATAGTGACACGACAACAATGTTTCTTTTCAATCAGGTTATCTCACAAATCGGTATCCCAAGAGAGATTGTCACTGACCATGGCAGTCATTTCCAGAATCAACTGATGTCTGAATTGGCTCTTAAATTGGGTTTCCGCCAAGAGCATTCATCTCCTTATTATCCTCAGGCCAATGGACGGGTCGAGGCAGTCAATAAAACTCTTAAGACGATACTCCAATGGATAATCGATAAAAATCAGTCCAATTGGCACGTTATGTTTTATTCGACTCTTTGGGCATACTGAACCTCCGTGAAAATGGCTACTGGTTTTACACCTTTTCAGTTGGTTTACGGGATGGAATCTATCTTTCTGGTTGAATGTGAAATTCCATCTCTTAAATTGGTTGTTGAGCTCCTTCCAGAGACTTCGAGTCTCAAAGAGCGCCTACTTCACTTGGAACATCTCCATGAGCAGCGTCGAGATGCCGCCACGATGAATGAGGCTCATAAGAAAAGGGTTAAAACGCAGTATGATAAATATATCCATCCTCGAGTCTTTTCTGCAGGTGACCTTGTCCTAGTCTATGACCAAGATAAAGACACCTTGGGGCAGGAAAATTTAAGCCTATGTGGTACGGTCCTTTCCTTATTAAATGAGTTTTAGAAAAAGGATCGTATGAGTTGATTGATTTCGAGGGAAACAAGCTGGCAGAGCCCCGAAACGGGCTCTACCTAAAGAAGTACTTTGCTTAGTTTTGGCCAGGCAATGGCTTCTTTGTACTTTATGTATATTTGTACATATATCATCGAGAGTTTTCTGATATCAGCACTTTTTGGTCTGCTGTGGCAGGTGTTGATGGATGATTTGGTCTATTTTGGGTTCGCTGATGGTGTTATTCGACACACTCGGAATCTCGCTTCCGCAGCTTGGGTACTCTATTATCCAATCGGTCAATTGATGGCATCAAGAGGTGTGTGTATCGGTCCTGCTTCAAACAATATGGCCGAGTATACTGTCGTTATTAATTTATTATCCAAGGCAATCTCTCATTGGATCGACTCGTTGGTAGTGTATCTTGATTCTCAATTGATAGTGTCTCAATTAAATAACATTTATTGGGTACGGGATCCATCTTTATATCGCCAGTATTTAAGGGTGATGTTGTTGCAAAGATCATTTACTTATATTAATTATTTGCACATTCCAAGATCTCATAATTGGTTAGCTGATTCTATCGCTAATCAGGCATTAGACTGGCACATCAATCATTCATCATAATAAAATCAAGCATCAAAAAGTCAAACTGTATATATATATATCGTAAAGCGTCTCGAGTGTACATATGTGTGTCCAAAAATATACAAAATTGGGACTCAAATTCCCATAATCATGTCCGCCATATCTAATGCCTCGGCTCAGGATGAGCGTCTAAGTATGCAACTATCGCAGTGGCCACACGTCGAAAAGTGTGAACCCAGTCACGTGGCATGCCAACCACATGATGCTGCATATCCTCAGGAAGGTCCTCTATGACAGCCATTGGTACTCGGCAGCTCAGTCTCGCCAAGTGTTGCTGGACGTTGTTTAAAGTCTGTTCTGTATTAGCAGCCGCCTCTTCGGCTCCTCGACTGCGCTGTCCATGCCGTAGGAACCCATATGGTCGTACTGGCCCAACGTCTGGAACATGATCATCATATCAGTCATTTGAATCTCATCAAAAAATATTTTTCAAAATTCATCATTATATTTGAAAAATCCAAAAAATCATAAAATCAAAAATTTTTACCAATCTCACCGCATGCTACATTCGGTGGTAACGCTAGATCAGGATCTCCTCAGAAATCCAGCCCAGCATAGGGGTAGTCATCCACGGCGATGATCTGTTGATCCCACCAGGTGAAGAAGTCATCGTCGAAGGCAATCCTTGGGACCTCCCCACCCCCCAGACGTTTCATCAGATCAGCCCACCGGCCCATATGTGGATCGCGTGGGGTGCTGATGGAAACTGCTACCCTGGGGTGAAGTGCGGGAACCTTCTCAAAAAAGAAAGTACACAAGATAGTCCCATATCCAAATTTCTTGGTCTGTCCCCTCCGGATAGAAGTGAGCTGGCTCTTCATGTTGGCCAGAAGAGGAGTACACCAGTTGAACACAGTAGTGAGATAGTCAACTGCCACGCTCATGTTTAGCCGTGACGCTTGATGCAGCGATGATGATCCGTTCACTCGAGCCATGGTGAACAAGATAATCCTAAGTGATAAACTCGCCACACATGTGATGGAAATCTGGCTCCCAACCTTCTTGGGATGTCCCGAGCAGTAGATCTTTACATAGTCCTCTATCGTGAGGCTACTCCATGTCCTGCCCGGGAAAGGCCCGTGATAAAATAGATATCATCCACCTCTACCTTGAGAGGCATCTGATCGATCATAAAGGCTTCCTCCTCGATGTCCCAATAATCGATGAGCATCTCAAGCAAATGCGTGTTCGCTTTCATATTTGGAAATTTGAAAAATTTAAGCAAACCGCATCCCTGTAGTGCATCTAAAGCTTCTAGACTGTTCATAACTTCATTGTCAACTGCTACATGCTCTCTTTCGTGCCACGTGACAGGCATCCTAAGAAAAGTTTTGAAAAAAGTTCAACGGTGAAACATCAATCAAAAATCTTAAAACCTGTCACAATCAATTTCAAGCTAAGTATAAGAGTTACCTAGAGGATTTTGACGAATTTGAACGGTTGAATCTGGTTGTGGGAAGTTTGCTCCTTTTTCTCCAAAACCTTTGCTCTCAAACTCAAATGGTAAAAATGTTGAGTCCAAAATGCTTTTTATAAGTTTTGAAAATGTAAAATTTTTTCAAAATTTTCTTTTGTTTGACCTCATGTGACTTTTAACTTGGGAGCTTGGAATGTCGAGAATGGTTTGTTTTTCAGGACATTTTGGACGTCTTTCAGTTTCGAGACAGTTCCATGACTGCTAACCCGTCATGGCAGGTATCATTTTCTCACTGGCATATAGGTTAGGGACACCATTTTTTTCGTTGCATTATGCATGCTAGCCTCCATTTGCCGATACATCTACCATAGGGTCGATCCCATTGTGTTATGGTTCGTAAGCCATTTTCACTCGCTGATTCTTTAAATCATGACACGATAGTAGAGCCATCCTTTCCATGGGCATCGTAGTTAACACCTCACTGACATTTGTTGCCCATGCTGCTCCATTGAGTAGGCTCGGGAGTCCTCTATAGTCCCGCCATGACTTAAGCGTTGAAGACTCATTCCTCTTAGCTTCTCCGCTTTGTTCTGGCCTTATACCCTAGAGGCTCCTTTGTGTTGAGTTGTACTATTGCATTGCATGTTGACCACTTGCACCTTTTGGCCTAGAGCCGGCTTCACTTGGACTCGTGTTTAAGCCAACTTTGGACCATGACGTCTGCAAAATCAGCCTTGCATACCTTTGACTTCTGCAGCTTGACACACCTTGTCCCGTGGAAGGAAGACACCTTTGAGCGTCACTGACCAGTTTTCACCTCCCTGCATTGAGCATAGGAACGTTCCATTCCCAGGAACTAGATCATCTGTTTCACCGACACTCATTCTTTCCACTGTACCATAGCATTCTTTTATTCTTTTTCCAGCTTAACAGAAAAAGACAAAAAAATTAAATATTCCAAAAAGAGCGGGAACGGGACCGTATTTCCATTTATTGTTGGCAGCTAGAGTCAGTCGTGTCGCCCTTGAACAAAGCACTCAAAACAAAGTCTCCTCCATATGGGTGGGATTTAGTTTGACTTAGGTACGCCATAACCTTGTTATTGAGTCAGTTCTCCCCCGATTGGTTGTCTCTTCCAATCATATGGAGGGTTCGTTCGTGCCTCCTGCATGGCGAACTTATACAAAGTCATCATATAACGCCACATAGTCACATTGAGTCGTGCTTTTGTTCAAGGGAAGTTAGCCTGAGTCGGCCTCTTTGCGGTGTCTCTTGACTCATTTTTCAGTCGGCCATCCCTGGTTGTCAGTGTCATGTCTATCATCACATCAGCTATACTGGTCCTATACTTGTGCCGGTTTGAGAACGTCCCCATTGACTTCTTACTGACAGGTCTTGTCCTTATCGACGACGACATCTTGCTCTGAGGACAGGCCTAGAGCTGCACCCTGGCCCTATTTTCATTATTGATAGGTCACCTTGTGCTTAGCATCGATCAGTATCATGGGTCTTTGACTGAGTGGTTTCCCTTGTGTTCGACATCAGCTTACATTATCACACATTGGGATTCGTGCAGTACCTTGGTTTCCATTTGACCCTATTGGTGGATATCTCGCCTCTGTGTCAGCTTTCATTATTGGTTGGTTCAGAGGGTTTCTGTCGTGCGCTAGTCACATCTTGAGTATGCCAGAAACGTACTTCGGTTTAGTTACTACATCTTTTTTGTCCTATTCCTTCCACATTATTGGCCTATGGGTTACACTCGTGCTAGATTGATGCAGGATGCCTTAATGCCTTCCTTCTAGCAGATCTTTCCCTATCGAATCCGACTCATTGCTCTGGGCAAAGATCTAGAGTCCATTTGGTAGTACCTTGGGGTTTGCAGTCATTAGTGGCAGATCCTTCACTATCGACAGTGGGAAACCACCATTGTCCCCTGATTAATAGATTCTTACAGGTGTTCGACTCCAGCTCATCTATTCACACTTGTTAGATTGTACTGGGTACCTTGACACTCATTATCATTCGGTGAGCAGTCTCACGTTTGTTAACTATATACATCAATGACCGGTAATCAAATGATTTCTCACATGGTCGACTTCAGATCATTTATTCCCATGGTGTAGAAATGTACCATGATGGTCGGTGAAGACCTCAGGTTGTATCAACATTCATTGGTTCACTTGACAGTTGCTCCTGTTGCTGCTAGTTGATACCACTCCACTTTATATGTTGCAGTCAGTCATGGCAACATTCTATATGCTGGCACCTAAGTTTGTAGTGTAGTACCATCCTATTCCATCATGTTCAGTTGGTACCTTTTGGGATCAGTCTTTGATATCAGTGATCCATTGCATCTTTCAGCATCATTGATAGTCTTATATGTGATATTCAGACATGTACTTGCTCATCATGATCAGATGATCCATTATGTATCCTTCAGTCATTTATACTTGTATACTTAGTGCATCCACTTGTACTTGATATGCGGACATGCTTTACTTTTTCTGAGCATGGGTATGCCTGCCTCAGACAGTGTTTCTTTCTGATCTCCTTTGGTGGCTTGGCAGGCTGAATTCTGGTGAAGTCCTCCTTAGTTTTTGTCAGACTTCCTTTGCATGTACTTGCATAATACATTTCGGCCATCATGTACCCCTTCTGACCTCATATATTAGGGGGCATCTGTTATAGCTCCAAATCTCACTCCTATGGTTTGTGACTCATGGCCTAGGGCAACCCCTCCTTCCAGACCTGGTCCTAAAATTTAAAAAACAGTGTTTTATCCCTTATACGCGACATTTCCCTGAGTTAAACACGTGTATACGCGGGTCTGTGTATACCCAACCCACGTGTGTGTATTAAAACACTTAAAAAATATAAAAGTCCTTATTTTCGGGCGGAGATCGTGGGTTTTACCTTCTGATCACCTGTTAGTGGTCGTGGCCCAACTGTTCCCAACCAACTCCCAACTAAAAAACTACTTTGGGAGAGGTATAAAAAGACCTCAAAGTGAAGGCCAAAGGAGGAGAGAAGAGAGAGAAATGTTATTATGCTGAGATTTTTCCCTTGACCAGGTCTGAAGTCCCTTGTGCCTTCTGCACTTCCCTCATTTTGTGCAGGAAACCTTTGTTTCCTTGTGTGTTGATGCTCATCCACCATTTATGACATCATGGAGAGAGTCATGGAAGGAGTTTGTTAGAGGCTTGAGGCTGGAACGGATCCGGAAGGAAGCTTTGCTTGGAGCCTGCTGAAGGTGACTCAGGTGAAAATATTCTTTTTTTATGTACTTTATTTGTCTATAATGAAAGAAACACATGTCTTGGTTCCTAAAATGAATCTTCTTTATGTTAATGATACTCATGTTTAGAATTCATATGTAAATGGTTGTTTGGATTTCATAACTAACTACCTTTCTTTATAACATGAGGATGGTTTCTTTATAAGTTTTTGTCCATATACTGCTGTGTTCTTTGAATTGGTTGTTTTTCAGGACAAAGGAGAAGAAGGGAACTCCAAGAAGGGTTTGGACCCTAAGGGCCTTCTCAAACATAGGACCAAAGGTACGTACCGTTATCATAAAATTTGCTTATAATAGCATAATGGTTGTGTGAATGCATGTTTCTTTGAATAGACAACTTTTAGTCTGCTAGGGTTTCAACCCAAAAATCCCTTGGGGAGCAATTCCCTCCAACAACTTTGTGAGTTATTCGATCTGCTCATAGAGCAAACACTAAAGACTTATGCTAGTTCTTTTGGCCTTGGTCAATAATACGTTTAATGATCCTGAGGAGATTTTTTTTTGTGGATTTGGCTAGTCCATTTCCTTGTGGATAATAATTTGTCGAATACTTAAGCTTAAAACCTCTTTTAAGAGCAAATTCTGTGATAGCATTGCCTGAAAAATAAGATTCATTATCAAACATTAAAGGAGATTGTAAGCCATATCTGGTGATGATAAATTGATCTATAAATTCAATAATATTTTCTGAATTGGTTGCCTTCAGTGGGATTGCCTCTACCCATTTGGTGAAATAATCGTTGGCTGTAAGAATGTACCTACATTGTTTAGAAGAATGAGGAACGATCTCACCTATTACATCCAATCCCCATAGTTCAAATGGTTGGTTGATGTTGACGGGTTGTAATGGTAGCCTGGATTTTCTCTGTCTTCCAGTAGCTGTTTGACAAACCTTACATCTTCTTACATAACTGTGTGCATCTTTGAATAGAGGTGGCTAGTAAAAATCAGCATGCAGGATTTTATGTGTCGTAGTTTCGCCTCCAAAGTGACCACTAGCTACTCTATCATGAAGTTCCTGCAACACCTTCTATGCCTTAGATTTTTCAAGACATCTAAGCAAAACAGAATCATAATTTCTTTTGAAAAGTACATCGTTGACAATCTGATATTGCCTTGCTTTTAATCTTAGGGGTCTTTTCTTTGTGTAATTCGATTGGGCTGGTGCATATCCATTTTTCAAGTAAAATATGATATTAGCATACCTTGATTCTGTGTCATTGAGGCTTACCTCATAGATTTGTACATCGTCATCTGAATGCTACAACTCTAGTAGATTTGAAGCGCCCACCAACATCCTGCAAAAATCTTGACCTTTTACAATTTTAGCTAGTTTAATTTCTATTTCATATTCTTGCAGGGTAGTGACCCAGTTTGCTCTCTTTTCTCCTGCATCCCTTTTTATTAAAAGATTTCTTGTTGCTGAGAAGGGAACTATGAATTTAGTGTGGGTCTTGAGGAGAAAAGGTCTGAAGTGTTTTATATATTTGAAAACAACAAAATCTTGTTTTTCAATATAGGAGTAATTTAATTCAACTCCTTGCAAATTGGAGCTAAAAAAAGAGATTGGAGCTTTAGCCTTATCTTGATTTTCTTGTGTCAATAGGGCCACATATGATTTCTTAGAAGCGAAAGTATATAAATGAAATGATTGGAAAAAGTCGGGTTTGTTAGAGATGGGGCATTAATAATTGCTTATTTTATTAAGCGAAAAGCTTAATGTTCCGAATGTCCCCATTTAAACAAAGAATTTTTCTTTATCATGGATTGAAGAGGTAACAAAATTCTTGAGAAATCAAGGACAAATCTTTTAACAAATTTATTTGACCTAAGAAAGATTGCATTGATTTCTTGTTATGTGGTAAAGGTATTTTAGAAATTTCTCTAATTCTGTTAGGGTCGATATGAATTCCTGCTTTGGAAGCAATGAATCCAAGGAGCTTTCCTTCACTTAACGCAAAAAAAAAAAAATAAATAAATAAAAGTAAAAATAAAATAAAATAAATAAATAAAATTGGGGTTCAGAGAAATTCCATACCTTTGGCAACATTCAAATATTTGTTTCAAATCTCTTAGATGATTACTGTGCTTTTTGGAGTATACTGTTATATCATCTAAGTAGATCACTACTAACTTATTTACCAAACCTTTGAAGGCTATATCCATGGCTCTCTGGAAATTAGCACCAGTGTTGATCAGTCCAAACGACATCTTCTGATAAGCATAAGTGCCCCACTGTCCTGAATGTAGTTTTCAGTTGATCATCTGGATGTACTAAGATTTGGTTATAACCTGAGAATCCATCCATGAAAGACATTAGTTCAGAGCCTGCTACTGATTGCAAAATTTGTTCCAGAGAAGGCAATGGGAAATTGCCCTTTTGGCAAGCTTTATGGTTGTGGAAATCTATACATATATGAATATCACCGTTATTTTTCCTAACTAGGACAATATTGGAAACCCATCAAGAGTGTTTGATAGGAAAAATAATTTTGGCTTTCAGTAGTTTATTCAACTTAGATTTAATTTGACTTTCTAAATTAGGATGGATTTTCCTCAATTTCTACTGAATAGGTCTTTCGTCATATATCATAGGAATAGCGTGTTGCATAATAGAGGTGTCATATGTTTTGAGATCTTCATAGTTCCATGCAAAGATATTCTTATATCTTTGCAACAAACTTATAAAAGCTTCTTTTTTGTCTGACGTAAGACCTAGACCTAAGTTAATGTTTTGAGGTTTTAAATCAATCCCAAGATTGATCAATTCAAATCTCAAAGTTGAACTCTGAATTTTTGAATTAGTAGATCGTTTAAATTTATCTTTAAGGTCATATAAATCTTCCAACTTAACTACGACTTTGGTATAGCATTAATGATCGTTTCTTGTTTAAGTTGGTTATCGTGCTAGTCTTCATCAACTATCTGGTCGTCATATGAGCCTTCTGAGGTCAGGAAGCTTATGATATCCGGATCGTTATTAAAGAATCTACAGTTGGTGATATTATCAAGGATGGAAGGCCTAAAAATTATTTCGATGGAGAATCAATCTGGGCTATAATCTTGTGGAGGGATAAGCTTGGAAGCGACATTAGCTAGAAGATCGGCACTACCATTCTCGAGTCTTGGAATAGGGGAAATATTAAATGTAGTAAAGTGGAGAGTCAGATCTTGAACTAACGACTGATAATGTTTCAAGTGTCCTGATAAACAATGTATAGTGTTTCTTACCTGTTTTATGACAATTTCTATATCCCCGAATACTTGGAAGTATTTTACGTTAACGCCAATTGCCTTATACAGACCTTGAACTAGTACCTCATATTCAGCAATAATGTTGGTGCAATCAAATTCAATTATGCATGCTAGCATATTTTTCTCCCCCTCTAGGTTGACTAAGATGCAACCTGCTCCTACTCCATCATTGGATTTAGATCCATCAAAAAATAATTTCCAAAATAAAGATTTAACTTTAGTTTTATCTACAAAATTTACACATTTAGAAGTGTCTGTTTGGGAAAAAATTTCAATTTCAGAGACAACATAGTTTTCTAAGAAAGGTAAAGTATGAGCATTGAAATTCCCTAGAAATGATTCTACAGAACAATTTCCGATCGTATTGTTGCTATATGCAACTAGTTCGTTTTCTCCTTCTAATTTTGTCACTGTGAACTTTTGATGTTTCTCGTGATCAACCCTTATTTGATTTGGTTTATCGTTATAGGGAAGCGACAGGTGAGACCAGTCAGTTGCAAAATAACCATGAAGTTTTTCTGACCAGTCTCTACTAAGGATTAAACAATAGAACTCAGGAATGTCAACTACAAGTGTGTCTATGACTTGGCAAACTTTGGGGTTTGATGAAAGTCTTATAGTTACTTGATTTAGTTCCTCGACGACTTTGACTAAGAGTGATCTAATTGAACTATTCGTACAACAGATTTTTGAGGCTGAACAATCAACTTCTCACAAACAGTTTTGGGCAAGATGTTAGATGAAGCTCTGTAATCAACCAGACAACTGTGTAAGTTTTTGTTAGAGACTTCAAAAGTAAGAAGAAATGATGGAGCGTGGGATTTTGATCTTTCTCCAATTAAAGCTATATCAGTTGGATCTATTTTATTTAGAGAATCACTAGGGAGTCTTCCCATTTCTTGGGCAGCTTGCAAGATTACGATAGCAAGAAGTGGTGAAGTAGGTACTACTTTACGTTCTTTCAGAAGTAACTTCTGCTAATGTTTCAGTTTTCTAAGCTCATGAAATGTAATTTTTTCCCTAGTTTTCTTCATATCATCGATAATATTATATTCCATTTCATCAGAAACTATCAAAGTTTTATATGAAGGAGAAGGATCCAATTGAGTAGGTGTTTTCTGAGTGGATTTTGGTATAGATTTCTTACCTATTTCTTTATCCCTAGGGGGTGGCATTGAAGCCTTATGTTTTGGATTTGTTTGTGACAATTCGACGGGATTTTTACTTCGAGTAGTGACAGGTAAGGCTTCTTGAGTTTCTTCATTGGGAAGTATAAAATCCCACATCCCTTGTAACTCTGCTACTTCCTCCTCATCCATTTGTTCTTTGCTAGGTGAAACTTCGTCCTCATCTAACTCGGCATTTGATATGGCATTTGGAGGCTTAGGATCAGCAGGGGAATTCCTTTTGAATGGTCTGAAAGGTTTTTTAGAGGAAGTCTCTGCTACTTGTTTCTTAATATCAACCATTTCATTAGACATGGTTTTGAGGACTTTCTGTAACCCTTCAAGATCAAAAGGATCTTTCGGTGGTTTCTTCTTAGAGTCATCTCTAGAGGTTACTTTCTTAGATTTCCGTTCTTCTAATGCATTTCTCTTTTCAACAGCTAGGATGCATTTTTCTACAGCTATTGCCTCTTTCATATTTTCTGCCAAGGTTGGTTTGGCAGCTCTATCAACAAAGATAGTTGTGTTTGACGGTAAAGTAGAGATGTACCACTCATTTTGGACCTCATCTCTAGGCTTAGATGCCACTAGTATTTTATTCAATATTTTATTGAAGCAAGAGTTGAAGTCCTTGATATGTTCTCTTGGCTCAGCTTTCAAATTGGAGAGATCATTAATTAAGGTAGTTGTAGATCTATCATCTCCAAACTTTGTTAAAAATTTCCCTTGAAAAACATCCCAACTGTTAACAGAACCTGATGGTAACGAAAAGTACCATGATCCTGTTGCTCCCTACAAAGTATATGGGAATAGTCTTACAACTACATCTTCCTCCTCTACTTGATTCAAGTTAATGGACAACATAAAATTATTTAAATGTTCCTCAACCAATAGAACATTATCAGGATTGAATTTGGGCAGCTATTTTTCTAGATGTGCTGGTAATTGATGTAAAGGACCAGCCATCCTAACAGCCCCTGGTTTTGTCCATGGCCTTGGAGGATTTTGTGTGTTGGGTCCCTATAATACTAGTGATTACCCCATTACTATTGTAGTTGTATCCTTATTAATATTTTTGTGCCCCTATTGTCCCCATATTGTTATTATTGTGCCCCATAGAATCCCTCTATTGTTATTTTTGTGGCTTTATATTATTATTGTTAGGTCAACTAGGTTATATTGTGACTCCTTAAACTCCTATATATAGAAAGGAGGTTTTGTCATTTGAATAATCCAAGAATTGTTCATTTGTGTAATGCAAAGGAGGTTGCCCCCTAGAATAGGCTGAATTCTAAGGTGTTGATCTCTCTTTCCTATCTTTTTGTGAGCTGGTTTCATAACATTTGGTATCAGAGCTTTGGATTCTGGGGTTTCTCTGCTCCAAACAGGTCATCATGGAATTTTAACTACAACTTTTTTTTGCTAAAAAAAAACCCATTTGAGAAGAAAGCGCATTGAATCTCAGGTCCAAATTTTAGAGCTTTTTGCGCTATATTTGCGGAGATATGATCTGAGGAAGTTGGTCTTTTTGCAGACTCCTGAATTACATTCCAAACAGGTGACCTGGGGAAAATTGCCATAACTTTCTCTCTGAGCATCGGATTGAAATTTCGTAAGAAGGTACAGAAAGAAAACAGACTGTAGTTTCTTGTATACATTTTTCAGAACCAAAGGTTGAAACAGTGACTCGTGGCACGTCGTACAAGTTCGCTCTACTGAACTAGTCTATAGTCAGGTCATCTTGGGAGATTGTGCATAACTCTTCCTTGGAGAATAAAATTTGGATCAGACTAGTGGCATTAGAAAGAGGAAACAGAAGGCTACTACACATCATAATTTCAGAACTGGATGATCCGAAATTACAGCGATACACCAGATTCAATATCAAGCTTCTACAAAGTGGAAAAAGGTGTGTAGTTTTTTTTAAATTTTTGCATAAGCTTAGTTTTAAAATTAGTTTGAATCGGTAATTGATGCCCCGAGGAAAGAAAATGCAAACACCTAGTAAGCAACCTGAAAGCTCTAGCATGACTCATGAAGAAGAGGAAGAAATGCAACCTGATATATCAAAATTACGAGACCAAGTGCAACAAGTGTCACTTGCACAAAAAGCAACAAAATCTAAGATGGATGGTTTAAGGAAAGATGTAGAAGCTAAGATGGATGGTTTAAAGAAATGTGTCGAAGCTAATATGGATTGTTTAAAGAGAGGCATAAAAGCTAAGATGGATGGCATAGAAGCTAAGATGAATGGCATGGACACTAAAATTGATGGCATGGATGATAAGATGGAAGAATTGAAGATAAATATGAATAAGTTGCTACAAGAAATGGTCACTAATGGTGAAAGGGTAGTAAAGGAAACTCATGATGAAAACAAAAGAAATGTTAATCATGATTCCATATACTCTAATGTTGGATCGAAAACCCACCGCATTCCAAATATCGATATGAGGAAGTTTGATGGCAAGGATCCCATGACTTGGATATTACAGATGGAGCAATTTTTTGATCGCATTAATGTGCAAAACACACAAAAGGTACGTATTGCAACTTTATATTTGGAACCAAATCAGTTTGTATGGTATCAATGGCTTTTCTCTCATAAACAAATTATCACTTGGGCAGTTTTTATGGAAGAATTGACAGCACATTATGAGGATACAAAAAGCAACACTTTTTTTAGCCAATTGATAAGTCTCAAACAAAAGGGTTCAATAATTGAGCAAATTGAGGAGTTCCAAAAACTGAACATAAGGGTAAAAAATATTCCAGAGGAGCATAGGATTGATGTGTTCATAGGGACTTTAAAGGATAATATCCAACATGATGTTCGCTTTTGGGAACCTGATTCATTAGAGAAGGCATTCAGGTTAGCAAGAAAAATGGAAAGAAAAATTATGGCAACCAGGAAGCATACCACTCACAACTATAAAGATGGAAGTATTTTTGCCCCTAGTCTTCCACAACCTATAAGGTTGACACCACAATAATTGGAAGAAAAAAGAGCAAAAGGGCTTTGTTACAGTTGTGATAGAAAATACACTAAAGGTCATAAGTGTGTTGAGAAGAAATTATTCTACATAGATTGTGAAGAGGAAGAAGAAAAGGAGAAAGAAAGGTCAAAAGAAGAGGATATACTCCAGGAACAAAGCCTAGATAAAGAAGAAATGAATCCGACCATATCTTGTAATGCATTGGAGGGAATTACCACTCCTTAAACCATCAAGATAGAAGGACAAATCAAGAAGAAAAAAGTAATAGTGTTGATTGATTCAGGAAGTACCCACAATTTTATTCATTGTAAGGTAGCAAAAGAATTGAATTTCTTCTTATATCCAGCACCAGAGTGTCAAGTGATGGTTGCAAATGGAGGAACAATAAATTGCTCGGGAAAGTGCCATAATATCAAGCTATCGATGGGAGAATATGTATTGACTAGCCCAATGCTTTCCATTCCAATGGGAGGTGCTGATGTTGTACTAAGAGTCCAATGGCTATAATCCTTGGGTACAATAACTTTTAATTTTCAAGAAATTTTCATGAAATTTTATGTGGAAGGAAAGGAAGTTGAATTAAGGGGTATTGCAGAGAAACCAGGAAAGGTAATCAGCTCTAACGATATGACAAAGCTTCTAAAAAAGGAACAAAGAGGTGTAATTGCACAATTATGTTCGCTAGATGTTTCCACGTTGGAATCATCTATTTCTCTAGATCTCCAAAAAGTCTTGTACAATCATTCCAAGGTATTTGAGACTCCCAAAGGTCTCCCACCTATTCGTGATCATGATCATGCTATTCATCTGATTCTTGGAAGTGTTCCTCCAAACATCAGGCCATACATATATCCCTGTGCCCAAAAGAGTGAAATTGAACGTATGGTTGCAGAAATAAAGGTTGGTATAATTCAACCGAGTCAAAGTTATTTCTCTGCTCCAGTAGTATTGGTGCACAAGAAGGATGGATCATGGCGTATGTGTCCGGATTATAGGAAGCTCAACAAGCTCACTATTAAAGATAAGTTTCCCATTCCTGCCATTGATGACTTACTGGCTGAATTGCATGGATCAATTTACTTCACCAAGTTGGATCTTCTTTCAAGATATCATCAAATTAGAATGAAGACTGAAGACATTCCGAGAATAGCATTTAGAACTCATGAGGACCATTATGAATTTTTGGTCATGCCTTTTGGCCTTACCAATGCACCTTCAACATTTCAAGGTTTGATGAATTCCATTTTCAAACCATTCATTAGAAAAATTTTGTTAGTATTTTTTGATGATATACTAATCTACAGCAAGTCTTGGAAGGATCATGTTGAACATGTTGACAGGGTGCTACAACTATTGGAGGAAAAAAAGTTATATGCAAAAAGATCCAAATGTTTCTTTGGAGTACAAGAGGTGGAATACCTGGGTCATATTGTATCTCATGAAGGAGTTAAGGTAGACCCTAGAAAAATTAAAGCCATTAAGGAATGGAAAATCCCCACATCCATAAACAATCTGCGAGGATTTCTCGGGTTGACAGGGTATTATCGCAAGTTTGTTAAGAATTATGGGAGAATAGCAGCACCTCTAACAACATTATTGAAGAAAGTTGCATTTTCATGGACTCCAGAAGCAACAAAGGCCTTCAAGCATCTTAAAGAGGCAATGTGCCAAGCACCATCTTAGCTACACCAGACTTCACAAAAACCTTGATTGTGGAATGTGATGCTTCAGGAAATGGAATTGGTGCTATTTTAATGCAAGATGAAAGACCCATTGCTTTTGAAAATCATCCAATCAAGGGAAAGTTTTTATGCAAAGCTATTTATGAGAAGGAAATGTTGGCAATACTCCATGCACTTAAGAAATGGCGACCCTACCTAATGGGAAGGCACTTCAAGGTAAAAACGGATCATTATAGCCTTAAATACTTTTTAGAACAAAGATTATCCTCTAAAGAGCAACAAAAGTGGGTCACAAAGATGTTGGGTTATGACTTTGAAATCATCTACAAAAAAGGGAAGCAAAATGTGGTCGCAGATGCACTCTCAAGAATGGATGAGGATGTGGAAGCATTGTTGTGCACCATTTCTATTATCCAACCAGATTGGATAAACGAAGCAAGGGAGGAATGGAAGAACGATGAAGAAGTGTGGGCACTTATTCGAAAGTTACAACAAGACTCCAGTACGTCTGATACATTTAGCTAGCAAAATGACTCATTATGGTACAAAGATTGCTTGTAACTCTGTAATAATTCCCAGCTAAAACAAAAGATTCTTATGGAATTGCACACTTCTCCCTTAGGAGGGCACTCAAGATTTTTAAAAGTTTACCACTAGGTTAAGAAGGAATTTTTTTGGGAGGGCCTTAAATCATATATTCAAAAGTTTGTGGCGGAATGTTTGGTTTGCCAAAAAAATAAAGTTGAAACAATTAAGACCCCGGGTCTATTACAACCTTTATCCCTTCCAAGCCAACATTGGGAGGAGGTTTCAATGGATTTTATCACAAGTTTACCCAAGACTGAGGGAAAGAGTGTCATCATGGTGGTAGTTGACAGACTTACTGAGTATGCACACTTTTGTGCATTATTGCATCCATTTAAAGCCAGTACAGTTTCTACTGCATTTATGGAAACAATTCAAAAGCTACATGGAAACCCAAAGATTATTGTAAGTGACAGAGATCCCATTTTCACTGGAAATTTTTGGACAGAATTATTTTCTTGTCTTGGTACTCAGTTAGCTCATAGCTCGTCTTATCATCCTCAATCTGATGGGAAAACTGAGATAGTAAACAAATGTTTGGAAGGATATCTTCGTTGCTTTGTATCTAATAAACAGACACAATGGGTCAAATGGTTGCCTCTGGCTAAATGGTGGTATAACACTTCCTTCGATACAGCAACAAAAATGACCCCATTTATGGCACTTTATGGATATCAACCACCATCCATCACATCATATTGAAGAGAAAATTCTAAGGTTCAAGCAATGGAACATCACATCGAACATCAAAAACAAGTCCTCCAGCTCTTAAAGGATAACCTCGTGTTGGCACAGAATAGAATGAAACAACAATCAAATCAACATCGGAGCGAAAGAAGTTTTGATGTAGGTGATTGGGTATTCCTACGGCTACAACCATATAAGCAAATGTCCCTCAAGCAAGCTAAGAAGGATAATAAATTATCACCAAAGTATTATGGTCCATACAAGGTGTTGCAAAATATTGGTACTATGGCATACAAATTGGAGCTTCCTGCAGCTTCTCGATTGCACACAATTTTCCATGTTTCATGTTTAAAGAAGGTTATAGGCGATAAGCTCACAATTCAAACAATATTTCCAGAACTTGACGAGGAAGGAAAAATTATATTGGAACCAGAAGCAGTCACAGAAACAAGAACATGACAGTTATGAAATCGATCAATTTCGAAGTATCTTATCAAGTGGAAGAACTTATCTGTTGACGATTCCACATGGGAGGATGAGAATTTTATACAGAAGCATCCAGAACTACTCAAGCGTTGAGAAAAACATGTTTTTGAAGGAGAGGGGCATGTTGGGTCCCTATAATACTAGTGATTACCCCATTACTATTGTAGTTGTATCCCTTATTAATATTGTTGTGCCCCTATTGTCCCCATATTGTTATTACTGTGCCCCATAGAATCCCTCTATTGTTATTTTTGTGGATTTATATTATTATTGTTAGGTCGGCTGGGTTATATTGTGACTCCTTAGACTCCTATATATAGAAAGGAGGTTTTGTCATTTGAATCATCCAAGAATTGTTCATTTGTGTAATGTAAAGGAGGTTACCCCCTCGAAGAGGCTGAATTCTAAGGCGTTGATCTCTCTTTTCTATCTTTTTGTGAGCTGGTTTCATAACATTGTTCCATTGTTGGTATGTGGGTAGGTGAAGGTGTTGCAGTATGGTTTGAAGGTGATTGGGTAGAGCAAGATATAGCTCTTGTACCTGTGTGAATCACGATCTAGAGTGGTGGGATGGATGATTGATGTTGTGAGGGTATAGATGGGATGGATGAAGATGATGATAAAACCTCACTGTGAGATTTAGATAGTGTCTTCTTAGCTTTCTTCCAGCTTGGAAGAGGAAATTTGAACAAAGGCATTCCAAACTTTTCGCTCTTTGCTCTAGTTAACAGTCGAGGTGGAGTGAACTGAGAAGTAACACTATCCTCATATATCTCAGATTCTTTATGTGATAGAAAAATCCCTTGTAATTTATGAATCAAAGATTTAACCTTAGGGGCTTCAGTAAGAGAACAAAGCTCTGGATCGATTGGCTTTTTTAGCAACGGGTTGTATAATATCCTGTGCAACTTCTCGCTTAGGGTCAGGGGAATTAGGAGACTTTCAAGAAGTTGGAGGTGAGGGTGAGGGTGTTTTACTCTTAGAATGGCCTGTTAATTTGGATTTACTTACCATTCACAGTTCATGCCCTCCTTCTAGCGGCAAAATGTTGAAGCCTCGAAAATCGTTGCCTCAACATGGGAGAAAACCACCCGGTCTAGACCTTGGTTGGCAACTCCTTTTCTATTTGGAGTAGTGGCTCTGACTGGGGATAGTGGGACCAGTTTCCCAATCTATTTAATGCTTGTGCTAAATGGGGTGATGTGTGATGTTTTTAGAGTAACGTTTAAGCTAAAAGTAATCTAGTCTAAATTAATCAATCACAAATGCATTTAACTTATAATTTCTAAAAACTATCTAATCATAATATACTCGGGATAAACTTGATATGCGCGATCTACAATAATTTCTAAAAGAAATTGGTAATAAAGACCATTCAATTACAATTAGAAGTGAATCCGTTTTAACAATAATTGTTTTGTGTAAAAAGTTAGACGAAGCAATTGTGAGAAATATATCGCATAAAGAGTTATTCATATATTCAACATAAAATAAATATCATCGTCATACATAAGTGCAATAACGATAATCAAAATTCAGACTTTCATACATAAATAATTTGAAAAATAAATTATTGTTTAATACATAAGTAAAAAGGATTACGATATAAAAGTACCATTTATAATACGTCCTACTCATGTATTTCAGCAATAGTGATCTATCTTCAATCCATTCAACATCATCTAAGAGTACAAAAGTGCAATTTCAATAGAAGATGCTAAGTTAGGTAAAAATAAATCTTGTTCCATATGTTTCACCAAAACTTCCTCAAAGGGACAGAAGTGCATGTTTTGAAGAGAGTTTTTGATAAAATTCTAGACCCCTCTCTAAATGCATGAGAGGGGTTTAAATACTAAAACTATAAAACTAAAAATAGATTATTACAAAAATAGTTGAGGAGGTTTAAATGACCTGCCTCAATTTATGCAAAAATAAAATCAAAATTAAAGTAAATAGGGTGACTAACTATGTTGCATTCGATCCTTCAGATCACAAATATCCACCATAGGCTTCATCTGTTTAGGTTGGCTGACTTTAGCTTCCACCTATCCATCGAATATGGCATCGGTCATTGTTGGTGCCATTTTCTAGGCAGAAGTGGTTAGGCATCACAAGGTCATCCATTGGATGTGGGGCTTGACCAAATGTTGCCAATATGCCTCCCAGTCTAGCCCGGTCATTTGCCTTATCAGTTCTGCTTTTTCTTCCACTGCCTATTTCCATTATTGTTCAAGTTGTTTCACATCTCGAAGGAACCCTGGAATGGACTTTGCCACTAGATTGGCACAATGCAAATTCTCATTGATATTTTCTATCATAATGTTTGGTGTTGTTGCTGCATCTGCTGTTGCCTATTCTGATTCTTTAAGTCAAGAATCCCAACTTGCAAACATAATTTCCTCATGTGATTCTTCTAGCTTGGGCAGGTCGTCTTTTCTCCTCTCCTCTGTATTTTGCTAGGCGATGAAATCAGAGACCTTTTTAAAGATCTCATCATATTCAAGTTTCATTTCTACGACTTGACTTGTCATTTTATCACTTGTTTCGCAATAATATTTCCAGTGTGAAAACTTCTAGCACAATAATTATTTCTGATGTGTCAACTGGGAATTAAGTATGAGTGCTTCGGTAATAAACTGATCAATTTTTGGATCATCTTTATGTAGATCAGTTATTGCCTACACCTTTGCTTCCTTCTTGGCTACACTGATTCGATGTTCTATTTGCATCCGTTCAAATTCCTGTTGAAGCTTGGCCAACTGTAACTCTGCCTGCTGGTCGGATTTCACTTGTTGTAATTTTTGCTCAAGAAACAATTTCCTTTTCTCTAAGAAACATTTGGACTTTTGTTTCTTTGTCTATGGTCATTGTAGCATAAGCACCTGCAAACTGCGATAGTCTAGTTAGGTTGGTGGATGTATTGACATGCAAGTCCTTCCATAGAACATCCATTAGTTCATTTTCAGGGGTAGTAACAGCCATAGAGTCCAATTTTATTTTCTTTCTTTGCCTTTTCACCATGACCTTATGCCGTGAGCTATAGAATACATCCAGAGGGGGTATTTCTTCAATTCTCAGAATTATTTTGGAGGTGGGGATAATAGGGATATGCTCTACCTTTTTTCATTTGCAGTTTCTTCTACTGTAATTTCCAGAGCTGTTTTATGTTGTGGAGTTTGCAACTCTGGCACATGTTCCTCTATATTGAGACTTTTATTAAAATTATCCCACTCTTCCTTTAAGTTAATGCTTGCTAGATGAAGCTTCTTTAGCTATATTTTGTGTAGATTGGGCCATATCCTCGATGCTTCTGCTTTACCATTTTGTGATGACTGTCGCTATTCCCTGATAGATTTTTCTTGAGACTCTGCCCCAGAATTAGATTCAGAATTTTCTTCGGAGTCACCTTCTATAGTCACACTGGGAGTGGGCTCCCATATTGGTTCAATAAATAATTGGTCCAAGGGGACAGTTTCTAGCCTTCTTTCTCTGTAACTGTAAAACTTTTCCATATCTTCATGGTCAAAATGTAGTTGTGCCATATGTTTCACCTCTGTAAAGGTGTTTTTCTGCAAAAAGATATCATCAAAAACATCCTCCTCATTAGTGAATACTTTTATTTTCACCAAAGTGGTGAAGTTCTTGACAATGCCAAACGGGTCATACTGCCATCTAGGGAATGTGGGTAATTACATAGATAACATGTTCTCTGCTTCTTTGAACATGTGTCCCAGGTCGTGTAGTGCAAATGCTCTGCACTGTACAAGGAATGCAGGCCAAATGGCCTTTTTTGACTCTTTCAGTGTATGGCTCATTCCTCCCTCACTAGCTGTCTAATAAGCTATCTCCCTAGCCATTAATTTATCTAGAACATAATATGGGAGGATGTGGGGGGAGGTGATGCTGCCAAAAACTTTGATATATGTAAATTTTTCCTCCCTGAACCATTTGGCCATTGGGAGGATGTCAACTTCAACTTCATGGGAAAACCTATGGGCATCTCGATTATAAAGCCACTTGTGAATAAGGAGCATAACTCCATGGCAAATCTTGAAAAAATGTGGTTGAAAACTGGATTCCCACATGACCTTGTGGTACACGTGAATGGGAAGTTGATTTCGAACAATCCATTTCCATCCCATAAGGGGGAACTTTGAACTAAAACAAAAAGCATCCATAACATAGGCACTCATAAAAAATGGAGGGTAAACCCTCGAAGCAATACTTCTTCTCCTTCTATACTCGATAATTGTTTTTGCTAAATTGTCTACAAGATTTGGGCCCAATTCATTATAGTTGTGTTAACGACTGCATCTATTAACAAAAACCACTCTGGGGAGAAATAGATGCAGCAGTGTACATACCATTTTTGTCTTTCTTTATTTTCTCTTCATTTTTCGACCAGGTGCAGGTGCAATCCGCTGGGTCGTTGTCCTCTTTAGAAAAATTCTCTATGAATTTCATGTTGTAGATGACTTGTGGGTCTAGTAGGTGGTACATAAGCCGTAGGTTGTTCGGGGTAAAAGATCTGATGACCCCCTAGCTTCTCATCTTGAATTCTCTATCTGAGATGTCTGCTTCATCGATAACCCATTTTACCATGTCGATATAAGGGATTATCTTTGGCCGAGCGGCTATGCGGTGCAAAAACGAGAAAGCCATCTCTATCATGGAAGCATTTGAGGAATCTCATCTATCAATTGTAACAATAGTTTCCATAATCCTCGAATGTTCCTCCTCCAGTATGTTGTACATAGTCTCCCATGTAGAGGTCCCTCCCTCTCTGTTGCATGTGGTATCTGTGAATTGGGGAGTCATCTCAGTCTTCTTAGAGGCAACAACCTTGCCTTTCTTCCCCATTGTTCTCAATGCTCTGCTCTGTGGGTTTTTCCTGAAATGAAGAACAATATCTATCAGACATTCAAAGATGAATGTAAAAATGAAATAATGCAGATATCTTGTAAAGCTGGTAAAAGAAGTATTATTTGAATGCATGTAATAAGATATCATATCAAGCTGAATAGATTTTCACACATAAATGCAGTTATTTCCCACTAATGCCCACTAATGATTTGTTATCCCTTAGCTTTATTTCTCATAAATGTTTGCGTCGTAAAAACGAACGAAAGCTTCTAGGGTGACAAGCCATTACACTACGATGATAGTGATTGTGCGATTTGCGAAGCAATATCACAGATCGCAATATTGCAAGATGTGCCTTTTAGCATTCTTACCTCCTGCTATGTGTGTCGAGATGTGAGATGCGAGCCACTGATTAGCTGTTTCACGTATAGTTAATCACTAGGCTTATCCTATGCAATAGACTTAACAGACTTGAAATATTTACTTTTAACATTCTAAGGGGTGGGTCCAGCCGTGAATCACATTTTGCAATATCGGCTTATGGTAAGTGTAAAGTATTTTCTTGAATACCCAAAATGCAATGCGATAAAAGTCAAAGCACCATCACGGTTTCGCAACTCACAAATCTTGTTATATTGTTTTTAAGAGAGATTTCTTTATGAGTCGTGATATGCGATGTGAGACTTAAGCCTAAAAAGCTTAAGGACTTTTGTTTTCGTCGGATTTTACGATAATTTAGATCATGGAGCCCTTATTTAATCACTTTTTTTATTTTGGAGGTTTTTTAGGAAGGTCCTTTAGTGGGTTTTAGACATGCTATATATGAAAAGGTAAGTCTTTAGTAGTTCCCAAAAAGGTTTTGATTGTTATCTTTGCTTTATTAAAAAATAAAGGAAATGACTAAATGCTAAGTTTTGTTTTTTAGATGAAACTTTCTAAAAGGTCCCCATTTAGTTAATGTAACATTAACTACTATCATTAACAAATGGGGGGTTGTTGAATACCACAACAAGTCCCAACTCGGTTAGGAACACACAACATAACAAGACATGCAAAGCTTCCAGAGGAACAGTCCACACAGATACGACAGTCACAAAACACAAGGTAAGATAACAGGTACAACACTCAGTGAATGAGTCCACACAAGTACAATGGTTGTTACAGCAAGTTCTATGTGAAAGGTCTGTCTAGTGTCCGGGAGAGTAGTTTACACGGGAAATACAATGTTAACAGCATATACAACACATTTCCACTAATAGATTATGCATTACAACAAGTGAAATAGTTCAGATGTAGAACACAGGTTAAGGAAACATGCATCACAAGTGTTAAAGATTAGTCTTACAACAATTACAATACATGTGTGAAAATGTGTTGGCCTGTTGGCAGGCTTCTAAATTAAGCAAAAGTTCCAAGACACATTGTTACACCATACATCACTAACACCCTATAGGGAACTGGCATTCTACTACTAAGAGTTGCTGGTGAGGAAAACTGAACTAAGACTGACAGGTTGTCTTGCTGATCATCTCTGCACAATTTCTGAGTTGAGCAGACTGCTGGGAAGTAGAAGTCCTGCTCATGAAAATTGTGCAATTTCTTGGATGAGCAGTTGATCGGATGTTGGGATGACTGACTCAGAAAAATGCGCAATTTTCTTAGGGAGACACGGATAGGCACTTGGTGTCTATCCAACCTGTTTATGCAATTTCCTCAGTCAGCATAGTGGGCAAGGTTAGTAGCCTCTGCGCAATGTTTTAGGGGAGTCAGTCCTAGGGTGGCTTCCGGGTCTGACTATCCGCGTGTTCAGCATGAAAGCTGATTGGATTACTTGCAATTAGCATAGATTAGAAAGACTTTCTCAGTGCTTTTGTGTTGTTCCAGGTGACAGTCGATCGAGTCAATGGCAAGGTGATGGTCAGGCTGTCAAAGGGGATTCTGGTCATCAGAACTTCAGCAAAATGACTAAGTGTGTGAATGATCGAAAGATTCATAAGTGATAATACAACACACACTCACATGACTCAATGACGAAGCGACTCAAGACATCCAGACACACATGTTCAACATGACTGACCGATGGTGCAATCGACAAGTGTGGCACTCGTGATTGATCGTTGATTGATCGTGACAATGCTTGTGTGATAGTGAATGTGACTCTATGTTTGAGTGCGACAGATGCTTTCATAGTGAACATAATAATTTTACACGAAGCAAAGACTTTGAGCATAACCAGAACATGGTCACAAGAATGACTTAGACACCAATATGCGGAAACTTGGGTGAAATGAAAAAGCAAGGTGGATGCAAATATTCCCACGAGCTCACAAAGTGAACCTCAGGGTGTGCATCCATCAAGCGAAACTCCAAGGGAGGATCTGAAATTAGGTGCACGCCAAAATTTTGGAGGGTAGTTGTAGCTGCTAAAACACTTGGGGACACACTAGTAGAACTCTAGCACCTCTTTTTTGATTCATTGCTAGCACAGGGCCTTGGTCTTTTGGGGAGTATTGAGTCATTGTGCGGGTTACTTCGACTTCTCCACTTACCCCATGGACATACATGGTTCACCCTTTTCCAACTCAGCCAAACACAATCAAAAGTTCAGCTTGATCTCAGTGTTTTGAATCCGGGAAGGGTAGTTTAGCTCAGAGTTGAATATTTTCAAAGTATAATTTTTCATATCTGGTGTTGTTCCACTGTCAGTAGGCCTGGAAAGTACCCCAGTGGAGTCACGCAGGAACACACACATTGCTCCACTGCGAGTGAGCCTAGTCAGTACCCCGGTGGAGTTGCATGCTTCACCTCTCTGCACAAGAAGCCTTTCTCTTCTTTCACCTTTTTATTTTTTCAAGAGGACTATGCATAGGCACTTATTTATTTTTGGGTGAAAGAGGAATCCCAACTTATTGAGAGAAGAAGAGGTTGTTCCTTTAGAGAAGCATGTAAGACTTAGACCTCTAACATAGGTTTGCTCGTTTCGATTTTCCCCTTCT
Source organism: Pinus tabuliformis (assembly GCA_031772625.1). Classification (NCBI taxonomy): domain Eukaryota; kingdom Viridiplantae; phylum Streptophyta; class Pinopsida; order Pinales; family Pinaceae; genus Pinus; species Pinus tabuliformis. Next base: position 433,661,589 of record CM062812.1, on the reverse strand, counting down.
CCGTTTCTACTAGTTGGATGAACTTGAACACACAGAGCAGAAGGTTGAGTACAGGCATGGGGCTTCCCAGTGGGGACACAGGTTCATGGTTGGACCAAAACTTCCCTTGGAGACATCTCATATTTTCTATCAAGACTTGATCGGTCAAAGGTTATAACCAAGCACAAAAAAGACAGACACAAGACTGGCCAAGTGTTGCAGTGTCACAAGTCTCTTCAAATTTCAGCCACATACTCTATTCAAAAGCCAGAACGTAGTAGTTGGCAACACGTATTTCCAGAAACAAAAATAGCAATATATCAAACAACAAAATGAATGTGAACAAAAATAGTAATGAGAATCAAACAAAGAAAAAAAAAGATAATTGTTGGACACCTAATCCTCAATGGGTTAGTGCAGAAGCCGAATGGACAAAAGGAGTCCAAGAGACCTTGGGATGTGAAACCCAACGGTCAAACAATGTACTATAAATTTATATCAGTTGTTAATAAAAGATGCATTCTCATGTTTTATCCTTCATACTCTCTTGCTGCCCATGTGTGTTTAACATGGTACCAGAGTAGGCGTATTCCTGCCCTGCATAATTTCTTTGAGCCATTTGTTTTATGGTCTTTATGAGCAGGTCCCATTTTTGGTATTCCTGCCTTTGTAACTCCTTGTATCAATTTTTCTACCATATTTTCTCTCTGCACCCTCTGCTCTCCCTGGGCTATGCATAATTTTCCTTTCTGCACTCTCTGGGCTCTCTGTATAACCACTGTTTGCCATATTCCACATATTCTGACCTGCCTCCTCCATAGTCGTTGCCACCGTCTAAACGCTGCATTATCTACGTGGCTTCTACCATAATCATCATCTGCCATCTTCTGCGCATAATCATCGTGGCTTCTAGAATTGAATGTGAGTTTTTCTTGCTGCGTAAATTCAGAGACCAGTCCACCCTCCAATGGTTCTTCTCGGTGGTCTCGCTGGAATTGCTGGAAATTTAGTGGTATTTTTACTATCTTGATATCAGAGCGCCTCTTTGCTGCTCGATCCACTCTGTTCTCCACTTCTTGAAACTGAGCTTCCATATTAGTTGTCACTAGCTTTTCAGACTCTGGTCTTCCAATATCTATATTCATATTCATATTTGCGTCTTCCATATTTCTGATTTAGTGAGCTCACTGCTAAAAGACCTGGAGAGTTTTTGTTTCGGCTGTTTTTGATATATTTCACATTTGGATCTCAATAAAGGAAAAAGGACGACGCTGTATATATTTTCGTTGTGATACCTTGTTCGAATGATGCTCTCTGTTAGTTGACCTGTAATTTAATGCTATAGAAATTGTTGAAGGAGTTAGGTGGAAACAGTTTAGATCGGTCTGTATGCAAGGCCTGTATCAGAGTGTCGGCAAGGGTCTACATCGCTCAGTGTAAGTGTGTGCATAGCCCGCTGTAAGAAAAGGTGTGGCTGCTGGGATACGAGCCCAGGTCTCTCACTGCTCAACCCTTGACCCTCCACACTGCGTTGCTGCTCCAATTGATACGATGTGGGTTGGTCAACTTATCTCTCTGATCAAATTCTAGCAACTTATGAGCTGGTTTCTCCAAATTTTCCATATATAAAAGTTATAGAAGATCTAACTGATGAAGTATTTTTTTCTCACGTGGAAGGTGTCATGGTATTATGAAAATATTAACAGTTAGTTTCTATCACTGCCCTTGCACTCTGATCATCAAATTTCTTCGTGGCTTCCGACTCTTCCCAAGCGTTGCTCCCATAATCGACATTCACGACTGTATGTAGAGAACTAGTGATTGAAAACACCGAGACCAGCAGGAGCAACAACGATGCCACAATTGGAAATGTTCCAAATTGTTCCACTCCGAAATCAAGATCAAGAACTCGAACTCCACATGTTGTTGACTTTGTGGAAGTAAAAATCTTGAGAAGAATTCGTTGAGTGGGCATGGTGGGGTTTTCCATTCCACTTCCTACAAGGCGTCCACCAGGCTTGAATTCGTTGAGATGAATCTATTGTGGCTACATGGGTGACACCTTTGTAATGTTTACTGTAACGCTTTCCCTTCTACCAACTCTCTATGTTCCTCTTCTTACTTTTCTGCAAGCGCAATGTGTTGCTTAAAGATTTAACATTTTAAGCTTATTTACAATAGGTTTAGACTGTCCCTCCTAGTTCAGTCCTTGTAACAACCCGAAGGAGAAGAGCTGAGGAAATAGATTAGGGCTGCTTCATATATAGAGTGCAACTCAAAGACCTAGCAGAATATTAAATCTATGTCTGATGTGACAATAAAGGTTGTAATTCAATTACAAAAGCAGAAAAAAAAAAAAGAGGAGAAAGACACACAAGAATTGCGCAATATTGAGCATTCTCTGTGGTAGGAACTTTTCTTGCATCGAATAACAGAGAATTTTCCATACCAACAAAGTTTTATTTGAAAAACAGTATTTTTGGGTATTGTTAAGTTCAACCACATGGATATAAACAAATGGACAACATCATCTATTTTTGCGAGGTAAGACGCTGTAATTTTTGTTGAGGAGAAGTTTGGGCCTAGTGGATAATAGAATTCAAAATTAATAAGTTTGATGACTCTGCTGGTTTCTTTTCCCATCGAGTCACATTAGGCAAGAAATGGAGCATTGAATTTATAACTACTGACGGTAATACAAAAGCACCTGTTCGTCGATGTTAAATTTATCCTGCGGATAAATTATGGTTTGGTTATGGTTAGTATGAAAACCTTCATGCTCCTTATATGGCATTGATTGATTTATGTTATTTCATATGGTTAATATATAATGAAATATGAAGCTTATATAACCAAACACAACTAAAATTGAGAGCCATCACTATTTTTGAAGACAATTGGAATCTATTGTAAAATCCAATTGTATTGACATATCATGAGTGAGTGTTGATTATTCTCTACAAGTTCATATTTGTGATCAATTTTAAGTGTAATTTTGACAATGAATAAAATATCCAGAATTGGTGAAGTATTGGAGTTCTTAAAAAATCTGATACATTCCTCTGATCATGGTACAGTAAGAATAAGCAAAGCTTCTCTTGCTGACATTAGAACCTGTTTGCATAATGTACAAGAGAATATTAAGTTTTCGCAACTTGAGACAAAGCTACAACAGGAAGAATTACAACAGTGGAGTCATCATTCTAAACCTGTTTTTGTTCATAAGATTGAAATAGACTCCCATAAACAGCAAGACAATAATGTTATAGTTCATTCAGATTTAGTACCCAATAAAGCAGCAAGGTTACATGCAGATGCAGAAGTTCAGCTTGCACTTCCGAAGCCCATCATCAGACCTTGGGAAGAGCTTGTCCACAACAAGCATAGAACTGGTCTTGGATATGAGAAGGACTTGTCCTTTCATATTCCAGACTACTCAAAGCCCATTTAGTTTCATAGTGTTGGATTCATTCATGACATTTCACCTCCAACTGTTCCAGATTCTGCTCCTCTTCCACAGCAACAACAACAGATTGTGAAATACCAACACTGTGACTGAGTTGCCCATTTGAAAGATCACTGTTTTGATCTTCATCCATGTAAGCACTGTCATAAAACCACATATTCTTCACACAGATGTTTCAGAAAAAAACGTCCTCCAAGAACAAACATTCATCTTGGATGGATCGCTTCTTGGCAATGGGCATCAACGACCAAGAAGAAATTTAAGTCACATATCAAAACTTGTTCAAGAGTATTGAACAGTCTTGCAGTTGACAGGGGGGGAAATGATAGTCATCTACAAGCTTCAAAGCCACATGAAACGAGCCTGAGCCACAACCTGCCACACCATTTTCAGAGTTGTATCCAGAAACAAAGATGCCCCTGAGCATGCCTTCACTTGGTAATCTAGGACACTTCCTCTAGCAGAAGACTTTAGCTTCTAGCTAGTTTTGGAAGAATTCTAGGAAAAGAGTTGAGAACACTTCCTCTAGCAGAAGACTTCATCTTCTTTCCAGATTTGGAAGAGTTCCAAGAATTTCATTAAGCATTCTAGAGTTGTTGGCCATCCTTAAACCATCACAGGTTGAGACTTCCCTTTTTAGGTTGAAGTTCTCCCTTTTATGCGGGGTGAGACTTCCCTTTCATGGTTGAAGGTTTCCCTTTTCAAAAAAATAGGAGCACTTCCTCTAGCAGAAGACTTCAGCTTCTTGCCAGTTTTGCAAGAGTTCCGGGAACTGCACTAAGCGTTCCAATATTGGTGGTCATCCTTAAACCACCGCCCTTTATACCAACATTTGAGAGAGCACATTTAGCCTAGTGTTGCCATGAATTTTTGCACATTTTTTATTACAACTCTCTTCTTGGACTCATACATAACCCTTCGGATTAAGGGGGGGAATGTTGGACACCTAATCCTCAATGGGTTAGTGTGGAAGCCAAATGGACAAAAGGAGTCCAAGAGACCTTGGGATGTGAAACCCAACGGTCAAACAATGTACTATAAATGTATATCAGTTGTTAATAAAATATGCATTCTCATGTTTTATCCTTCAGATTCTCTTACTGCCCATGTGTGTTTAACAATAATAAGCAAAGCAAACAAAATGAAAACAACAAGAAGCAAGCAAACTATGTACATGGAATGGGCATGGCTTGGCCTATTGAATGTAATGCTTGAAATCTTGGTCATTGACAAGAAGATTGTTAGTCCCCCCGTCAAATGATTGAAAATGATACATGTGTGGGCCAAGCTTCTCATGGACCAATGTAAGTCCACTGGGCTTCGTTACCGAAACCTGATGGTATTCCAAAAGACCTTGAGGTGAAGACAACACCACTACTTCAGGTATTGTTTGCAACATAGGCTCGAATGATGGCATGGGGTATTTGTTCTTATTCTAGAAGCGATTCAAGTTCCTGAAATCAATGCATAAGAATATTTTCCCGGATCTCTTATGCACAAAATTCACATTAGAAAACCAAGTATGATGACGAAATTTGCAAGTGATCCAATCATCTAAAATCTTAATCAATTTTTTTTCATGAGTTCAAACAACATATGTGTTTTACTTGACTTTTGCTGCAATGGTTTGTCTCCTCCTTTACCTGGAATACTGTGTTGGTTTACTCACTTGTCATACATACTTAGGTCATCATCTACCCTTGAGGACACATCCCGGTACTATTTGATTAGGGGTCAAAAGCTGACCACTGGTCATCTTTGGATCGTGATTGGTCTCCAGGTTGCTTTGTTCATTCATAGTGGTGATCTTGTAGGTTTTGTTGTTTCTTGGTCCTTGAAAAAAGTTCCAAAAATCATATAACTTGTTTATAGAACCCCTTGGGGACAGTGTTTCCTTTCTTGCCCTCAGCTATAAATTTTAGAGAAATCTCGTGCTCACCTTCATCAATTGTTATGTTCTTGAAAGTATCAACATTGTTCGTGAAATGTAGTGTCACCTTGAGTGCGGCCATGTTGAGGCTAGGGTCTTGGTCCTTGAGCCATCATGTGTCTTTGACTTGTCAAAACCCATGGTTCGCAGCTTGTATATACACGGGCCATTTGGCATGCTAGTACCACCACTACTACTGTTGCTACTGCTACTGCTACTATTGGTACAATGTATTGTACATGTTTCATTACCATCAGTTGGGCAAGGAAGGAGTCCCAACTGCATGTCTGATGTAATTGGAGCTGGCCATGTAGGATAACACTTCAATGTTGTTTCTAGAAGGCAGTTGCCAAACATGAGTTCTGCGAAGGCCAACGGTTTGTTTTCTCCTTTAAGGGGAGTGACATTGTTTTTCATATACCTCTCAGATAACACCCAGATTTGATTGCATTTTCCCTTGTACGGAAGCCACATGTGAGACCAGTTTGTAGACAAATATCCATCTATCTTACTGGACCAGTCTCTGCTGAGTAGTATATCGTATGCTTCAGTATGTCCACAAAAACAATGTTGATGCATTTGTGGACTCAACTGTAGTGAGATAGTCAGATGATCACATCTCAGAGTTAACCACTGGCTAGTACTGATGTTAGGTCAAGTTGGATGATTCACACAGATGTTTCACTCCATTGTGCATTGATCTGCTTTGCAATGGAGAAAGGCATGACGTTGGCGGCTGTGCCTGAATCAACCAAACAGTTGTAAACATTAAAGTTGAAGATTTCAAAGGATAGCAGGAATGAAGGGCAACTTGAGTTTTCTACTTCCATCTAGAGTGTGCTGAGCATAGTAGAAAGTAATGCGGGAGGTGTGCTTCCCCCTTTGATGGTAGAGGCTATGCGGTCTATTGTTGTCTATCCCAATTCATGCACAATATGTCTCATTGAGACTAGAACTTGGCTAACTTGAACAAACTTATGTTCGCTCAATTTTTCTTCATGTCATCGACAATGTTGTAATCCAGAGGTGGTGGATTCATCAAGGTGTCTAGGGTGGAATGGATGTTCTTGTTGTCCAACGGAGTGTTTTGTAGCCTGTTGCTAATGGATGTACTCTTATCTACCACTATCTTCCTGGACATGCTTTGTTTTTTCTACTTTGGGTCAGCCAGTGGATCAGACTTCCTTATAAGTAGTTTCACCTTCTCTTATATTTCCCTAAGTGTAGGGGGAGCCCCTTTACTCCTAAGATTATAATGATCATTTTTGCTTTTGGGGCTACTTCTCAATGGTATTCTTCAAGATCGCTTGCAAGCACTGATATGCGTTCACCACATGTGTAAAACTTGATGTTTCATCGGGTGAATCTTCTTCATCATCATCAGTGTCTTCCAATTGCTTCCGCGTATTGCTTTCTGCATCAAGTGTGTGACTGTAGATAGAGGTAACGACTCACTCCCAGTCTGAACAAGGGTTCTCGGGGTGATGTTCTTCATGGAAATAGCAGAACTTAGGATCTACACATTGTTCGTGTTGGAACACAGGCTTCTGCGCAGTTTTTGAAATGAACCAGTTGTTGCTTGATGAGTTGCTCAATGAGATTCTCACCTGTCTCTGTCTGGGCAGATGGCTACTGGAAAATGTGTCTGTCTTCCGTTTTTTGAGCTCAGACACTTTTGTAGTCAAATTATTAACAAGGTGAGTGAGGATCTCAATATCAGTTGCTTCCTTGTCTCCACCCTTGCTCGCCATTGCTTGGGGCTTCCTTCTCACATCCTTGGAGTCTTTCTTTGTTTCGTCATCCTTGATGACTCCAATTGTGCACAGGTCTTTTTCAATAGTGATAGCCTCTTCACATCTTTCTAAGAGTGTTGGTTTCGTAGCTCACTTGACGAACTACGCAATGTTGGTCGACAGTGCAGATCCGTGGTAATCAATAGTGATGGAGTCATGAGGTTTAGTGTCACTGCAAACTTGTTCAATATGCGAGTAAACCTTCGATTGAAGTCTTTTACTTTCTCTTTTCCCTCCATCTTGAAGCTCCCCAATTCTTTGAGTAGCATGGCTGGGGTCTTGTCATCAACAAACGTTTCAAGGAACATGTGTTTGAATGCACCCCAATTCTATATAGAGTTCGGTGGAAGGATATCATACCATGCAGAATCACAACCATTCAAGGTACATGGAAACAATCTACATGCTACATCATCATATCGTACCTCAAGGTTCTACAACTACAAGTAGAAGTTGTCCAAGTGATCTTCTGCCTTCTGTGTTGTCAAGGTTGAACTTGATGTTCATTCTCTCTGCTCACTTCGACATCTTGTGCAGAATAGTCGGGAGACCAAATGTTCCTTAAGTCATCCATTCAATATTTGGGTCAACCATCTCTTCTTCTTCCTCACCCTATTCCTCTCCTTCAGAATATGATGGTTCCAGATCTGAGTCTGTTGGCTCGTCTCTGCCTCCTCCTCCTCCATTTCCTTCCCCTCTACCTCCTGAACTAGATTTTGATCTAAGATCACAATAGTATTTTGCTCGCCTTGCCTAAATACCAGAGGTCCCTCTCCATCTTCAATAGCTTCTGTTAGACCTTCAAGTGTGGCAAGGACTGCTTCTTCCACGGATGATACAACAACTCCTGTGGAAGTGGATTTTGACTTCTTTGATGCATATGGAAGATGTTGTATGCCTAGGATCAGTTCGATGGCTTTCACAAACTGGCGAGTGATGGGATGGATGGAGTGAAGGTGTTGATATAGAATCTCATGTTCAATTCTAAGAGGTTAGGAGTAATCAACTACATATTTGCGTGTAGGTGAGAGGGAGTGGAAGTTAATTCCTTGACCAGATGGTTAATGAATGAGTGTGAGGGGACATTCAGCCATATATAGCTGTTTTCCCTCCTTCTAGTGCCAGAAATGTTAATGGTGTTGGATCCACCAACATTCAGGGGATCACCTCGGTATGAAGTCCCAACTAGACCTCACACCATTTGGTGTAGGAGTCCCATCTGGTATGATGGACCAGTTGCCATTGTCTTAAGGATTTGCCTCAGCTCTTGATTGTCAGCATAGGAGAGTGGTCTGCTTCGTCTTCAAGAAGTGAGGTTTTCATGCCTGGTGAGTGTAAGTGTCACTTGTGTCAATGGTTCTTTCACTGTATAGGGAGAGGGTGGGAGTGAGTCCCAAGTTGGTTGAGATGCAGTCCCAACTCAACTAGGAACACACAACACAATAGGACATGCACAACTTCCACATGAGTAGTCCGCACAAATGCGACAATCACAGCACACAAGGTAAGATAACACATAAAACACTCAGCGGATGATTCCACATGAGTACAATGGTTGTTACAACAAGTTCTATGTGAAAGGTTTGTCTAGTGTCTAGGAGAGTAGTCTACATGGGCAAGACAGCGTTAACAACATATACAACACATTTCCATTAATAAATTTTGCTTTACAACAAGTGAAATAGTTTAGATGTAGAACACATATTAAAGCAAAATGCATCACAAGTGTTAAATATTAGTCTTACAACAATCACAATACATGTGAAAACATGTTGGCATGCTAGCAGGCTTCTGAATTAGGTGAAATTTCCAAGACACATCCTTATACCATACATCACTAACCCCGTATGAGGGGCGTTGGAGCCACTACTTACTCCTCAAACGAAAGATTACAGACTCTCTTAGCTATGTGGGAGGAGATGAGGTGAAAATTCCTTTGCATGTACAAATGAGGGGGTATTTATAGCCAAGAGTGAAACTGACCCTTATGGTTGTTCGACTACCCTCATGACTATTTGACTTCCATGACTTTTCAACTTTACATGACTCTTTGTACAAAAAGTGGGTCTCTTGAACTTCCACGTTACATTACATTGATTGACAACATAGCCCATTGTAGAGATGTGGGTTACATGACTCCTAACAAGACTCGACATAACAATGCTAGTGCATTTGTGCTGTTGGAGTGCATGTCGAGCTATAGTGTTGCTGGGTGAGGGATGTCTTCATGGTGTATCACAGCTTCACCTCCACATGGCAAAGTGCACGGAGTCTTTGATGGTCTTTGGTTCGCTTGATGAAGCTTGGCATGTTGTTCCTTGCTTGCATGTTGGAAGGCTTGACAAGCTCATTTGTTCACAAAAGGTCCATGTTTGTTCGTTCATCTGTCCGTGAGCACATCTTGCATGTTTCCTCGTTTGTTCGTCCGCTAACACTTCTTTGCACGATCATCTGTTCACAAGCACATCTCTTCGCATGCATCATTCATTCATCCATTGGTGAACTTTTCCTTTTGCATGTGCTCCCTTTGTTCATCCCATTTTTCATTATCCAAGTAACAATGGTTGAACAGATAACTGTACACAGTTGAAACTGAAGCCTTTTTCTGTTTCTTCCCTTGCAAATTGCTTGAGTGGCTATCTAAATTAGCAGACAGTCAGGGTACGTGGAGGCTTGACAACCCTATTGTGTGGACTCTACAGTTGGTGAAGTGCCTAGAAGCTTCAAACAATAACATCACATGGGTTGTTGATCACTGGATTGATCATATCATAGGAGGATGCTTCACTAGGCTCGTGATTGATACGACCATTAGCTATAAAGAGGAAGAGTGCAGGCTCTTCAAGGGACCGCGAGGTAAGTACTTAAAATATCTAAAAACTTGGATTAAGATGTCATTGTGTGAAAAGTGGGTTATGATATTACCTTGATGTTTGGGACTATGTGAAGTGGAAACCCCTTCAGAAGGAACAGAGAATCAGGCTCTGAATACAGTCTGCTATTAGGATCCTCTTCTAGCGATGATGAAGCCACTATTCTAAGTACACCGTGAAGTGCGCTATAGATACTAAGTCAAGGTTTCTTGAGGATACCCCATCCATCCACTCCACCTCCACCCCCACCTCCACCACATACACCTACACCTTCGCCTCCACCTCTGCACCAACCTTTCAACCTGTCTAACGTGATGAAGATGTGAATCTTTAAAGGGGTAGGGAGAGAAGATCTCGAATAATTATATTTTGTTGCAAATGTTGTGTGGAAAACACATCATATTACTAATGATAACATAAATAAAGTGTAGTTGGTCACAATGTTGCAGGATAGGGTGATGACCTAGTATATTAAATTATGTCAAGATAGACATGGCGCGACGTTGGAAGAGACTCAGCAAGCGTTGAACAATGAGTTTAAGAAGCCCAAGTCTCAGGCACAATCTGTAACAAAGTTTAAGGAGATGCAACAAAAGGTAAATGATTCCTCATGCAATTTTGATCAGAGGCTAAAATTCCTAATCCGGCAGGCTAATATGAACATCACGGATGATCAACATGGAGACTGGTACATTGCTTCATTGTTGCCTCATCTAAGATTACCATTATCACAATAGAGGATAGGAACACAAGAGGAGGCTGTGGAGATCGCGATGAGGTTGGAAGCCTCACTAGTATAAGATATGAAGGTAGGAGTCCAACAGATTCAGTTGCAGCTGGCAAGTATGCACATGGAGTTGCAGAGTTTGAAGACAGGGAAGGATAATAAGACTTAGGTGCGCGTACAATTTTTGGTGTATGAAATGCAAAGACAAGGGACATGATAATGATCATTTCCCTGTTTATCAGAATTACTTGATTGGATGAGGTCTTATGCATTTCAAACCTAAGAATATTGTGGGACCAAGCGTTGGAGTAACATTTTGGTGCGCTATATGCCAGATCGTTGGAAAGCATGCAACGGATAATTGTCACCTTTTGAAAAAATTTATACTGACACCACAACAATTATTTTGTACCTTCTTTAAATCAGTTGGACATGATGAGTGAAACTTCTAAAGTTATGAAGTGATGATGGAAAGGATCCCTAACTATCAAATGCAGGCGAAAAAACAGCCTTAGGATCAAGGCACAGGTGCAACACGCGGAGGATTTCAAGGTTGTGGATGAGGAAGAGGAGGAGGGGCTAGCAGAGGTCATTGAAAAATCATTTTTTACAATTGTGGTGAAGAAGTTCATTTCTTGTGCAACTGGCAAAACCCAATGCATCCATCTTGTCAATATTGCAGACAGTTTGATCATGTGATAGAAGATTGCCTAGTGCTAATAGCTTTTTAACAGTGTTGGATCTACCAACATTCAAGGGATCACCCCGGTATGAAGTACCAACTAGACCTCACATCGTTTTGTGTGGGATTCTCGTCTAGTATGATGCCTATGTTGTCATTGTCTTAAGGATTTTCCTCAACTCTTGCTTTTCATCACAAGAGAGTGGTCAGCTTCATCTTCGAGAAGTGAGGTTCACATGCTTGGTGAGTGTAAGTGTCACTTGTGTCAATGGTTATTTCACTGTAGAGAGAGAGTGTGGGAGTGAGTGCCAAGTTGGTTGAGATGTAGTCCCAACTTGGCTAGGAACACACAACACAACAGGACATGCACAACTTTCGGAGGAGCAGTCCACATGGATGCCGTAGTCACAACACACAATGTAAGATAACAAGTACAACATTCAGCGGATGAGTCCACGCAAGTACAATGATTGTTATAGAAAGTTCTATGTGAAAGGTTTGTCTAGTGTCCGAGAGAGTAGTCTACATGGGTAAGACAATGTTAACAACGTATACAACACATTTCCATTAATAGATTATGCATTACAACAATTGAAATAGTTCAAATGTAGAACACAAGTTAAGGCAACATGCATCACAAGTGTTAAATATTAGTCTTACAACAATTACAATACATGTGTGAAAATGTGCTGGCCTATTGGAAGGCTTATAAATTAAGAGAAAGTTCCAAGACACATCGTTACACCATACATCTCTAACCCCGTATGAGGGGCGTTGGAGCCACTACTTACTCCTCAAAGGAAAGATTACAGACTCTCTTGGCTATGTGGGAGGAGTTGAGGTGAAAAGTCCTTTGCATGTACAAATGAGGGGGTATTTATAGCCAAGGGTGAACCTGACCCTTGTGGATGTTCAACTACCCTCATGACTGTTTGATTTCCATGACTTTTTGACTTTACATGACTCTTTTTACAACAACTGGGTATCTTTGGCTTCCATGTTACATTACATTGATTGATAACATAGCCCATAGTAGAGATGTGGGTTACATGACTCATGACATGACTCGACATGACAATGCTAGTACATTCGTACTGTTGGAGTGCATGTTGAGCTATAGTGCTGCTGGGTGACGGATGTCTTCATGGTGCATCACAGCTTCACCTCAACATGGAAAAGTGCGTAGAGTCTTTGATGGTCTTTGGTTCACTTGATGAAGCTTGGCATGTTGTTACTTTCTTGCATGTTGGAAGGCTTGACAGGCTCATTTGTTCATGAAAGGCCCATGTTTGTCCATTGTGTGTCTGTGAGCACATCTTGCATGTTTCCTTATCTTTTCGTCTACTAACACTTCTTCGCATGCATCTTTCATTTGTCCATTGTTGAACCTGTCTTTCTGGATGTGCACCCTTTGTTCATCCCATTTTTCGTCGCGCCATGTTTTTTGGTGTACCTATACCTACATTAAATCATGACGAGATGACATCAACTCCAAAACCTCCTAGTCTACCATGACATATGATCATTTTGGGTGCAGGTGACTGGGAGAGGTAGCAAGGTTGTGAAGTAGGATGATAGATCAAGGCATTGCTGATGAAAAATGTGCAATGTTCACTTAGTAATGGAGGTGGGAAATCTAAGTCGACAGTGGTTGTCTGCGAGTTCTGGCTCAGCTGGAAGGAAAAATTGCACATATTTTCGGAGGGACAGTCTGCGATGTAGGAATGCAAGGTAGGTTGGGTTTGTGCAGTTTCTGGAATGAACGGGCAGCAGGGGCTAGGAGGGAAAATTTGCACAATTTTCTAGAGGAATTGGTCGAGCTTCAAGGAGGGTCAACAGGCAGAGATTGCACAGTTTTTGGGAGGAACTGCCTGGGAGCCTGGCAACTAAAACTACGCAATTCCCAGAGGAAACTGGAATTTTTCTTCTAATCACTAGTAGGAGAAACTACGTAGTTTCCAAGGGGAACAAGCAATCTATTGCTGGCGACTGGTAGTAGAAACTACACAATTCCTGGAGGGAACTAGAAGTCTACTACTAGGAGTTGCTGGTGAGGAAAACAATACTAAGGCTGAAAGGTTGGAGTGCTGATCATCTCTGTGCAGTTTCTAAGTTGAGTGGACTGCTGGGCAGTAGAAGGCCTTCTCATGAAAACTGCACAATTTCTTGGATGAGCAGTCGGTCGACTATTGGGATGACTGACTGGGAAAACTGTGCAATTTTCTGAGGCAGACAAGGATGGGCACTTGGTGTCTGTCTGGCATGTCTTCACAATTTCCTCAGTCAACAGAGCGGGCAAGTTTAGTACCCTCTGCGCAATTTTTGAGGGGAGTCAGTCGCAGGGTGGCTATCGGGTCCGAATGTCCAGGTGGTCAGCAGGAAAGATGATTTGATTGCTTGCGATCAGCGCAACTTAGAAAGACTTGAATAGTGCTTCTACATTGTTCCAAGTGACCGTCAATCGATTCAACGGCAGTGTGATGGTCATACTGTCAGAGGGGAGTCTGTTCGTCAAAACTTCAGCAAAATGACTAAGTGTGTGAACGATTGAAAGATTCATAAGTTATCATGCAACACACACTCTCATGACTCCACGACAAAACAAATCAAGACATCCAGAAACACATGTTCAACATGACTGACCGACAGTGCAATCGACAAGTGTGACACTCGTGATTGATCATTGATTGACCGTGACAACGCTTGTGTGACAGTGAATGTGACTCTGTGTGTGAGTGCGATAGATGCTTTCATAACGAACATAACAAGTACACATGAAGCAAAGACTTTGAGAATAACCAGAACATGGTTGCAAGCATGACTTAGACATCAATATGTAGAAACTTGGGTGAAATGAACAAACAAGGTGGAAACAAAGACTCCCACAGGCTCATGGAGTGAACCTGAGGGTGTGCAACCATCATGTTAGCACCTAAATCTGCCTTAGGCTGAAGGAAGGCAAAAATTAGGGTAACCACAAACCACACTCAGTCTGGTAGCTAGCCCTACCAGAACAAGAGAGGGCTCTCTCCGAGTCACGCTCAGTGAATATATAAGCAAAAATGGTCTGAGATGACTTACAATGAAATATTTACCTTAGGCTAGTAAGTGAATAGGGATTCGGGAAACAAATTTATGAATGACCGAGCTTCTGGGATGTTATGGGACCAGCGCTCAGCAAAGAACAAAGAATTTAATACAAAGGCACAGATTATTCCGTGAGGCAAGGTAGGCGAAAAATGTAACAATTTAGTTTGAGGTACCGCGGCATGAATAGATTGTTGAAGAAAGTGAAAAGGGCACAATGACATGAATCCTTTTCAATAGAAGAATAACACTGAACAGGAAATTTTCCCACAGGCAGAGCAATAAAATTGAATTCTACCTAATCTCACTCAGAAAATTTCACTAGAAATGAACATGAATCGAATTATGAAACATAATGAAATACATATGAAAAAATAAGAGACACATTTGTTACACTCACAACCACAAGAATCTCATGAAACAGAGCCGTTGTCTTTCATTAATTCTCTATAAAAAATACACAGTGAAGAAACAAAGTTTCTTTCCCACCGTCTCCCAGAAGTTACAAGCCAACCAACCCTTTGCAAATAGCTTGCATACAATATATAGAATGTGTGAGGAAGAGATAGAATGCCCAAGGGTTGGGGAGTTACTCGAATCATTACAAAATGGAGATGGAGAGCCAACCATCAGCTACAGGTGCAGCGCTACAAACATGACATTTGGCTTGGGTGACCATTTGCCTTCCTTCGCCACTTGGATAGAAGCCAATCTGGAGAAAAAACACTTTAAATTCCGCCTTTGGTGCCAAAAAACTGAAGTGTAGATGAGCGGACCCACTTGGAGAAGTCGCGAACCAAAATTTCGCGAAACGGAAGCAAACTGGCAATTTTTCCTCTGTGCGTTGCGCCATTTTCTCTATGTGTTGCACTACTTTGGGGCCTGTTTTGGGGCACTTCCAGGTGTCCAAAATGTGCCCAAGTGGGCTTGTTGGAAAGCCTGTCCTATCTACTTTCTAAACCCACTATAATTTTTTAATTTTGTGCTCATTTGCCCCTCCAAATCTTCATTCTCCCAAGACTGCTTCCTGTGTGTCAAAAAAGTGGCAGAGAGACCATTTTTGGCTGTTTTTTGACCTTTTCGAGACTCATACCTTGCCAAAATTTCTTATCCGGACACCAGTAGTCATGATTTTCCATGTTGAATCCAAAAATGCAAACCATTCCTCATTTGGAGATCTATAATTTTAGCATTGCGACACTGGGAGAAAATTCCTGTTTTTTGCCCAAAAATTTGTCAAATGACCCAAAATGCCCCAAAAATGCTCCAAATTTCTTGCCCATGCACCAGTAGTCATGATTTTTCATGCTGAATCCAAAAATTTAAACCTTTCTTCATTTGGAGCTCCTAATTTTTAGCGTCGCGCCAGTGCGCGGCGCACAGGGAAGTGGCGCAGCGCACTGGGCTTGAGGCGCGGCGCATATAGCCTGTGCGTAGCGGTTTTTGCAAGAGACTTTTGTAGGCCTTCTCGGTGTCCAAATTGGGTACAAGATAGCTAATTGGAAAGGTATTTGAGTCTTATTTCCAACCCAACTAGAATTTTTTAATTTGGAGTTCATTTTTCCCATCAAAAATCAAATCTCCCAAGACTATTAAAAATGTGCCGAATGAGGTTGCCTAAAGGCAAAGTGCTGTTACAATCAACTTTTGAATGCCTTAATCAACTTTCAATTGAGCTCATGATAGCTCATTGGAAATATATTTGTGTCTATTTATCATTTGACTCATCAAGCAAGTCATTTGGCCAACTAAGCTAGGAGAAAATTTGACTTTCCCAAGGTCACTTCAGAGGTGCATCAATTCTCCCGAGGCAACTATATTTTTGACATTTCTCCAAAATCGTGACACCTGTGTAAAAAGTGAAGGAGGTATTTATTCCTTGGCATGTTGTGGAAAAAAACTCTCTCATTTTTCCCAAATTCATCTTTTATTGCTCAGAAACATCATTTGAGTGAAACCTACCCTGATGTGTGGAACAAGAGATTTGTCGAAATGAAGCAAAATGAAGGGGATAGGGAGCTTATAAATTCTTGAGGAAATTTTGGGAAGTAGGGAGGGATGTTAGGAAGTAGGGGAAAGTGGAACCTCAGAAATTGAGTGAGGGGAAGGGGTCCAAAAAGGCAGAACACAGGTCCAACCTAGAAAATTTCCAGGTTGTAGCAAGAAACTAGGGTTTGTGCGAACATGAGGAACTTGGGGGATCTCAGTGATGGGAAGTGTTTGATAATGTAATTTAAGGATAGGGTAAGGTGTATGAACATCAAGATACCAGTTTTACCGATGATTTGACCGCCCAAGAGAAATTGCCTTCAAACCCCTAGGAGAGGGAAATGACCTTACCTAGGTGCAACTGAAGCATGAACACGGTGTAGAATGACCCAGTGGGACTTGACATGATAATGACAACTCTCTGAATGACGGTATACTCAGCTGAACGGTGACATGGACCGACATTTTGACAACTTTGACAAGGGTAAAATCAAACCCTAGACCAAATTCCTTGTGACCAAATTTTTGCTTGAAGACCCACTGAAATGACAAAATTTGACCTTGACACCTTAAAATCACTTTGTAAGAGCATGTTTGATCACTGGAGGAAGGCCGGAAAGACTGACACTAACACATCAAGCGAAACTCTAAGGGAGGCTCCAAAATTAGGTGTAGGCCAAAATTTTGGAGGGCAATTGTAGCTACTACAACATAGGTAAGATGCAGGAGAAAAATACACAAAAACCTACGTAGAACATCCATATGATGAGGGCGGAGCCTCGCAAAGAAGATCACAACATTAATATTGTAATGCGCAGTGGTATGGCCACAGGAGAAAATAAGGAAAGCAATCAAAGACTGAAGGATGGGTGTGCAATGATGCTAAAAAGGAAGTTGGTTTGGATCTCAATCAGGCTAAAGAAACTTTTATGGAAGCTAAGAAGAATTTTGTTGAAGCTTCTACATCAAGGAGGTAAGAGAAATCACCTGGAAATAGTGAAGTGTCTGATGCGGATCCCTCGCTATTAGCCACTTTTCTGGAAAATTGTATGAAAATGTTAAGAGATAAGAAGGTAGTGGAAGGGCTCTAGGATCTAATCGAAAATTTTAGGGCAAAAAATAATATTCCTTTAGAACAACGCGTTGTGAGGAAACTGGATAAACATAAGAAGCGAACAAGGCACAAGAGGAGGTTGACCGCGCAAATTGGAGAATATGAAACGAATCAAGTCATCCTGATTTGGGTTCTGATGCGAACGTACTACCTAAACAGACATGGGAGAGGATGGGCAAAAATCATTCATATCGGGTGCCTATATGGGGTAAAAGTGACATTGAAGGAACAAGTGCTTTGGCCGATTTTGAAGTAATTGAAATAATGGATGACAACAATCCTTACCCTACACTACTAGGAATTGATTAGGCCTTTGACATGGATGCAGTAATTAGTTTGAAGAAGTGAAGGATGAAATTTGAGAAGAAGGCACTCATGGTTATTATGCCACTGGACCCTATAGAGGGAGCACGCTAAACGAAACCGGTCCACGACTATGTGGAGGACGATGACTTGACTCAAATATAGAAGATAACTACACGTGATGAAGATTGGATCAATCCCACTACAGATGGGTTGATCACGTAGGATAGAGACAACTCCTGTACCTCAGACTCAAATGAATAGCTCGAACACTAGGAGAATAGGTTGCATGAAGTGTCTACGCTACATTGCAATATGATGACAAAATCGTTGCAGTGCATATCTATAGAGGTAAGGAATCTCCCACATTATGATAGCTTAAATGATGTTAATTTATTTTTGGATGAGTTTGAAAGGGAGGTGCCAAAACAACATCATTTCCAGGTGCTCGAGTTGGAACTGCACACTACACCTGCCTGTTGGTAGGGTACGCATAAGGATAGCTTCGCTGAATGGAAGGAATACAAGCGAATGATGAAGCTAAGGTTTGGGTACGCTAATACCTGGATAACTAAAAAATAAAGTGGGAAGGATGATCAGAATTAGCATTTTGCACAATGGACTAAAGCATGGGGCAGAGAGCCACAACAAGAATGGGTGCATATCTTCTGTCACACCTTAGAAACTATTCCAATGAATTGGTACTTAGAAACAGAGCTACGCCATAGGACAACTAAATGGGATATCTTGAGGGAATGTTTCTTATTAACCTTTAGCTTTGAGCATGGATTTGAGTGCATTTATGAAGTGCTCCAGGAAGTTAAGGTTGCTATCTTTAGAGCGTCTGCAGAGCCAATAGAAAGGGTTCAATCAGACTGGAGTACCCAGTTGTGCCATGCGCTAGAGTGCTACAATGTGACTGCAGAAGAAGAAGAAGAAGATCTATAAAAAATTAGCATTACAGGGACCAAAGGACAGTGCGAGGTTGAAGGTCCTAAAGTAGTGAACCCTAATATATGAGAACCTTTGAAGACCAGGCAAGTAAACATTGGGTCCAACGCGCAGCCTAAGTTTGCAAAGATAGGTGATTATTGGGATGAAGATACAGTTGATAAAGTTATGGAGCTATTGTGTGAGTACCAGGACTTGTTTCCCACCAAGTCCTCAAACCTGAAAGGAATAGTATGAGATCTAGGAGTGATGACTATCACCTTAAAAACCAATGCAAAGCCCATGAAACAAAGACCCTGCTGCCTAAATCCGAAGTATAAGGACAAGGTGTGCAAAGAGCTAGACAAAATACTAGAAGCTGGAATTTTTGAGCCAATAGAAGAATCTGATTGAATGAGCCCTATGGTTGTTCAAGAGAAAAAGCAGGAAGGTGAAATCAGAATACGCGTAGACCTGAGAAATCTCAATGATAAATGCATTCATGGCCCATTTCCAACACCATTTACAGATGAAGCTTTGGAGAATATTGCAGGATAGGTAGCTTATTCGTTCACTGATGGGTTCTTAGGGTACCATCAGATTAAGATCGCGTCGGAGGATCACAACAATATGAACTTTACGATGGAGTGGGGATGCTTCCAGTACACAGTGATGCCATTTGGACTGAAAAATTCACCCATGATCTTTTCAAGGATTGTAATTGCAGCATTCAAAGAATTCATCCATAAATTCTTAGAAGTGTATTTTGATGATTGAACTATGTTTGGATTGGTAAAGTGCCACGTTGCAAGTCTGCACCTTATGTTGGATACTTTTCGCAGATACCAAATTTCTCTAAACTTGAAGAAATGTATCTTTTGTGTGCCTTATGGGATATTGCTAGGCCATGTGGTATGTAAGCAAGGACTAATGGTAGACCATGTGAAGATAGTCATGATTGTCAATTTAGAAGCTCCAAAGAATGTAAAGTAGCTACGCGTAACGTTGGGCCACACCGGCCACTATAGAAATTTTATCAAGGCTTATGCACAAATAATTGCACCAATGGAGAAATTACTGAAGAAGGATGCAACTTTTTTCCTGGGATGAAGAGTGTCAACACAGTCTAGATGTATTAAAGGAAAATATGGTGACTGCGACCATTTTGGTATTTCCAAACAGGGAGAAAGAATTTCATTTTCATGTGGATGCCTCTTGTATTGTGTTGGGTGTGGTATTGACCCATCCAGGTGAAGGCAAGATAGATCACCCTATATCCTTCACGAGAAGGAAACTATCAAAGACTGAGAAGAATTCAACTACAGAGCATGAAGGATTGGCGATGGTCTACTCTCTACAAAAATTCGAACATTACCTATTAAGCACACATTTTAAAATGTATACAGATCACTCCGCTCTCAAGTACCTGGTCAACAATCCTATATTTGGGGGGGGGGGGAGAATATCTGTAGGTGGTTATTGTTGTTTCAAGAATATGAATTTAAGGTGATTGTGAAGCCTGGGTGGTTGAATGCGAGACTAGATCATTTATCCGAAATTGAAACAGGTAAAGAACCTACTAATTTGGAGGAAGGGTTTCCTGATGCATAGCTCTTCACTGTTCGCGTCACAAATGATCATTTTTCTAATATAATCTAGTTTTTGACTACTTGAATAGCTCCAGAAGGATACTCTACACAGTAGAAAAGGAGTTGGTGGTTCGCGCAGCTGAATTTTTTTTATTACGAGACACTTATATAAGATGGGTACTGTTAGGTCCCTATAATACTAGTGACTCCCCCATTACTATTGTCATTTTAGCCCTTATTGTTATTATTGTGCCCCTATTGTCCCCATATTGTTATTATTGTGCCCCATAGAAGCCCACTATTGTTATTGTTGTGCCCTTATATTATTATTGTTATGTCAACTTTGATTATATTGTGACCCCTTAGACTCCTATATATAGAAAGGAGGTTTTGTCATTTGTATCATCCAATAATTGTTCATTTGTGTAATGTAAAGGAGGTTTCCCCCTTGAAGAGGTTGATTTCGAAGTTGTTGATCTATCTTTTCTATCTTTTTGTGAGATGGTTTCATAACATTTGGTATTAGAGCTTTGGATTCTATGGGTTTCGCTGCTCCAAAACAGGTCATCATGGTATTTTTGCTATAAATTTGTTTCTGCAATGTTTCAGAAGCTAAAAAAACCCATTTGAGACCAAATCTCGATGATCCTTGTGTCTGAATTTCAGATATTGTCTCACTATATTTTCATAGATATGATCTAATGTTTGACAAAGTTTCTAAAAGAAAGGCTTCCTAATGGCGAAACAGTAGTAGTGAAAACTCAGAATGAGAACAAAATAAATGTTAATCATGATTCAAAGAATGACAACATTGAAGATTCAAAGAAAGACGTAGAAGGTGTAGAAAATCCCACCTGTAGATCACCTGATAATGCAATGTAATAAAGAAAAATACTTGATCTACTTCTACAACCAATTTAGCGGAAGCTTAATCAAACATGAGCAACATCAATAAGAACACATATAATTGATAAGAAGGAATAAATCACACATAACACAGAAGATATAACCCGAGTAAAGCCTTAACCTAAAACCCCAACTCTGTATTATCATACAAGTGGAAATATAGCCAGTATTACAAAAAGAATCAGCTCAAAAGCTATCCTGCTCTCTCTACAATACCTCTGCTACTCATAGATAGTCAAAGGCCTCTATCTTGTAGAAATTTCCCATTGTAGATCACCTAGTAATGCAATTTACTAAAGAAAAACATTTGATCTACTTCTACAACAATTGAGCGGAAGCTTAATCGAACATGAGCAACATCAAGCATGAACAGATATAACTAAGAATGAGAAGTAATCAACCATAACACAGAAGATATATCACTGGGGAAGGCACCGACCTAAAACCCCAACTCTGTATTATCATACAAGTGGAAATCTTATTCAAGTTACAAAAAGAATTAGCTCTCAAGCTATCCTGCTCTCTTTGCAATCAAACAATACTTCTCACAGACTCAATAGACATAGAATATATCTTCCTCAAGTCCTCCAAGCCTCCTATTTCCTTGCGCAGTTTTGATTGGGGTCCAATGATATCACATGTGTGAATTGGCCTTATCACACTCACTATAACCTCAGGTCCAACTACGCAATCGATAAGGAATAATATTCCTTTTGCATGCAAGGAATATTCACCAAGGAATATCATAACAAATGATAGTACACTGTCCCTCCATCTGATCTCCACTGTGTCTCTGACTGAACTTACATGCATGAGTTATCCATGAGTGAATACTCAATTATCTGAAATACAGTAGTTACATGCATGCAAGCATTAACTAAATAAACTCTCATTAATTTAACAAACTATTAAACTAATCTAACTTGACTTGACTAAGTTAAACTAAGTCAACTGATTACAACTCATCGATATCTCTTTAACTGAAGGTTAAATTCCTCAATTAATGGAGAAATTATTGCATGTCCTCACATAGACTTCAAGTTTGATTTTCTTTAACTAATTAATTCAAGATGAATTAATTAATTAATTTCCAAACTGTTTTTGATATCAAATTCGAATTTTACTACCTATGTTTAGTCCAGGGATTGACTAAAATAAGAAGGGATCCCGAAATGCTATTTTTAGAAAAGCTAATTTTAACACTTTCACTTTTCACCCATTGTTGTTAAATCACCAATGGCTGAACTGCTATCTATAGCTCGGCTATTTATAATAGTGTTATTTTTAGCATTTCTTCTTGCACACTTTTCAACACTCCCTCTCAATAAGAAAGGGATTATCAGCAACCCTGATCCTGTCTCTATGGAACTTGAACTTGCATTTTGACAATGCCTTAGTCAAAATTTCTGCATCCTACTCCTCGGTTGAAACATACTGCAACATCATGATCCTCTTGACCACATAGTCCTGTAGATGATGGTAATGGATATCTATATGCTTGGACCTGTCATGAAACACTGGATTCTCAGAGAGTTTTATGCAACTCTGATTATCACAGTATATCACTGTAGGATCCATCATCTGACCAAACAATTCCACTAGAATCTTCAGCATCCAAATGGCCTCACATGTTGCCTGACTGGAAGCCATGTATTTAGCCTCTGCTGAGCTAAGTGCAACTGATCTCTGTTTCCTACTATACCAAAAAACTGCAGTTGAACCAAGGTTGAAGATTCCTCCAGAAGTGCTCTTCCGGTCTGATGGACTACTAGCCCAATCCCCATCCATGAAGCCTTGTAGCTTCACTCCCTCTGTCTGTTTGTACCATAATTCGTACTGTGTAGTGCCTCTGAGATATCTTAGCACATGCTTCGCTACCTTCCAAAACAGCTTGGTAGGCTGAACCATAGCTTGAATCAACTGGTTCACCGCAAAGCATAAGTTGGGTTGTGTGTCACCAGATACATGAGTGAACCCACTAGCAGCCAATAAATAGTAGCAGCTACTACCTCACCTGAAGTAGCATCCTCCTTCCTCTAGTTCCCAGCTAGAGGAGTCTACATGGGTTTGCACTTCTCCATGTGAAAGCACTTGAGTATCTCATTGTCATACTTGCCTTGAGACACAAATACTTCCCCATCTTTCTACCACACTTCCATGGCTAGAAAGTAGCGCATGAGGCCCATGTCCTTCATCTCAAACTCTCTTGCAAGGTCCTCCTTACAACACTGTATCAGCTGATCATCACCTGTCAAAATCAGATCATCGACATAAAGTACAATAATCAATGGCTTACCTTCTACCATGACATTGTAAACGTTCGCATCTGATTCGCTCTTGGTGAAGGCCAATTTGGTGAAATAGTTGTTGATCCTGGTGTACCAAGCATGGGGTGCTTGCTTCAACCCATACAGTTCTCGCTTGAGTCGCTAAACATGCGACTCGCGATTGAAGGTCTCAAATCCTTCGGGTTGTTCAATGTATACCTCTTCCTCAATCTTCCCATTGAGGAACGCCATCTTCACATCCATTTGATGGATCTTCAAACCCATTTGAGCTGATAGAGATAATATCGATCTAATAGATGAGTACCTTGCTACAGGAGCAAAGGTCTCATCATAGTCGATCCCCTCAACCTGTGAGAAACCTCGGGCGACAAACCTTGCCCTCTGTTTCTCAACACTATCATCAGCTGGCTGCTTTACCTTGTAAATCCATTGGGAACTAACCACTGACTTGTCCCCAGGTCTAGGGACAACATCCCACACACTGTTCCATATGATAGAATCGTACTCTTCTACCATTGCATCAACCCAGACTGGTTGCTGCACTACCTCCTAAAAAGAAGAAGGTTCGGTCGCTACACACTCCCCAACCAAGGCCATGTAGCTAGTGTAACTCTCGAGAGATCTCCTCTGTCTGCACTGAGAGGATAGCTACCCCACATTCTCTCTCGCATCCTGTATCAATCTGTCAGCTTCCCGCGATCATTTCCACCCATCTCTGGAAGACTCTCCAAGAGTGGCAGTCTCCACTACTAGATCCTCTACATGTGGGTGATCCACATCATCAGGAGGCTCCTCCTCCTTTGGAACTAAAAGTTCCTCATCACCATGAAACTTGAACTCCCTCTCAAGTGACACTCACATGGCTCTCTACTCATCGAACTTCAAATCCCTACGCACTATGGTCCTCTGACTGGTAGGCAGAAACACTCAATAGTTGTGGGGTGTATCTATGTACCCCACAAGTATCCCCAACTCAGCTATTGGGTCTAGCTTCTTCCAAGCATCTTTCGTCAGATGACAGAAAAGTGGTGATCCAAATATGTGGAAGTGACTCATCTAGTCGCTTCCCCGAAAAATCATCCATAGGTTTCTTCATCCCCAAAACACGATGAGGACTTCTATTCTGAAGGTACACTGATGTATTGCATGCCTCAGCCCATAAATGAAGTGGTAGGCTTTGGTCATGCAACATCGCTCAAGTTGCTCCCACAATAGATCTGTTCTTCCTTTCGGCCACCCCATTCTGTTGTGGGTTATGGGGTGTCATTAGATTCCTTTTAATTCCTTCTGCAATGTAGAAGTCTTTAAACTGGTGGGAAACATACTCTCCACCGTTTTTGCTATGCAAGGTTTTTACTTTCTTCCCAGATTCCTTCTCTACCGAGGCTTTAAACTCACAAAACCTCAAGAAGGTCTGATCCTTATTTTGCATAAAGTAGATCCAACATCTACGAGAAAAATTATCAATGAAAATAATAGAGTACCTTTGCTTAGCAGTGGAGGCTGTAGAGAATGGTCCAAATACATCTGAGTGAAATCTCTACAGGATTTCTCTAGCTCTACTATCTCGATCCTGAAAGGAAGCTTTTGCATACTTACCCAGGGTGCATCCTTTGCATGTATCTGTTTGCTCCATTTTTCCCTTGGGTAAGCTAGTAGAAATTTTTTACATGATCTTCACGGCCCCATGATCAAAGTGGCCTAGTCTCCTATGCCATAGCTCACCAACATCTTGGCTTTGCACCACCTCTGCTTTGGAACTCAACGCAGCACAGTCATCTACCTTCAACTTGTAGAGATTCTTTACTCAAATCCCAATTCACTTGGTCTCTCCAGTGTCGATATGCCTCAGGAACACTTTTCCTTTACTAAAGACTACATCATAGCCTTTATCTTCTAGCATAGCAACAAACACAAGATTCTTTTTCAACCTGGTACATATTTAATAGTAGATAGGGTGAGAGGAGCACCATGCTCCCTCTGAAACACAACTGTACCTTCACCTGAGACATAGTGTTTTCCATCATCTCCCATCTCGATCTGCATCTGGAGATCCTTCTCCTCCAATGTACTAAAAAGATTCTTGTCACCCGACATGTGGAAAGAAGCTCCACTGTCCAAGTACCAAACACATCCCACCATAGATGAAACCATGCATGTAATAAGTGAGAAATCTAGCTCAAATTGTGAAGCTAGTGCATCACCATCAGATCCTTTTGAGGAACCTTTCTTGGATTTCTTCTGTGGACAATTCATAGCATAATGGCCCACTTCATGACAGTGAAAGCATCGCACCTTTGACTTGTCAACCTTCTTCCCACCATGAGAAGATTTGGATTGGGATGCCTTCCCTTTCCCTTTCTTAGCTTTATTCACTAAAGCTATATTTTCTTCATCATCTTGTTTTGATGAAGATCCATCCCTAGTGCTTTGCCTTACCTCCTCCTGCATTAGGTCTGACCAAAGTCGTTCCCAATCTGGCAATTTCTCTCTTCCATTAACCGAGTCCTAGTAGCTATGCCAGCTCTTAGGAAGACCGAGGAGTGCTAGACTCACCATGTCATCATCAGCAATCACGACCCCTACACTTGCAAGCTCATCCCTGCAGGTGGTGAGCTTGTTCAAGAACGTAGAGATTGTGTTTCCCTTTTTGCACTTGATCTTGCGAAGTTTGTCCTTCAGCGCTAGCTTCCTCTGATCACTATTATTATGATAATGATATTTCAATGTTTTCCACATCGAAAAAGAGTCCCCTTCCCATGGAGGCTCGAAACAATGTGATCTCGAACTCCCTCCAGGAGGATTCTCCTTGCTCCAGCTACACACTTTTTCCATTCCACTAGTTGAGTAGGATCGGTTGGTTTTTGGACTTCTTGGTCAATGAAGTCCTAGAGACCATTATCTTCCAATACTGCCTCCATGCAATCCTTCCAGGCTATATAATTCAAACTACCATCAAGGGCATATTCGAGTCTTAAATCATTGAACGCCATCGGTGAGATATATGTGATAAGAACTCAATTCAATATTCAGAAACCAAACTTCATACTTGTCCTGCCTGTATATTGTTCTTCCTTGATCCCTTTGCTCTGATATCATGTATAAATTTTCCACTGTAGATCACCTGGTAATGCAATGTACTAAAGCAAAACACTTGATCTACTTCTACAACAATTGAGTGAAAGCTTAACCGAACATGGGAAACATCAAGCATGAACAAATATGACTGAGAATGAGAAGTAATCAACCATAACACAGAAGATATATCACTGGGGAAAGCACCAACCTAAAACCCCAACTCTGTATTATCATACAAGTGGAAATCTTGTTCAAGCTACAAAAAGAATCAGCTCTCAAGCTATCTCGCTCTCTTTGCAATCAAACAATACTGCTCACAAACTCAATAGACATAGAATATATCTTCCTCAAGTCCTCCAAGCCTCCTATTTTCTTACGGAGTTTTGATTGGGGTCCAATGATATCACGTGTGAATTGGCCTCATCATACTCACTGTAACCTCAGGTCTAACTACGCAATCCATAAGGACTAATATTCCTTCTGCATGCAAGGAATATTCACCAAGGAATATCCTAACAACTAATAGTACACTGTCCCTCCATCTGATCTCAAGTAGGTCTCTGACTGAACTGACATGCAGGAGTTATCCATTATTGAATACTCAGTTATCTGAAATACAGTAGTTACATGCATGCAAGCATTAACTAACTGAACTCTCATTAATTTAACAAACTGTTAAATTAATCTAACAACACTTGACTAAGTTAAACTAAGTCAACTGATTACAACTCATCCTTATCTCTTTAACTGAAGGTTAAATTCCTCAATTAATGGAGAAACTATTGCATGTCCTCACATAGACTTCAAGTTTGATTTTCCTTAACTAATTAACTCAAGATGAATTAATTAATTAATTTCCAAACTGCTATTGATATCAAATTCGAATTTTACTTCCTATGTTTAATCCAGGGACTGACTAAAATAAGAAGGGATCCCGAAATGCTATTTTTAGAAAAGCTATTTTTGGCACTTTTGCTTTTCACCCATTTTTTTTAAGATCACCAACGGCTAAACTGCTATTCATAGCCCAACTATTTATAACAGTGCTATTTTTAGCATTTCTTGTTGCACACTTTTCAACATATCTAACCTCCAGTCTGCGCTCCAAGCCTCCTATTTTTTTGTGCAATTCTGATTGGGGTCCAGTGCAGCCACTTGTGTGATTTGGCCTCTTCACACATTCACTAACCTATGATCCAACTACGTAGTCCTGAAGGAGATAAATCCTCATCATGGATGAGCTTCCTTTATAGGAAAAATATTCATCCAACTGATAGTACACTATCCCTTCTCTGATCTAAACTGGGTTTCTGTTTGAACTGACATGCATGAGTTATTCATGAGAGAATCTTCAGTTATCTAAAGTGCAGAAGTTATATGCAAGCATGCATTAACTAACTGAACTCACATTAATTTAAACAAACTATTTAAATCAATCTAACTGGACTTGACTCAGTTAACTGAGCCAAATAATTACAACTCAAATTAGAACTCATCCTTATCTTTTTAACTGATGGATAAATTTCTCAATTAATACAGAAACTGTTGCATGTCCTCACATAGACTTCATGTTTGATTTTTCACAACTAATTAACTCATGGTGAATTAATTAATTTATTTTCAAATAGTTGTTAAGTTCAAATTCGAATTTTACTTCCTATTTTTAATCTAGGGACTGACTAAAATAGGAATCCATCATGAACTGCTAAAAATAGAATGTTATTTTTAGAACTTCCATTTTTCATTCCCTGTTGCCCAATCTAGCACTGGTACCCAAACTGCTATTTATAGCAGTGCTATTTTTAGCATTTCTTGTTTCCCTTTTCAACACTCTCTCTCAACAACAAAGGAATTCAACTCGAATCTGATCCTATACCTCTGGAATGTTCTGCATGGAACACTTCTACCAAGTGTGGTTGCTCCAAAAACTCTCGGAACAAAAAACCTCCAAACTGACCTCTCTGTTGGGCTAGAAACATACTCTGATGCTGAAGCTCTACCTGCTGCTGACAAGTGCTCCCTCTCTGACCTTTGAGATGCTACAACACTCCATGCATCTCGCACTGTTGCAAACCTCTCTATGCCATCTTGCACTGGTGCAACACTCCTGTGCCTCTTGCATCGTTGTAGCCCACTAGCTCTACACAGTCCTGGGAATCCTACACTGTAGCTCTCTCTACCATTCCATCTGCATCTGTCTCTACCCAATCTGCCAATCCTGCTACTCCTCATTGGGGTTCCTATAGCAAAGTTGAATCAAAGAGGTTGGGTACCTCAAGCATCCTGCCCCTCCTCCTTGGGACGATCACTCCACAGCGCCCCACCTCCTACCTAGAGGTATGGCTGCATGTGATCCCTCTACCCACCCAGCTCAAAGTTTCCCCCTACTGGAGGTCTTTGCATGAGTAAATGTCTCTACTCGATCTCCTCTCAGCTTCCCTTATTGTGGCTACTCCACAACCTCCTGAAGCTACTGCACCAATCGTGGCTCCTCCACAATCAACTGAGACTTCTTCTGGTGCTACATGTTGAGAGGTAATATACTCTCCCTCTCAACCACCAAGTCTCCATCAGTTTCCTTGCTTCTCAAGGCTTTGCATGCACCTTGAACCTCAAGAGCATACAAGTTCTTGACCCGTGAACCAATCTACTTCACTTGTATAGTGATGATGTGTCTAAGGAAAACCTTTCCCTCACTAAAGACTACATCATAGCCTCTATCTTCCAACATTGCAATTGACACTAAGTTTCTCTTCAGTCCTGCTACATACTTGACATTGGTCAAGGTAATTCAAGCTCCATGCTCCCTCTGAAAAATAATCATGCCTACACCTGAGACACTATGCTTTTCATCATTACCCATCGCTATGAGTATCTAGAGATCTTTCTCCTCCAAAGTACTGAACAAACTCTTGTCGCCGGTCATGTGGAAAGAAGCTCCACTGTCAAGAAACCAACCACTTCCCACCATGGATGAAACCATGCATGCGAATAGTGAGAAATCAAACTCGAACTATGAAGCCAGTGCCTCACCTTCTAATCCTTCCACGGATCCCTTCTTGGATTTCCTTAGTGGACAATTTGTAGAAAAATTGCCCACCTCATGACAACGAAAGCATCGCACTTTTGATGTGTCAAAATTCTTCCCACCATGGGAAGAACTCGAATTGGAAAGAGAATCCTTCTCCTTCCCCTTCTTCACCTTACTCGGTAAGGCATAGTTTTCTTCATCCTCCATGGATGAAGAACCATCTTTGGTTCTTCTTCTTATCTCCGCCTGCATCAAATCTGACCAAAGTCGTTCCAAATCTGGTAGTTTCTCTCTTCCATTAACTGAGTCTTGGTAGCTATGCTAGCTCTTTGGAAGAACGAGGAGTTCAAGACTCACCATGTCATCATCAGCTGTCGCGATCCCTACACTTCCAAGATCATCCCTGCATGAGGTGAGCTTTGTCAGATACATAGAGATCGTGTCACCCTTTTCACTCTTGATCTTTAGAAGTTTTTCCTTCAATGCCAGCTTCCTCTGATCACTGCTATTCTGATATAGATATTTCAATGTTTTCCACATTGAAAATAGTGTCTCCTTCCCATGGAGACTCGAGACTATGTGATCTCGAACTCCCTCCAGAAGGATTTTCCTTGCTCTAGCCACACATTTCTTCCATTCAGCCAATTTAGCAACACCAGCCGGCATGGGGACTTCTTGATCAATGAAGTCCTTTAGACCATTATCCTCTAGTGTTGCTTCCATGCAATCCTTCCAGGCTATATAATTTGAACTGCCATCAAAAGGGCATATCCGAGTCTCAAACCATTGAATGCCATAGGTGAAATAGAGATGTGATAAGAACTTGATTTCTATATTTAGGAATCACAAACTTCAACTTCTCCCTTCTTGTATACAATTCTTCCTTGATCACCTATGCTATGATACCATGTAGAAATTCCCACCTTTAGATCACCTGATAATGCAATATACTAAATCAAATTTCTTGATCTACTTCTACAACCAATTTAGCGGAAGCTTAATCAAACATGAGCAACATCAATAAGAACACATATAACTGATAAAAAGGAATCAATCACACATAACACAGAAGATATAACCCAGGGAAATCCTCAACCTAAAACCCCAACTCTGTATTATCATTCAAGTGGAAATATAGCCAGTATTACAAAAAGAATTAGCTCAAAAGCTATCCTGCTCTCTCTGCAATTCCTCTAATGCTCATAGATAGTCAAAGGCCTCTATCTAACCTCTGGTCTGCCCTCCAAGCCTCCTATTTCTTTGTGCAATTCTGATTGGGGTCCAATGCAGCCACTTGTGTGAATTGGCCCCTTCACACACTCACTAGCCTCTGATCCAACTACGCAGTCCTGAAGGAGATAAATCCTCATCATGGATGAGCTTCCTTTATAGGAAAAATATTCATCCAACTGATAGTACATTGTCCCTTCTCTGATCTCAATTGGGTCTCTTTCTAAACTAACATGCATGAATTATTCATGAGAGAATCTTCAGTTATCTGAAGTGCAGCAGTTATATGCAAGCATGCATTAACTAACTGAACTCACATTAATTTAAACAAATTGTTTAAATCAATCTAACTGGACTTGACTTAGTTAACTAAGCCAACTAATTACAACTCAAATTAGAACTCATCCTTATCTCTTTAACTAATGGATAAATTCCTCAATTAATAGAGTAACTGTTGCATGTCCTCACTTAGACTCCATGTTTGATTTTTCACAACTAATTAACTCACGGTGAATTAATTAATTTATTTTCAAACAACTGTTAAGTTCAAATTCGAATTTTACTTCCTATTTTTAATCCAGGGACTGACTAAAATAGGAATCCATCCTGAACTACTAAAATAGAATGTTATTTTTAGCACTTCCATTTTTCATTCCCTGTTGCCCAATCCAGCACTGGTACCCAAACTGCTATTTATAGCACTTCTATTTTTAGCATTTCTTGTTGCCAGTTTCAATAGAAGGTTTGAAGGAAGTTTTGACAAAGTTCCTACAAGAAAGGCTTCCTAATGGTGAAAAGGTAGTAGAGAAAACTCATGATGAGAACAAAATAAATGTTAATCATGATTTCATAGACTCTAACGTTGGAATAAAGACCGACCACTTTCCAAAGATCAATATGAGGAAGTTTGATGGCAAGGATCCCGTAACATGGATACTACAGGTGGCACAATATTTCGATCTCCATAATGTGAAAAACACACAAAAGGTACGCATTGAAACTTTATATTTGGAACCCAATCAGGTTGTATGGTATCAATGGCTTTGCTCTGGTAAACAAATTGTCACTTGGTCAATTTTTACAAACAAGCTAATAGCACATTATGAGGATACAAAGAGCAACACCTTATTTAGCCAATTGATAAATCTAAAACAAAAGGGTCCAATGGTGGAGCATACTGAGGACTTCCAAAACTTGAATATAAGGGTAAAACATATACCAGAGGAGCATAGGATTGATGTGTTCATAAAGACTTTAAAGGCTAGCATCCAACATGAGGTTTGCATTTGGGAACCTGATTCATTGGAGAAGGCATTCAGGTTGGCAATAAAAATTGAAAGAAAAATTATGGCAACAAGGAATACTACCAATCACAACTATAAATATGGAAGTGTTGTTGCCCCTAGCCTTCCACAACCTACAAGGTTGACACCACAACAATTGGAAGAAAAAAGAGCAAAAGGGCTTTTTTACAGTTGTGATAGAAGATACACTAAAGGTCATAAGTGTGCTGAGAAGAAATTATTTTACATAGATTGTGAAGAGGAAGAAGAAAATGAACAAGAGACATCAAAAGAAGAGGATACACACCAAGAACAAACCCTAGAGAAAGAAGAAATGAATCTGACCATATCTTGTAATGCATTGTCTCGAATAACCACTCTTCAAACTATCAAGATAGAAGGACATATCAAGAGGAAAAATGTAATAATGTTGATTGATTCATGCAATACCCATAATTTTACTCATTGTAAGATAGCAAAGCAATTGAATTTCTGCCTATATCTAGCACCAAAGTGTCAAGTGATGGTTGCAAGTGGAGGAACCATAAATAACTTTGGTAAGTGCCATAATATCAAGCTATCCATGGGAGAATATGTATTGAATAGCCTAATGATTTCCATTCTAGTGGGTGGTGTTGATGTTGTACTAGGAGTCCAATGGCTACAATCCTTGGGTACAATATCTTTTAATTTTCAAGAACTTTTCATGATTTTTTTTTGAAGGAAAGGAAGTTAAATTAAGGGGCATCATAGGAAAACCGAGAAAGATAATCAGCTCTAATGGAATGACAAAGCTTCTAAATAAATAACAACGAGGTGTAATTGCACAATTATGTTCGCTAGAAGTTCCCACATCCAAATCATCTATTTCTCTATATCTCCAAAAAGTCTTGAACAGTCATTCTAAGGTATTTGAGACTCCCAAATGCCTCCCACCTATTCGTGATCATGATCATGCTATTCATTTGATTTCAGGAAGTGTTCCTCCAAAAATCAGGCCTTACAAATATCCCTATTCCCAAAAGAGTGAAATTGAACGTATGGTTGAATAAATGTTAGAGACTTGTATAATTTAACCTAGTTAAAGTTCTTTCTCTCCTCCTGTAGTATTGGTGCACAAGAAGGATAGATCATGGCACATGTGTCTGGATTATAGGGAGTTCAACAAGCTCACTATTAAAGATAAATTTCCCATTCCTGTCATTGATGAATTATTGGATGAATTGCATGTATTAATTTACTTCACCAAGTTGGATATTCATTCAGGATATCAAAGACTGAAGACATTCCGAAAATAGCATTTAGAGCTCTTGATGGTCATTATGAATTTTTGGTCATGTCTTTTGGCCTTACTAATGCACCTTCTACATTTCTAGTTTTGATGAATTCCATTTTCAAACCCTTCCTTAGAAAATTTGTGTTAGTATTTTTTGATGATATACTAATCTACAACAAGTGTTGGAAGGATCATGTTAAACATGTTGATAGGGTGCTCAAACTATTGGAAGAGAAACAATTATATGCAAAAAGCTCCAAATGTTTCTTTGGAGTATAAGAGGTGGAATATTTGGGTCATATGGTATCTCATGAAGGTGTTAAGCTAAACCCTAGCAAAATTTAAGCCATTAAGGAATGGCAAATCCCCACATCCATAAGACATTTGCGAGGATTTCTCGGGTTGACAGGGTATTATCACAATTTTGTTAAGAATTATGGGAGAATAGCAGCGCCTCTAACAATATTATTGACGAAATATGCATCTTCATGGACTCCAGAAGCAACAAAGGCCTTTGAACACCTTAAAGCGAAAATGTGCCAAATACCAGTCTTAGCTACGCTGGACTTCACAGAAACCTTTATTGGGGAATGTGATGCCTCAGGAAGTGGAATTGGCATTGTTTTAATGCAATAAGAAAGACCCATTACTTTCGAAAGTCATCCAATCAAAGGAAAGTATTTACACAAAGATATTTATGAGAAGGAAATGTCGGAAATACTACATGCACTTAAGAAATGTTGACCCTACCTAATGGGAAGACACTTCAAGGTAAAAATGGATCATGATAGTCTTAAATACTTTTTATAACAAAGATTATATTTAGAATAGAAGCAAAAATGGGTCACAAAGATGTTGGGTTATGACTTTGAAATCATCTACAAAAAAATGGAAGCAAAATGTTGTCATAGATGCACTCTCAAGAAAGGATGAGGATGTGGAAGCATTTCTTTGCACCATTTCTATTATCCAACCAGATTGGATAAACGAAGCAAGGGATGAATGGAAGAATGATGAAGAAGTGTGGGCACTCATTCAAAAGATACAACAAGATCCCAGTATATTTGATACATTTAGCTAGAAAAATGATTCGTTATGGTACAAAGATCGCTTATACCCAGGTAAGAATTCCCAACTCAAACAAAATATTCTTATGGAATTGCACACTTCTCCCTTAGGAGGGCACTCAGGATTGTTAAAAACCTACCACAGGGTTGAGAAGGAATTTTTTTGGCATGGCCTTAAATTAGATATTCAAAAGTTTGTGGTGGAATGTTTGGTTTTCCAACAAAATAAAGTTGAAACAATTAAGACCCCGAGTCTATTACAACCTTTGTCCATTCCAAGCCAAAGTTGGGAGGAGGTTTCAATGGATTTTATCACAGGTTTACCCAAGTCCGAAGGAAAGAGTGTCATCATGGCGGTAATTGAAATACTTACCAAGTATGCACACTTTTGTGCATTATCTCATCTATTTAAAGCCAGTACAGTTTCTACTGCATTTATGGAAACATTTCAAAAGCAACATACAAACCCAAAGATTATTGTAAGCGACAAAGATCCCATTTCACTGGAAATTTTTGGAAAAAATTATTTTCTTGCCTTGGTACTCAGTTAGCTCATAGCTCATCTTCTCATCCTCAATCTGATGGGAAAACTAAGATAGTAAACAAATGTTTGGAGGGATATCTTCATTACTTTGTCTATGATAAATAGACACAATGGGTCAAATGGTTTCCTCTAGCTGAATGGTGGTATAACACTTCCTTCCATACTGCAACAAAAATTACCCCATTTATGGCACTTTATGGATATCATCCACCATCCATCACATCATATTTAAGAGAAAATTCTAAGGTTCACGTAGTGGAAGATCACATCGAGCATCAATAACACGTTCTCCAACTCTTAAAGGATAACCTCACTTTGGCACAGAATAGAATGAAACAATAGGCAGTTCAACATCGTAGCGAAAGAAGTTTTGTTGTAGGTGACTGGGTATTCCTATGGCTACAGCCATATAAAAAAATGTCCCTCAAGAAAGATAAGAAGGATAATAAATTATCACCAAAGTATTATGGGCCATACAAGGTGTTGCAAAAGATTGGTACTATGGAATACAAATTGGAGCTTCCTGCAGCTTCCCAAGCGCACCTAGTTTTCCATGTTTCATGCTTAAAGAAGGTTATACGTGACAAGCTCCTAGTTCAAACAATATTGCCAAAACTTGACGAGGAAGGAAAAATCATATTGAAACCTGAAGCAGTCACAAAAACAAGAACTCTATAACTACAAAATAGATCACTTTCGAAGTATCTCATCAAGTGGAAGAACTTACCCGCTGAAGATTCCACATGAGAGGATGAGAATTTTATACAAAAGCATCTAGAACTACTCAAGCATTGAGGAAAACACTTTTTTGATGGATAGGGGCATGTTAGGTCCCTATAATATTAGTGATTCCCCCATTACAATTTTCATTATAGCCCTTATTGTTATTATTGTGCTCCTATTGTCCCCATATTGTTATTATTGTGCCCCATAGAAGCCCACTATTGTTATTGTTGTGCCCTTATATTATTATTGCTATGTTGACTTTGATTATATTGTGACCCCTTAGACTCCTACATATAGAAAGGAGGTTTTGTCATTTGTATCATCCAAGAATTGTTGATTTGTGTAATGTAAAGGAGGTTGCCCCCTCGAAGAGGCTGATTTTGAAGTCGTTGATCTATCTTTTCTATCTTTTTGTGAGTTGGTTTCATAATAGGCACTGATCAAATATTGCGTTGATATGTTCCGAAGTTCGAATGCTCTAGCATCCTTGCCGAAGCACATGGAGGAGTGGCAAGAGGACACTATGCAGGCAAAGCAACCGCGCAGAAGATTCTGCACATGGGATTATGGTGGCCGAGGTGCATAAGGATTCTAAGGCATATTGTAGGGCATGTGATGCATGTCAAAGGATAGGAAAACCATCACGAAGTGATGAATTTCCCTTAAATCCTCAGATTTCATTACAAGTGTTTGACAAATGGGCAATTGAATTTATGGGTCCCGTACAACCACCAGGGAAAAAGACAGGCGCGCAGTACATTATTACTGCCACAAATTATTTGACAATATGGCAGAAGCACAACCAGTGAAGGACTATAGCACTGCTACAGCAATGAAGTTCCTGTTTCAGTATGTCTTGACAAGGTTTGGGTGTCCTAAGATATTGATGACTAATAGGGGTACGCACTTTCTGAATGAAATTGTTATCGCGATGCTTGAAGAATTTCAGGTTTATCATCAAAAGAGTATTCCCTATCATCCTTAGGAAAATGGTATGGTAGAATCGTTCAATAAAATTCTAGAAACTGCATTGACAAAGGTCTGCAACATGCAGAGGAACGATTAGGATGTGCGCATACCAGTGGTCCTATGGGAATATAGGACAATGTGCAAGAAATTAACAACACAAACTCTATTCAGGCTAGTCTTTGGAATAGAGGCTATGGTTCCCATGGAGTATATTGTGTCAAGTTTTCAAGTTGTAGCATTGATTGATATGGAGGACCGCGAGACTATGGAGGAGCGCCTTGTGCAGTTGTTGGAGTTAGAAGAAGGCAGGTTTTTAGCAGGATAAGGTGCAAAAGGAGCGCAAAAAGGCCTAGAATGATCGACATAATAAGTTACACACATTCAAGGTGAATTATTTGGTCTTACTTTATGATAACAAGTTCATTAAGTTTCCTGGGAAGTTTCAAATGCACTATTTGGGACCCTATGTAGTCAAGGAAATTACAGACAGTGGCGCAATTCATCTCGTGAAGTTGATTGGGAAATTATTTCCAAGAAGAGTAAATGGAATTTGGATGAAGTTATATCAAGGGGATCATACCCCTGTGCAATGAATACATGATGGCAGGACAATCTTAGTATTACATACAGCTACAAGGAAGTACAGGACTATAAACTACACTACCCGAAGACTGGAAAAGACAAATTAATGGGACTACGTGAGGAAACCCAAAAGTATGCCAGGAGGAGCTACGCCAAGAGAGCTACACCATTGAGGATGGCATTGTGCAGATGAGTCTAAAAATAGCTGTTAGATGCACTGTAGTTGACTGGATGGTGAAAATCCTGTTAGGAGAAGTGGGTAGGCTGCATTTATGGTACAAATATTTGGCAATCTTCCACCAAAGATGCATTTATGACCAGAAATTAGAGGGAACGGTCATATTTGAATTTGAAATCGCCTATAAATATGGCATGTTGGACTGTAGTATAACACTTTGTCTTCTAAAAATATCTTGTGAAATTTCTTTCCTTAAGTATATGAACCAAGAAGATTGGGAGGAACTGGTTTCACAGTCAGAGTTTGCAAACTTTCCTGATTGCAGTCGTAAGATCATCCTTGAGAAAATGATTGATCCCACAGAAGTCATTGTCTCTGAAGCCGTAGCCCCAAAACTTGCGTCGAAAATGGAAGCTACACCATCTGTACCTACAGTGCCAAGGTCACGTAGGTCTAAACCATCTGCTGCTAAGGAGAAACAGAAGAAACCACAAGCTTTTCCAATGAAGCAGTCACCGAGGAAGAACCCTACAGAGGTTCGGCAGAAAGGAAAGATGGACATGTTGAAACAACCACAAGAACCCTTAGATCTTGATGAAGAGGAGCTTTGCAAAGGGGTTGAAGACTTCGAATCTGAGAAGGGAGAGCCTATCACTAGGCTCCCAAAGTATATCCCTCCACAAAAGGGGAAAGTGAAGGTTCCGAAAGATCTCAATTCTGGCAATTTTATGGTCTCTACACCACTACTACCGGAGAAAGTGACATTTGAAGGCACACTTTTAGGGCATATTCCCGCCCTCAAAATGGAGGATTGGGATCTAGATGATCATGAGAAATTTCTGCATTTGGCGACAAAAAAATACTTGGCGAAGATATACTATGAGGAGATTGAAGTCACATGACTGGAACTTATGAAATGGGTTATGGGGGTTGAGAAGGTTGGGTTGCTAAATATGCTATGGGTACCACCTTTTAGTAGAATGACTATCGACATAGTGTGCATACAACAACTGCAATCACAAATTGAAGACATGCAGAGAAAAGAGGTCATCTTAAAGGCCAGAAAATAGGCATGGACAGAGGAAGCAAGTCGGCTTACTCAATCAGTCCAAGAGAATTTGAAGACACTCCAGTAGACACAAAGGATGATGTGCCTCATAATGGAATGCCTGACTACAGAAAAGCTATTAGAGGAAGTGCAGCAAGCCATGATGCATGTTTCTGCTGACATAGAGGTGTTGAAGGTGGAGTTCAATGACCTCCGCAACAAGATAGATGCATCAACTGAGTAACTCAAGGGTGACTCACCCAATTTGTTTTGGGGGCCTGCTGGGAAGGGGTCCCTAGGGTCAATCGAGTCAATTTTAAGTAATTTTTGTAGTTTCTTTTCGTAATGAATTTAAAGTCACCGCGAAATGTGGAAGCGGAGCACGAAGCTAGTAGAAGTCAAAGGGGGCTTTAGTCCCTTAGGTGGGTAGGTGATAGAGTTGTTTTGATCCCTGCCCATGGTAATTATATATAAATTTGAGTCATAGCGAGTCTTAGAAGTTAACTTTTGGTGAAGAATCATTGTAAGGGCAAGGTGCCAAGGCAGGAAAATTTTGTTTCTTGTACTTAGGCAAAAGGGGAAGGCTCCTGCTGCTGAGTGCGTGGAGACATTGGTAAGTCTGTAGGTTGAGTGCGTGGGCTCCTATAGCTAAGTTTGCAAGGATAAGAAGTCTGTGATTGAACAACATACTTAATAAACTCTGTTTTGAGACAATTAGGATGCATATATGCCTTGTTATTTACTTCTGCTAAAGTTTATGTATCTTCACTTTGTGATATGTTTTATGTGAATTGATGCTTATTTACTGCGCGAAACTGGTAGATCTGTAATATTTATGCATGATAAGTACTATTAAGTACCTTCACGAAAATCTGGAAGTCGTTTAGATAGATTTTTAGTAGTTGTTTGTTCGGAAGGATTTGAGTTGCACGAAGGCATATCTAAGTCATAAGGGTATTAGGAAACCATCACACACACCTCTAGATGCAAAAACCTAGTTCTAGCATCCCCCAGTACTGCTTCGGGTGAGACTGCAGCCTGCTCTATGCAGTTGTTTTCAAAAGGGACAACATTTAGGGTTTTTTTGGTTGGCGTAGATAACGTTGAACCTAGGTTAGGCCCCATCACGCCAACACCTTTTACCAACGTGCCACACCAATAGTTCTTAATAGACTCTGGTTGCAGCTTTTATTTGAAGTCGACATCGTGCACACTCCAAGGAAATGGCCAACCCTTGGATGCACCACTCATATGTACACAAATGGAAAGGAGTGGCAACCCGGCCAGTGGGGGAGGGTCGTTGGCCTTATCCCTGGTTACGTGTCCCCATGTGGCCCAAAACTTGTAGATTGTAGGTGTTAGAGGACATTTAAAGCGTCTGCTGGCTGATGAAAGGTGCATTTTAAAACTCCTAATTATCCCACATTAATCATCAACACGTGCAAGTCCTCTTATTTCAAGATTGTACACAGTATGTGGCTTCTATTAATTCAGAGAGTAATGTTTCCTAGATTGCAGTATAGATATTTTAATATAAGAGTAAATGGATGCATATAATAAACTCCAATTGCAATTATTAAAGAAAAATCAATCTTCTAACAAAATCGAATCTTACAGCAATACAAGTAACAATATCATTAGCGGAGAGTACAGTAGCAACAACTCATCTCTTCTTAACTAATTTTAATTAAATTAAACTCAATCTCTAGTAAACAATCCAAATAGCAATGATATCAATCTGAGAGTCCAATAGCGATAATTAAACTCTTTACAGTTGATTACATCAATTCAAATACTTATCTAAGTAAATTAATCCACAATGAAAGTAAACTGAATCACACAACAGTGTTGTAAATCATATAAAGCAGACATATATCATCAACACAGGAAAACAATAAATAGCGAAGGAGATACAATCACAGAAAGTAGGAAAATTATCAAACCAATCACAATTGCAAGAATCGGAAATGTATGACACAAAGAAAGCAGTTAAATCCACCAGAGGCTGGGCCCTTAATTGCCAGTGAACACTGCCAAGCTACTTCAGATAACGTGAGGGAACAGCAACTTCAGTTATATATTAATCATCGAACTTAAAGAGCATTACAATATAATTGTGTTCTCTCAACAGCAAGAGTCTGTGATTCAAATTACAATTTGAAAAATAACAGAGATTTCTCCTCCCCCTTTCTTCCTACAATCATCTCCTTTTATAATCAGAAAGGGTAAAAGATAAATGGTAAATGTGATCCCTCAAGATCCCCAATCCTAAGGGATTCGCAATTGATTTTTGACTTTAGACATCTTTCCTATTTCACACTGATCCCTTTGATTCACTTTCATCCTTGTCCGCAACCGACTCGTTCCTTCCTTTGCTTGTCAAACTTTGTTGTTCCAACATCAAGGAATAACAATTGTTCCTTTTATCACTTTCCTGCATAAGAAGGGTAAAGGTTAGCTAAATTGTAACTACAAATAATTCATTTATTTCTTACCATAATTCCTCAATATATTAGTGCATTAAATTATGGAAAATACAAGAATCAAGGAAAAAGATGATGAGATTAATAATAAATACATACCCATTTTGTAGTTGAACATACTCCCCTACTTACCCTGTTTCATGGCCTCATGAAAAGCAAGTAATTTATATGCAGAGCAGTTAGAGAACATGCTGGAGAAGGAATGTCATAAAGTGGTCTAAACCATGATTCTGGGCCAAGAGCTCAAAGATGGGCCCTGTTTGTCCTTCAGGTAATTCATATATAGCCCGATAACCTTCATCATGATACCAAATGATGGGACTATGGAACCAACATCCTAACCAATAAGGTCCTCTCAAAATGAGATTGTTATAAGTGACAAAATGGTCTGCAACTATTTTAAAATTTGTAATTAAATGGCTCTCTATCATGTACACTACTAGTGGATACTGTCCACCTGAGCTTGGCTGCAACCAAAGAACTTTTTTGAATGGAGAGGAAGTATTCTACTCCCTTCTGTACAATCTCTTTCTAAATAGGCCCTAAAATTTTAATCACCCCTTCCCTTTTCATCAAACTCTTGTGATTGGCAAGCATTTGCAAAGGGTGCTTGGGTTCAACTCTTACCCAAAGATCCAGTCCATGCTCTTGTCTTTGGAACACATTATAAGCCTTGAACCATTTCAGTTGATTGTCTGCAAACGAGATAAAGGCTTGGAATTG
Organism: Pinus tabuliformis; assembly: GCA_031772625.1. Taxonomy (NCBI): domain Eukaryota; kingdom Viridiplantae; phylum Streptophyta; class Pinopsida; order Pinales; family Pinaceae; genus Pinus; species Pinus tabuliformis. Next base: position 433,619,715 of record CM062812.1, on the reverse strand, counting down.
AACATCTCCCACAAAATGGTTGGGGTTCTTTTCCACCTCTTCCTCTAATACAAAATTATGTAGGTAAAATTCACAAAGAAACCTTTGAACTTTTACCCCATGATGTTTGCAACAATTTATAAAATCTTCAATTGTTTTTAATTCGATTGGTTTTCCGGCTCTCATGGCTTTAATTTTCAATAGAAAGTATTGTTCTAACAAAAAAAGGCATAGTTAGTGGCAGGAACCTTGCATGCCAAGACATCTATATATAATGAGCAGATAGTGTATGTTCGACCCTATCTAATCTGAGCTTGATTCCCTCAATTTTCTCTTCTGCTTTTCTGTATATGTCAAAGGTCTCGCTCTCAGTTGTATTCATTTCCCGAAGTTGCCTTTGCAACTCTTGGTATTTTTGCTAGGAAACAGTTTCTTGTTCAAGTCGTTCTAAAGCGAGCTGAGCCTGTGCTAATTCTTATTGAAGATTCAATATAATAGGGTCATTATGTGTTGTGACATCTTTGGCTGGAATGGTTGTCTAATTACTTCTGCTATGAGAAGGGAAGCCTTCTATTTATATTTCCTTATTAAGGGAGGTCCAAACCTCTGTCTGGGTAACCATGCTGTAGGAGGGTACGACCTCTATCTAAGTAGTTATGTTATAAGAGGGTACACCCTCTGTCTGAGTAGCTATGTCTACTAGAATTGCCTATTGCTCCTTTTGAGTGATAATTGGTTGAGTGGGTATGGGCTCAGTTTGGGTCGTTGTAGCCCTACCTTCATACAATTCAGTTTGAACTATTGCGTTTACTATCTCCGAGGTTTTTTCCAAAACCTTTCCTACTGATATCTCTTTTATCTTTCTTCTGAGCCTTTTTACTGTATTGTGAAGCCTCTGATGTTCCTTCCTAAGCCTTTTCAATTTGGCTCTGTACTTTTTCGGAGGAGCAACTCTTTTGCTAACAGTCTCATTCAAAGAGCCTGGTTGCTCACCCTGGCTCTGTTCTAAAAGGACCGTGTCTCCTAACTGATTATCAGCTTCCCAAAGCATCTCTGTCTCTACTTCTTCTTCTTGGCCTATGTTCTTTGTGCTTAGGCCTACCTAGTTATTTTCTACTCGAAGCATATCACCGGATTGGTTCCCTTCTTCTTGAATGGCCTCTTCATCTATTTCTGCTTCAAGGCTTGTATCTTTTGAGGGAGATAGAATTTTTGTATCACCAGAATTCTCAAGAGATTGGGTTGCTCCTAAATTGAGATTGAACAGGCTTTCTGGTTGCATGTAATCATTCATATTCGCCAGGACCTGGGCCAATTCAAAATCACGTAATAAGTCACCTTGGGGACTCATGCTTGGTGTTGAGGGGAGTCCTGATTCATTTCTTTGTTCATCTCCAGAATGCCCTGTTTCTTCCTCTTGGTCTAATTCAGGGTTATCCTATCCTTCTAGCTGCAAGTGTTGTTCACTTCCTAGGATGGATAATTCTATAGGTTGACTAACACTGCCTTGAGGATTTTCGGCCATTCCTAATTTTGACCTCAGCCTTGTGGATCATCTGCACTTTTGAGATATGTTCCTTGCAAGGGTAGTCCTCTTCCTTTTCGGGATAGGGTTAGGTGCAAGCTTAGCTCAACCCCCTTCAAGAGCTAATATTAGTTCATACCAGCTTGATTATTACTGGGCGAGGTTATAACTAACTACCAGCCTAATCAGATAGTGTTGGCTTACTACAGTTTCTATGTGTTGGGACCGTCTTATCCTTTCAGCGGTGTCATGCAATAAGGAATTCAATAATGCAGGTAAATTTACAGAGCACTTTCATTTTAAAACTGCTAAGATTTTGAGTTGACGCGACCTTACCATGTCTTTGCACCTGTCACATGTGATGTAGTTTTGGATGATTCTTGCTAGTTCTCCCCATGGTTCTCTAAGAGATGATGGTCGAACGCCTTTGCCTTTGATGATCAGCTCCTGTCCTTCGTCCTTAAAGACCTCGATAGCATCATGCAACTTTAATCGTTTGTCAGCCCATACAGGTCCTTCGGCTGGTAACCCAGATACTTCTACTATCACAACATCTAATGTTGTGATTTGCCTACCCCTTACCATGGATTGTCCATTCTGAAGATTTCGTAATATTTTGATGGCAATTTCCTCGTTGGGTGGTTGAAACCTTGTAAAGTATGCTCTCCACCCAGCTTGAGCTAAAATTTCAATGGATGCATCAGAAACAGCTAGTATTAGTGGCTCTTTGTGCACTGTTCTTCCTCCCATACTACTTGAATTATGCAAATGATAATTGTAGCAGCGAAAACACAGCAACGAACAGAGTTGAGTGATGGAACAGAAAATGGTTGCAATGGTTCTATCAGGTGATAATTTATAAATATAAATACCATTATTGAGGGTTGTCATCATATCACATGCTCTGTGATCATAGAATGTTGTATCATTCTGCAAAACCCAATGGCAGCACATGCATAAGTACGTTGGAGGTCCCCACCCCCCTTCGAAATGATAGGTCACCTATGACTGAATGAATGAAAGGGTAAAGTGCTGGCGGCGAAGTACAGGGGTGATGAATTGGCAAGGTACACTTATTAATGCAAGGATCATAAAGGATATTGGAGTGGTGAAATCAAGGCTTGTACCAAATTATCAATAAGTGATAGGTTGTCGTGATGTGATATGATAAGGAAAAAGGGACAGCATGCACAAGAAATAATACTTTACTGCCTTATTCCACTTAAAACCGTTGTGATTGATTTTACAAAATTACTCATGCATAAGGGTTCAAGGTACTTTAGGGACATAATATCTCCGTAGAAAAAAATAAAACATAAGAAGAGGGTATTATAATAGTTATTGATGTAAAATAAAGCTTCAATACCATCAGCAGAGCTTCTATTGCCTGCAGGCGTCCATAGCCTCGACGGAGTTGCTTTCTAACCCTTGGGAACCATGGTCCTCTATGTATAATTTGGGGAAGTGCCTTATGATGTCCATAATAGAGAACAATGTGTTGGCTTGGTAACCAGATGAACACATTGCCATTCACTGGGAAGTAGCGAACGTGGTCAGGCCAGCTCATGATGAGACCTCCTGTTTCCAAGGACTTTATTTGTTTATGCATCCATTGGATCATATCCCTGGTGTGGTGGCCATCATGGGAATGCCACTTCGCTCCTTCCTTATGATCATGGTAGGTTGCCTCATGCTAAGACCCCCTATCCTCCATCTGTGGAAAAAAATCATAAAACTATTAATGACTATATATATATATATATATATATAATGATATATATATATATATATATATATATATATATATATATATATATATATATATATATTAGTAGTCCCCATTTTATACCTAGAGGGTGGTTCAACACTCCTTAAGAGTAGGGATGGCGGAAGAAGTTTGACATATCAATATAAAAGAAAATTACCCATAATCTTATTGATAATACACCGAGAGAACTATATAGGAAAGGCAGAACCAACATGATACAGATAATCAATCAGTTTGGTTTATAGTGGAAATGAGGATAGTGAATATAGATAATTGTGTCCTTTCCTTTTTTTGATCATCACAAATAAATCTTGTTAAAGATGATAATATTCAAGGTATTTGCCTATTCCACTAGAATCCATATCTGTTGTCCTTAAATATGTATTGTACCTTTCATGCCATTAAGAGAATTATAAAGAGTGAAACTGGGATGGTCTAGCGATGATTATGCATGGAAGAGAAAGAGGATGTTCTCAAAAATATTCACAAAGTATTGTTCCATGAAGGAAACAGTAAAAGAAAACTTCACACAAAAAGTGTTATTCCTTAGAGGGAACAACAACGAAAGACATGCAAAAAGTGTTGTTCCTTAGAGGGAACAGCAACTATTCCCCGTAAGGAACAACAAATGAAAAATATACGCAGGCGGTGTTGTTCCCTGTAGAGAACAGCAAAAAGATATATACGCAAAAGTGTTGTTCCTTAGATGGAACAGCAGTTGTTCCCTGTAAGGAACAACAAAGGTAATGCACCCAAAAATTGTTATTCCCAATAGGGAACAACATTTGTTCCCTGTAAGAAACAACAAAGAAAAATGCACGCAGAAAGTGTTGTTCCCTATAGGGAACAGTAGGGAAAAATACATATGGAAATTTTTGTTCCTTAGAGGGAACAACATTTGTTCCTTGTAAGGAACAACAAGGGAAATACAGGCTAAAAAACTGTTGCTCCTTGTATGGAACAGCAAAGCAATCTATACACAAAAAATTTTGTTCCCTATAGGGAAGAGCAGTTGTTCCTTGTAGGGAACAACAAGAAAAAAATTGCACACTGAATTTTTTGTTCCTTAGAGGGATCAACATTTGTTCCTTAAAGGGAACGACAGCTATTCCTTGTAGGGAACAGCAAGAAAAATGCACAGTGAAATTGTTGTTCCTTAGAGGGAACAACAACTTTTCCTTAGAGGGAACAACAACTATTCCTTGTAGGGAACAACGAAGCAAAATTCACACGAAAATTGTTGTTCCTTATAGAGAATAGCAGTTGTTCCATGTAGGGAACAACAAAGAGAAATACACACAAAAATTGTTGTTCCCTGTGGGGAATAGTAGTTATTCCCTTTAGGGAATAGCAAGGCAAAATGCACACAGAAATTGTTGTTCCCTGTACAGAACAGCAAGGGAAAATACACATGAAGATTGTTGTTCCTTGTAGGCAACAACAACTATTCCCTATAGGTGACAACAAAGGAGAAATATAGAAAAAAACTAATATACAATATATTATCCAAGCAAATCCAATCAAACAAAAAGGAAAATTTATGTACGAGTTTCAAAAAATAAATTCTTCACTAGATTGGCGTTGTGGAAGGGTTGTCCTACTCAATAAGAATTTGTATTGTGGGATCTTCCCATAACTACTAGCAAAAGGATTCCCTTGTAAGTGATTTGTGATAGAGGCGTACTCGATGTCCATTTGCTTTAAAAGAGTAGCTAGACCCATCAATGGTGGCTAATGTAAGGGTGTCATTATCATGCACCTCTTGTATCTCATAAGGGCCTAACCATCTAGTCTAGACTTTGCCCAAGAAATCCTCAAACCTAGAATCATATAGAAGTTCCCAGTCACCTTCATGGAGGATATTCTTGATGAGGGCATCATGCCATTTCTCTCTTTATTGTTGGATCAGTGCAGTATGCTGAAGAGCTGATAGCCAGATTTCATCCACTTCATTAGTTTGGTGTAGCCTGTTAATATGTCCTTCATTCAAATCCAAGCCTACTTCTTGAGCTATCCTCAATGTCTGAATTTCAAATTCTATTAGGAAGATAGGTTCTTTGCCAAACACTAGCTGATATGGGGAATATCCTGTGGTATTTCTCCATGTCGTGTGATATGCCCACAGGGCTTCTGGAAATCGGGTAGCCCAGTCACATCTATGTGATGCAACTATCTTTGTTAGTATAGCCTTGATTACTTTATTGTTACTTTCTACCTGGCTGTTTGCCTGTGGGTGGTATGGAGATGTGATTCTATGCATGATATGATAATTTTTTAATGTAGCAGCAATCTTATGGCCTACAAATTGTGGCCCTCTATCCGTGATTATTTCTCTAGGCAAGCCATATCATACGAAAATTTGGTAAAGAAAGTGGATTACTGAGTCCTCCGTTGCCCTTGGTAATGCTTCTACCTCCACCCATTTAGTCACATATTCTTTTGCAACCAATATATATGTCTTTTGATTAGATGATGGGTTTATTGGGCCGATAAAGTCTAACTCCCAGTGTTCAAAAGGTTCAATGACTAACTATGGATGCAGGGGCATCTCGTCAGACTATCCAGGGCGACCCATTCTTTGGCGGATATCGCATGCCTAGACAAACTTCTTAGCGTCCTTAAAAATGGTGGGCCAATAATAGCCTATCTATAAGACTTTGTGACCAGTCCTATGTTCTACAAAATGCCCACCACAAGGTCCATTGTGGCAAGCTTTTAGGATGTCGAATATTTCGTCTTCCTTGACACACCTTCGTATATGCATATCGGCTCCTGTGTGAAAGAGGTATCCTCTGATCTAGGAGAACCGAGTGTTGCATTGTACTATTTGTTTTCTTTCACTGGGAATCAGGTGCTTAGGTAATTTTCCCACTGCTAGGTAGTTCACAACATCCACGTACCACGGTGTTTTCACCAGGGAACTAGTCTTCTATTGATGCTGAGTCGTCTGTCTTTGGTATACGTGAGAGGAAGTCTGCCACTAAATTTTCCTTTCCTGGTCGATAATTGATTGTTATATCGAATTCCTGCAAAAGGATCAACCATTGTGTCACTCTTCGATTCATAACATGTTTATCAGCTAAATATTTAATGGCAGAGTGATCAGTATACAAGACCACAAGGTATCCTATTATATCATGTCTGAATTTGTTAATAGCATAGATTACAGCCAGAAATTCCTTTTTGGTAACAATGTAATTCAGCTCAGCAGGAGACAAATTTATGATGATGTAGTATATCGTATAAGGTTTCTTATCTTCCTCCTGGGCAAGAACTACTTCAATCGTCGTATCTGATGCATTGCATGAAATCTGAAATGGAAAATCCCACTTTGGACCCTGTAATACGGGGGCTGTTGATACTAACCATTTTAAATCTTCAAAAGCAATGTCACATTTGTCAGTCCATATAAAATTGATATTTCATGTTAATGCATATAATGGTGCAGCAATTTGGGAGAATTCTTTATAAATCTTCTATAATATCCAGCAAATCCCAAAAAACTATGTACCTTAGTTTGTGTGGAGGGGGTAGGTATTAAGAGGATTATTTGAATTTTTGCTGGATCCACCTAAATTCCAGCTGCTGAGATGTAGTGACCCAGGATGAGGCCCTCGGTCATCATCATGTGGCATTTCTCATGGCTTAAACAGAGCCTGGTAGCAATGCATCTTTGCAGAACTTTCTCTAGCGTTTGTAATGTTGGCTCGAAGTCATCTCCATAGGGTGTAAAGTCATCCATGTACACCTCGAGCCCCTCGTTTATCAAGTCTGAAAAAATGCTAAGTATAGCCCTCTAGAATGTGGTAGGTGCATTGCACAGTCCAAAAGGTAAGACCCTGTAAGAAAATGTCCCCCAAGGGCAAGTGAAGGTAGTCTTATCCTGGTCTTCAGGGGAAATTTGGATTTGATTGTAGCCGCTGAAGCCGTCTAGGAAAGAGAAGAATTTTTTACCTACCAATGTGTCCAAGACCTGGTCGATGAATGGGAGGGGAAAATGGTCTTTTTGGGTTGCTTTATTAAGATCTCTATAATCGACACATATACGCCACTTCCCATTCTTTTTAAGCAACACAACTAATGGAGAAACCCATTTGCTATCAGATATAGGATAGATTAAATTTACATCTAACATTTTGTGTAGTTCATATTTAACAACATATTTAAGGTGAGGGTTTAACTTCCATTGAGGTTGTCGAATGGGCCTCGCATATTTTTCTATATAGATGTGGTGCATGCATAATTAGGGATCAATCCCTTTCATATCTGGGTAATCCCAAGCGAAAGCCTCTTTATATTTTCTAAGGAGTTGAACAATTCTCTGCTCTTGGTCATTAGTCAGGTTTTTATTAATGTTTAAGACTTTCCCTGGCTCAATTTCAATGGATTTTCTGTTATAAATAGTAGTTGTTGGTATTGTCTAGTCATTAATATCTTTTAAGGGATCTTCTTCAATTTTGTTATCCAAGGCTGCTTTGATCATGTGACATTTTAGATTGGAGACGACAACTGGTTGGTTAATGTAAGTGTTAATGATGTCATCTTCTGTTTGATTCTTAAATTCAAGAGCATCTTCTACAGTTAGCGGTGATTGAATGTTTTCAGTTAAGTATGATACAGGTTGTTTTCTAGTTTTTATTATTGTTAGGCTTAGCTGAGATGGAGGATATAAAGCTAGATTCTTCACATTACTTCCTCTTGTTATCATCATACTACTTGTTCGACAGCTTATGTAAGCATTTGCAGTTGCTAGCCAAGGTCTTCCTAGAATAGGGGATGCCATCTAGTCGGTTTCTAGGATTAATTATCAAGAAATCTACTAGGTATTCCCAAGAGTCTACAAACACCATTACATCTTGTAATGTCCCTTATGGTTTGACAACTGATTGGTCAGCAAGTTCCAATAGGGTTGTAGTTGGATTCAAGGTTGTAATGCCAAGCTTTTGACAGGTTGTTGTTTTGAGAATATTAATGGTTTCTCCTAAATCAACTAATGCATTGGGGAAGGAACATCCATGTATTTGCGCTGTGACTATAGGGTTTCCTAGGTCCTCATATTTCACCGGTGTTTCTCTTCCTAATAATAAATCAAACAAAGTTCCGACTACGTGGACAGTTGGGGTTGTTTCTATTTTCCTTTTAGGCTTTTTAGTACACAATTCCTTAATAGTTTTTGCATAAATGGGAATGTCTTGAATAGCCTAGAGGAGGGGTATTTTTACACAAAAGATTTTTTAGTTCTCGTAGAAGATCGAAATCATGATATTCTATTGGGTGGGGTATAATCAATCTCTCTGGGAATGGTGGAGAAGAGGTAATAGTTTGATCATGGCTTTTCTATTTAACCATATTCTCCATTTGAGGTGTTCGTTCTATAGGTAACAAATCTTTTATTTGTATGTTTTTATCCCCCTCTAACTCAATTATCCGTCTAGACCTTAATTTGAGTTCATTACACTCCCTCAACTTAGTTTCCAGCTCCGGTACTTCAATAATTTTCGCAGATTGGATGGGTCTATTGTTGGGATTTGGGTTCGGCTAGGCTAGGAGATGTGGTCGTAGAAATGGTTGAGGGTTTTGCTGCAATGTGTAAGGTGCTGGTAGTGTAGGTTAAGATAGGGGAATTGTTCCTGCTGGCTGGTTTGTAGGTCTTTGCCAGCTTGACTGCCAGTTCTAGTTCTATGAAGTGGAGGGTGGCCATTGGGATGGATATGTATTGTTCTGTAAGAATGGTGGGAAGTAAGGGGAATTTGGCCAACTATTGTTTTGATTTGATTGATTGGACCAAGGTGGCATAGAGAATGGTTTATGTGACCAATTAGGAAAAGGTGGTTGGTTTTTCCACATAGCTCCTGTGTATTGTTGAGAATTATAATGCAAGGGTTGAAAGAAAGAGGATGGGTCAGTAGGTGTACTTGTTTTTCGTGCTTACCATTGGCGACACTGATTTAGCAGGTAGACTAGTTCTGTTTCTTCCTCTGCCTCCTTGAAGACTGCTTATAACCCTGGGAGTGATGGGTAGCTTTCTGTAGCATGATTTTTAGTGCATATGGCATAGGTCTATACCATATCCAACATGCATTCTTTATGACTATGCTTCTTCCTACATCTAGGTCAAAATATCGCCAGGTTTTGTTTTGCTTTAACCTACTTCTACTTGGCTTGCATGATGTCTAATTGCATTGTCAAAGTTCCCAAGATATATGTTTTTATATCCTCCATCAGGTTGCTGATTTCTGCATGAGTAATGCTCCCACCAGAGATTTTGTTGTCCTTGGTGGTTTCATCACTTTCTGCTGGTTTCAATCTCATACTGCCTCTTGAGCATCTGATACACAAATTAATAATGTTAACATAGTCTTCTTGATATATATCACCTTTACCCATAATATTTAATGTCTCTATCCATTGATATTTCATTCCTTTAATCAGTGTAGTTTTTAGCACATTATCAGGCAAAGGTAGATTTACATAGGGACACCTTTGGAGGTTATATTGAAAATGCTCCGCATATTCCTCCAATGTTTCACTAGGTCTTGCTACCATTTGGAATATTTCGTCTTTTAGTTCCCTAGATCTGCAATAGTCCTAATATTTTTTAAGGAAAGTGGTTTTCATTTGATCCCAATCATTTACGGTTCCCCCACCTAGTCCCATAAACCAATGAAGGGCTACTCCTTTTAACGTAGAGGGAAATAGCTTTAGTTTCTGGGGATCGATGGTGTAATCATAACCCTGACATAATACATCAAATTCAAATAGAAATGCATCTAGATCCTCTGATGTGAGTCCATGAAAGGTGGGAATATTTTGTAGAGGGATAACTTTCATGGGTGCGTTGACAGCTGTGTCAACGATGGGATACTGTAATGTAGAGGTCTGGGGTGCTTGTGGATTATTGGCCATTTGATCAAATATATGCCAATACCCTTCTGGGATCTCAGGAACTAGAGCGTTATTCCTAGGATGTCTAGAAGGGGTAGAAATGATCTTAATAGCACTCCCTCAATCTAGGATACTAGGTGTCCTTTGCTCAATTACTATCTGAGAGGATCTTGGTTCCTCTGTTTCCCCAGTTTCTCCTCCTCCTTCACGAATATTACAAGAATTCCCTTATTGTGAGGAAATTGGGTACAAAGTTTCAATTTCTTGAAAACTCTGCTCAGTTCCTTCCGTTTTATTGTGGACCTCAATGTAGGCTACAAATGGTGAGCCTGTGGCCCAAAGGGAGATAGTAGGTTGTCTGGAAGCAACAGTTTGCGGACCTACTAATGGCTAAGATTCAACTTTTCTTAAGATGTCATCAATGAAATTTGATTATCCAAGGGTCACCAGTCCCTTAGATTTTTCAGGTTTGGGTAGTGGAATTGGATTGTTTTTGGGTCTTTTCTTCTTAGTCATTCATGCAAACAATTCAAATGTTGATCTCTATCCTAAGTTCCTAACAACTCTACTAGAAAGAGGGTGGGGGAGCAGGAATTTTACTTGCTCTATACATAGGTTCTTACCTTCCATTTTTAATACCCAGTTCTCTCTCAACAAATAAGCATCAAACACCTACTTCACTTTTCTGTAATTATGTTGACAACCGGGCGAAAGAGAAAGCACTTTACTTGCTCATTACGTAGGTTCTTACCTTCTGTTTTCAATACCCAATTCTTCCTCAACAACAATTATCAGATATACATCACTCTTTGTAAATGGCTACACTCTCCCCAGCAACAGCGCCAAAATGTTGGCTGATAAAAGGTGCCTTTTAAAACTCCTAATTATCCCACATTAATCATCAACCCAGGCAAGTGCTCTTATTTCAAGAGTGTACATAGTATGTGGCTGCTATTAATTCAGAGAGTAATGTTTCCTAGATTGCAATATAGATCTTTTAATACAAGAGTAAACGGATGCATCTAATAAACTCTAATTGCAATTATTAAAGAAAACTCAATCTTCTAATGAAATCGAATCTTACAGCAATACAAGTAACAACATCATCAATGGAGAGTACAATAGCAATAACTCATCTCTTCTTAGTTGATTTTAATCTAAATTAAACGCAATCTCCAGTAAACAATCCAAATAGAAATGATATCAATCTGAGAGTCCAATAGCGATAATTAAACTCTTTATAGTTGATCACATCAATTCAAATATTTATCTAAGTAAATTAATCTGCAATGAAGGTAAACTGAATCACACGACAGTGTTGTAAATCATATAAGGCAGATATATACCATTAACGCAGGAAAACAATAAATAGCGAAGGAGATACAATCACAAAAAGCAGGAAAATTATCAAACCAATCACACTTGCAAGAATCGGAAATGTATGACACAAAGAAAGCAGTTAAATCCACTAGAGGTCTGGCCCTTAGCCGCCAGCGAACAATGCCAATCTACTTCAGATAATGCGAGGGAACAACAAATTCAGTTATATATTAATCATCGAACTTAAAGAGAATTACAATATAATCGTGTTCTCTCAATAGCGAGAGTCTGTGATTCAAATTACAATTCGAAAAATAACAGAAATTTCTCCTCCCCCCTTTCTTCTTACAATCGTCTCCTTTTATAATAAAAAAGGGTAAAAGATAAATGTTAAATGTGATCTGATTCGCAACCGATTTCTAACTTCAGACATCTTTCCTATTCCGCGTTGATCCCTTTGATTCGCTCTCAGCCTTGTTCGCAACCGACTCGTTCCTTCCTTTGCTTGTCGGATTTTTTTGTTCCAACATCACGGAACAACAATCGTTCCTTTTATCACTTTCCTGCATAAGAAGGGTAGAAGTTAGCTAAATTGTAACTGCAAATAATTCCTTCATTTCTTACCATAATTCCTCAATATATTAGCACATTAAGTTATGGAAAAGACAAGAATCAAGGAAAAAGATGATGAGATTAATAATAAATACATACCCATTTTGTAGCTCAACAACGTCCAACAAATTTTACCTAAAATCAGCGAAAATGGTACCTAGTTAGCGGAAATACAGGCAAAATTTTAGGATGGTGCTGGATTTTCAGGAAATTGCGGTGCAATTAGCAAAAAGACTTAGGGAAGCCATAACCTCTTCATTTTTTGATCAAATCAGGAGTAGAAGGAGGCTATAAAGGAATTTTTGGGCATTCTAGAGCCATTGGAACAAGTTGTAGAGTTATCTGAGCATTGTAAACTGATGTATTCACACTTTTGAGCATAATAGAGAGGGCCAAGCCATTAGAGGTTGGACCAAGGAGACGTAGCCCAAACGGGGTGAACTCATTCATCATGTGTTTTTGTGATACTATTTTGGTGATATTCATGTCTGTTATATGTTTTTGTTCAGTCATTTGTTTATGTTAATTTGTACATGCAATTTACATAAAAAAAAAATCTCAAAAACTCATGTTTAAACTTGCAATTAACGTCATAAATCCTTAAGCACTTTAACATATTCTGAAGAGGAATTTAGCAAAGGAAAACCAATTTTCATAATTTTTCAATTTTATCCTTGGTCCAGCTTCCAATTGCTTGACCCAGTCTCATTATGCTCAAAATGCTTCATTTATAAAGAGTACATAAAGTGTGTTGACCAAAAGAGTGGCTAGTTTCCCCTTTATGGAACCATTCTTCTACAAAGAAATATCAGTCTAGAAACATGACAACCTACAATTAGTCATGAAACAATCAACAAGAAAAGGGTTCTCAAATCAAGACCCCATACTACATTTAACAATGAGCATAACAAGTAAAACAATTAATTTGAAGTGCTAAAAGGGAGCTTTCCTCAAAGATACAATCAGAAGAGAGAAACATAAGCTACATTATAGATATCTCAGCTGTTGTAGAAAACATATAAAGGCTTTTGAGAAAGGAGAGAAACTTCTAGCGGTTTTCCATCCTTCATATGTTTTCTGCAGCAACTAAGACATCTATGGTGTAGCTCACGTTTCTCTTTTCTCATTGTATCTTTGATGAAATCTTTCTTTTAGTAATTCAAGTGAATTGTTGTACTTGTTATGCTAATTGTTAGATGGAATAGGGGTCTTGATTTGAGAACCCTTTTCTTGTTGATTATTTCATGAATAACTGTAGGTTGTCATGCTTTTAGAGTATGAGTTCTTTGCAGAAGAATGGTTCCTTCAAGGGGAAACTAGCAACTCTTTTGGTCAACACACTTTATGTACTCTTTATCACTAAAGTATTTCGAGAATAATGAGATTGGGTTAAGCCATTGGAAGTTGGACCAAGGAGACGTATCCCAGGAGGCGCCAACTCCTTTATCAATTACTGAGTGTACTACTATTATGTTGTTGTTCAATGTTTTACTTATGTTAATTTTCTCATGAAGTTTACATAAAAACGCATAAAAAAAACTCATGTAAAACTTGCAATTTATCTCATAATCCTCAAGCGCTTTGTTTACTATTCTGAATTAGAATTTAGCACAACAAACACTAACTTTCCCATTTAGATCAAGTTGGTATCAAAAGCACTAGGTTTTCTTTGTGAAAGGAGGATTTAATTGTTTGCAAGTGAATGTGAAGCTTACATGTTTGGATCTCAAGAGAGGAGAAGGTTTGGGTAGGAGAGCAAGATTGCTACAAACTCCACCACTAATTATACCTCAAATTTCAGTTGAGGATTTAGTAAGCATGGGCATGATTTCACAGCATGATAATCTCCAAGATTCATAGAACATTATTGCATTTCTCCAACAAGAAAACATGGAGCTCAAAAGACTACTTGAAGTTGTTGAGGAAGAGAAGAAAAAGATGCACCTCATGTTGCAAAATGTTGTGAAGGAAAAAACTGATGAATGTTGTTCTATCAAAGAAGCAAAGAGTCCCTCCAATGCTAAGAAATATCGTGGACATGGTAAGAATGCAACATATGTCTCTTTTCAAATGGAGGATGCCTCCTATGTACTAAGGACACAAGGATGTTTCCTTGAAGAATCCCCCACTACTTCATCTAGAGTAGAGAAGAAGGAGCAATTGTTGGATGAGTACCCACAAGAGGCTAGTGCAAAACGTCCTTCAAAGAAGGAAGATGGCCAAGTCTACACCTTTTGTCCGCATTATGTTGAGGTTGACTTTCTATTAGCGCGAAACTCCAAGGAGCTAAAAGAAGAAAGACAAAGAGTCCAAGCAGACACCTCAAGAATTAGGAAAGATTTTAAGAGCATCTTTCTCCCTCAGTCGGAAGATGAGGAAAATGGGAAGCATTTACATGAAATTTATTTACATAAAAATGTTGATTTAATCTCTTTTGCAGCCTTTGAGAAGCATAGCAAAGGCATAGGAACAATGCTCTTGTCCAAGATGGGTTACAAGGGAGGAGGCTTGGAGTGAATACTCAGGGAATTTTCCATCCAATTGAGGCAAAGGAGAGACCTCAATATGAAGGTTTGCACTATGTTGAAAAGGAAACATGGTCTTCTAGCAATAGCTCTTGGGTATCCTATTCTTTTTGTCATAAGAGAGGACATGAGGAGACAAATTGTTGGGATTTGCATCAGGAATTGGTACCAGCTTGGTTTCTAAAGAAAAAGGAGGACATGAAATGCAAGGCTTCTCCAAAAAGAGATGAGCAAGTTGAAGAAGAGGCTATGACAACTTATTCTTGCCATTCAAGTTCTCCTCGCTAGGCTCATAAGCTAAAGGACAACCATAAGAGGAATAGGTGTCCTAAATATTCAAAGTATTTTGATGATTACCAACAACATGATGATTTGAATAATATGTTGTGGAATTTTTTTCCTTACACTTTTTCTCATGCACGTAACCATTGTGTAGCTAAGTGCCACAAAACGAAAGCATTAGTCAAGAAGATGAATACGACAATTGGAATTGAGACTAAGAAGGAAATTTTTCATCCAAGTTTAAATAAATTTGTGCCAAGAAAATCTCACAAATTTTTTTTCACTCATTGCAACATAACTGGGCATTGGATCGAAAAGTGTTGGAATTTTCATCCACGTCTTCATCCAAAGAAGGAAAAATGGGTAATGCAAACACCTGAAGAGGAAGAGACAAAGAAAAAAGTGGGGCAAGTTGCAACCATCCATGAAGTGACTCAAGAATAAGAGCAAGTTCAAGTAGAGGGTTCATTCACGTGGTTGGGTAAGAAATGGATGGAATACTTATTGAGTTGAATATTATAAATATCTTTGTAAAGCACGTGTTGTTTTTCCCCACAATTGGGCATTTTGTAAAGTGATGCATGTATAAATGACTATTTTGCGACATAGTGTTTCTTTTGACTGTAGATAAATCAAATAAAGTTTGGGTAATTTCTGTAATGAGTCTGAATTTTGTCTATAAGACTGTTGGAGGCCAATGTCCTTTTCACGGGGAGGAGTGATCCAAATGGTTCCAAAAAGGTTCAAAATTTTACTATCTCAAAATTCATTATTGATAGCACCATTATGTAGTGTGCATCGCCGTGATTCCAACGGCCTAAATAGCCCATCATACGGACATCGTATGAAAACATTATTGCTTTTGATCATTTTGGGAAACACACAAAAAAAATTATGCAGGGCTACACAGTCAGTTATCCATACTACTGACGTGGAAGGCTGACTGGGCCTACTGACAGGGCAATGACTGAGCTCAGAGGACCAATGACCAATAGACACGTGGCAGCTGAGTATGTGCAAGGAGGTTGATTTTCATTGGTTAACTGGGTTGAAGTGGACTAACCAAAGGCTACCATGTGGCCCAACCAGAGGCTACCACATGGCACCCTGGTGGCCACTAAAAATTTGTGAAGATGATAATGTCACCCCAAGGATTTGAACTTGAAAACTTGCAGGAATTAACAAATAATCTCACCAACCGTGCTATACATTATTTTGTGTTAACCATGTAATACAAGTTTTATTTAAGAAGGGCTCATTTGGCATAAGCTCCAGCCCTCAAAATATTAGCACCATAGCTCATATGACCATAGGCCTAGAACTGGGTGTTAAGCCATAGGGGCCAGCCCAGCGTCATATAACCTCGATGTGACCAAGGGCGCGGAGGAGACAAGGGCCAGACAGAGGCCCCAAAACTCGGCACCCAACATGGTTGCATGGGTGCTATGTGGTCGATATTTTTGGAGTAAGGGTCTAAAGGTGAATTTAATGAGCCCACAAATTGCAGTGGGATTGCACCAATTTGTTGCTCCGTTAGCGGAAAATGGGCAAAATTGTAGGGTGGTTATCCGAACATGGCAAATTTGTGGGTCAACTAGCAACAAAACTTGGGAAGCTCATAACGTCTTCAGTTTTTATTCAAATGGAGTTTAGAAAGAAGTTTCTTAGACATTTCTAGGTCTTCTAAAGCTAACAGAATAGGTTTCATAACCATTGGATCACTTTTGAAGAGGAATTTTGTAGGATTGAGTCTATGGGTGCTAGTATCAACTAGTGAGTTGAATCAGTTTTTGAAGGCTCTTGAGAATCGAGAGGACCTTGGAGGGGTTTTCCTGCCTTCATATGTTTTCTACAGCAGCTGAGACATCTATGGTGTAGCTCATTTTTCCCTTTTCTCATTTTATCTTTGAGGAAATCTATCTTTTAGTACTTCAAGTGAATTGTTGTACTTGTTATGCTCATTTTTAGATGGAGTATGGGGTCTTGATTTGAGAACCCTTTTCTTGTTGATTGTTTTGTGATAAATTGTAAAACTTCTAATTTACCTCATAATCCTCAAGCACTTTGTTTACTGTTCTAAATTAGAAAGTTAGTGTTTGTTGTGCTGAATTCCAATATACAATAGTAAACATAGTGCTCAACGTATTACTTTCCAAACATGAGATACATCAATAGACTATGGTATCAGACAGGAGAGCGTTGGATACACAAATTCCACGTATTAAATCTTTGGATGGGAAAGTAATAATCCTCAATGTATTACTTTCTCATCTTTAGAGTGAGAGTTCGTTCTAGGAGAATGTTTCCTTGAAGGGCAAACTAGCCACTCTTTTGATCAGCATACTTTAAGTACTCTTTATCATTGAAGTATTTTGAGCATAATGAGATTGGGTGAAGCCATTGGAAGTTGGACCAAGGAGACATAGCCCAAGAGGTGTGAACTCCTTTATCAATTGTTGAGTGTATTATTGTTATGTTTTTGTTCAATGTTTTAATTATGTTAATTTTCCCATGAAATTTTCTCATGAAATTTACATAAAAACACATAAAAAAACTCATGTAAAACTTGCAATTTACCTCATAATCCTTAAGCACTTTGATTACTATTCTAAATTGGAATTTAGCACAACAAACACTGACTTTCCCATTCATATCAAGTTGGTATCAGAGCACTAGGTTTTCTTTGTGCAAGGAGGATTTAATTGTTTTAAAGTGAATGTGAAGCTTACAAGTTTGAAGCTCAAGAGAGGAGAAGGTTTGGACATGAGAGCAAGATTTTCACAATATCCACGACCAATTCTACCTCAAATTGCAATTGAAGATTTAGTAAGCATGGGAATGATTTCAAATCATGATAGTCGCCAAGATTCAAAGGACATTATTTCATTTCTCCAACAAGAGAACATGGAGCTCAAAAGACTACTTGAAGCTGCTGAGGAAGAGAAGCAAAAGTTGCGCCCCATGTTGCAGAATGTTGTGGAGGAATATATTGATGAATTTTTTTCTACCAAAGAATCAAAGAGTCCCTCCAATACTAAGGAAGCTTGTGGACATGGCCAAAATGAAACCTATGTCTCTTTTCAAATGGTGGACGACTCCTATGTACTAGGGACATAAGCAGGTTTTCTTGAAGCATCCTCCACTGCTTCATCTAGAGTGGAGGAGAAGGAGGAATTGTTGGATGAGTACCCACAAAAGGCTGGTGTAGAAACTCCCTCAGAGAAGGAATATGGCCAAATATGCACCTTTTTTCCGCATGATGTTAAGGTTTAGGTTCTAATAGTTCCAAAGTCCAAGGAGCTAAAAGAAGAAAGACCAAGAGTCCAAGAAGACACCTCAAAAATTAGGAAAGAGTTTAAGATCATAGTTTTCCCTTAGTTGAAAGATGAGGAAACTGGTAAGCATTTACATTTGGTTTCTTTACATGAAAATATTGATTTAAACTCTTTTGTAGCCTTTGAGAATCATAGAAAAGGCATAGGAACAACGTTCTTGTCCAAGATGGGTTACAAGGGAGGAGGCCTTGGAGTGAACAATCAGGGCATTTTCCATCAAATTGAGGCAAAGGGGAGACCTTGATATGAAGGTTTGAGCTATGTTGAATGGAAGAATGCTCTTCCAGTGATAGCATTTGGGTATCTTGTTCTTTTTGTCATAAGAGAGGACATGAGGAGGCAAAATTTTGGGATTTGCATCTAGAATTGGTACCATCTTGGTTTCTAAAGAAAAAGAAGGACATGAAATGCAATACTTCTCCAAATAGAGATGAGAAAGTTAAAAAAGAGTCTAAGACAAGTTATTCTCGCCATTCAAGTTCTCCTCGCTAGGTTCATAATCGAAAGGAAAACCATAAGAGGTATAAGTGTCCTGATTATTCAAAGGCTTTTGATGCATGATGATTTGAATAACATGTTGTGGAATTTTTTTCCTTCCACATTTTGTCATGCACTTAGCCATTGTGTAGCTAATTTCCACAAAAGGAAAGAATTAGTCAAGAAGATGAATATGTCAATTGGAATTGAGACCGACAAGGGAAATTTTCATCCAAGTTTAAAGACATTTGTGCCAAGAAATACTCACAAAAACTTTTGCACTCATTGAAACATAAGTGGGCATTAAATTGAAAAGTGTTGGAAGTTGCATCCATGTCTTCATCCAAAGAAGGACAAATAGGTAATGCAAGCACTTGAAGAGGAAGCGACAAAGGAAAAAGTGGCGCAAGTTGCGACCATCCATGAAGCGACTCAACAAGAAGAAAAAGTTCAAGTAGAGGGTTCATTCACCTGGTTGGGTAAGAAATGGACGGACTACTTGTCGATTTGAATATTATAAATATATTTGCAAAACACATGTCATTTTCCCCACAGTTGGGCATTTTGTTAAGTGATGCATGTATAAATCACTATTTTGCAACATAATGTTTCTTTTGATTGTAGGTAAGTCAAATAAAGTTTGGGTAATTTCTATAATGACTCTAAATTCTGTCTATAAGACTTTTGGAGAAAAAAGAACTTTTGTGGGGAGGCATGATCCAAATGGATCCTAAAAGGCTCAAAATTTTACTCTATCAAAATTCATTTTTATAGCACCATTGTGCAGTTCTCTTCGCCACAATTCCAACGGCGCAAACGACACGTCAAATGAATGAATGAAAAAGTCATTACATCCTCATCATTTTGGGAAACAAGGAATTATTTTTTATGCAGGCTTACACAGTCAGCAGTCCATAGTGCTGACGTGGCTTGCTCACAGGGTAGTGACTGGGCTCAAAGGACCTATGAAGTGGACCAACCAAACATTGCCATGTGGCCCAACCAGAGGCTGCCATGTGGCACCCTGGTGGCCACTAAATTTTTTTGAAGGTCAGAATGTCACCCCAAGGATTTGAACTTGAAACCTTGTAGCAATTAACCAATAATCTCACCAACCGTGCTATACATTATTTCTTGTTAACCATGTAATACAAGCTTTATTTAAGAAGGGCGCATTTGGCATAAGCTTTGGGCCTCAAAACCTTAGCACCCCAATGCATATGACCATAGGCCCAAAACTAGGAGCTAAGCCATAGGGGCCAACCTAGGGTCATATGACATCAGGGCACGGAGGAGACAAGGGCCAGATAGAGGCCCCAAAACTCAGCCCCCAACGTGGCCGCATGGGCACCACGTGACCGAGATTTTCGGAGTAAGGCCCTACAGGAGAGTTTAATGAGCCCACGAATTGCACTAAGATTTCACCAATTTGTTGCTCTGTTAGTGTAAAATAGGGTGAAATTGTAGGGTGGTTAGACAGACTTGGTGAATTTGTGGGTCAACTAGTAGCAAAACTTGGGAAGCTCATAAATGCTTCAGTTTTGATCCAATTGAGGAGCAGAAATATGCTAGAAAAGCATGTTTAGGTCTTATAAAGCTAATGGAATAGGTTTCTGAACCATTGGATCACTTTTGAAGAGACTTTTTTCAGGTTTGAGTCTATAGGTGCTAGGATCAACCAATGGGTTGAACTAGTTTTTGAAGGCTTTCGAGAATGAAGAGGACCTTGTAGGGCTTTTCAAGCATTCATAAGTTTTCTGAGCTGAGAAATTTATGGTGTAGCTCATGTTTCTCTTTTCTCATTGTGTCTTTGAAGAAATCTCTCTTTTCGTACTTCAATTGAATTGTTGTACTTGTTATGCTCATTGTTAGATGGAGTATGGGGTCTTGATTTGAGAACCCTTTCTTGTTGATTGTTTCATAACTAAATATAGGTTGTCATGTTTTTAGACTGAGAGTTCATTATCGAAGAATGGTTCCTTAAAGGGAAAACTAGCCACTCTTTTGGTCAGCACACTTTATGTACTATTTATCACTGAAGTATTTTGAGCATAATGAGATTGGATCAAGTCGTTGGAAGCTAGACCAAGGAGACATAGCCCAGGAGGAGTGAACTCCTTTATCAATTTCTGAGTGTATTACTATTATGTTTTTTTTCAGTGTTTTACTTATATTAATTTTCTCATGAAATTTACATAAAAACACATTAAAGAAAACTCTTATAAAACTTGAAATTGACCTCATAATCCTCAAGCACTTTTTTTACTATTCTGAATTGGAATTTAGCACAACAAACACTAACTTTCCATATTGGAATTTAATAAATTGGAAAAATTTTGGAAAGGGGTAGTTCCACTAGCCCAAAACTCTTTGGAGAATGTTTCCTTGAAGGGGAAACTAGCCACTCTTTTTGTAAACACATTTTGTGTACTCTTTATCACTGAAGTATTTTGAGCATAATGAGATTGGGTCAAGTCATTGGAAGTTGGACCAAGGAGATGTAGCCCAGGAGGGGTGAACTCCTTTATCAATTACTGAGTGTATTAATGTTATGTTGTTGTTCAGTGTTTTACTTTTGTTATTTTTCTCATGAAATTTACATAAAAACACATTAAAAAAACTCAGTAAAACTAGCCAATCTTGTTAAGCCTTTATGCAAAAACTTCATTTAAATGCTAGTGATCTGGAGCTCAAAAATTTGCTCAAAATTGGAAGTTTTTGGATCAATGTGGAACCTGAATGGATGCATAGTGCTCATCTTCATGGTTCTTATGGTGCAAATGGTGCATCAAACAGACGTCATATGAAAAATTATCGTGTTTTGATCGTTTTGGGAAACATGCAAAATTTTGTGAAGGTCTGCCCAGTCAACAGTCTGTAATGCTGACGTGGCATACTCACTGGGCCTGCTGAGTTGGCATATGACTGGGCTTCAAAAATGGCCAATGACATCGCGCCACTTTTCATATTCTTATTCGTGCTGAGTTGGTGATTATTTATTGGTCAGTTTGTTGTTGGTGACATGTACCAATCAGAGGCTGCCACGTGGCCACTAAAATTTTTATTGCAGGTCTAGATTACACTTTGCAGGATTCGAACTTAGCACCTCCCTTCAACTAAATTCCGCTCATACCAACACACCATGGTAGTCCTTATTGAAAGTACCTTTGAATTGTTATTTTAAACATTCGGTGAGCGAAGCATACGGTTAGGGGCCAAGGGCTAGCCCTAGGCCTGGTCACCATGCCCAAATGGAGCAGGGACAAGACCAAGGGTTAGAGCTTAGACCTACCCCCCCCCCCCAGACCTTAAAACAAATTAATACGACCATATCCCAGGAACCAAGGGCCGATTCAAAGGGAGTTAAACCATGAGGGCCAGTCCCAAGTCACGTGGGGGGTCCATGTGAATAGGAGGGCATGCACATGTGTCATTTTTCAATTTAATGAGCCCATAAATTGCATTGCGATTGCCCCAATTTGTTTCTCTATTAGCGGAAATTAGGGAGAAATTGTAGGGTGGATAACCAGACTTGGGGAATTTGTGGGTCAACTAGCAACAAAACTTGGGAAGCTCATAACTTCTTCAGTTTTGATCCAGTTGAGGAGTAGAAAGAGGCTTCTTAGACATTTTTGGGTCTTATGAAGCTAATGGAAGAGGTTTCAGAGCCGTTGGAATAATTCTGAAGAGAATTTTTACAGGTTAAAGTCTATGGGTGTTAGGATCAACTAGGAGTTTGAATTAGTTTTTGAAGGCTTTTGAGAATGGAGAGGACTTGTAGGGGTTTTCCAGCCTTCATATGTTTTCTACAGTAGATGAGACATATATGATGTACCTCATGTTTCTCTTTTCTCATTATGTCTTTCAGGAAATCTCTCCTTTAGTACTTCAAGTGAATTTTTGTACTTGTTATGCTCATTGTCAGATGGAGTATGGGGTCTTGATTTGAGAATCTTTCTTTTTGATTGTTTCATGACTAACTATAGGTTGTCATGTCTTTCGAGTGAGAGTTATTTGCAGGAGAATGTTTCCTTGAAGGGGAAACTAGCCACTCTTTTGGTCATCACACTTTAAGTACTCTTTATCACTGAATTATTTTGAGCATAATGAGATTGGGTCAAGCCATTGAATGTTGGACCAAGGAGACATAGCCTAGGACAGGTGAACTCCTTTATCAATTTCTGAATGTATTATTGTTATGCTGTTGTTCATTTTTTACTTATGTTAATTTTATCATGAAAATTACATAAAATGACATAAAAAAAAACTCATGTAAAACTTGCAATTTACCTCATAATCCTCCAGAATTTTGTTTACTATTCTGAATTGGAATTTAGCATAGCAAACACTAACTTTCCCATTCAGATCAAGTGCTCATTAAATTCGCCTTTATCCGATTTCTTTGAAAATCTCAGTCACGTGGCGCCCATGTGACCATGTTGGGGGCCAAGTTTTGAGGCCCTTGTCTGGCCCTTGTCTCCTCTCCACCCTCAGTCACATCAGGGTCATATGACCCTAGGCTGGCCCCTCATGCACTAGCCCCTGTGGCTTAGCTCCCGATTCTAGGCCTATGGTCTGATGCATTTTGGTGCTAAGGTTTTGAGGATCGGAGCTTATGCCAAATGCGCCCTTCTTACATAAAACTTGTATTACATGGTTAACAAGAAATAATGTATAGCACAATTGGTGAGATTGTTGGTTAATTACTGCAAGGTTTCATTACTAACTGTAGGTTGCCATCTCTTTAGAGTGAGAGTTCTTTGCAGGAGAATGTTTCCTTGAAGGGCAAACTAGCTGCTCTTTTGGTTAGCACACTTTATGTACTCTTTATTCTTGGTAAATATTTTGCAGAAGATCGCCATTGGATTTCATTCTTGGAAAGGATGTTGTTATTGATGGCCATATTCCCATAGACAAAGCCAAGAAGTTCATTGAGAAAATTCAATTGGTACATCAAATAGTTCAAGATTAGCTTGAAAAGTTACAAGGTCAAATGGATCGATATTGGAAAGGTGATAAAACTATACCCTCAACTATTGAACAACTAAAAGTGATCTTTTGGGGTCCAAAAGCTCCCAATGGGGAAGAGTGATCCAGAGCTCAAAAATTTGCTCAAAATTCAAAGTTGTTGGACTAGTTTGGAACCTGAATGACCATGAAATTCTCATCGCGGTGATTCCAATGGCACATATGGCGCATCAAATGGATGTCATATGAAAAATTTATCGCATTCTTTCATTTTAGGAAACATGCAAAATTTTGTGCAGGTCTGCCCAGTTGGAGTTCGTACTACTGACATGGCATACTAACTGGGCCTGCTGATTTGGCATGCGACTGGGCTTCAAAAATTGCCAATGAAATCATGCCACTTGTCATATTCTTATTTTTGCTGAGCTGGATATTATTTATTGATCAGTTTGTTGTAGGTGATGTGGACCAATCAAAGGCTGCCACCTGATCCACCCAGAGGCTACCATGTGGCACCTCCCTAGCCACTAAATTTTTTATTGCAGGTCTAGATTACACTCTGCATAATTTGAACTTAGCACCTCCCTTCAACTAAATTCCTCTCATACCAACGCACTATGGTAGTCCTTATTGAAACGACATTTGAAATATTATTTTAAAAATTAAGTGGGTAGAGCATGGGGTTAGGGGCTGAGGGCTAGCCCCAAGCCCGGTCACTGTGCTCCAATGGACCAGGGGTGGGACCAGGTGTCAGGGCTTAGCCCCGGACCCCAACCCCAACATTAAAAAAAATGCATGCGACCATAGCCTAGGAACCAAGGGCCGACTCAAAGGGAGCTAAACCACGAGGACCATCCCAAGGTCACATGGGGGGTCAATGTGACCAGGAGGACACACACATGTGTCATTGGGAAATTTAATGAGCCCATAAATTGCGTCGGGATTGCGACAACTTTTTGCTCCATTAACAGAAAATAGTGCGAAATTGTAGGGTAGTTAGCCGGACTTAGCGAATTTGTGGGTCAACTAGCAGCAAAACTTGGGAAGCTCATAACTTCTTCAGTTTTGATCCAATTAAGGATTAGAAAGAGGCTGCTTAGATATTTTTGAGTCTTCTAGAGCTAATGGAATAGGTTTAATAGCCATTAGAGCACTTCTAAAGATAATTTTGGTAGGTTTTAGTCTATGGATGCTAGTTTTTGAAGACTTTTGAGAATGGAGAGGACCTTGTAGGGGTTTCCCAGCCTTCATATGTTTTATGAATTCACTAATAAATCTATGGTGTAACTCATGTTTCTCTTTTCTCATTATGTCTTTGAAGAAAGCCTTCTTTTATTACTTCAAGTGAATTGTTGTACTAGTTATGCTCATTGTCAGATGGTGTATGGGGTCTTGATTTGAGAACTCTTTTATTACTAATTGTTTCATGACTAACTATAGGTTTTCATGTCTTTAGAATGAGATTTCTTTGTAGCAGAATGTTTCCTTGAAGGGGAATTTAGTCACTCATTTGGTCAGCACATTTTATGTACTCTTTATCACTGAAGTATTTTGAGCATAATGAAATTGGGTCAAGCCATGGAAGCTAGACCAAGGAGACATAACCCAGGAGTGGTGAACTTCTTTATTAATTTATGAGTGTATTATTGTTATGCTAATGTTCAATGTTTTACTTATGTTAATTTTCTAATGAAATTTACATTAAAAAAAAAAAACTCATGTAAAACTTTCAATTTACCTAATAATCCTCAACCACATTGTTTACTATTATGAATTGGAATTTATCACAGCAAACACTAACTTTCCCATTTAGATCAAGAAACTTGATCAGAATGGGAAAATTACTGTTTTTTGTGCTAAATTCCAATTCCGAATAGTAAACAAAGTAACATTTCATGGGAAAATTAACATAAGTAAAACACTGAACAACAACATAACAATAATACACTCAGCAATTGATAAAGGAGTTCAGCCCTCCTAGGCCATGCCTCCTTGGTCCAACTTCCAATGGCTTGACCCAATCTCATTATGCTCAAAATACTTTAGTGACAAAGAGTACATAAATTGTACTGACCAAAAGAATGGCTAGTTTCCCCTTCAAGGAAACATTCTTCTACAAAGAACTCTCACTCTAAAGACATGAAAACCTACAGTTAGTATGAAACAATTAGAAAGAAAAGTGTTCTCAAATCAAGACCCCATACTCCATTTGAAGTTGAGCATAACAAGTACAACAATTCACTTGAAGTACTAAAAGAGAGATTTCCTCAAAGACATAATGAGAAAAAAGAAACATGATCTACACCATAGATGTCTCAGCTGTTGTAGAAAACATATGAAGGCTGGGAAACCCCTACAAGGTCCTCTTCATTCTCAAAAGCCTTCAAAAACTTATTGTTACATAGTAAGTTGTCACTGTCCTCATCTCAGTCCTTCTACTGTGTCATGTATCAAATAAACATGTTCATATCTTCCCACTCATATAAGAAGATTAAACAAATGCTCTCTGATGCTGAAAGTTGACCCTTATTCCCTAAGTTCCTGCCTCATCACGAGTAAGCCATTAATATATGCAATGATCCCTTATCATAAATAGTCTCATCGCGACACTGTCGTGGGTGTACACTTGTTTCCCTCGACGGTCGAATTTTAGGGCCTGGCGCGAGGCTCCCAACTATTTATCGTGATGATTGGTTTGCATGCATTGCCTCCTTACGATGCCATTGCCGAGATTCAATTCATACCTAGCGATGATCCAGATTTGGCAAATTTGTTCAAACAGTAGGCCTTTTGGTTGTCTCTAGAGCTGGTTGTTGGGTCAATTTGGGTTGTTTTTCCTCCTCTAGGATGGTGGTTCCACCTCTGGTGCAACCTCCCATTAGGATAAGCTCCCTCTCCCTCATTTCATGGAGACACCTTCTCCTATAAAACCACTCACCATTACTATGATCTGCTAGTTTTTTTAGTTGGGTAGTGTTGCTAGTTCTTTTGAGTTTGGTAGATAGCTTTGGTGTGAGTGTGACAAGTGTGGGATTGCTAATAGTTTGATAAGAGGTTGTGGAATGCCTTAACATTGTATTAGAGCTTGTGAGTGAGAGAGAGATATAGTCCATTTGGGAGACCCATACTTGAGAGCGAATGCTTGAAGAAACATACTGGTTGGACCCTCTGAGAAGGTTTGCGACATCAAGACTTGGTTGTAAGCTTTGCTCTTGATTCATTTTAATAAAATCAATGATGATTTCCTATATCTTGTGTACAATTTACTTCATAGCTTATGATTTCCTAACTTTAGAAGTAAATAGATCATTGTTGTTCTTGGTTACATGCTCTGTTGTTTTCTTGTGGTGTTTCAGGTTGATTGCTCATTGAGGAGAAAGAAAGGGAAGCTGGAGCAATGCAATGGAAATTCATCAGCCACCGGTTTGAGGTAGACCTCCAATGATGACTATTTAAGGGAATCAATTGTTGTTTTGTCTTTACTATGACTAGACCCACTCTAGGACTAGAGGGGTTGCCTCTGTCCGTAGAGGGAACACTTTCCTACTTCATAAGTTGGCGACTCCGCTAGGGAGTCCTTTGTATGTTTTTTCTCTTGTTTGCTTTTGTTCAGTTTTGATTTAAGTGTCTCTTGAATATTGGGGTTAAACCAATAGTTTTTGGATTACCTAGGTCAATCTGGGAATTCCCCTTACTGTCTAGAAGGATAGTCTAGTGTTTGTTTGGGATTTTTTACTTGTTTTTCCTCGTTTTCAAGCTCGTTGCTGGAAAAAGCTTGACAATCGCGACATTGTCACCCTGTCTCTATTTTGTAAACCTGTGCGTCGCTGAATCCTGTCATACAGTCATGATGATTCCTAGATTCGGCATGTCGCGGAAGATAGGTGTACTCTCACGACGATGTCGCTCTGTTACTGTGACTATTGGCTGATCGTCACTAGTTGCTAGTTTTATGCCAACGACAATTCTACTGTAAATTGTTTTTAAAGCTTCACCTCCTAAACTCACCAGTCCTATTTATCCCCTATTGTTTTCCTCTCACCCATCAACTTGTTAATTGTTTTTGGTTAAAGGTACTGTCTCACTGGTTTCATTGAGTGAATCTTGTGTTTTTGGACCATGTGACCTAGCTCTTTCAAGTTTTTGAATTATTTGTCCGGGTTGCTTGTCTATCCAAGGTTCATTCGCAACCGTCTTATTGATTTGCTTGAGGCTTTTTCATTGCTTGTTTCCTACTGGTTGGTTTTTAGGGTCGATTATTGAACCAATTTTTGATATTGATTCGATTTCTTCACTACCAAGCATAGATCACAATTGGTTGGATCAATCAGTTTACACTTGCTTGTTTGTCTCTTTAAATTCAAAACAATCGAAATCAAAATATTGCATTCATTTAGTATACGAAATTGAAAGTCCATTTTCATTTCAAATTTTCATGTTTGAGAAATTGGAAAGAAAACTTTAAATCTATCATTAGTAGTATCGATGCACCTTTCGATTGGTGTGTTAATGCATTTTGTTTCTTAGCGCTTGCATTTGCTTGTCTTGGTTTTGTCTTGATTTGGGAATGAACTCTCTACCTTTCTGTAAGTAGGTGTTCATCGAAATGAAAGATGCTTCACTCATTCTAGTTGCATCCTAGGGTTTTTGATATACATACGATAGGGCCTAGAAATTGAAACTTAATTCAAGATCAACTCTAAAATGAACTGAATGAACTTAACAACACATTGGAACTTAACGTACATTATTTAGATTTCTAGGCTAGAGACGTGCTCCAACGTCATTAAACCTAGTCACTATTGTTTTCACTTAAGGTTGGGTGATTACTCCTTCTGTGACTCAATAGTTGCGTAACACGGGCTTGTGCTCCCTGCACCGTCGAGTATATATCAGGAGACCCCACTAGGTTATCATCCTACATTCTTAGGAAGCCGTGTCTACCACCTTGAAACCGTAACGCATTGAACACAGCATTCAGAAATATTGACTGTTGTATGGAAAGTCCTTGGTTTTCATTTGATCACCAAGATGTATATGTAGTTTTACGGGTTGTTTGGTAAACCTTTTGCCTAGTCCTCCAAAGTAGTCACTTTCATTCCTTTTCAGACTTCTTAAAAGAAAAGGTCCATCTGAGCACTTGTCCTTTCAGGCTCATTAAATATTAGAAGGTGACTAGAGTCATCTTTTGTCCTTTTCTCGACTCTTTAAAAATGAAAAGGTCAAGTTCTGTTCCTATGTCTTAAAATTTATTTGGCCATGTTCACATTTACCTTATTAAATCTTGATTGTGTTTCACTTTGCATAGGATTTTTTTCCTTACTCGTTTGTTTTTCCCTAGGACTTTTGAGTTAAATCTTCCTGGCAGAATCACCGATCCTGTCTCCCGTTCCAAGTGACCAAGGCTCTCCATCTTCTGTTGCTTCTAAGGTACTAGTTGTTAGTGATACTCTTCCTGTTATTCTGAGTATCCAACCACTTAAATCTTGCGCTCCGGAAGACAAGTTTTACAATATTCATTGGAACCCCATTTGGGAGCCTTCCGAAGAAGACTTTCCATTAGTGTTTCGGTCCCAATGTCTTCCTCTGACATGGATGAGACGAACCTTGTCTCTGGTGAAAAAACCTTTATGGCAAGTGGTGAAATTCCTATACCTACGGAAACTTCACCCTTCCGTGTCATCCCTCTTGGTATCACAATGCCTTTACATTACCATTCTTTGGCTGATATCATGATTTCTAGGTCTCCCCTTATGAGTTCCATGTGGTCCCATACCATCACTCAGACCTCAGAACCTTTTATACACCAGATTCACAATTTGACTGTCACATCTGTCCTGACTATTCTGATTGTTTGTGTGGCTTCTTCAGCTCCCGTTGTTAGTGCCATCACTGCATCTTCAGTTGTGACTACTATTTCCGGATCTTCAGTTGTTACCACTGATGGTGGTCCATCGACATCGGCATCTAGATTTGTTAATCCCACCCATAGTGTCTCACCTTCTTCCGGTTCCATTCCGGCAGGGTGGATGTATGATCAGTACATGCATGCTCTTCGGATTTTGAATCCACAGAATAAACAGAGACCCATTCCCGCACCCACCTAGGGCCTGACGAAGAAAGAAAAGGTGCAGAGGAGCACAAGTAGCAAAACCAAGAAGGAGAATAGGCCTGTCAGATGTGAGATCCGACGACGGAATTTGATCGGCAATTTATGATAATTAGATGCTCTGTGCTTCAACATCATGATCAACTCACTCCGATGATTTTGGGGGTGCAAGAACACTTGAAACTGGAATGATTCTAGAGGATCCCATATTTATCACACTAGATCCATCCCATCTTAGCCTGCAGTTGAGGTCACAGTTCCGTTACTGTTGCTTGGGGCCCGACCAGTTATCATGGTGGCCAAGCACAACCTTCAAATTATCAAGTTCCACCCTATCAAGGTCAGCCATCTTATGGGCAGCCGTGTTATGGACAACCGCATTATAGGCAACCTTATCTAGGGAAACCTGTTGGCCCATAAGGACAACCCTTACAGGGGCAACCTTCGGCCTTCAGTGGTTCTTCTTTCACTTACTTTGGGCAGCCTTCTGGTCAACCAGGACAACCTTACCTTCAACAAGGCCAACCTGGTACCCAGCATGGTCACCCCTCTGGACAAGTTGGTCAGCCTCAAATCCAGTAAGGCCAACCCACTGTCTAGCCAGGCCATCTTCTAGACAAGTTGGTCAGCCAAAAATCTAGCAAGGCCCACCAATTGTTCAGTCAACTGAACCATCTGGTCAGACAAGTCAGCCTTCAGTTCCACAACGTCAACCCATCACCTAGCAAGCTCATCCTTCTGGGAAAATGGGTCAAACTCAGTCTCAATCAAGCCAACCTTCTAGCCAGATGGGTCAGTCTTAGTTCTCGTAAGGACATCCATCTGGACCCGCTCAACCGGGCACCCACACGCTCGTTGTTTCTCAAGCTCCACCCGGTTTCCAGACCCAGTCTGGGCTCCAGACCCAATCAGGTCTCCAAACTCAAGTTGGCTTTCAAACCCAACCTGCTTATCAAATGTAGCCTAGACCCCAGGCACAGTTTGGAGCCCAACCGTCATATAGTTTCCAGCAGCCCCAAGGGCAACCTCAAATTGCCCCATACCAAAATTATCAACAGCCATAGGTTAACCCTTATCAGAATTTTCAACAACCATACGTTGCTCCTGTTGGTCAGGTTGGTAATCAGTGGGCTACTGGGGGTCAAAACCAGGGTCAAACATCTGGTTACACTTATAACCCCTATGGACAAAACCCCTACCGACAAAACCCTTATGGGCAAAATCCGTCCAGGAAAAATCAATGGGGGCAACCCAAAACTGGATGGAATTCTAATATTGTTTCTTACCTGCGACCTCAGATGTCCTTCAATCCTCAATTACCCTTTTTAGCAACATTGGAACTGCTAGATGTGTCCAAACTGACAAATGATCCCATTCTTCACAATCCGTATTGGCCACCGATTCCAACCAAGATTCCTATTGATTGTCCCAAGTTCGACGGTAAGTCTGGATAAGATCCCCAAGCTCATGTCATGACCTATCACCTATGGTTTTCATCGAATTCATGGCTTGATGATTCAATCCAACTCTGTCTGTTCCAATGGACTTTCACTGGCTCTACCACAAAATGGTATATTGAGTTAGCTCGTGGAACTTTTCAGGACTTTAACTTGCTTGTTATGGCATTTTTAACTCATTTTCAGTTGTCGATTCAATATGAAACGGGCACACACCTTTTGACATCCTTGAAATAGGACACGGCCATGCATATCTCCGATCATATCCATGAATGGAGGAGGTGTCGTTGTCTAATTAAGTTCTATATCCCCAATCAGCTTCTGACTGACTGGTTCACAACCTCATTCGTCGGTCCGATAGCCCGGGACATTGCTATGGGGGCATGTGTAACTGAAGAGCAAGCTATTGCACGTGCTTAGTATCTTGACTTGGTTTACTCCCAATCTGGTACACTATATAACTATTTGCCTGATGCTCTGCGACCTGGAACTTCCAAAGCTTTGTTAACGCCATCTGTTGACGGTGTCATTGGTTCCATTAACGCGTCCTCCAAAAAGTCTTCCATGAACACTGCGAAGCAAAAGTCTACTATTCCAAATGAAAATTATTCTCAAGCTCCACCCAATTCTGGTAAGACTTCCGAAGTTAACGTCGTCTAGTCCATCGCAGCGGACAAAACTTTGAAAGTTAAGAAGAAGTGAAAAGGAAAGAATAAAGCCAATCAACCAAAGCAGGATCCTCCTAAGCCTCCATCCAAGGATGGTGCCAAGCGCAAGCCTAAGTATCCTTCCCTCATTTGCGATGAGGATCACTATACTAAAGACTACACTAGGCAGTATGAGGTTAGTCATTTGCTAAAAGGTGCCCCTAGGACTCCTGCTATGCTCAAAGAGCCTTTTCCCTCACAACAAACTCAAATGGTGGTTGATCCATCTCAATCCTCTTCCACCTTCGGCTCTCAGGTCTTCATGCCTGGGACGATTCCCATCCACATCAGTACATGGTCAAAAGAATACCCTTCGCCCGCCGAGAAGGAAACTGAGGTCCCCTCTAATGTTCTTTTGTCCAGTACTAGTCCTCTCCATATCGAGTGGCTTAGTACCGAGTCAGTCATTCGACCTCCTCCAAAAGGAGTGCTCCAGAAGTCTTCCTACAACTCGAATGCTCGTGCTGCACAACACTATAGCATCATTGAGGACTTGGCCCAAGCTCCTTTGGCTATGTCCACATTGGAAGTCCTCCAGAGCTGTCCCTCTCAAAGGAAGTCTCTGCTATCAGCCATTGGTGGCATTGACCCGGCCGACTCAGATTTGATTACTTTTGACCTAGATAATCATGTAACGAGACTGCCTCACCAGATCACCTTCCTTATTCAAGTCATCATCAATTCTAATAATATTCACCACACTGTTATTGATGAGGGTGCTTCAACTTTTACCATGTCTATTGCTTTTTGGAAGGCTATTGGTTCCCCAACCCTGAGTCAGTCTCCCAATACCTTGGAGGCCTTCGATGGGAGAGATTCTCGTCCTTATGGTATCCTCCCGTGTTTGCCTATTACCCTGGAAGGAAAGAGAGTTGAAGTTGAGGTCAAAGTTGTCGATGCAAATTTAACTTACAATCTCCTCTTAGGACGAAGCTAGACATATGCCATGCGAGCCGTGGCTTCATCTCTATTTTGTGCCCTTCGTTTTCTCCATCAAGGGAAAATTTTCACGGTAGACCAGTTGTCCTTCTTCGATTCTTCCTCTTCCGATGGCAACGTGCCTTTTGTGGAGCATACCTCTGTTCCGTATGAGAGTGTGTGTGCTGGAAATTTTAAAGATCCTGCCCTCATGGGTGTTTTTTCACTCCCACCTCCCAACATCTCTCCCATCAATATGATTTCTATCCGTTTTGATCCTTGGGTCCTTCCGCCCATTGATCAGGTAGAATCCTGGGGCGATGTCATGCTATTGAGTCCTGCCGAGCTCAACTATGTCAAAATTGTTTCTGCCTCGCTTCATCTTCTGAACTTGCTCCTTTGAGAAGAGCTCTCAACACGTATATACAATCCCCTTGGCTCAGAAATAACGCTTCTTCAGATCCCTTACAAGAAATCTTCCCTTCTAATGAAGCGATTATCGAGACTATGTCTTTTGAGGAACCTTCTTGGTTGGATCATCACCATCGCTCCTCGTTTCTCCCTAGCCACAAGGTTATGATTGCTTGTCTTGAGTAGTTTGCTTCTTGTGTCCCCTCCCAGCCCCTTCAGACACCTATTCAAATCCATCAAGTTTACTCTAAAGGCAATATGGGGAACATTATGCAAACCATACCTATCAACATCTCTATTAAACCAGGGGTTGTTGAGAATATTCACATTGGAGTAACTTGTACTCCGGAGGAGATTCAACTTTATACCGATCTTTTTAGAGAATTTTGTGATGTTTTTGTTTGGTCGTACAAAGAGATGCCCAGCATTGATCCTAGCATCATGGTGCATGAAATACCTACGTATCTAGGTGCTAAACCTGTTCGACAGCATCTACACTCCGTACACCCCCGAAAGAGGCTGCAGCTATTAAAGCAGAAGTTGAAAAACTTCTTAAAGCTAGGTTTATTTACCCTATCCCACTCACAGATTGGGTTTCTAATGTTGTCCCTGTGACCAAGAACTGGAGCACTATTAGGGTTTGTGTTGATTATCACGACATTAATCGTGCCTATCTCAGAGATAACTATCCTATGCCTTTCATTGATCAGCTTATTGATGATTGTGCTAGAAGTGAGATTTATTCGTTTATGGATGGCTTCTTTGGTTACAACCAGATTAATATATCTCCAGCGGATCAACACAAAACCGCCTTCATCTTCTCGTGGGGTACCTTCGCCTATAAGAAACTCCCTTTCAGTCTAAAAAATGTTGGTGCAACCTTCCAACACGCTATGTCTTATGAGTTTCATGATATTCGTCACATTGTGTAGCCTTACCTGGATGACCTTTCGGCCCATTCAGCTAAGCAACATGACCATCCAAATCACCTTTGCGAAATTTTTCTTCACTGTCGACACTACTGTATCCATCTTAATCCGCATAAATGTGTCTTCTGTGTTGAATATGGCAGACTTCTTGGGTTTGTTGTCTCCAAAGAGGGCATCCACTTGGATCCCCTCAAGGTTGAAACCATTTTGAATCTTCCTCCTCCTGCTTCTTTGCAACATTTTTAGAGTTTTCAAGGTAGAGTAAATTTTTAACATCGTTTTATTCCGAACTATGCTAAAGTTGCCAAGGGCTATACGTGGTTATTGAAGTGGGATACTTCCTTTTCTTGGGATGCCATTGCACAAGAGTCATTCGAGCACCTCAAGGAACTCCTTGTTTCTACTCCACTGTTACGTCTACCTGATTATCACCGCGACTATACTCTTTATCTGGCCACCGCCTATAGCACCATCAGCATGGTTTTGGTTCAAGATGATGATAATGGTACCGAGCATGTTGTCTATTATCTCAGTCGCAATTTACTTGACACGAAAACTCAATATGCCTATGTTGAGAAGTTGGCATTGGTAGCCATTCATGCCGTCCAACGTTTCTGCCATTATATACTATTGCGCACAATGAAGGTGATTTCTTATTGCAACCCGATGATGTACATCTTGTCACGTCAGTTGCTGGGGGGCAAATACTCGAAATGGATTTTCATCCTTCAAGAGTTTGACTTGGAGTTTACTATAGCCAAGTCTAAGAAATCCCTCGTTTTCACTGAATTGCTCTGCTCACTACCATCCACTAATGCACCCTCTCGATTAGAGGACCATATTCCGGACAAGTCTCTGTTCTTGATTAGCACCCTCGATCCCTGGTACAGGGATATTATTGTCTACCTTCAGACATCCTCCTTTCGTCCTGATTTGTCCAAGGATTCTCAGCGATGTACTCACTATCATTCTCAGCCTTATCACATTATTGGGGACACCCTGTACCGTCTTGACATTGACTCTGTTCTATGCCATTGTCTGACATTCAAGGAAGATGAACAAGTTTTGAATGACTGCCACTCTAGCACATGTGGTGGTCATATGTCCAGGTATGCTACTGCCCAAAATATCCTTCGCGCTAGTTATTTTTGGCCCTCTATTTTTTAAAATTACATTCTCGCCATCCGCTCTTGTCATGCGTGCCAAATCTACCAACAAAAGATGCTTGCGCCTCCCTCTCCTTTACACCCTGTCATTACCGTCGGCCCTTTTGCCAAATGTGGCATTGATTATATGACCTGTAACCTTTGCTCAACCGGGCGGCATGGGTATATCATAGTTGCCATCAATTATTTCACGAAGTGGGCCGAGGCGATGCCTACATATCTAATGATGATAAGACAGCTCAGTTTTTATTCAATCATGTAATCTCTCGATTCGAATCAGTCAAACTATTGTCGCTAATCACAGTTCTCATTTCCATAATCATATGATAACTGAGTTAACAACCCAGTTGGGCTTGCGTCATGATAGTTCGACGTCGTATTATCCTCAGGCCAATGGCCAAGTAGAAGTTGTCAACAAAGTTTTGGTCACAATGCTTCAGCACACCATTGGCATGCACAAGTCTAACTGGCATTTGATGTTGTTTTCTGCCTTATGTACCTACCATACTTTAGTGAAGGATGCCACCGATTCATCCCGTTTCAATTGGTTTATGGTCTAGAGGCTACCCCTCCGATTGAATGTGAGATACCTTCTCTTAAATTTGTTGTCGAATTGCTCCCAAACACTACTCTAGTAGAAGAACGTCTTCTTTACCTAGAGCGGTTAGATGAGACTAGTCAACTAGCCTCTTTAGTCATTGAAGCACAAAAGAAGAGAGTGAAAACTCACTTCGACCAAACTATCAACCCTCGTTCTTTCATTGAAGGAGACCTAGTCCTTCTCTACGATCAAACAAATGATAAGCTGGGGGCATGCAAATTCCAGTCTATGTGGCATGGGCCTTACATTGTGAAATGTGTTTTGCAAAAAGGGGCCTATGAGCTAATCGATTATGAAGGGAATCCTCTAGATAAGCCCTGGTATGGGCTTTATCTTAAGAAATATTATGCATGAACTTCGTGCATCTGCTATGTACATATGTGTGTCTTTCAGTGTGTGTTTGCATGTGTGGCTTAGTGTGTAGGCATAACTACCACTTATTGTGTCTTTTTACTTCTTGTGCAAATGTCTGGTACACCTTACATTCGTTTCGTTGATGGTGCCTGTTGTAGTACCTGGAACCTTTCCTCTGTGGCATGGGTGATCTATGATCCTCATGGTGAGTAGACCTTCAAGGTGTTTGTCTAGGTTGCACCACAAACAATGTTGTTGAATATAGCATTGTAATTGAATTACTAACAAAGGCTGTTAACCTCGATATTCGTGCATTGGTTGTGAATCTGGATTCTCAACATGTTGTCCACCAACTTAACGGGTGTTATTCCGTTAGAGATCATTAGATTTCAAGGTTGTATTTACGTGTTAAATTATTGGAAAGATATTTTGATTTTATCACATATCAACACATTCCAAGAAGATTAAACACATTAACTAATGCATTAGCAAATCATGTATTTGATAGACATTTACGCAACATGTAATCAAACATTGTATGGAAGCATTTAGACTCGGTAATAAATCATAGATAGCATATATAAATATATATATCATGTGGCACACCGAGGCACTCAAAAATAAGTGTGTATGTCAAAAAATAGAGTCTGTGTTCACAATACATCTGAGACACATGTCTCTCAAAAATAGCAGAAAGTAAAGCCTAGGTGTCTACAGTGGTGGGTTCTACTCCCTATAGCAGGCCACCACTTGCGCAACTCATCTCAAGAGCCTATGTATCCTAGGTTTCACACCAACTGTATGTCTCTGATACTCCACCGGGAACTCCTTGATCCCCCTATAATCTGGGATCCCATCAGTCAAACCCTCAAGGTTGCGGGCAATCTCCTCCTCTGTATTACCGCTCGGGTGAACCAAAGCCAGCCCTCTGTTGCCCTCCCTCTGTGCCTCAGGAGTCAGTCCCACGGGTCTCTCTCGTCCCACATCGACAAGTAACATAGAGACAACAATTAAGACATATGCATGTGAAAATCTAAAAAAAACATCATAAAAAACAAAACACATAAATAGTGTGGTGTTTGACCAAGTGTTTTACCTCCCTCATCCCACTGCTCACCGGCTAGGAGCAGCATGTCAGGGTCTCCTCGGAAATTAGTACCCACATACGGCCAATCCTCGATGACCTTCTGATGGTCCAGCCACTCTTGAAACAGCACTCCCCATGATACTGGCCAACCACCACCCCTTCGTGGCATCACATGTGCCCATCGGGTGATGTGGGTCTCCCGTGGTCCAGGCACATACAGGTCCATATCCGATAGCTGAAGAGATGGAACCCACTCCAACATGAGCGGTATCAGAATGGATACATATCCAAACTGTTTGGTCTCCCCTCGTCGGCACTTAGTAAAATGCCTCTTCATGTTAATGGACACTACATTGGCCCAGTTATCCATGGTCAGATTGAGGCAATCAAGGGCCAGCCGAAGATGAGTCTTCGTTGCCTCATGTTGTGCTTGAGAGCCTACTACTCTCGTAACCATAAATAGTATTGAGTGAAGGGTCAAATCCCCCACTGTCGGGATTTGTAGTTTCCTGCTAGTGGATGATTTTCACGCCCATGGGCACACCCGCGCTATCTGCATATCAAGGGTCTCACCGGCAACCCATACACCCTCCATAATTGGTCTCTTGTTGCGACGAGACAAACTAGTCAAGAAATATATGTCTTTCGCGTCAAACTCAATGTCCTTGCCATGGATGAAAAACTTCCCCTCTGTCGGGTTCCATGAGCGGATCAGCAGCTTGAGCAAGTCAGGCTGTGCTCGAAGGTGTGGGGTAAGGAAAAATTTCAATAATCAACAATCACGTAGGGCTCTTCTGCACTCGGGGTTGTTAAATTCTTATTCATCGTTGTCATCGTGGGTTCTCTCTTGCCATACGAATGCCATTGTTGCCCTGCATTGAAGGAAAAAATAATTAGAATCTTTTTCATGAGCTTAAATGCGCAATTTATAAAAAATTCAATCTTTACGGCGCCATCATGGCTGTTTTTCAAACTGCAGCGACGGCTCGAGATCAAAGTTCATTTTTTCCTCGATCGTCACGATAGTACATTCCCTCATTTTGAAGACACGGTGGTGTGTGTTAGCATGCTCAGTCGTCGCTAACCCATGTAGATTTTCCACGACAACCGAGAGGCAAATTTGGAACTAAAAATCCACCCAAAACAACCTATAAAACATGAAATTGACTGAAAAAACATGGAAATGTAGCGCAAAAGATGACTTACTTACTTGGTAGAGGTCCAGACAAGATGGTCAATCGCTGATGCTGGAATCAAGCTCGGAACTTCGCACAGGTTTTCACTCAAAATCACCAAAGGTAAAAAAACTCAAGTGTAAATGTAAAAAATGAATTACCATAGACCCCTTTTATAGTGATTTTTCCCAAATTTTAAGGTTTTGCACTATATGGTTTAGGGTTTTATCATTTATTATAATTTTTGTTTAGGATTTTGAGTTTTTAACCTACTTTCCATATATATGATGTATTTGTGTCGAATGGATCTTATAATGTGGTGTTTTTTATGCAAAAACAGGGATGGTGGGTCCATATTTTCTCAAAAGTCTTCTTTAAGCCCTTTTCTGACTTACAAAAGATGAAAAGATTGTCGAGTTTTCCCTTTTAACTCATTAAATGGAATAAAAGGCGGTCCACTTTCAGCTCTTTTCTGACCGCATAAACATGAGAAGATTGTCAGACTTTTGTCGTTTCAAGTTCGCTACTGGTCATGAAACGATGTGTCTTCAATTTCTTCTTTACTTTTTCAGTTCAGGGCCACTAATTACGAAAAGTACTCCTTGATCGTAATGGTCAAGCGGTTCTCTTGAGTATTATTTTATACTTTTTCGGGCTTGAGAGACACAAATTTATGAAAAAGGACCCTCATGGAGTTTTCTTTTTCATGTCTTTTTCAACCTCTCTACACGTGAAAAAAACTCTGAGTTTTCCTTATGTCGGACTCGTTAAACCCTTACGACATTAGACTCGTCACCATGACAAGACTCAAGCTTCTCCTCCCTAGGGCTCGTTAAATTATTACTAGGTTGGATTCGTCCAAAGGTCGAAATTATATTACAAGCATATGCTATCCCCTTCAATCTTGTTGTCAAAAATAATTGGGGTACTCGCCCAGAATGGTGATGGAAAATTTGGAAGTCATCATTGGTTATCTGCGACAGCTAGTCACTCTTGAACGTCGACACTTTTTCTTCTCGTTGGGTTGGGATATCCTCACATCGTCATTGGCCTTCTGGGGTTTTGGGTTTCCATTTTTCCTCATTCCATCTGATCCATGTTGTTTCCATCAAACCTTTGATCCCTTGGTACCAAAATGCTGCCATATTCCGGAGTCGTGTCGCCGATATGTTCAAGAGTATAATCCTTCTGCAGTTCACACCCTTACCTCCTCCTCTAATACTCTATTTCACCATCTATCCATTGATGGGGGAAACATTATGGCCCTCCTGCGATGGATCGTCTCCTACCAACACCAGCTCATTATCATGGAGATTGATCTAGAGATCCCCTTCGGTACCCTGGAGCTTGCGTGCCTCAATGGCAAGTTCTTTGCACCTAACGATAGACTTTCATCATTGATCTTCAATTGGGTGATTCCACGAGTGTTCGACTTCAGCTCATTTTTCACACTTCGTGGATTGTATTGGACAGTATCATTGGTGGTTTCTCTCGTGCTTATTAATGGTCTTCATTATTGACCGGTAATCAAGTGACTTTCTATCATTCTCGACTTCAACACATTTGTTTGCATGCTAGAATTTGTACTAAGATCAGTTAGGGTTTCAAGACCCCGGACTAAGATTACATATGTTCACGCTGCATGGATTGATTCAGGATTACGTACATGACTCTTTGATTGGATGGCTGCGACCATACCTGAGTCTTCATGGATGGCTGCGACCATACCTTTATCATTATATATGGTCTTATCAACTAGGTGGCTACGTCCATACCACAGACCAAGTTTTCATATGTCTTATGGATGGTTGCACCCATGCCTAGACTGCATGTATTTCACTATCAGAGATATCAGTTGTAATTGCACCTACAACTTTTTCAAGGTGGTGTTCCAGTTCGGTCATGGTTTTGTAAAGCATTTCACCCCTCCCACTCTCTTGGGCTTCATGCTTTAGGGGGCATCTATTACACAATAATTTGTCACTATCCTCATCTCAGTCCTTTCGTTGTGTCATGTATCAAATAAATGTGTTCATATCTTCCCACTCATATAAGAAGATTAAACAAATGTTCTCT
This sequence comes from Pinus tabuliformis, assembly GCA_031772625.1. Classification (NCBI taxonomy): domain Eukaryota; kingdom Viridiplantae; phylum Streptophyta; class Pinopsida; order Pinales; family Pinaceae; genus Pinus; species Pinus tabuliformis. The sequence continues at coordinate 433,579,049 of CM062812.1, read as the reverse complement.
GATGCTGAAAGTTGACCCTTATTCCCTAAGTTCCCACCTCGTAGCGAGTAAGCCATTAATATACACAACAATCCCTTATCATAAACAGTCTCATCATGACACCATCACAGGTGTACACCTGCTTCCCGTGACGGTCGAAGTTTAGGGCCCAGCACAAGGCTCTCAGCTATTTATGGCAACAATTAGTCTGCATGCATTACCTCCTTGCGATGTCGTCACCGAGACTCAGTTCATACCTAGCGATGATCCAGATTTGGCGAATTTTTTCAAATAGTCGGCCTTCTGCATGTCTCTAGAGCTGGTTGTTGGGTCAGTTTGGGTCACTTTTCCTCCTCTAGGATGGTGGTTCCACCTCCGGTGCAACCTCCCTTTAGGATAAGCTCCCTCTCCCTCATTTCATGGAGACTCCTTCTCCTATAAAACCATTCACTGTTGCTATGATCTACTAATTTTTTTCAGTTGGGTAGTGCTGCTAGTTCTTTTGAGTTTGGTAGATAACTTTGGTGTGAGTGTGACAAGTGTGGGATTGCTAATAGTTTGATAATAGGTTGTGGAATGCCTTAACCTTTTATTAGAGCTTATGAGTGAGACAGAGATATAGTCCATTTGGGAGACCCATTATTGAGAGTGAATGCTTGAAGAAACATACTGGCTAGACCATCTAAAAAGGCTTACAACATCAAGACTTGGTTGTAAGCTTTGCTCTTAATTCATTTTAATACAATGAATGATGATTTCCTATATCTTGTGTACAATCTACTCGATAGCTTATGATTTCTTGACTTTATAAGTAAATAGATCATTATTGTTATCGGTTATGTGCTCTATTGTTTTCTTGTGGTGTTTCAAGTTGATTGCTCATTGAGGAGAAAGAAACGGAAGCTGGAGCAGTGCAACAAAACTTCATCAACCACTGGATTGAGGTAGGCCTCCAATGATGACTATTTAAGGGAATCAATTGTTGTTTTGTCTTTGTTGTGACTAGACCCACTCTAGGGCTAGAGGGCTTGCCTCTGTCCACAGAGAGAACACTTTCCTACTTCACACTTATTCAACCTCCTTATTGATCCTAGCACCCATAGACTTAAACCTACAAAAATTGTGTTTAGGAGTGCTCCAATGGATCTAAAACCTATTCCATTATCTTTAGAAGACCCAAAAGTGTCTAAGTAGCATCTTTTTGCTCCTCTATTGGATCAAAACTGAAGAATTTATGGCTTCCCCAAGTTTTTTTGCTAATCACACCGCAATTTCCCCAAAATTCGGCAACATCGTACAATTTCACCCGGATTTCCGCTAACCATGCACCATTTCTACCAATTTAAGGGTGAATTTTTCAAATGCTTTAATTGTCCTCTAATGCTTAAAATCCACAATTTTTGGGCCACATTGGGGCCACATGCCTAGGGCTAAGGCCAACAACTCGCCCCCGATGACCGGGCCCCTACTCCATTCCACTGGTGGACATATGGGTGACGTGTCCAAAGATCGGCACCCACGGGCTGGCCCTTTCCCTAGATTGCGCACGACGTTGACTTCAAATAAAAGTTGCAACCATAGTCTATTAAGAAACATTGGTGTGGCACATTGGTAGAAGGCTTGGTCTTGATACTTGGAGGTCGCAGGTTCGACCTGCGCCATTGTTTCTCATACCTTAAACAAATTTTTGGTGGCCCTCGGGCTACCATGTGGTGGCCTCTAGCCGGGTCACGTGGCAACCTATCATTGACCACCTTCCAACCAATATAATTCATCCAAAACTGAAACAATCACATCATGCCACTTGGCACCACAACATCTATCAGAGTTGTACAGTCACTTGCATAGTCACCCCACCACATAGGCATGCCCAATCAACGTCACGTTAGTAGTATGGACTACTGATTGGGCTGTCTGCATTTTTTTTTAAATTCATCTATTTTGTAAAACGAAAAGAACATGATTCTGGGAGCATACGGTGTCCGTTTCAAACAAAATGAGTTGCGTCAGGTTCAAGACGATGAGCACTACGCAGTTGTTCAGGTTCCACACCAATTCGACAAATTTTAATTTTGAGCTATCTTTTGAGCACCTGATCATTCCTCCCACTAGAATCCTTTTGGACCCCAAAAGATCACTTTCAATTGTCCAACAGGTGAGGGTACAGTTCCCTCACCTTTCCAATCTCAACTCATTTGGCCTTGGAAGGATTTGTTCCTTTGAGCCCCACACGAAGGTAATCCACATTCCCTCATTTTGAAGACCTTGTTCTTCTGTCAATAATGGTGTCTTGCTATAGTTCATCAAGGTATTCAGGAGAAAATTCCTCAATGGAAGGAATTTGGACATTTTCTCCTTGATATTCAATCAAAGGAGGCTCATACAACCTTAAGTTCTCAACATTAACAACAACATAAATTTTCATATATGAAGGCAAATCCAACATGAATTCATTGTCACCAATATTTTCCAGAATTCTAAATGGGCCATATCTAATTGGTTTCAGCTTTTTACCTTCTCCTTGGAGCCTCTCTTTGCTAATGTGAAGCCAAACTTCATCACCGAATTGGAACTTGTGATCTACCCAATGCTTTTCGTGCCTTGCTTTGTGCTTGCCTTGGATCTTTTCCAACTGTTATTGAACTCTTTGGTGTACCAATTAGTTTTGTTCAATGAACATTCTTTCTTTGTCTATGTCACTATGACCATCAATAGCAACAGTCTTTCCAAAAATTAAATCCAAAGGAGACTTAGGCAAGTATCTCAAACATGATTCAAATGGCGATGTTTGAGTTGAAGAGTGTGTTACACAAAAATATCATCACTATGATTATTTACAGTCAGTATGGTTCTATCATCACTTGTACTGTCCTCCTAAGTAAGTCTAAGACCTCAGCTCTTCAAATCAAGCTTTGGAAGTGGGAGAAAGACATTAAAAATCAATGTAACTCTGGTTCCGCACTTTCTCTCATGCTCACCTGCGGTCCCGCACCTTCTGTGTACAAAAGCTGCATACCTACCCGCTCTGTCCCTAACGGTGTAGGTGCGGACCCCTGTGAAAGTCAAAAAACGCAAGTTTTATCTTAAAAAAACTCACTTTGGGTTAATTCTAGAGTTTTCTAGAAGGAATTTTAACGTGGATTGTTCGCTCTGAGGTGGTTCATGCATCCCAAAAGAGAAGGATCTAATCCCTTGACTAAAGGAGCTATCCCTTTGAAGGAGGGCTTTATCCCTTTGAAGGAGGACCTAGTAACTTCCCTCCATTGCATTATAAATACAGGCATTGGGGTGAGGATTAGGGAGGTTAGAAGCTGAACATTTTGAGGGTAAATGCTGGTGAAATTAAGACTCTTTGGTTGAGCTTGAGAGGAGAGATCACATACCTCTTGGTTCCATTAGAGAGTGAGTGAAACTTGTCAAAGTAGAGGAGACATCTTGTTGGACCCTGGGAGGAGCTTGTACAACGTCAAGGCAAAGGTTGTAAAGTTCTTCTTCTTTTGAATTAATACAATCAAACTCATTTTTCTCAACAAGTATCTTATGTTATTTGTTTCATGGACTCCTTGACTTTCATGTTAAATATGTTTTATGCAATTGGCTTTTCAGGTGCTATTTAATTTGTTTGCCTTGTTTGTGTTTGCAGATTGGCGAAAAGGAGCTCATTTGGATCAAAGGAGCGAGGGCATCCACAAGCTTGCGTTGGACCAAAGGTAGGCCCTAAAAACACTTGTTTGCTATTGTTTATTAAAGCATATTTAGAGAAAGATAGTGTCTGGTTGGTTTGCTTGTCATTAGGTCTTCTTTAGATTCTAGGAAGGTCTATCTTGTCCACAAGATCGACTCATTCCATGCGACAAAATGGCGACTCCGCTGGGGACTTGATTGTTTTCCTTATTTATACTTTGACCTGAGAAACTGTAATTTATGTTTCTGTTTTTGACTTGATGATTGTGGGATTGGGTGAATTTAGTTAATTTTGAGTCAGTTTTTATTTTTCATAGTTTTGGGAGAGGTACGCACCCTCTGAGTTAGGCACAGTGCGTACCTGTACGCACTTTTCCTTTGTGCACAGAGCGTGGACGCACCTGTGTAAACAGGTTGCCTGCGTACCCTGTCAAAAATTTGAAAAATTTTAAATTTTTCTCTTTTTTATCAGTTTAGAATTTGTTTATAGGTTTTAGCCATTGCCCAGACCTGCTTGTTCCCTGTCAAAAACTTTCCTTGGTTTAATTTCATTAGTGTTAGGGTTTTAGGTGGAATTCCTAGGAATTTTGCTTGTTGGGTTTGTTTTTCGTTTTGGTTGTGTAGTGACTCTGAGCTTAGAAGCAGTAGGGACCTCAGATTACCTTGGTGTCTACTAGTCTTCTTATGAGTCTGACCATTTATGAAATCTCCCCTTGTTGAGGAATCCGCTTTGTGTTTTCTCATTTCAAAATTTCGAAAAAGCTTGTATTTGAAAGTTGGAATTTTCATATTTAAAAAAGAAAATGAGAGATTGGTTGTTTTTTGACTAATTGTGATTCTGCATAAATTAGTCCTTAGCTCACATTTAGCTAAGTAAAACATCCTCAAAAAGAATTTTAGTAGGCTTTGACTTCAAGTAGCTTTTTATAGTTTGTAGCTCTCAAAGTTAGTCATTTTCATTAGTTTTGAGTGTTTTATTTACAAAATATAAAAAAATCTCTTTTGGAAAAAGTTTGTTTTTGTAGTGGTTGAGTGCTTGAAAAGAAAAGGAAAATTTTTATGAAATAGCTAGTTGTCTCGTTTAGAGTGCTTTGGAAAGGAAAATCTCTTCTTTTAATTTGTTTAATTGAGAAAGATTTGTGTTTACAAAGTATTTGCATTCTCAAACTCTTTCTTAGTTTAGAAGTTCATCGAAGAGAAAAGATTGTTTAAATCATCTTAGGTGCATCTTTTTAGTGATTTTGAGTGGAGTCTTTACACCACGAGTTTCATCTCTGCCACCTCTTGACTTAAACAACAACCACTAAAATTAATGCTTAAAGTAAAATTCATCTAGTAACATTTTATTTCTAGGGCTCTGATACACCAACTTAGCTTAGGCTTGTGTCTTGGAGTAGGAGAGTAATTAACTCTCCAAGACAGTAAAAACAAACAAGTAGCTGTATCTTGTGGTAGGAAGAAATCCAATTGTTGCATTTATGCTCTGGGAAAGCTCCTCTTAAAGGAGAAGCACGAGATCGTGTCTGAACCAGTGTGGGAATCAATCCTTCCTCATTGGGAACGACGCCAGATATTCACGTATTAAAAATGGTAAACCTCGGATTAACCATTGTCGAGGAGCCTGGGGTCACTTGTTGGTAAACCTTGGATTATGTCAAGGAGCCTTCAAGGGGATTGAGCTTGCTGCTCTGCCCTTGCGTGCGTATCGGATTGTAGACTATTCCCCCAGGTGTATTTGTCTCAGTTGGTAGCCTTAGTGACCATATTCTTTAGGATTCTTCCTAAGGTGACAGTGGTGGGAAGATCCCACTGTACCTGGAGCAGACGTCAGCTAGACTCACTTGGATTTTCTAGGGGTTCACTTCACTCGAGACGGTTAAGTGGAGGAACTTGGTCCAGTCTATTCATTAAGCAGGTTGTCGGGGTAACTGTTCCAACCGCCATTTCTGTACTAAATTCTGCGACGTTGGATTTCATCACCAACTAGTGTTTTCAGTCTGGAAAGTTACTGTTTGTGTGTGTTTGATCTCTAGATTCTTTAGGCGTGTGATTCAAATTTGTTTGGTTCTTTAGAGGCTTTAGCTGGTTTTCATTGAGATTTTACTTTGTTTGGGTGTGAAGTAGTTAAAAGTTTTTAACTGTGGCTGAATTACCAAGACAGTCTCGTAGACTTCAGGGCCAGTCTCCTGAGGTTGTAACCGTGGCTGATTTACTGAGGAAGTCCCGTAGACTTCGGAGCCAACCTCCTGAAGAAGTCCTGAGCCAGCTTGAAGGCTTGAAAGTCCTCGTAACTCCTAGTGGTAGTAAAGTTGGGTCACCTGAGGAAGGAGAGTCTTCATTGGTTGTACATCCTGATTACCAAACTCTAGTAACAGGTTATAATCCTGAATCTATTTCGGTTTCCGAACTTGCTGGTAGCTTTTCATCTACTAGTGATATAGGTGAAGAACCTGAGATATCCGAACCTGTTACTCCAACATCGGGGTTTGTCTCTCCAACTTCTAGTGGTCCTAATTCACCTAGGGTAGAAAGAGTAATCACCGAAAATCTTCCTTCTGGTTTGATAGCTATTGAAGAACTTGCTCCGGAAGAAGAAGTAGGCATCCCTATCCCTGAAAATCAACCTGTTATTGATCTAAGGGAGCGTGAATCAATTTTTTACAGTCCACCTAGAAGTACTACTTGGTATCTTTCTTTGACTAATTATTTGGAAAACCCAGCGTTAAGTTTTTCACCACCTCGTGCTCCTTATCATCCTAGAGGTTTTTATACTCCCGTAAATATGTCAGGTCAGTCGTCCATGTTTACTCAATCGCCTGAATCTTTTTTGTACGGCGGTCCTTCTGTTCCCTCTGAGTATCAGTCACTTTCTGGTACTTTTTCTGGAGCATCTCCTCAACCCATTGAACAAGGGTTATTCACTGGAAGAAATGGTGCAAAGTCGTTGAGCGTAGAAGACATTCTTATGATGTCAGGTTCTATTCCCAATTCTCAACCTCAAGGTGGCCAGTTACCGCCTGGGGGGCAGCCTCAATTAACGCCTGGGGGGCAACCTCAAAGTACAAAATTTGCATCTGGGGGGCAACCTCAAGGACAGTAGGTACCTACAGTACAATACGTTCCTCAAGGTCAACCCCAGACTCAATATGTACCCCAAGGTCAACCCCAGTATCAATTTATACCTCAAGGTCAACCCCAGTATAAGTACATGCCTCAGGGGTATCTACCCCAAGGTCAGTACTCGAACCAAGGTTTCCAACCACCCCAAGGTCAATCTTATGTTCAAGGAATGGGAAATGTACCTTTCAATTATCAATCCTACCCTCAACCCGGTTATGGTCCTCAATATTCTCAACCTGTTATGGGTCAGTACCCCGGAATGAACATAGTGTGGGATCCATCACAAACTCAACAGGTGTTGCAGCCAAGTGTACAGTTGTCATCTCAAACTGGACAACCCTTAGTTTCTGGTACACCCCAGCAACCAGTCCAGTCTAATATTCAAACTTTTGTACCTTCAGTAGTTTCTCAATCTGGGCCTACTGCGCCTCGTACTCCATCTCAAACGACTGCTGCAACTGCCGCAACATCTGTTCCATCTACCCCACCTACTTCTGGAGTATCGACAACTCCGGTTTCTACTGTTCCTGTATCTACTCCTCAGACATCTTTACCACTGTCTGGATCTACGATTCAAACTACGGTTCAGATGCCTATAGGACAACCTGGTTTAAGTACGGTTGTCACAAGTCAACCACAATTCACCTATCAACCATACCAGCGACAACACCAATTAGGTCCTGCTATCCAGCAGCCAGTTTATTAGTATCAACCGTATCCTGGGTACACTTATCAACAACCTCAACAACCCAGTACGGTCCGGTTAATCCTGGTTTTTCGGGAGGATACAATATCCCGAACGCGATTCCCATTCCTAGTTATCCCGGATATCCTCCTCCTCGGGCTGGTCTCATGACCCAGAGTTTTAGGGATCCGAATCGGCAGTTACCGTTTATCGCAACTTTGGACTTACCAGACTTGTTGCGCCTAATGAACGATCCGATTAATTATCTCCCGTTTTGGCCGCCAATGCCGAATAAGTTGCCCAGTGACATTCCCAAGTTCGAAGGTAAATCAGGAGAAGACCCGTCGAACCATGTGATGACTTACCACCTCTGGTGGGCATCTAACTCCATCACAGATGATTCGATCCATCTTAGACTTTTCCAGCGCACTCTAATTGGTCTCACGGCCAAGTGGTACATTGAGTTACCGCGAGGCACTTTTTATAATTTTAGTCAGTTAGCTACCTTGTTTTTAACTCATTTCCAGTTGCCACTCAGATATGAAAATGGCACGGAATTGTTAACTTCGCTAAAACAATCGACATCCACGTATATTTCAGATCATATTCATGAGTGGAGACGTCGACAACGTTTAGTGAAGGTATTTATTCTGGATCAAATCTTGGCTGAGTGGTTTGTAAAATCTTTGTTGCCAAGGATCACTGAAGATGTTGCTAAAGCCGGAGTTGTTACTGAGGAGCAAGTGATTGCTCAAGCACAGTACCTTGACTTGGTCTATACTTAGTCAGGTACGTTACATGAAAAGATCCCTGATCTTCCCAAGTCAAATCAAATCACTGCAGCTCCTTCGGGATCTCATGCCGCTGACGGTATGATTGGTACAGTTAACACTAAAAGTAAGAAGAAGTCTTCCAAGAATTCTTCTCCTATCATAACCTTGCCTGATTCCCCAATTGGAGATTCTTCTGCAGAGGTTTCCGCCAATATTCACGTTGTAGAGTCATCTACGGCTAAATCAAAATCCGGTGGGAAGAAGAAAGGAAAGAAGAAGAATAAAATGGACAAAAGTTCAAAAGAGAAACCTGAAAAGGCGGAATCCAATGATGAAAAGCGCAAACCTCGTTATCCATGTCTCATTTGTGACGAAGAACATTTTACAAGAGACTGCCCTCATCGTGCAGAGGTTGCGAAGATTGTCAAAGGTTCCCAAACTCCTGCTGTCTTGAAGGATCCATTTCCAAGTTAAGACAGTAAGATGATAGGTTCTTCCTCGAGTGCCAATGAAGAACCCATATTGATGATGTCCCATGTTAGGATTGCGACTCGATCGCAAGATTATGGTAAAAGTCTTGTTGATGGCAAAGAAGCAGAATCTTCTCATTCTAATCCATCAACCTCAGCTCCCCATTCCGATCCACTACAGATCAAGAAACCTAATCCAGACTTAGTAATCAAACTGCCTGCCAAGGGTATACTTCGAAAGTCAGCTTTCAATCCACATGCGAGAGCGGCTCAGAATTATAACATTGTTGAGGATTTAGTTGTTTCACCCTCAACAATGTTGGCTTTGGAAGTACTGCAATCATGCCCAGCACAGCGTAAATTACTTTTTTCGGCTATAGCATCTGTTGACGTTCAGGACCCGAACCTAATAATCTTTGATCTAGAAAATAGTACATCGCGTTTGCCTCATCAAATGGCTTTCCAGATCCCAGTGATAGTCAAAAACAGGCCTATTCATCGGACTGTAATTGATGAGGGAGCCTCAACGTGTATTATGTCGATACAGTGTTGGAGATCGCTTGGTTCTCCTTCACTAAATCAATCCCCGACAATTCTTAAGGCCTTTGATGGCCGTGGGTTTAATCCTTTTGGCATTCTACAGGATTTGCCTATAGGGGTTGAAGGAAAAACCGTTAGTCTAGATGTGGAGGTGGTTGATGCCCCTCTAGACTACAACCTTCTCTTGGGTCGAAGTTGGTCTTACGCTATGACAGCGGTCGTTTCATCGGTCTTTCGAGTAATAAAGTTTCCACATAATGGAAAGATCGTAACAATAGACCAGCTGGCTTACTTTTCATCCGACCCAACCTCTTCGGAGAGTATTCAGCATGTCGGTAAATCGACTATCCCATATAAGGATGTTGGAGTAGGATTAGTTAACGATGCCGGTTTACTGGCAACTTTTCCTTTTCCTCCAATCAACGCATCATCTTCATTTGCAACCATTCATATGATTACATCAGACACCATTTTTTATGATGATCCTTGGATCATCCCTTCTGAATCTGAGATAGACTCATTTGGTAATTCCATGCCTTTGAATCCATATGAAATTGCATATGAAGCCGTGCAGTCTTTTGCCGACCTGTGTTCAACCGAAATTGACTTAATGAATGTGGTCCGTGAGGAATCAGTTTTCACATCAACCTCGGATTTAACTACGTTTTCTGAACTTGTTCACTCTGATGAGCAAATTCGTGAAATCCTATGTGTAGATGATTTACCATGGGAAGATCTCCATCACAGATCTTCGTTTTTACCTAAGGATGATCGTTTTGAAAGCGATTTCTCATCAATCTTTACAACTGAATATGTCAAAGAACCTCAGAATCCAATGAAACATCCCGATTCAGAGTTAAATTTGGGAAACATCTCTCGAACTATTCCCATTGACATTTCGGTTAAGCCTGGAATTGTTGAGAACATTCATATAGGTGCCTCGTGTACAGATGACGAAATTCAATTATATAAGGCCCTATTTCAAGAATTCTGCGACGTGTTTGCCTGGTCCTATGAGGAAATGCCAGGAATTGATCCCGCGATTGTTGTTCATGAGATCAAGACTTACCCAGACACTAAACCCGTCTGGCAACGTTTGCGTCAGATTCACCCACGAAAAGCTGCTGCAATTAAAGCAGAAGTCGAGAAACTGTTGAAAGCAGGTTTCATTTATCCGATCCCGTTAACGGATTGGGTATCGAATATTGTTCCAGTTAACAAAAAGTAGGGAACAATAAGAATATGCATCGATTATAGGGAAATTAATCGAGCCTGTCCAAAGGACAATTACCCAACTCCCTATATCGATCAAATTATTGATGATTGTGCCGGTAGCGAAATATTTTCCTTTATGGATGGTTTTTCCGGATACAATCAAATCAACATTCTACCTGTCGATCAACCAAAAACGGCTTTCATTTGTCCATGGGATACATTTGCTTATTGCAATTACCTTTTGGGCTTAAGAATGTTGGAGCAACTTTTCAAAGGGCGATGTCTTATGCGTTTCATGACATCAAACACATTGTGCAACCGTATCTCAATGATTTGCCTGCTCATTCATTACATCGAGCTGATCACCTCGTCCATTTACGAGCAATCTTTATGAGGTGTAGGCATTATCGTATTCGGTTGAACCCACACAAATGTGTCTTCTGTATAGAAACAGGTCGATTGCTGGGATTTGTAATTTCGAAAGCCGACATTCACGTTGATCCCTCGAAGGTCGAAGCTATCATCAATTTGCCTCCTCCTTCGAGTCTTCGCCAACTCCAAAGTTTGCAGGGGAAAGCAAACTTTTTACGACGATTCATTCCTAACTACGCCGAGGTTACAAAGGGTTTTACACGGTTGTTGAAACAGAACACTCAATTCTCTTGGGATGAGATAGCTCAGAAATATTTTGATGCACTCAAACACGCGTTGACCCATGCACCGTTGTTGCATCCTCCCAACTACAACCAGGATTAGTTATTGTATCTCGCCGCCTCCCATTCCACCATTGGAATGGTCTTAGCTTAGGAAGATGAATTCGGAACGGAACATGTGATATATTACCTTAGTCGAATGTTAAATCCAACTGAGCTAAAATACTCACATGTGGAGAAATTGGCATTGGCAGCCGTTCAAGCTGTCCAACGTTTTCGTCACTACATTTTACTATGTAAAACTATGGTAATTTCGAATTGCAACCCTATGATCTACATTTTGACCAAACAATTGCTAGGGGGCAAGTACTCTAAATGGATCGTTATCCTGCAGGAGTTCGACTTGGAGTTTGAAAAATCTAAGTCTAAGAAATCTTTAGTTTTTGCAGAGTTAATGTGTGAATTCCCGCGTGCTGACACGGAAACTGTGGCCGAGGAGCCCATTGCGGACGAATCTTTTTTTCTAATCAGCACTTTAGATCCGTGGTATGGGAATATCATCGTCTATCTCCAGATCCAATCCTTTCAGCCAGAAGTTTCACGGTCGGAACGTCGGAAAATTCGGTTCCACTCCCAACAATTCAAAATTATTGGAGATACTCTTTATCGCCGTGGGGCGGACTCTATTTTTCGACGTTGCTTAACTCACGAAGAGGCTGAAAGGGTTCTAAATGACTGTCACTCTGGAGCATGTGGTGGTCATATGTCTGGGTATGCCACAGCCCAAAAGATATTGCGCACTGGCTATTTCTGGCCGTCCTTGTTTAAAGATTGTATTACCGCGGTCCGAAAATGCCACAACTGCCAGATTTTTTATCGTAAGATGCGTGCTCCACCTGCTCCTCTCCACCCTATAATTGCCATTGGTCCTTTTGCCAAATGGGGTATCAATTTTATTACATGTAACCCTCACTCGGCTGGGGGGCATGCATATATCATCCTTGCGGTAGATTATTTTACTAAGTGGGCCGAGGCAATGCCTACATTCGAGGCAGATGGCAAGACAGCTGCAATTTTCGTGTTCAATCATATAATTGCTAGGTTTGGTGTCCCACAAGCGATAATCACTGATCATGGGCGTCATTTTCAAAACGTTATAATGACCGAACTTACAGGCCAACTTGGTTTACGTCACGATAGTTCAACTCCTTATTATCCACAAACGAATGGTCTGGTTGAATCCATCAACAAAGTTTTAGTTATCATGATCTGACGAATCATTGGGATTCATCGGTCGAATTGGCACAACATGCTATTTTCAGCGCTTTGGGCGTACCGAACCTCAGTAAAAACATCAACCGGGTTCACTCCTTTCCAACTAGTCTATGGTTTGGAAGCCGTGTTACCCATTGAAAGCGAAATCCCGTCACTGCAAATGGCCATCGAGTTACTTCCAGCTACTTCCGAAGAGGAAAAGCATTTGTCATACTTAGCTCAATTAGATGAGAATCGACGTGATGCTGCATTGGCAATCGAGATTCACGCAAAGCGAATGAAAGCTCAGTATGATTGAAATGTGACCCCTCGAAATTTTTCAGAAGGGGATCTAGTCTTAGGTTATGATCAAGCCAATGGCATGGTCCCTATATTGTTACGCGAAAGCTAGCAAAAGGGGCCTATGAATTGGTAGACTTTGATGGGGACTCTTTGGGTAAACCCAGAAATGGCCTTTACTTGAAGAGGTATTATGCTTAAAAGAATGGGGTATGGAGATTTTTAGTTAGGATAGTTTTTCTTTCTAGCTTGTGTGTTTTAGTTTAAAAAGTGTGCTTAGCTTAGAGAGTGTTTTTTCGTCATTATTCCTGCTTATCTTGGTTTTACTCTTGATATTGCAGATGTCAATGCCTCTCCAAACATACGTTGGAATTGCTGATGGTGCTTGTCGTAATACACGGAACATCTCTTCCACAACTTGGGTTATCTATTCTCCCTCTGACGAGTTAGTTTCTATGCATGGGGTAAGCCTCTGTCAAACAACAAACAACATTGCAGAGTATAGTGCAGTGATTGAGTTATTATCTGAATCTATTTCATTTGGGATTCAGAGTTTGATAGTGAGGTTGGATTCTGAACTCGTTGTGTTACAGCTTAATAGGGTGTATGCCATTAGAAATCCAGTGTTATTAAGATTATTTTTGAGAGTGCGTCTCTTGGAACGTGATTTTGATTATATTAAATATCAGCATATTCCAAGGTCTTTAAATACATTAGCAGATGCAATTGCTTCTCGAATGTTAAATAGACATTTGCAATAATCATACATGTAAATTTAAAACCATTCCATAACATGATTTACAAGATAAGCCGGTAATAGTGATATATATATATATAGGAGTGTGTCAAAAAATACATCGTCTTCGATCATAGGTTGAAAAACACCTTATGATCGGCAAAAATGATAAGTACAAAAAGCAAAATGTCACATGTGCCCACAATAGGCGATCATCCTATCACTGGTGATGATCTCTATAAGAAACCACTGCACGGGCCACCTTGCAAAGGAACCTTCTAAAAGGCCCCGGGACTCCAATCACATAGCACTGAAGTCGACGAGGAATGTCGTCTATAGTGGTCTCAGGAATATCTCCTGTCAAGCGCTCAAGATGACCCTCCAACTCGGCCAAAACCTCTGCCGATTCGTCCTGTGGGGCTGGTGTGGGTGCAATTGGTTGCCTCCTCTCAAAAGGCCGGAGAGCGGCTGGTCGCTGTGGACCCACATCTGCATTTGAAATTTTTACTATCAGTTTTGAGACGATGGAAAAATAAAAAAAATTAAAATAGGAAAAGTTGAAAAGGATTTTACCTTACTCATCCCACTGCTCTCCTGGTGGAAGAGCCATGTCTGGGTCACCACGAAAATCTATCCCAGCGTAAGGGAAGTCCTGAATGGAAAAGACCTGGTTTTCCAACCATTGGAAATACTCAGGTTTGAACCGAGCAACCTCTGTCCTCTCGTCCGGGTGACGGGCCATGACTGCAACCCATCGCATCAGTTTGGGCTCTCGAGGAAGCCCAACTCCAACAGTAAGGTGCTGTGGGATCAACATAGGAACCCTCTCCAGGCCAAAACTCACGACCAAAGCCCCATAAACAAAGGTCTTTAATCGTCCGCTCTTGGCCCTGGTCAGTTGGCCTTTCACATTAGCCAGCACAGCATTGCACCAGTTGAAGATGGTGCCTCGAAAGCAATCAACTGCCATACGCATCTGGGATCCGGTGGCAATATGCAATGCGGCAGCTCTGCAAAGTCTGGTGACAGTAAACGCAATCACCATGAGCTCAAGATGGGATATGGTCTTTATGTCTATCCCTTTGTCTTTAGCCTGGCTGTTGCAGTACTCTAGTCGGAGACTATTGACAGACTGGCCACCTAGCCTAGTCCCGTACAGAGTCAAGTCCTCGTCTCTCTTAGGCAAACCAGTCAAGAAATAAATGTCCGTCGGCTCAATTTCGAGCCGGTGGCCGCAAATGAAAAAGCACTGGTCCTGTATGCTCCATCTGTCAACCAACCACTGTAAGAAATCCACCTGAGCCCTCATGCCAAGAATGGTCCAGAATTTGTACAGTTCGCACGCCCTCAAAGCATCAAGTGAAGGCTGATGATTCCATGCGGCAGTATCCACGTCCTCATGCTCTCGTTCACGCCAATATAGCATGATATACTCTCTGCATCAAGTATAAAGATTAATTAAATTGCTAGAAAACATTTTGATTGGTCCATTTTTGAGAATTTTTGGGTTCAAAACCCTTGTGACGGGGTACACACCCTCCAATTTAGACACAATGCGTGGGTCCACACTTTGTCCACACGGAAGGTGCGGACCCCGAGCTTTTTCCCAATGGAGAAAAAGTCGGGGTCCGCGGGTCAGCAATGGTAAACCTGTGGACCCCCGCGCGCGGGTTTTGCGCCTAAAAACCCTCCCAAAAAATGAAATGAAGGACTAAATCAAAAAACTAAACAGTTGAAAATGAAGAGTAGGATGATGTGGATTACCTGGAGAAGACGGCGCTCGATTCCGACGGTTGGATTTTCCACAATCTTCACGGGAAGTTTTCTAAGCAAAAGCATTATTTTCTCACCCAAACTCGAACGGTAAAAATGAATCAACAAAGGCCCTTTTTATAAGTTTTTTGAGTAAATAAATCACAAATTTGTTTATGTTTCACTTTGAAAAGGTATTTTGCAACACTTTTATCCATTTCAAACAGGTATGAGTAATGTTTGTGTTTTTGTGCAGAATAAAGGATTATTCAGGCAAAATCTATCATTTTCGACAAAAAAACATGTAGAGTCATCTTTAAGCTCTTTTCTGACTCCTAAAACATGAAAAGATTGCTGAGTGTTTCTTTTAAACTCGTTAAAACGGAATTAAAAGACGGTCCACTTACAGCTCTTTTCCGACCGTAAAAACATGAAAAGATTGCCGGATTTTTGTCGTTTCGAATTCGATATTGGTTATAAAACGACGTGCCATTGATCACTTTTTTACTTTTTTGGGTCAAGGGCACTATTAACGAAAAGTACTCCTTGGTCGTAAAAGATCAAGCGGTTCTCTCAAGTATTATTTTATACTTTTTCGGGCTTGGGAGACACAAATTTACAAAAAAGGTCAACCCTGGAGTCTTCTTACGTTTTTTCAAACTCTCTAAAATTGAAAAACGCTGAGTTTCTCCTATACTGGACTCGTTAAAATTTCACAGTAAAGGACCTGTTCAATTACAAACAGGAATGAACCACTCCTTCTTAGGGTTCGAATCTAAACTAAGTTGGACTCATCCGAAGGATGAGCTTATAATCAAAGCAAATGTTATCCTCCTCAAGCTTGTCAAAAATAAAGAGGTACTTGCCAGAAATGGTGGGGGAAAAGAGAGAAAAATGAATCTGTTTGTCATACTTTGTAACCACTCTTGAACACGACACTTTTATTCGCCTGGGTTGGGAAATCCTTTGCCTAACAGTTGATCAAACCACATTGAAAGTCTTCAGCCGGTTTCTGGGTATTAACTTTGGGTCAATTGTTACCAAGCCATCTGTCGTGTCATTATGTGTTCAAGAGGTCACTGCCAATAAGCCATTCATCTACAAAATATCTGTCATCCATCTTTACCATCCCTGAGTCAGTCCTTGCAACTAAATTTCTTCAACTTGATCTATGATTTCGTGTTGTGGGCTTGCCTGCGACGGATCGCTTTCTATCGACATCAGCACATTATCTAGAAAGATGATCTAGGAATCGTCAGTACCTTGAGATCTGCATGCCTCAATGGCAGGTTTCTCGCCTTTGACGACAGTTTACGTCATTGACTTTCGATCGAAGGATTCCGTGATATGTTCGACATCAACACATTTATTCACATCTCATGGATTGTACTGGGTACTTTGAGAGCCATTGACATCACTGGTGGTTTCTCTCACACTTGTTAACAGTTTACATCATTGACTGGTAATCAAGTGGTTTCTACCATGTTCGACATCAACACATTTATTCGCATGGATAGAATCATACTATTTCGGGAAGTAGAAATGAAGACCCTAGATCTAGTTTCCACCATCCAGGCTGCGAGGAATTTTGTATTCATTGTATTATGGACTATTCATAAACAGATGGTTGCATCCATACTGTGTTCACATGAGTCTATACTTGTGATGTTTTACAAGATCATTCCTATATCAGAGCAGTAGATAGTTTTCTAGTTAGTTTTGATCTGAGTATGGGAATGCCTACCTCAGCGATGATATGATCTCATATATATATATATATATATATATATATATATCTTGCATTGAATGTTTTTACAGGTTCCGACCGGGCTCTCCACAAGATGATCCTCGAAATGATAAAGTACTTCACTCTTACTATATGATAAATGAAATCCTCATCTACTACAGACTTCGCACTTTAGGGGGCAATCTGTTACACAAAAATATCGTCACTATGATTATTTACAGTCAGTATGGGTCTATCATCACTTGTACTGTCCTCCTAAGCAAGTCTAAGACCTCAGCTCTTCAAATCAAGCTTTGGAAGTGGGAGAAAGACATTAAAAATCAATGTAACTCTAGTTCCGCACTTCCTCTCATGGTCACCTATGGCCCCACACCTTCTGTGTACAAAAGCTGCGTACCTACCCGCTCTGTCCCTAACGGTGTAGGTGCGGACCCCTGTGAAAGTCAAAAGGCGCAAGTTTTATCTTAAAAAAACTCACTTTGGGTTAATTCTAGAGTTTTCTAGAAGGAATTTTGACGTGGATTGTTCGCTTTGAGGTGGTTCATGCATCCCAAAAGAGAAGGAGCTAATCCCTTGACTAAAGGAGCTATCCCTTTGAAGGAGGACCTAGTAACTTCCCTCCATTGCACTATAAATACAGGCATTGGGGTGAGGACTAGGGAGGTTAGAAGCTGAACATTTTGAGGGTAAATGCTGGTGAAATTAAGACTCTTTGGTTGATCTTGAGAGGAGAGATCACATACCTCTTGGTTCCATTAGAGAGTGAGTGAAACTTGTCAAAGTAGAGGAGACATCTTGTTGGACCCTGGGAGGAGCTTGTACAGCGTCAAGGCAAAGGTTGTAAAGTTCTTCTTCTTTTGAATTAATACAATCAAACTCATTTTTCTCAACAAGTATCTTATGTTATTTGTTTCATGGACTCCTTGACTTTCATGTTAAATATGTTTTATGCAATTGGCTTTTCAGGTGCTATTTAATCTGTTTGCCTTGTTTGTGTTTGCAGATTCGCGAAAAGGAGCTCATTTGGATCAAAGGAGAGAGGGCATCCACAAGCTTGCGTTGGACCAAAGGTAGGCCCTAAAAACACTTGTTTGCTATTGTTTGTTAAAGCATATTTAGAGAAAGATAGTGTCTGGTTGGTTTGCTTGTCATTAGGTCTTCTTTAGATTCTAGGAAGGTCTATCTTGTCCGCAAGATCGACTCATTCCGTGCGACAGAGTGCTTAGCCTGATTCTAAGCATGTTGAATGTAGTGAAAATGTTCATCCCACAACTTAGGATGCTCGCTGTAATACCCATGAAGAAGATGTATCACTATCCTGTTCACCACCTCGGTTTGACCATTTGTTTGTGGATGAAATGTTGTACTCTTTTTCAATTTGGTGTCCATGAATCCCCACAAGCTTGACCAAAAGTTCCCAACAAATTGAGAATCTCAACCACTAACAATGGATGTGGGCAATCCAAAATACACCCAGACATTCTGAAAGAATAACTAAGCAATTTGTTCAGCTGTAATTTTCTTTTTACATGGTATCAAAATACACATTTTGCTTAACCTATCCACAACTACATACAAATAATCATGACCTGTTTTTGACAATGGAAGACCTCCTACAAAATACATAGAAACACTCTCCCACAGTGGTGAAGGTACCAGAAGTGGTGTGTACAATATTAACTTCCTATTGCTAGGCTTACTGACTACACATAATGAACATCCTTTAATAAAATGTGACACACCTTCAAGCATACAAGGCTAATAGCAATACCTATGTAGATGTGCCACCATCTTACTTACACTAAAATGACCAGCAATAAGAGAAATATGTGCCTCTCTTATGATGTTGACTCTTTCTCCTTGTGGAATACAAAGCTTACCAAGATGGTACAACAAGTTATCATGAAAATGATAATCCAATTCCCCTACTTTGTTACCTTGACGCAATCTTGCATAAACATCCTAAAAGTCATTGTCTAATGCATACTGCTCAATATAACTTTCATGCAAAATAGAATTATGCTTAAGTAAAGTAGTTGCACTAATAATAGGCCTAGAAAGCATATCAACAACTTTATTTTAGATACCTTTCTTATACCTTATCACCAAGTGGAATTGTTGAAGAAAACCCATCCATCAGAAGTGCCTTGATTGTTGCAACTTAGATTGCGATTGCAAGTATTGCAATGGCCGATGATCAGTGTGAATAATTGTTTCATTACACAGTAAGTAGTGTTTCCACTTCTTCATACTTTTCATCAATGCATACAATTCCTTGTCATACATAGGATAATTAATCACTACATCATTTAAAGTTTCTGAATGAAAACAGATAGGCTTACCATGTTCCATGAGGACTGCACCCATGGCGTAGTCACTAGCATCAGTTTGGATCTAAAATGATTGTCTCAAGTCTGGAAGTGCAAGTACTGGGGTTGAACTTATATTTTCCTTCAATGCATCAAAGGCATTTTATTTTTTTCCTCCCCACTGAAAAACCTTTTTCACACTAGTCAATGCATGGAAAGGAGCTGCTATAGAAGAAAAGTTAGCAATGAATTTCCTCCAATATTGGGCTGCTCCCAAAAAAATTCTTACCTCAGTAACTGTCTTGGGCCTTGGCCAATTCAAAATGACATCAACCTTGGAGGGATCTATTTTCAACTCACCTCCTCCAATAATATGACCCAAGTAAACTAAAGAAGTTTTTCCAAACTCACACTTTGACATATTTAAATACAATTATTCTTTCTTTAAGACATCAAGTACTTTTCTCACATGCATGACATGTTCATCATGATATTTACTGAAAATTAAGATGTCATCTAAGTAGACTATAAAAAATTCATCAAGAAATGGCCTCAACACATCATTCATCACACGCATGAAGGTAGTAGGAGCATTACATAAACCAAAAGGCATAACTAGCCATTCAAACAAACCTTGTTTTTCTTGAATGTTGTCTTCCAAATGTCTCCTTCGGTAATTCTAATTTGATGATAGCCACTCCTTAATTCCAACTTAGTAAAATACTTTTCATCTTTCAATTGATCAAGTAAATCATCTATTCTAGGCAGTGGGTAATGGTTCATTACCATAATCCTGTTAAATGCACGAAATTCCACACACATGTTCCATGTTCCATCCTTATTTCGTACCAAAACAATAGGTGACCGACATGGCGAAGAACTTGGCCTAATGATCCATTTATCCAACAAATCCTTAATTTTCTTTTTAATTTTTTCACCTTCCATCACTGACATCATGTACATGCCAATGTTAGGAAGAGGACTATCTTGCTACAACTATATCTCATGTTGGATTCCTCTCTTGGGAAATTCCACTAGCCCAAATCTCAACATATTAAAGTGTTCAACATAGCACAAAATTTCATATAGAGGGCTCTCCTTTGCCTCAATTGGATGGATAATGGCTTGATTGTTCACTCTAAGGCCTCCTCCCTTGTAACCCATCTTGCACAAGAGCGTTGTTCCTATGCCTTTGCTATGCTTCTCAAAGGCTGCAAAATAGCTTAAATCAACATTTTCATGTAAAGAACTATATGTAAATTCTTACCATTTTCCTCATCTTTCGACTAAGACAAAGATGCTCTTAAACTATTTCATAGTTCTTGAGGTGTTTTCTTGGACTCTTATTCTTTCTTCTTTTATCTCCTTGGACTTTGGCACTGATAGAACCTCAACCTCAATATCATATTGAGAAAAGGTGCATATTTGGACATCTTCCTTCTCTAAGGGACTTTTTGTGCTAGCCTCTTATGGGTACTCATCCAACAATTCCTCCTTCTTCCCTGCTCTAGATGAAGCGGTGAAGGATGGTTCAAGGAAACCTCCTTGTTTCCCTCGTACATAGGAGGTTTCTTCCATTTCAAAACATCCATAGGTTACATTCTTGCCATGTACACAAGCTTGGTTAGTATTGGATGGACTCTTTGTTGCTTTGGTAGATTCATTAGTCTGTTCCTCCACAACATTCCACAACATGAGGTGCATATTTTGCTTCTCTTCCTCAGCAGCTTCAAGTAGTCTTTTGAGCTCCATGTTCTCTTGTTGGAGAAATGTAATAATGTCCTCCAAATCTTTGAGGCTATCATTCTTTGAACTCATTCCCATGCTTACTAAAGCTTCAACTACAATTTGAGGTAGAACTGGTGGTGGAGATTGTGGCAATCTTACTATACTTCCCAAACCTTCTCCTCTCTTAAGCTTCACATTCACTTGCAAATAGTTAAATCCTCCTTGCACAAAGAAAACCAAGAGATTTGATACCAACTTGATCTAAATCAGAAAGTTAGTGTTTTTTGTGCTAAATTCCAATTCAAAATAGTAAAAAACGTTCTTGAGGATTATAAGGTAAATTACAAGTTCTACATGAGTTTTTTTTATGTGTTTTTTCATAAATTTCATGAGAAAATTAACATAAGTAAAACAATGAACATCAGCATAACAGTAATACACTTAGCAATTGATAACTTTTTTCACCACTCCTAGGCTACATCTCCTTGGTCTAGCCTCCAATGGCTTGACCCAATCTCATTATGCTCAAAAATACTTCAATGATAAAGAGAACATAAATTGTGATGACCAAAAGAGTGGCTAGTTTCCCCTTCAAGGAAGGATTCTCCTACAAATAAATATCACTCTAAATACATGACAAATTACAGCTAGTCATTAAACAATCAACAAGAAAAGGGTTCTCAAATCAAGACCCCATACTCCATCTTCACAATGAGCATAACAAGTACAACAATTCACTTGAAGTACTAAAAGAGAGATTTCCTCAAAGAAATAATGAGAAAATAGAAACATGATCTACACCATAGATGTTTCAGCTGCTGCAAAAAACATATGAAGGCTGGAAAACCCCTTCAAAAACGAGTTAAACCCACTGGTTGATCCTAGCACCCACAGACTCAAACCTGCAAAATATATCTTTAGAAGTGCTCCAATTGATCTGAAACCTATTCTATTGGCTTCAGAAGGCCCACAAATGTCTAAGCAGCCTATTTCTGAGCTCAATTTGGATCAAAACTGAAGAAGTTATGAGCTCTCCATGTTTTGCTGCTAGTTGACCCATAAATTCGCCAAGTCCAGCTAACTGCCCTACAATTTCACCCTATTTTCTGCTAACGAGGAAACAAATTGGTGCAACCCTGAAGCAATTTGTGGGCTCATTAAATTTCCCAATGACACCTATGCACGCCCTTCTGGTCACATGGACCCCCCACATGACTTGGGGCTGGCCCAAATGGACACTTATACCTCTTATGGTTGTCCTCTGGCTTATGAGCCTAGCGAGGAGAACTTGAATGGCAAGAAACACTTGTCTTAGTCTCTTCTTCGACTTGTTCATCTCTCTGTGGATAAGTCTTTCATTTCATGTCCCCATTTTTCTTTAGAAACTAAGCTGGTACCAGTTTTGGATGCAAATCCCAACAATTTGCCTCCTCATGTCCTCTCTTGTGACAAAAAGAACAAGATACCCAAGAGTTATCATTGGAAGACCATTATTACTTTTTAACATAGCCCAGGAACCAAGGGTCGATCCAGGAATTTAATGAGCCCACAAATTGCAGTGGGATTGCTCCAATTTGTAGCTCTATTAGCATAAAATAGGGCGAAATTGTATGGCGGTTAGCCGGACTTGCTAAATTTGTGGGTCAACTAGCAACAAAAATTGGGAAGCTCATAAATTCTTCAGTTTTTATCCAAATGGATCTCAGAAAGAGGTTTCTTAGACATTTTTCAAATCCAAACAATTTAATACTTAGAGAGGACATGAGGAGGCAAATTGTTGGAAATTACATCCGGAATTGGTACCAACTTGGTTTCTAAAGAAAAAGGAGGACATGAAATGTAAGACTTCTCCAAAGAGAGATGAGCAAGTTGAAGAAGAGACTAAGATAAGTTATTCTCACCATTCAAGTTCTCTCACTTGGCTCATAAGCCAAAGGACAACCATAAGAGGTACAAGCATCCTAATTACTCAAAGGCTTTTGATGATTGCAAACAACATGATGATTTGAATAACATGTTGTGGAATATTTTTCTGTGTACTTTTTGTCATGCACCTAACCATTGTGTAGCTAAGTGCCACAAAAGGAAATCATTAGTCAAGAAGATGAATATGTCAATTGGAATTGAGACCAAGAAGGGAAATTCTCATCCAATTTTAAAGACATTTGTGACAAGAAAGGCTCAGAAAAACTTTTGTACTCATTGCAACATAAGTGGTCATTGGATTTAAAAGTGTGTTGGAAATTGCATCCACAACTTCATCCTAAGAAGGTAAAGAAAGGCATGAAAGCACCTGAGGAGGAAGAGACAAAGGAAAAAGTGGCACAAGTTGTGACTATCCATGAAGCGACTCAAGAAGAAGAACAAGTTCAAGTAGAGGGTTCATTAACCTGGTTGGGTAAGAAGTGGATGGACTACTTGTCAAGTTGAATATTATAAATATATTTGTAAAGCACATGTCGTTTTTCCCCATAGTTGGGAATTTTGTAAAGTGATGCATGTATAAATCACTATTTTGCGACATAGCGTTTCTTTTGATTGTAGATAAGTCAAATAAATTTTGGGGAATTTCTGCAATGAGTCTAAATTATGTCTATAAGACTTTTGGAGACCAAAAGTCCTTTTTGTGGGGAGGCGTGATCCAAATGGATCCTAAAATGCTCAAAATTTTACTCTATCAAAATTCATTATTGATAAGTCCATTATGTAGTGCTCATCGCCATGATTCCAACGGTGCAAAAACCGTGTCAAACAAACATCATATGAAAAAGTTATTGCATTCTGATCGTTTTGGGAAACAAGCAAAATTTTGTGAAGGTATGTTGAGTTAGCAATCCGTGTTGTTGATGTGACATGCTGACTGGGCCTGCTGATTTGGTAAATAACTGAGTTTCAAAACAGCTATTGGAAGCTTGCTAGGTGGCAGGTTCTAGGTGTTGAGTTGGCAAAATTCTATTAGCTGGAGTTGTTGGTGAGTGGACCAACTGAAGGCCACCACGTGGCCCAGCCAGAGTCTATCACATGGCACTGCGATGTCCACAAAAATTGGTTGGAGGGTCGAATTGGTAGCTGGAGGTTTGAACACTCAACATCCCTCCTACAAGTACTAGGGCTTACCATTGGACCAAGGGAATTTCTTGTTGAGCCCCTTTGCAAAAACTATATTTAAATGCTAAGTGGGTAGAGTATGGGGCTAAGGGTCAAGGGCTAGCCACAACCCTAGTCACCATGCCCATATGGATCAGGCATGGGACTAGGGGCCAAGGCTTATCTCTAGACCCCACAACCTTAACCATTTTCCCATGCAACCACAATCCAGGACTAAGGGTTGATTCGGAGGGAGCTAAACCGCAGGGGCTAGCCTCATGTCACGTGGGGGGTCCATGTGACTAGGAGTGCATGCATAGTTGTCATTGGAAAATTTAATGAGCCCACAAATTTCATTGGGATTGCACCAATTTGTTGCTATGTTAGCGGAAAATAGGGAAAAATTATAGGGCAGTTAACCGGACTTGGTGAATTTGTGGGTCAACTAGCATCAAAACTTGGGAAACTCATAACTTCTTTAGTTTCGATCCAATTAAGGAGTAGAAAGAGTCTAGAAAAACCTTTTTGGGTCTTTTGAAGCCAATGGAATGAGTTTTAGAACAATTGGAGCAATTCTGAAGATAATTTTTGCAGTTTTGAATCTATGGGTGTTAGGATCAACCAGTGGGTTGAATCGGTTTTTTAAGGCTTTTGAGAATGAAGAGGGCCTTGTAGGGTTTTTTCAGCCTTCATATGTTTTCTGCAAAAGCTTAGACATCTATGGTGTATCTTATGTTTCTATTTTCTCATTGTGTCTTTGAGGAAAGCTCTCTTTTAGTACTTCAAGTGAATTGTTATACTTGTTATGCTCATTCTTAGATCGAGTATGGGGTCCTTATTTGAGAACCCTTTTCTTGTTGTTTGTTTCATGACTAACTGTAGGTTTTCAATTTTTTAGAGTGAGATTTCTTTGCAGAAGAATGGTTCCTTGAAGGGGAAAGTAGCCACTCTTTTGGTTAGCACACTTTATGTACTCTTTTACACTAAAGTATTTTGAGCATAATGATATTGGGTCAAGCCATTAGAAGCTGGACCAAGGAGACGTAGCCCAAGAGGGGTGAAATCCTTTACAAATTGCTTAGTGTATTACTATTATGCTATTGTTCAGTGTTTTACTTATGTTAATTTTCTCATGAAATTTACATAAAAAAAACTCATGTAAAACTTGCACTTTACCTTATAATCCTGAAGCACTTTGTTTACTATTCTGAATTGGAATTTAGCTCATCAAACATTAAATTTCCCATTCAAATCAAATATGAAAAGTCACATATCGACTAAAGAGTCATATATAGACAAAAGATTCATTAGGAAAAATACAAAAGTATTATAGAAGTTCAAAGGTCACATTGGAAGCCCAAGAGTCATGAGGGTAGTTGAGGAGTCATGGGGATATGAAAGGGTGTTCCTTTTGTTATAAAAGAAACCTCATAACTGAAGCAAAGGGATTTAGGAGGCTTAGGCTTTGGAGAGCTAGCCCTGGTTTCTCTAACTTGGCATAAGAGAGACCTATTCTTGAGCACTAGAATGCTCTTATAGCTTGTATAAGAAATCTAATCATTAGTTTTCTTGTATTATGCATAAGTTTTATTTTTTCCTTAGCTTTTCATGAAATGACTCTACTCCTTAAGATGTTTGTGTGCACACGATAGAGATAGATAGATTGAGAGAGAGATTTTTTTTTACATATTTTGTAGGCTTATAGTGACAACAAAAGTATTGTCCCTTTCCAACTCAATTGGGTTTAGCTTGGGTGGTTGCAAAAATTGATGTTATCCCACCCAGGTTCAACTCCCGCATGTGAGATGTTGAGCTCATAATTAGTATATCTTGTAATGGCTTTGAGCCTTG
Source organism: Pinus tabuliformis (assembly GCA_031772625.1). Taxonomy (NCBI): domain Eukaryota; kingdom Viridiplantae; phylum Streptophyta; class Pinopsida; order Pinales; family Pinaceae; genus Pinus; species Pinus tabuliformis. The sequence goes on along the minus strand of CM062812.1, from coordinate 433,553,166 downwards.
TTTTTTGAGAAGTTCCTCAAGGACTGCAACATGTATATTATTCATATGGAATATAAATATATTTACCATATGATAAATAAAAAAGGTACCAACCCTTACCAAGTTGACCTATTAGGAACATAAACACATCTTTATGTTGAAGATTGAGAAAATGAAAATAATAGTAATGTGCCCATCCTCTAGAGGATCCAAAACCCTTTAGGATTCCATGGATATTAAAATATTTTAACAATTTAATATTCATGACATATTCAAATAAACTAGGTATCTTAAAACCATAGCCTCATAATTATGCATTTAAGTGTTTTAACTACATAGATTCATATACATGTCAAATAAACAATGTCATAAAAAATAAGATGCATTGATATAGATTGGATTATTATATTTTTTTTTCATCCATGTTTAAGCTTTCAGAGTGGGAAACATGGAGGAATCAACTTACAGGACCATTTTGACCGTGAGGCCTAGTTTGAAAAATTGGGCTTTGAAACTTTTTTATGAGAAGTTTGAGGCATCAAATGGTGTTTTTTGGGGGAAAAACTTTGATTCTTAAGAGTGGCACCATTTTGGTTGTTCTACACATGGATACCTTTACAACGATGCAAGAATCGCCTCAATATGAGTCTGTATACAAACTTTATGCCACTCAGAATTTGATCTTCCTGTTTTGACCACCATAACTTGGTAGGATGCCATGTTAGCCTCCATTATTCATGGAAAAGGGGCTCTCCACCTGATCATCATGAAGAAAACTCTAGAAGAGCCAATATTGTAGCTCCATTTAAGAGTTGGAGTCAAACCTAACTACTAGTGGTCTATCGAGTTGTGTTATAATAAGACTATTAGGAGGAAAAGGGATTCCATTCTACTGGAGTGCATTTTGTTTCATAGATAAGTAGAGTATACAAGAGTGGAGAGGGAGAGAGAAAACATAGAGGATTTGGCATTATAGCAACCCACAAGGCACAAGCCTCACTTCTTTGTACTTTCATCCGTTTTCTATTTAGAGAACGAGAGCATAGTGGTTTCACCTTCTAGCTAGGTTTTCTCACAAAAGGGTTTCACAAGTTATATCTTGTGTTAATTTGCTATTTGAAAGTTTAATTTTGTTGTTCTTCATTTTTTGCATAATTATCATTTGCATGCATATGCAACAAATAGTAATTAACAGATCCATAAATCTAATGAGAAATTGACCCTCATAGTGCATATTTCATATTTTATAATATATTTTATTAGATTTTGTGTGATGAATTGTCAAGTGGAATATCCATGGTAGTTTACGAATCATGTCCCCATCAATTTTGGCTTGGAAATATTTTCTTACCAATGAGAGCGAGATGTGGAAATGAATTTTCTCTTCCTCTACATGTGCAACATATGTATATGCACATAGCCCCGAGGGTTAGCTCAATTGATCGACTCCCTGTTGTTAAAGCACCTTTGCTATTGAGAGGTAACGAGCTCAATTCTCTCAACACTCTCAGGGTTAGGCTCCATGGTTGAGCTAGTAAAAATTGATCCCTTAGAGTGGACATATGCACATATTATTGGGTGGTTTCCTTTACACAAGATAACTTTATTTTCATAGATGTAATATTCTTTCATGAGAACCATAATTATATCTATGCCACTTATCTTAGAAGAGTTCATGAATTCCATATTGCGATCTAATTCAATTTCATTATGATCCATTTTTAAATATTTGAATTCAATGTTTCCATTCTATTTGGCTTTATACTAAAAAGTTAGAAAATATGGTGTTGTATACTTCTTCATATGTTTCCACCTCTTCTTGCTGCAAGTTGTGGGGATACTTTGTAATTTACAAATTACAATAAAATGAGTTATAGTATGCATTCATGAAACTTGTTTGTTGTGCCTAGGGTTAATTAAAAAGTTTGGGTTCAACAACATGAAAATGACTCATTTTTACTTTTCAAAAGATTTATCGACATATAATGGCGTAATTACTATAACACACAATGCTTGGAGTGTTGATAATATATATGGATGTATAAAAGGATTTACAAGATGCAATAAGGCTTTTCATTTATGAAAATGTAGTGATTTTGGCATAGATATAGTTTAATAGAAGTGATAATAAGAGAAATACAATAATATGAAATAAATGTTTCAATTAAAGTATGTCATGGGAGTGAATTGTTTCGAAGGAAATCAACTATAAACTATAATTGGATATAAATAGAGAATTATTGACCATTGTTGGGCATGGAACTGTAGTTGAATTATATTTAATTTTTGTTTAGAAAAAAAATCATAACCAATGTTATCAATCATGTTAGTCACTAGATTGGAAGATACATGAATCCCTCATTTTGTGTTTTATAATGGAAGTATGATAAATTTGAATATAAACACAAATGCAAGTTGAGTTTTTGGTGTAATTTATTCTAGTTAGAATATAAACACAAACCAATCAATAGAATAATTTTCATGCATGTTTACCAAGTCGTATGTAAGGTAATGCAATATATCAAAATTTAAAGGAGGATTGAAATTTGACATATTATGGCAAATTAACTGGCACAACAACGATATGATTGAGACCATGACCAATAGGTTCCATAACAAAAAAACTAGTCCATAACATTTACTTGTTCTGTATACTTTATTCAAGTGATTGTAGTTGGTGGACACCACCATGTCAGACATCAGTGGTGCAAAGGACAATGCCTCAGAGTCAAAGCAGTATGCAACAATGTATATTGCTAGAGCACATTCCTCGCTAATAGGGAGTGTTGATTTAGGGTAGCATCGGATGTGCTCTAGGCCTCGAATTTTGCAAGGGAGCTTAGGAACATGTATTCCAAATAACCCAGAAAGTGTTTTGGGAAATTCCAGTACCCAAAAACCATTTTATTAAAATAATTAATATTTTTCAATGGGCCCCTAAGTCTAAAATTAGGAAATTAAAAATATTAATGGGTATTAATCTAATTGTGGGTGTAACTTCTATAAGAAGATGAGGATCAAGATAAAATGTTCTTATCCATTGATTAGCTTTTAATCTGGGTCATTCAATGTTAACAAGAATATTATTTAAGGAAGCTTGAGGGTCATTTAGAAAATACATTGATAGATCAAGAGATCGAATTTCTGAGGTGACAAGTTCTCAGGAGGAAATTATGATCAAGTATATTTCTTGTAGTTGAGGGGCAGAGATAGCATCTGGAGAGAGAGAGAGAGAGAGTTTCTCAGCTGGAGAATCATCAGGAGAGAGAGGTAGAGAGTGATCCAGCATCTCTCACATAGAATCTGATGTGGGGCCATGCAGAGGCAGTGCAAAGGGTGAGAGAGAGTCTGAAAATTTAGAGAAGAGTTAGTTTTAGAAGCTGGGAGTTGGGATGTGAGACCGAGAGGATGAGAGAAGTGACTTTGGGCAACAAATTGATCAGCTAGATGGGTGACGCAGTGCCTACAGGGGTTGACACAGGGACTGCATCAGGTCCACGCAGAGGCAATATCACAAATATTTTTGTCAGTATTTCTCTACTGAATAACCCTTGAGGTATTCAGAGATGTATTCAGAAATTTCTACTTCTTAATAATAATAAACCATCAGATATGCTGCACTGATTTTCCTGCATTGGGTTTTTCCGGGGAAATTTGTCCAAAAATAATGATGTTATTGTGTTGTATTTTATTTCTTGCTCAGTCTCTTTTTTCTGCATATAAATTAATTAATTTAAAGTTGTAGTGTGTGTATTTCAATATTTGTCGTAGGAAACTGCAAATAACTTGTTCATGTAAATCTAACAAGTAGGATAAATATCATCAATTGTTGCAGTAGGGATTTCGTTTAGGAATTTCACATTTGAGGTAGTGGGAATGGATACTATGGTGGTGGTGGTAATGGTAATGTAGATTGTTGTGGTGTGGGATAGGGTGAATTATACCCTTGCTAGTACCGAGGGACATTAGGTGTATATGGTGCATAAGGTGGGTATTGTGGTTTATAATGGGAATATGAGGGTGCTAGAAATTGGGGTTGATAGAAATTCCCATAAGGATTTCCTCTCCATCCTTTACTCCATGGTAAATTTTGAGGTGATTGAATATACCAAGGCGAACAAAATGTTTCAGAATTCCATTTTTGTTATTGGGAATAAGGCTACATACTAGGATCTTGATAAGCGTTGAGATTTGGTTCCCTCCATGATAGTCTTCTAGGAGGTTGAGAAGGTTCACTTGTTTAAGCCCCTCCTTTATAGATATCACGTAAACTTGGTAAGGAAGGGAATTGTTCAGTTGGATGGTCATGCGTAAAAATTCCACAAACCTCCAAGATATTTAAGGGGCACTCTCTTTCAACATGTTTCTTTCTGCACTTAGGACAAAAGATGTCCAAAGAAACCTTCGTGTCTTCCTTCTTTTTCCTGATTTTCATAGTATCCAATTAATCACTACTGGTGTTAGGAAGTTTGTTTTAAAGTTTTATAAAAGGTTCCCCAATTCTATTCAAGTAACTCCTTCTTGAACAGTTTAAGTAATCCTTATTATAGAGTCTCTTGCATTGTCTCGAATTCTTTTTCCTACTTTACCTTGACTCCTGGAATATGATCTACAAAGTTTAGTTATCTTAGCAAAAGGTTTCTTGTAGATATCTCTTGAGATTAAGAGGTTTAATGTTTCTATACAATCTTCCCTTAGCCCCTTTAAGAAGACATTCCTAATGGTTCACTCGTCTAGATTACCTATTCAAGACTTATGAAAATTATAGAGGAATCTCTCAAGATACTCTTCTAGGCTTTCATCTTCCATTTGTTGCATCCTAAAAATGTCATTGATATCTCTGCTTTTACAGTAGTCTTGGTACTTTTTAAGAAAATCATACTTCATTTCATCCCATGAAAAGATGATATGTTCCCCTAGGCTCATGAACCACCTAAGGGTTGAATCTTTCAAAGTGGCAGGGAATAGTTTGAGTTTGTGTGCATCATCATGATAATTATAACTTCTATAGAGAATATCAAACTCAAACAAAAAGGAATCAAGGTCCTCTGAAGACATACCATGAAAAAATAGAAGAGATGCCAAAGGTATGTTCTTCATAGTAATATTTCTTGAGACATCTAAGATTGGAAACCCGAATGTTTTCTTTGTCTCCTCTTCATGTTCATTCTCATCGGGTCCACCTCTAAGCCCTTCTCCTTTATCACCATTACCATTAATCTTGTCATTGTCTTTTTTTTATGCGCCTGTTGTCCCTCCAAATTAATTGAAAGCAGTAAAATATGGTGTAGTATCCTAGCTAGACAAAGATTCAGCCAAATTATCTCTTATGTGCATAGGTCCTAAGTCTCTCTGAGGTGCTCCCATTGCAAACTCTACACTACAACAAAACCAGCGATTAGCGTCCCTTTTTACTTCTTTTTTTGCATCTAGAGCCCATTTTTGGTGCTATTTGCATCCATTTATCAAATATGGTGCAAAACTTGACACAAAATTTTCATCAAGTTTTGCACCAAATCTTACACCAAGTTTAGCACCAGGTATTGCAATAGGTTTTGCACCACGTTTTGCACCAAATTTTATGCCAAGTTTTGTGTCATTCTTTGCACCAGGTTTTGTTCCAGGTTTTGCATCAATTTTGGCATCTATTTTTGTTTGACATACTTTTGCATCCTCATTTGCATCCACTTTTTGCACCTACACTTGCATCAACTTTTGCATCGACTTTTGCATCCTTTTTTAAATCATTTTTTGCATCCATTTTTTCATCCATTTGTGCATCACTTTTGCGCCACGTCTTACATCGAGTTTTGTGTCTAGTTTTGCATATAATTTTGCATCTACTTTTGTTGCATCCACTTTTCCATCTTGTTTGGCATCCATATTTACATCCTCTTTTGCATCTATTATTGTACCCACTATTGCATCTAATATTTTTGTGCCACAATTGGCGCCTAGTTTGGCACCTCCTTTTGCACCCACTTTTGATTATAATTTTGCATCCACGTTTGCATCCTCATTTGCATCTAGGTTTTCATCAACTACTACATCTATTTTTGCATCCCTTTTTGTATCCAATTTTGGACCAGGATTTGCATCGGGTTTTGTGTCTCGTTTTGCATCTACTTTTGCATCGACTTCTATTGCATCCACTTTTGCATACAATTTTGCATCCACTGTTACACCCATTTTAAATTTAACTTTTTGCATCCCTTTTTACATCTTCATTTGCATCATACTTTGATTCTTTTTTTTCATCTATCATTACATCCACTTTTGTTATGCCATAATTTGCACCATGTTTTGCACTCACTATTGTATCCACGTTTGCTTCCAATTTTGCATCCATGTTCACATCCTCTTTTGCATCAAATATTGCATCTATTTTTGCATCCACTTTTGTGTCAGGTTTATGCATTGGGTTTTGCATCTCGTTTTGTATCTACTTTTGCATCTACTTCCATTGTATCCATTTTTTTCATCCAATTTTGTTTTTCCTGTTGCATCAATGTTTGCTTCCACTTTTACATCCATTTTTGCATCTTATTTTGCATATTTTTTGTCTATTGTTACATCCACTTTTGTTTCACCATATCTTGCGCCTACCATTGCAACCACATTTGCTTCCACGTTTGCATCCACATTTGCATCCTCTTTTGTGTTCAAGTTTGCATCAGATATTGTGTATGTTTTTGCATCCCCTATTGTATCCACTTTTGTTTCATCCATTTTTGCATCTACTTTTGTGTCCGTTGTTGCATCCACATTTGTTTCACCACAGTTTGTGCCAAGTTTTACACCTACCATTGGACCCATGTTTGCTTCCACTTTTGCCTTCATGTTTGCATCCAAGTTTGCATTGACAATTGCATCTACTTTTGCGTCCACTTTTGTGTTAGGTTTTTCATGTTGTTGTGCATCTACTTATGTTGTATCCACTTTTCATCCAATTTTACTTCTATTGTTGCCCCCATTTCTATGTTCGCTTTTGCATCCCTTTTCCAACACTCATCATATTTTCTGCATTGATGATATTCCTTATGGCATTGACAATTATGAACAATTGATGACAATGTCAATAATATTGACAATGATGAAAATGAAGATGATGGCGATGACATGAATTGTGATTATGATTATAAAGACGATAGTGGTTACAATGACATTAATGATGATGATGGCAATGATTATGATGATGACGACGCTAATGACCTTGGCGAATCTTCCCAATTTTAGATGTTGTCATTGTCATAATCATAAGCATTATCTTTGGTGTCATCATCATCATTTTCATCTAGGGCATCATCAAAAACAATAATGGCATGAATGATGATGATGATTACAACAATGTTGATAGAAATTACATTAATGATGATGATGGGGATGATAAAAATGACAATGACGATGATAATGGTGGTGATGATGATGATCATTGATCATCTCTCAAAAATAGAGTTGTTATTTCTCTTACGTATATCAATGTGTCCTAAACAACCCTTTTCTAGCACTAATCACATTTTTTGGGTTGATGATATTTCTTACAACGTCTATAATTATAAACAATTGCAAACAATGTCCATAATGATGATGATGATGGAGCTGATGATGATGGCATGAATGGTGATTATGATGATAATGTAATGATGGCAATAACGATGACAAGGATGATGGTGATGATGATGACAATGATTATGATAATGAGAATGAACAATTACTAGTTTCACTACCATCTTCTGGATACATATTACTATCATACTTTTTAAATTTTCTGTCTCTCTTGAGGTATCTTACTATAATGGTGTTGTCAACACTAGAAAGATATCTTGTTGTAATGGTGGTTCTAATGTTAGCACTAGCAAAGTTTTTGTTAAATTTTGGTTAAAAAAAATCGATTTATGCAATTATTTTGACAATCTATGTAAAAAAGTAAATAACATCCAATTATTTTGACTATAGTCCCATTGATTATCATGAATTCACCAGTCTGAAGACCATCTTCTACATACGTATTATTATTAAACTTTTTGCATTATATCCCTCTTATATCTTGTTGTAATGGCAGTATTAGCACTAAAAAAATATCTTGTTGTAATGGTGATGTTAGTATTAGCACTAAAAAAATCACTAAATTTTGGTAAAAAAAAGTTTATCATTTATTTATTTTTAATTTGGGAAATTTTTGTTTTTATTTTTTTTGTTTTTAATTCTATTTTTATGCAGTAATATTTTTTTTGGTTGAATTTTGGTAGTAACTAGTTTTTGGTCAAATCATATGTATTAACCATGTTCTTTATGCTACAAGTCTAATTGTTGGGACAAAATTGCTCTTTCAAATAAGTTGCAAAAGCTATTTTACATCCATTGTTGCACCCATGTTTACACCCACTTTTACATCCCTTTTTGCATCCTATTTTTCATCTTCATTTGCTTCTTTTTTAGCATCTATCATTACATCTACTTTTGTTGTGACAAAATTTGTTCCATGTTTTGCACATACTGTTGTACCCATGTTTGCTTCCAATTTTGCATCCATCTTCACATCCTCTTTTGCATAAAATATTTCATCTATTTTTGCATCCACTTTTGTGTTGGGTTTTGCATCTCATTTTGTATCTTCTTTTGCATGTACTTCCATTTCATCCATATTTTGCATCCAATTTTGTTTCTCATGTTGCACCCGTGTTTGCATCCACTTTTACATCCCTTATAGCATCTTGTCTTGCATCTAAGTTTGCATATTTTTTTGTGTCTATTATTACATCCACCTTTTTTGTGCCATATCTTATGCCTATCATTGCAACCCACATTTTCTTCCACTATTGCATCCATATTTGCATCCTCTTTTGTGTCCAAGTTTGCATCAAATATTGTTTATGTTTTTTGCATCCCATTTTGAATTTACTTTTACATCCACTTTTGATTTGTCTAGTTTTGCAACTAATTTTGTGTTCACTATTGCACCCATGTTTGGGTCATGTTTACATCCCTTTTTTCATCCAAGTTTTCCTCCTTTTTGCATTCAAGTTTGTGTCCCTTTTTTTTTACATTCATTGGAGTATCCACATTTGTTTCACCACAATTCATGCTAAGTTTTATGCCTACTATTGTGCCCATGTTTTCTTCCACTTTTTAATCCATGTTTGAGTCCTATTTTGTGCTCAAGTTTGTATGAACTATTGCATCTACTTTTTCATCCACTTTTGTTCAATTTTTCTGTCTTGTTCTGCATCTACTTATGTTGTGTCCACTCTTCATCCAAATTTACGTCTATTTTTACCCCCATTTTTTTGTTTACTTTTGCATCCATTTTCCAACACACATCATATCTTTTGCATTGATTATATTTCTTATGACATTGAAAATTATGAACAACTGATGACAATGTCAATAATTATAACGATGATGATAATGAAGATGATGACGATGACATGAATTCCGATTGTTATGATAATGACAATGATGATAAAGACGATGGGAGTTACAATGACAATGATGATGATGCTAATGACCTTGGCCATTCCTCCCAATTTTTAAATGTTATCATGGTAAAAATCATAATAATTATCTTTGGCGTCATCTTCCAAGTCATCATCATCTGATCATCATTATCATTATTTTCATCTTGGTCATAATCAAGAACAATAATGGCATGAATGATGATTATGATGTTCATGATGAAGATGACAAAAATTATGATAAAACTTATATTAGTTACGATGATGGGGATGATGACAATTATAATGACGATGATAATGGTAGTGATGTTGATGATCATCAATCATTTCTAAAAAATAAAGTGGTTATTTTTCTTTCATATATCATGTGTCCTAAGGTTGGTGATATTTCTTATGATACCTATAATTATGAACAATTGATGACAATATACAAAATCATGAGGATGATGATGATCATGAAGAAGACACGAATGGTGATTATGATGATAATGAAATTCAATGACAATAATGATCACATTGATGGTGGTGATGATGGCAATAATGAAGATGATGACCCTCCCTCTAAACTAGCGAGGTACTCATAATGAGACAAAAAAGTACTCTCAAGTTGAAATATTCATATAAGAAGGGATCTAGATTGATAAGCATCAATGATGATTTACATCATCATAGCCAAAATTTTCAAAATAGTAAGGCCTTGACTAACAAGTTTATCTCTCCATTAGATCAGAGCACAATGTTGGGAGGCATAAATTTGGACACCACTGCCTTTCAAGGCACTTACCCCACCAAGATGTTTACCAGGTATGTCCTCACATGATCATTTCCTAATCCACTATCATAATATTTGACACCAGAAAATCTCAATCCTCATGACTATTCTTATCTTGGATTAATGTACTTGACTTATGGCGATTAGTCCTAGTCAATGTCCAAATTCTCAAAGAATATTGGTCCCATATGTTTATCCAATCCACCATTATCCCTACTAGTGCCTTTACTAGGCTTACGATTGTTAATCCTAGCCATAGTACATGAAACATGGATAACATGGTGTCTACCCTCACTCCCTCTCAACCAGGGAGGAAACATCCACAAGCATAAGATTTTCTCAAGAATACCCATCATTTTCGTAGAGAATAACATCATTAATTTTTTTTCATCACATGACGACTTTATGATTAAGCATTCATAGATTTGTGGCAAAATATTTCCCCTTTTGTATTTGTGATGAAATACAATAAAAAAGTGAAAGCCAAAATCATTAAACATACACTATATTGATTTATCTAAGTCTAAACTCTAAGGTTGAAGTGAAAATTCATGTAAATCTTATATCTATGAGTTGTGCCAAACTTATGAAAACCTTATTCCCTAAGTCCTATACATAAGAAAATGAAAAAGAAAGAAAAATAAGGGCCAATAAATGGTAACTCATGTATTCACTCCCTCTTTGGAAAATATATGAATATATACACTCCTAGTCACACTTGATCACATGTATGTGATGGTTAAATCATGAATTCTTCTTTTCTCCTTGCATTTTCACTTCATCATTTAAGCACCTAATTGAGGATCTAAGGAATGTTTGTTTCCTAAGGCTTTCATGTCTACTCTTGGTTTACTTATGTCACACTACTGTCAATTTATGTGACAGAGTGAAATACATAAGTTTGTGGAGTTATTATAGAGGTGTATTGAGTTCGTAACCACACACACATGTATTACATCTCATTGATCCACATGTGTGGGTTGGAGACTCATTTCTTGACAACTTTAATGGAGACTACTTTGTGGCTTTAATGGTATAGCTTACAAAATATCTTGTTAAACATTTCGATTCATTCTTTCTTTTCCTCAAGACACTTATAATATTGAAGTCACTCCCAACAATCCATGGAGATGGGGAGTATAAATTATTTGTGCTAGAAATAGAATTGAGAAATAGAGGTTTTCCATTTGCGATATTGGAGTCATAGACATTGGATACATGGTAGTAGTCCTCAATGTCAATTAACTAAAATTGTATTGTCATAATGCGAAAAGAGGTAAACATATTGGTAACCTTGATGTCTTAATCATTTCAAATAATAACCATTCCACCCAAGTATCTCTAAGCATCAATCACTACTACTTGGAAATTCCTCCCCCATTTTCTAATTATATGAGGTTGAACCTCACTTAATATTTTTGCTTCTTATATCAACATTATTTATGGGTGCTTTGCATACCATTTTTCTTTTAGGAGTTTGTTTTCGCTTACTATTGACGCCCCTCATGTTCCAAGACTATTTTCATCAAAAATTTACATAGGAAGAAAGTATAAAGTGACTAAAAAGAAACATGTCTCAAGATTTAAGTGCTTGGACAATTCCACTTCATGACTCCTATATTTCCTTAACCTGGGACCAAATGGTGAACTTGATGGCCTTAAGGGAAATTGATCAATGAAAATCTAAAAAAGAGGTGATTTTTGACTTTATCACATACAATTTAATATGCTAAAAAAAATATCCATAACAATTTCATCAATCAATGAATCATTAAAAAAAATATCCAAAACAATTTCATCAAGCAAAGAATCATTGCATTATAAAATACAATCTATAAACATTTTGGGAAAGTTTTGCTAAAACATGCTTAAAAATCAGCATATTTAATATTAATATTTAACAATAATATGGACAATAACACATTTTGATAAATTAAATAACATATTATCAAGCCTAAAAAATGTCACTAACTGAAAACTACAAAGCATGCAACTAATGGAAGTGACCACTCAAGGCCACCACAAGACAATTAATCTATTAAGACCAAGATTAATGGGGACAAAGATCTATAAAGGACAAAGGAAAACCTATTTTAACTTTATTGTTTTATTAGCCTGGTTCAAGATGAACATTTCAAGATATCATGAAGAACATAATTAGTTTTATTGCATTAAGAAAACCCAAGCACATTCTATAACTTAGCAAGAAAGAGATGTATAACACCCATCTCATCAACACGACACATGACATTAAGTTACTTTACTATATATAATTTAAACTCCTATCATAAAATCACAAATTTAGCATGAATGGAATGTTTAAAATCCATTTTTATAAAAACAAAATATAATTTTTCTTATAGAAAAATATACCAAAAACTAAATATATTTTTCTAGAAAAAAAAATACTAAAACTAAATATATATTTAAAAAAAAACTAAAACATAAGCAAACTAGAATTTGAATTTGACATTCTTGGTCACTTTCGGAAACATATGGTGGAATGTAATCTCTTTATCCTCATCTTTAGCTTTTTCCTAAAAAATAAAAGCATACAAAAGTGGGAAAGAGCCATAAAGCATGGGGAAGCTTTTTCCTAAGCACAAAAGCATCTAAAAAGTGGAAAATTCCCTTTTTATATGAGGAAACATTATTCACCCAAAAGATTTTTCCCAAATTGAACTAATGAGGAATTTTGGAAATCTTCATAGCCTCCACTTTCCTATATATTAGAGGCTTGGCCATTGAAAAAATGATGGGAATTTTGTATTGTCACGCTATTGAGATCTGTCTTGAGAGGGAGAGTTTTGGAGCTATGAGTTGGGGGAGGTGATGTTGCAACTATATCTGATTGTTGTAACTTTCCTCCAACTCCTTTATTCATATAGATCAGTTGTTCTTCCTTCCATATGTTTCTATTCATTCTTTACTTCTTCTATTTAACTAATGTATGCATGGGTTTTTGGTTTATATTTATTTATTCAATAATATTTATATGTTTTTTTATAGTTTTGATTATTAAAATATTATGTTGTGAAGGTTGCTTTATTCTCTCTCTTATGTGTAGGACCAAGCTTTGGAGCTAGCTAGGAGCGCTTCTTGGCTATACGAAAAACTCCAAGAAGACCTGCATGCGAGGACTCACAAGAATTCATTCTCTTTTTCTTAATCTATACTCTACATCTTGATCTACTAAGAATCCTAAGCCTTAGAACAACCTTTCTCTTAATTGGTTTTTCCTAGGTTTCTGAGATAAACTGAGAGGGTTTTGTTTTCATCTAACCATGCATTAAATCCTACAGCAAAATGATATTTAGAAAATTTAATATATTTCACTATGTAAATGAACTTAGTAAAATGAACCCATAGAGGTGGTCATAAATGGAAATAAAAGTAAAACTCTAAACAAGAAGCCAAAAGTGGATTTAACCATGGATGGAAAATTGGGAGTAGAATTGGATGTTAAACTAGCCATCAAAACAATATGCAAACAATGACACAAAAAGGTTTTTAAAGTAAAATTAAAAAAGGGTGCAACACTAGACACAAAGAAGGGAACAAAATAGGGCATATGAAAGGATACCGAATTGGGTGCAAACAAGGATGAAAAAATGGACACCAAAATGAGGATGCAAAGAATGGTGTAAAATTAGGATGCAAAAAGGATGTAAGAAAAGACACAAAACAAGATGCAAAATGGGACTAAAAAATGGTGAAACCAAGGATGTCAAAGATGATGCATAACTAGATGAAAATTCCAACTAAAATGTAGGTGCAAATGTGGACACAAAATGTGGCAGAAAAAAGGATGCAAATTTGGAAGCCAAAAAGGATGAAAAACTAGATACCAAAAAGGATGCAAATTTGGACATAAAAAATGGTGCAAAATTGGACACAAAAGAAGAAAAAATGGTGCAAAAATGGGCATAAAAATGGCTCAATTTTGGATGCAAATTGAGATGCAACATTGGATGTAAAATGATGCAACAAATCATTCAAAACTTGGTGCAAAAACAAATGCAAAAGTAGACGAAAAAATGGCTCAAAAGTGAACGTAACAATAGACACAAAATGGGATGCAAAGGTGGATGCAATATATGGTTCAACATAGGATGCAAATTTAGATGCTCAAAAGGATGAAAAATTGGATGCAAGAAATGGTGTTAAAAATGATGCTAAATTGGATGCAACAAATGATGCAAAATTAAATGCAAAATATGGTGCAAAATAGGATGCAAAAAAGGGAGATAAATAAAATGCAAAAGTGGATGCAAAAAATGGTGCAAAAATGCAAGCGAAATTTGGCACTAAATCAGATTCAACATATGGTGCAAAATTGGATGGAAAAGATGGTGTAAAAAAAGGCACAAAAATTGGCACAAAAATAGATGTAAAAATAAGTACAAAATTAGAAGCAAAAGATGGCATAAGACCAGATGCAAAAATTGGCACAAATTGGTTGTTAAAAAAGGCGCTAAATAAGATGTCAAAGATGGTGTAAAAATCGATGCAAATTATGACACAAAAATAGAAGCAAAGAATTCCACAAAAGAGGAAGCAAAAATTGATGCAAAAAAAGGCACAAAACTAGAAGCAAAACCTGTTGTAAAACCAAATGAAAATCTTGGTGCAAAATATGATGCAGAAAATGATGGAAAATTTGGCGTAAAAAAGATGCAAAACTTGGTGCAAAAAAGGACGCTTTAAAAATTGTACAATAGAGCCAGATTTAGCGCCAGGTTGCTCATCCCAATTGAGAAAAAAATGCACTAGAATCTGGTGCTAAATCTGGCGCAAATTGTCTATTTTGTTGTAGTGCTACTTGTGAAATCACCACTTCCTAGAGTATTGATACTCATTCTGTTTCCAAATTTGCTTTCAATACAATTTTTTCGTGTTGTAATATACCTTCAAACTTTATTGTCTCTTCTATATATAATGCATCCATGCTTAAGGCTACTATTGCAATAGAAATTTATCATTTCTTCACGATGCCTGCATAAATATTAACATGGTTAATTGGGAGGGGTATTTGTAAGACCAAACAAATCGGAAGGAAAAATTTCACTCTGAGTAAATTTTCCTTCACTGTCTATAGGTCTACCTCTAGCTCTACGCATAATAAAAGGAACTAGAGAAATAGATAAAGGGAAACCAGAATTTGGAGAAACCCCACCATAGTGGATGTGTGGCGCTTCACTCACGTCTTACCGTACTTTCTCCACCCTCTCGTTTCCCTGCAAATTTAGCATTACAATCATGAATCTACCAAACTTCTATCAAAAGAGAAATGTTACCTAGATTTTTTGAAACTCCCCAACAATGGTGCCAACAATGTTATGGGTTTTATAGGTTATTTAATCTCCCTTCACTAAAGTGTCAACTGAGGTTTGTAAACTTTGAGTCGCAAGACATCACTAATCTAGGAACAATTCAACAAGTTTATTTAATATGCCAATATTCTATCCTTAAATTTTTTCCAGCTACTCAAGCCAATTTGTCACTCACAAGCACACTATATTTACTCTGGCTACCAACTTAGTAAATATTTAAGTACCAACTACGTCAAACATAATCTTAATACCCAAATCTAAAATCACTCAACTATTCTTAGTTAAAAATCAAAGTTTTGTGCAGTAAATAATCCTATTAAACCTTTCTCTAGAAATAACAGAATATGATCAATGTGTTATGAAACCAACTCACAAAAAGATAGAAAAGATAGATGAACGCCTTAGAAATAAGCCTCTTCGAGGGGGCAACCTCCTTGACATTACACAAATGAACAATTCTTGGATGATTCAAATTACAAAACCTCCTTTCTATATATAGGAGTCTAAGGGGTCACAATGTAACCAAGCCGACCTAACAATAATAATATAAAGGCACAAAAATAACAATAGAGGGATTCTATGGGGCACAATAATAATAATATGGGGAAATAGGGGCATAACAATAACAATAAGGGATACAACGACAATAGTAATGGGGGAATCACTAGTACTATAGGGACCTAACATGCCCCTCTCCTTCAAAAAAGTGTTTTCCTCAATGCTTGAGTAGTTCTGGGTGCTTCTGTATAAAATTCTCATCCTCCCATGTGGAATTTTCAATGGGTAAGTTCTTCCACTTGATGAGATACTCTTAAATTGATCGATTTCGTAGCTGTCGAGTTCTTGTTTCTCTGACTGCTTCAGGTTCCAATATGATTTTTCCTTCCTCATCAAGTTCTTGCAATATTGTTAGAATTGGAATCTTGTTACCTATAACCTTCTTTAAGCATGAAACATGGAAAACTGGGTGCACTCGGGAAGCTGCAGGAAGCTCCAATTTGTATGCCATAGTACCTATATTTTGCAACACCCTATATGGACCATAATACTTTGGTGATAATTTATTATCCTTCTTATCTTGCTTGAGGGACCTACATCAAAACTTCTTTCGCTGCGATGTTGATCTGCTTACTATTTCATTCTATTCTGCGCCAAGGTGAGATTATCCTTTAAGAGTTGGAGAACTTGTTGCCGATGCTCGATGTGATCTTCCACTGCTTGAACCTTAGAATTTTCTCTTAAATATGATGTGATGGATGCTGGATGATATCCATAAAGTGCCATAAATGGGGTCATTTTTGTTGCAATATGGAAGGAAGTGTTATACCACCATTCAGCCAGAGGCAACCATTTGACCCATTATGCATGTTTATCATATACAAAGCAACGAAGATATCCTTCCAAACATTTTTTTACTATCTCAGTTTGCCCATCAAATTGAGGATGATAAGATGAGCTATGAGCTAACTAATTACCAAGACAAGAAAATAATCCCGTCCAAAAATTTCCAGTGAAAATGGGATCTTTGTCACTTACAATAATATTTGGTTTTCCATGTCACTTTTGAATTGTTTCCCTAAATGCAGTAGAAACTATACACGCTTTAAATGGATGAGATAATACACAAAAGTGTGCATAGTTGATAAGTCTATCAACTACCACCATGATAACACTCTTTTCTTCGGACTTGGGTAAACCTATGATAAAATCCATTGAAACCTCCTCCCAACGTTGGCTTGGAATGGATAAAGGTTGTAATAGTCCTGGGGTCTTAATTGTTTCAACTTTATTTTTTTCGCAAACCAAACATTCTACCACAAACTTTTGAATATTTGATTTAAGGGCATCCTAAAAAAAATCCTTCTTAACCCTGTGGTAGGTTTTTAGAAATCCTGAGTGCCCTCCTAAGGGAGAGGTGTGCACTTCCCTAAGAATATTTTGTTTGAGTTGGGAATTCTTACATAGGTATAACCGATCCTTGTACCATAATGAATCATTTTTCCAGCTAAATGTATCAGATGTACTGGGACCTTGTTGTATCTTTTGAATGAGTGCCCACACTTCCTCATCATTCTTCCATTCATCCCTTGCTTCGTTTATCCAATCTGGTTGGATAATAGAAATGGCGCAAAGAAATGCTTCCACATCCTCATCCTTTCTTGAGAGTGCATTTGCCACAACATTTTTCTTCCCTTTTTTGTCGATGATTTCAAAGTCATAACCCAACATCTTTGTGACCCATTTTTGCTGCTCTTTTGAAGATAATCTTTGTTCTAAAAAGCATATAAGACTATCATGATTTGTTTTTACCCTGAAGTGTCTTCCCATTAGCTAGGGTCGTCATTTCTTAAGTGCATGTAGTATTGCCAACATTTCCTTCTCATAAATAGCTTTGTGTAAATACTTTCCTTTGATTGGACAACTTTCGAAAGAAATGGGTCTTTCTTCTCGCATTAAAACAGCACCAATTCCATTTCCTAAGGCATCACATTCCACAATAAAGGTTTTTGTGAAGTCCGGTGTAGCTAAAACTGGTGCTTAGCACATTGCCTCTTTAAGATGTTCAAAGGCCTTTACTACTTCTGGAGTCCATGAAAATGCATCTTTCTTCAATAATGTTGTTAGAGGTGTTGCTATCCTCCCATAATTCTTAACAAATTTGCGATAATACCCTATCAACCCAAGAAATCCTCGTAGATGCTTTATGGATGTGGGGATTTTCCATTCCTTAATGGTTTTAGTTTTTCTAGGGTCTACCTTAACAACTTCATGAGATACAATACGACCCAGATATTCCACCTCTTATACTCCAAAGAAACATTTGGAGATTTTTGCATATAATTGTTTCTCCTCCAACAGTTTGAGCACCATGTCAACATATTAGACATGATCCTTCCAAGACTTGTTGTAGATTAGTATATCATCAAAAAATACTAACACAAATTTTCTAAGGAAGGGTTTGAAAATGGAATTTATCAAACCTTGAAATGTAGAGAGTGCATTAGTAAGGCCAAAAGGCATGACCAAAAATTCATAATGACCCTCATGAGTTCTAAATGTTGTTTTTGGAATGTCTTCAGTCTTCATTATGATTTGATGATATCCTGAACGAAGATCCAACTTGGTGAAGTAAATTGATCCATGCAACTCATCCAATAATTCATTAATGACAGGAATGGGAAATTTATCTTTAATAGTGAGCTTGTTGAGCTCCCTATAATCTAGACACATGTGCCATGATCCATCCTTCTTGTGAACCAATACTACTGGAGCAGAGAAAGGACTTTGACTAGGTTGAATTATACCAGCCTCTAGCATTCCAGCAACCATACATTCAATTTCACTCTTTTGGACATATGGATATCTGTAAGGCCTAATGTTTGGAGGAACACTTCCTGGAATCAAATTAATAGCATGATCATGATCACGAATAGGTGGGAGGCCTTTGGGAGTCTCAAATACCTTGGAATGATTGTCCAAGATTTTTTGGAGATCTGGAGAAATGGATGATTTCGATGTGGGAACCTCTAGTGAACATAATTGTGCAATTATGCCTCATTGTTCTTTCTTTAGAACCTTTTTCATTCCGTTAGAGTTGATTATCTTTCCTAGTTTCCCTGCGATACCCCTTAATTCAACTTCCTTTCCTTATAAAGGGAATTTCATGAAAATTTCTTGAAAATTAAAAGCTATTGTACCCAAGGATTGTAGCTATTAGACTCTTAGTACAACATCAGCACCACCCATTGGAATGGAAAGCATTGGGCTATTCAATACATATTCTCCCATGGATAGCTTGATATTATGGCACTTTCCTGAGAAATTTATGGTTCCTCCACTTGCAACCATCACTTGACACTCTGGTGCTAGATATAGGAAGCAATTCAATTCCTTGGCTATCTTACAATGAATAAAATTATGGGTACTTCCTAAATCAATCAACACTGTTACCTTTTTCTTCTTGATATGCCCATATATCTTGATAGTTTGAGGAGTGGTAATTCCAACCAATGCATTACAAGATATGGTCAGATTCATTTCTTCTTTTTCTAGGGTTTGTTCCTAGTGTATATCTTCTTCTTTTGACATTTCTTGTTCCTTTTCTTCCTCCTCTTCACAATCTATGTAAAATAATTTCTTCTCTACACACTTATGACCTTTAGTGTATTTGCTATCACAACTGTAACAAAGACCTTTTTCTCTTTTTTCTTCCAATTGTTGTGGTGTCAACCTTGTAAGGGGAAGTAACACTTCCATCTTTATGATTGTGAGTGGTACGCTTCCTTGTTGCCATAATTTTGCTTTCCATTTTTCTTGCCAACCTGAATGCCTTCTCCAATGAATCTAGTTCCCAAAGGCGAACCTCATGTTGGATGTTATCTTTTAAAGTCCCTATGAACACATCAATCCTAAGCTCCTCTGGAATATCTTTTACCCTTATATTCAATTTTTGGAAGTCCTCAATGTGCTCCATCATTGAACCCTTTTGTTTGGGATTTATCAATTGGCTAAAAAAAGTGTTGCTTTTTGTATCCTCATAATGTGTTATCATTTCATCCGTAAAAATAGCCCAAGTGACAATTTGTTTACGAGAGCAAAGTCATCGATACCATACAAATTGATTTGGTTCCAATTATAAAGTTGCAATGCATACCTTTTGTGTGTTTTGCACATTATGGAGATCAAAAATTGCTCCATCTGTAGTATCCATGTTCCTCGATCCTTGCCATCAAACTTCCTCATATCGATCTTTGGAACATGGTGGTTCTTCGATCCAATGTTAGAGTCTATGAAATCATGATTAAAATTTATTTTGTTCTAATCATGAGTTCCCTTTCCTACCCTTTCGCCATTAGTAAGCATTTCTTGTAGAAACTTTGTCAAATCTGCCTTCAAATTTGTCTGCAAATCTTCCATTCCTTTCTTTAAATCATCCATCTTAGCTTCCACACTGTCCATCTTAGCTTCCACGCCATCCATCTTAGCTTCCACGTCATTCATCTTAGCTTCTACGCCTTTCTTTAAACCATCCATCTTAGCTTCCATGTCATTCATCTTAGCTTCTACGCCTTTATTTAAACCATCCATCTTATCTTCTACATCTTTCTTTAAACCATCCATATTATTTTCTATTACCTTTTGTGAGAGTGAAATTTGTTGCACTTGGTCTCATAATTTTGATATATCATGTTGCATTTCTTCCTCTTCTTCATGAGTCATGCTAGAGATTTAAGGTTGCTTACTAGGTGTTTCCATTTTCTTTCTTTGGGGCATCAAATACCAATAATAATTCTTCACTATTCCTTTTGAATTCCTTCAAACTAATTTTTCAAACCAAGCTTATGCAAAAATTTTAAAAAAACTACACACCTTTTTTCACTTTGTAGGACCTCGATATTGAATATGATGTATCTTTGTAATTTTTGATCGCTCAAGTTTGAAATTTCTTCCTGTGGTAACCCTCTCAGTAATCTTTCTAACCCCGCAAGTCTTATCAAGACTAGATTCTCCAATGAAGAGTTATGCCAAATCTCCCACGATGACCTCAGTATAGATTGGTTCAGTAGAGCGAACTTGTATGAAGTGCCACATGTCACTGTTTCAACCTTAGGTTCTGAAAATGATACCAAAAAAATCTACAGTCTGTCCTCTTTCTATAACTTCTTACAAAAATTCAATCTAATGCTCAAAGCAAAAGTTATGACGATTTTCCCAAGGTGACCTATTTGGAATGTAATTCTAGAGCTTGAAAAAACCCTAACTTCCTCAGATCATATCTCCGAAAATATAGTGAGACAAAATATGAAATTTGGACCAGAGGTTCATACGATTTCGTCTCAAATGGGTTTTTTTTAGCTTCTAAAACGTTGCAGAAAAAAAGTTATAGCGAAAATGCCACAATGACCTGTTTGGAGAAGCAAAACCCTAGAATCCAAAGCTGTGATACCAAATGTTATGAAACCAACTCATAAAAATATAGAAAAGATAGATGAACGCCTTAGAAATAAGTCTCTTCGAGGGGGCAACCTCCTTTACATTACACAAATGAACAATTCTTAGATGATTCAAATGACAAAACCTCCTTTCTATATATAGGAGTCTAAGGGGTCACAATATAACCAAGCCGACCTAACAATAATAATATAAAGGCACAAAAATAACAATAGAGGGTTTCTATGGGGCACAATAATAACAATATGGAGACAATAGGGGCACAACAATAACAATAATGGATACAACGACAATAGTAATGGGGGAATCACTAGTATTATAGGGACCTAACACAATGGAAAGATCTAATTCGGTTACTCTGTCAACACAAAGTGATTACTTGAAATTTCAATTCATTCAATTAACTAATTAGATCTCTGTCAATACAAATCAAACAATAGCCTCATACAAATCCAACAATATCCAAATAATATAATTGATTTCAATAAGACATTAACCAAAATAATCTGACTTACTTAGAGCTCTAACCTAAGATTTTTAATCACATGTCAATGAAATAGAATCTTCATGCAAACCTTAACCTATAGAAATCAATATTGAATTAATCCTAATTATGGTTTCAATCCTCTCATCGACAATATATAAACCTAGGAAATAACACTCAATTCAAAAATAAGAAATTATTGATACTATTAATGAAAGGTATAATTTTTATGCACTAGATCTAAACATACATATTCAATCTAAATAAAACTATCTTTTATAAGGCTTGGCTAGGATCGATGGTGGGCCCTTACCAACGACCTGTGTCAAGCTTATTAACAAAAGTAAATCAAATTACTCACAACACATCAACAATTAGAAAATAGAAGTCGAAGTACTATATTATAGAGTCTTCAATGTAGTTGATACATCATAGTTCCAAAATTCAAATAAAAGACACAGGAGTTTCGGCAGAAATATTGTCACTAACTTTCTTCTCTCCTCTCTGTCTCTCTAACCTATGACACTATTTCTAATTTCTTTTTAAAGAGTTCACTCTCTAAAATATTTACAACTAAATTTTCAAGAATAGTACAAAACAATTTGATAGTGTCATAATAGGACAGAATTAGATTTCTTTAGAAAATTGTTCCATTCCATACAAATTGTTGCCCACAGGAACTGGTCTCCTTGTCAAATATAGTCAGATGTCTTCTATACAAGGACTAGAAAATTTCTAGAAAATATGACTTAACTCCAAATTTAGCTTAAAGGAGGTACCACGCAGATGTTAACCATTACCTGAGAGGAGCACAAAGATATACTATTGGCTTACTGGTGCATGATCTTAGTACCTGATTAAGCACATAATATAGTATTAAACAACTTCCTAATATCAAACTATCCATCCAAGTGTTGAGTTATGAAATAGACCTGTCGCAAGCTAGGGAATTCATACTTTCATGTCAAGGACCCCTAATAAAGATACAACCATATTTTAATGTTAGCAATAGGATATGAATTTCACCTAAACATATATCTAAATCAACCAAAGAAGTATGAAAATGAATCTAATCCATGACTCTTTACCTCCATTCATATTTTAGACTATTGGCAAGCATAAGGATAGTTTTGAGTACCAAAAAGGTTAAAAAGTGAGGCATAATGACTGTGTAAAATGGTGGAATAGAGTATCAAAAAGATTCCAAAAACAAGTCCCAATAATGTATATCAAAATATATGTCGGGATTGGTAAATGTTGTAATTCTCAAAATAACTTTACTATCTCTCAGGCCTTGTTTCTTTCAAAAGCATTACGGGTTGCTACAAAATCCTCGATATTTATTACCATGACTTCCCAGAAGAAAGATAAAGCATCAACCACAATATTCTCTTTACCCTTCTTGTATATGATCTCATAATCATATCCCAACATACTAATCACCTATTTATGTTACTCTTGTGAATACAATCATTATCTGAGGAAGTAATTTAGAGTATTTAGTCTTGATATGAAAATGCCTCCCTATGAGATATGGTCACCAAGTCTCCACTACATGAAGTATAGCCATCATTTCCTTCTCATGTATGGATTTTCCCAAACTCTAGTAACACAATTTATTACTGGGGAATTCCAAGGGTCATCCTTCTTATATAAATATTTCCCTTGAACCTCTTCATGAGGAATGACATTCCAATAAAAAGGTCTTATTAAAGTCAAGTACTACTAATACTGGAGTAATGCACATGGATTTCGTTAAAGAAATGAATGGTTCTGTGGCTTCCTCACTCCAAAAATAGAAAATATTTTCAAGGACGGGAGTTAGGGGAGCTACAATTTTGCCATAATTTTTCTCAAATTTATTATAGTAGCCTTTACATCTAAGAATCCCCTCAATATCCTTCAATGTTTTAGGTCATGGCTAATATTTCATAGCCTCCACTTTCCTAAGATCAACTCGTAATCCTTTACTTATAATGTGACCTAAATATTCAACCTAAGAGGACTCAAAAGAACATTTGGAGTGCTTCACAAATAACTGGTTGTCTCTCAGAATTTGCAAGAACTTATCAACATGTTCTATGTGTGATTCCCAAGCTTTACCATAGATCAATATATCATCAAAGAAGACCAATACAAACTTTCCTAGGAAGGGCTTGAAAATTTTGTTCATGAGGCTTTATAAAGTGGATGGAGCATTACAAAAACCAAAATCCATCACAAGACACTCATAATGGCCTCCATGTGTTTTGAAAGTTGTCTTTGAGGTGCTTGCATATTTTATATTTATTTGGTGGTATCACGAATGTAGATCAAGCTTAGTGAAAAACTTTTTTTCATGAAGTTCTGTTACATATCCATTTGGGCACATCACTCCCATCATTCATATAAGTACTTTTAGGGCTCATCAAACCCTAATTCAGTTGCTACATGCCCTAGACAAGTCATCACTTTGAATGCCTCCTTCCCTGAGAGTTTTTTGGTCCGAATCCCTCCATAAATGCCTCCTTGAGGGACCAATGCAGCCTTGGTCAGGGGTAAGTGCACTTCAGTGCAAGTAGGCCCATGTCAAGGTGCATTTCAAAGCACCTACGCCCACTTTGACCTACACTAGGCGAGATTGAGAGAAATCCACATAGGATTCTGGGAATATTCTTATCTTCTGGAGCATTCTAGTAGATTCCCACACTTATCATCTCCTATGAGCTCGAAATTGGATAGGTAATGAGTTAAGTAACCTCCTACCCTCCCATCCCTTCCTCCACAAAAACTAACTCTAAGTTTGGAAGGCCATTCAATACCCTCATTTATGACCAAACCTCCTCCATTTTCCAATAAATTGAGCACTCATCTAAGTGATCAGGAGCTGGACTTTGAGAATTTATAAGGAAATATTGTTGGTGTGAGGTTTGAGATTGTAAGCAAGTATTGTTATGCTGCCAGAGTGTTGTGCTTTTGATGTGATGTTGGTTGGAACCCAAGCTGGAGGAGTGACATTGGATCAGACTTCATGGTTGTAACTCTTCCTTCTACTTAATAAAGTCATTTACACCTTTTCCCATATTCTTGTCTTTATGTATGATGATTATATGTGTAAATTCTTTCGATTCCATTTTCTTATAGTAGATAGATCTCTTGCTTTGATTGGTTTTTGTCCTCGTTTATGATTGCAGGTAGTTGTCGAGTTGATTAAGTTCGAGAAGGAGCGACGGGAGCCAAACAAAGGAGACAAAGGGAAAGCAAAAGATAACAAGTAGGTCCCTTGTCTTATTTATCTTTTATAAAAAAAGGTTAAGTGCTTTAAATATGTTGTTCTAGGTGTAGCTACCCACCTAGGGAAATTATGTTTACCCATAGATGAAAAATTCCACATAACAAATTGGCGACTCTGCTAGGGAACGATCATTGTTACGGGTAGTTTACCTTCATCCTAGTACACCCTAGTAGACTTTGCTTTCTTCTATTGATCTTGGTTTAGCCCTTTTTTAAGTGTTTTTGGTAAAAATTGCACTTGCAAGCCCCTAGGATGGCCTCTCTGGCACCAGCGCAAGTTTGGTCAAGAGACAGAGCACTGCAGAGAACCCTTGGCTTGAGGACAGTGCTTTTAAGCACACTGTCTTGCATTCAGGGTTTCTTTGATCCTCCTTAGGTCAAAAATCTCATCTTTGACTTGATTTTTCCCAAATTTCCTACTGTTTCTACTTGCTGAATGATCAATGATTCTTGTGCTTCTGAAATTAATTTGTGTTTCCCCTCCTCGCCCTACTTTGGTCTTGATTGTTTAGTGTTTCTTAAATGATTTCTTTATCACTATCAATTCATTGTCAAAGTTAATTTATAATCGATTAATCTTTGTTCAAAAGAAAGTGTCGTAAAAGTCTTCATTTCTTTCGAAATGGAACTGTCGTAAAGTATGTGTTTTTGCAAAAAGATTGATTGATTGTATGTGCATTAGTTTCCTCTTGTTAATTTTAACATTAAAGGGACTGAAAATAAAAACTTGCAATGTGAATATTGTAGTTTGTGAATGCTTGAAAGGAACAGTGAGGGAAATTGCATTAGGTGTGTTCTTTGCTCTTTGTCAAAGATCTGATTGCTCTATCCCTTACTAGCTATGATTTTCATTGTTAATTGAATGAAAGAATGTTTCGAATGTTAGTTGAATTCTAGGAATTGCAAACATACATCATGTGGTGAACCTTGAAAGGAAAATTATTAAGAAGATCAACTTAAAATTTATCTCAATTAACCTAATGGAGCATTGTAACTTAACGCATAATATTTAGAGGTCTAGGCTAGAGATGTGTTCCTACGTCGTAAAACATAGCAGTTGTTGCTAACTTGTCTATGATACATTCCGAGTGCAATACCTCATTCCACGTATCTGAGTATATTATAGCTTATCCACATACCTTTGGGTATATAGGTTGGTGTTACAGTATGCAAAGTATAAAGGAATTCTCTCATTGTGCGGTTTCGCATTAGACAACGCTAACACGGATTAGGCCTCCAAATAGTTTCAGGTATATATGGGAGGACAACACTAGGTTTCTATCCATCTTTAGGTAACCAAGTCAGCCGCCTTGTACACTGTGATACACCAAACACAACATTCAGGGAGATTTCCTGCATGTATGTTAAGTCCTTGGTTTACTGAGCAGTATATTGCAGTTCACAGTTGCTTGGTAATCATTTTGCCTAGATTATCCCTCTTTTGTTTTGTTATGTTATTTTGATTAAAATTAATTGACTGCGGATAACATCCTCCACGCTCACTCCTTAGTTTATATTAGGTTGAGACATATGGCAACAACTCCGGAGTCCACCGATCAAGGAATTCCTTTTGATGGGAATCATAGTCCTTTTCCTCCTTTCGGAAATATTGGTGCTCCTTATATGGCTACATTGTCCCTTCCAAGATTTACCATTGGCTTGCCAGTATGGTTGTTTTCAACCTCCTTGGTTCAAAATGTCATGATTTCTCCACAATTGAGTACTCCTCCAACTAGACAAAATCAACCTCCAGTTGATCCTAAAGTTGACCCTTTGCCTTCTTCCTTAGTTTTTTCTTCCTCCCCTTCTTCCTCTTCGCCTGGTGAAAGTATTGACACTAGTAACCAGGTGGCTAAGAAAAAGAAGAAAGGGAAGAAAAAGTAAATTCAATAGGGGGGCAACCAAGAAACCATTGCTTTGTATGCAACTTCGGATGAGAAACCATCCGATAAGCCTCACAAAGTTTGATATTCATGTAAACTTTGTATGAGAGACCATCTTCTTTGAAATTGTACTGATATTCCTCAGATCTTAGAAGAATGGCCTTCTCGTTCACATCATCCTATGTCATCAACTTCTGTAGATCATGCTAGTGACACACCATCAACTAGTGGTAGTAAAGTTCATGGAAAGAAGGGTAAAGTTAAGTTTCCCTATCGGTTATGTGAAGGGAATCATCCCATTCACCTTTTTCCCTATTTGGATGAAGCCAAAAAAGTGTTGGATAACCGTCCTGCTTCTCCGCAATGACTTCCATCTGGTCACAGGAGACTCTCCCTTAATTCTTCACTAGTTAATAAAGTGACTGATCCAAATCAACCGTTGGTCAAACCCACTCTCTTGGAATGTGAATCCCATGAGTCTACGCCTAAGAAATCATAGGTCAAGGTAATAGTTGACCTGATTTCACCTTCAGTTAATCGTACCTTTTCCGTAGAGAGTGAGTATGATACCACTCAGGTTCTTTTTGTTTCTTCAAATTCCAATGAGCTTGGAGGCAACCCTCCCGTTCCATCAAGAGAGGAGAAAAATCTTCTCATTCTCGTAACTCAAGGGGGTAATTCTCCTATTCTTACGGTACCCCCTCCAAGTAGTCTGGTCACTTCCTTTGATTGGAATCGACTGGCAGGATGTTGTCTTCCTTCTTATGTGCCTTTCCAGATCATAGTACAAGTTTGTAATATGATTGTACCTGGCATGATTATAGATGAAGGTGCATCTGTGAGTATCCTTTCCTCCACTGCTTGGAAAGCGCTCGGTTCACTGCCACTTGTTTCTTTTACCCAGAATTTGTTGGCTTTTAACAGAGGAACCAGTCAACCATTAGGGATCCTTCCTCAGTTGCCTATTACTTTGGCAGGAAAAATTGTTTATCTCAATGTGATGGTAGTCCCGGGCCCTTTAGATTATAATTTACTTCTTTGGTGTGACTATGTTTATGACATGGGAGCTATTGTTTCAACACTCTTTCGAGTGATGTGTTTCCTGCATGAAGGCATAATTGTCACCATTGACCAGCTTCCATTTCTCGATCCATACATGGCTTCCAGTCAACCATCTTCCCTAAATAGTCCTTTTGTCCCAATGGTATCTTCCCTGCCACATGTCAATTATGTGGCAACCCGTTCCATGCCTACATCAATTGACGATCAATTATGTGATGTTGTACGTTATGTACTAGGGGCATCGGAACCAGATCTCTCTAATGGATTCCTTGCTACGAATCCTTTCCAGAGCATTGTTCTCCCATCAGATGAGAACCTCTTGGAAGTCATGACCTCTTACGAGTCGTGATCAAGGATAAAATGAACACTAATATGAAGTCTGTGGATCCAAAGAATATTGACAATTGTTCTGAAGCAGAAATATTGTCTACATTGAGTTCCATGTTGGTCTGCTACCGCACATATTTAGCAGATGACATTTCTCTAATAAATGCAACCAAGAAAATCATCAGTGGATTCGAAGGAATCCTTGATTCTTGGCTTGAATTAGAAATTCATTATGATCCTGTCCTCATTCATTCTTGGGAAACATCTGTGTTAATGAACCCAGATAATACTACATATATGGATCCACAGACTTCATTACCTGTGAATAACATGATTGGTTTCCTAATGCATGGCATTCTTGTCAATTTTGTGGTTATCCTCAGATCAATAATGAACTTGTTACAGTCACACTTACATCTAGCCAGCCTCGCTCTGTCGTCGCTCTGTGAAGCCAGCCTCATGTGGTCCCCCTCTCTCTAAGGTGCATTATACTTCTTCACCAGAGGACCCTCTGGACCCCACCCTTCGGCGGGAAACAATGCATTATAGTCATGAGTGATTTGAAGGATCACCAAGTCCATATGATCTTACTTCTAATCCAAACTTCATGCATATTTTATCAAATATGATTGCACAAACTCTTCAGTCTCAACATTCAGATATTGTTCCTCCTAGAACAATTAATATGCAATCAGCATTCCAAATTCCACAATTTCCACAACCATCTGTATGTAATCATCCTCATTGTTCTCCTAACTTTTGTCAACAAACTCCTAGTCTTCCAAAACCCCATGAAAAATAAGAACAGGATAAAGACAGAAGAATAATAAACATGATTCATTTTGTTCCAAGTTCTAGAAATCAAACACAGGAATATACAAAGTGTACTCGCTTTTCAGCTCATGAAGAAATTTTGCTTCAATTAGTAGGAAAATCTGCTACAAAAGGCTTAGGATATCTAGAAGAAATCCCCAGCTACAGATTGGATCCTAGGAATAAGATTCCTAGTAAAATACAGCTTCCTTCTAATGAAGAAATCATTCAATTTCTTAAAATATACAAAGGAATAAGTCCTTATGATCCCTCAAATGAATGGTATACGAAAATGTTTAACTGGGATCTGCATACTCATCAGTGAGAGTATAGATACTGTGAATAAACGAAAACCTATTCAAAGAAAGTTAGGTCAACAATCAACAAAGTCAACAATGAAAATTGGAAAGCTTGGATGGAACAGAATAACCAATGGATTTCTTTTTATGAATTCTATTATCCAAGTACAAATGAAGTAGAAATGGATTTGGTTAAAAGGTTCAAGAATCTATCTTGTGAAGATATAAAAACAAAGATTAAGGAAAATCCAATTGAAATTCCTAGACCTCTTATCATCCCTCACATAGATGATAAATTAAAAATATGTTGCAAAAATCAATTGTTCTGAAACATTTACTGTCTGTCAAGATGAAAGGGCAGCTTTTGTTAGAACACATTTGTCAAACCCTTAGAGTGAATATGATGCAAGGGTCAACCTTACAGACAGAAGTGCCACAACACAAATGGGAATTAATAGATGGCACGATTCTTAGCACTGAGACAGCAATTCCTCCTTGGAAAAATCTTGTTATCAGACAAGATGATAAGGTTTTTAAGTTACTTCCACTTCAGTCTAACCAGTCTCATCTTTCAGATAGGGAATCGGTTGCAGCAACAAACTGGACAAATCTTGCTCTAGATAGATTGATTAAACATCTAGAAAGAAATCATCAATATGCAGCCAGAGAAAACAAAATGCTCCAAGAACTAATTGATAAAATTCTTCAAAAGGTAGATTTTACCAGAGATCAATTACTAGATGGAATAAAAACTCTTGGACCAAATGATTTGCATATTTCTAAAACTATTGATGTTTTAGAAAAAGGGATTAATGATAATTCCAAATGGATTGGCAAAGTACATTCAGTAGCAGATAAGAATAAGGATATCATGACAAGCTTAAAAACGTCACTTGAAGTAGTAAAGAAACAAGTTTGGGTTGTCTCTGCTTCTGTTGAAAGTATGAAAAAGAAAAACACTCCTGATCCTACTTTTAAAGCTACTACTTATTTCTCAGATCCTCAAGATCAATTTCCTTTCCATGTTTTTCCTACTGCTTTTCAACAAAAAGTGAAGAATCCTGGTGATATAATTTTTCCTAAACCAGAAACTACCTTTGTTTATGCTCCTATGGCTAATCCTGGCATGTTTTCCAGTCTAAACTCTTCAAGCCCTGGACATAAAATGACAGTTTCTAAGTGATTGAAATCAGGAGATGATCTTGATAAGCCTTCCAGTTCTGATACATTACTCAACAAATTTGAAGCAGTGCCCTTTGCTCCTCCTACTCTAGAAGATTTAGAGTTTCTTGTGAATAATTTTTCTCCTCCTGATAAAGAAACTTTTAAAATAGAAAAAGACATTCCTGATCTGATTTCATTTTCTAATGAAGAAGAACCCAAAGATACAACTGTACATAAAGTTACTGATAGAAGTTCTTGGAATTCTTCTTGGTCACCTGCTCCTGATAAAAGGGATGTCATGAAATCAAAATATCATAAAGATTGGTTTGCTTCTTCCACATATTCATGGAATATTGACAATTGTTCTAAAGCAAAAATACTGTCTACATTGAGTTCCATGTTGGTTTGCTACCACACATATTTAGCAGATGAGATTTCTCTAATAAATGCAACCAGGAAAATCATCAGTGGATTCAAAGGACTCCTTGATTCTTGGCTTAAAGTAGAAATTCATTATGATCTTGTCCTCATTCCTTCTTGGGAAACATCTGTGGTAATGAACCCAGATAATACTACATATATGGATCCACATACTTCATTACCTGTGAATAACATGATTGGTTGCCTAATGCATGGCATTCTTGTCAATTTTTGTGGTTATCCTCATATCAATAATGAACTCGCTGTAGTCACACTTACATCCATGAAGCTTACTAATATGCAGCATTTTGATGAATATTTTATGGAATATCTCCATCCTATGCATACTCTTTCTTCTGACATGATTCTATATCCCAAATGGAAAGAAATCTTCATTGCTTCTTTACCAAATTGGGTAACTACTGCCATTTTGAATAAGCTTCCTGGAAAGATTGGTGCCTATAAATTTGGTGTTATAAGACAAGCTATTAAAGTTGTCATTGTTGAACTCTGCTCTCAGATGGAAGTTTCTCGAGCTACCACCAGCTCCACTAAACCATATGGCTATCAACAACTATATAAACAATGGCATTTACATGGATTTAAAAGTTTAGGGGGATATGATCGTTGTCACTCTAAAATGAAAGCTTACTTTAAGAAAACTTTTAGATCCGTAGAAAACAAAAAAATCATTCATAGAAGGCCTCCCAAAGAATACAAAAAAACACGCCAATTTCATCAAAGGCCAAAACAGAAGAAAATATATTGCTTCCATTGCAATGAAAAAGGACATATTGCTCCAAATTGTCCAAAAGTGAAAAAAGACAAACAACAATCTAGTAAGAAGAAACAATTTAGCTATAAGAATAAATCTGGCAAGGTAAATACTATTGATCTCCCTTCTAGCTATGAAGAATTAACAGATTCAGATAATTATAATGATCTAAATGACCAGATACATGATGTTTATGAAGAAGAAGATTCTGAAGTTGAATATTGCAAAGATCCACACTGTAATGAATGTTTTCAAGAACTCTGTGAATGCAGTGATCCTAACATTTGCAAATGTAATGTAGTCAGGATGTTTAGACCGCTATCAAATGAAAGCTTAGATCATGATGAGATTTCTAGAAATTATTTTACACAAATGGTTAATGCTGATGATCCAAAACTCAAAGAAATGTATAAAGGATTCCTAATGACCCATCTTCAACAGTCCAAGTCACAGCAATATCAAGAACAGCAAAAGACACAGATAAATCATCAACATAGCTATATTCCTTCTACAACCTTATTTTCAGTTGATGGTCTAACAAGACAATTCAGACAACAAACAATCGAAGATGATCTTCCTCAAACACTTCCTGCAATTAGTCAAGCTATCAAAGATCTCATAAAAGAAGTCAGAGAGAATAGAAGGCTATGCATTGAAGCACATTAGGGGCACAATATACATTCTTTACATGCACAACCCACAAAAGGAGAATCTTCATAGATAGAACAAAAAGAATCAGAAAGACAGCCTGATCCATATCATGATCCAATGAAAGGGATTTTTAAATCTGAAGGCTTTGAAATTCCAGATGAAGAATTTGAATATCCTAGATCTGGATTATGAATGAATGCAATGTACGCAGATGTAATATACTGTGTAAAAATGAAAATCATAATTGGTTCTTCCATAGAATGGTGGAAGTTTCTAATTGATACAGGTTCAATATTGAACATAGTAAGCGGCACTGTAATTCCCTATCCTCAAAGACAAAAGACAAAGTGTCCAAGAGTTGTTACTACAAGTGGAGAAATCAAGACAACGAAAGAAGCTATAATAGATGTCTTCGTTTCTCAATCTGAAGGAATTCAAGTTCATGCTCCATTAGTCACAAGGCTTGATTGTGCTATGTACTTAGGAACTCCTTTCCTGAGCAATTTCAGAAGACATGGAAGAACTTATGATGAAAAATCACAGAAATGGGGATATTTTCTTCTCTTCAAAGGTATAGATTATTTATATCCTTTTATTCATTCCAATTCTCCTAATAGATTGAGCAGAATTGACAGGTTATAGAATACCTCGGCAAAGATGGAGAAAAAGAAAGAAATGCTCAAGATTGATGAAAATCTTCTGAAAGGAAAATTTGAAAAAGAAATAAGTGAGATCTCTCAGAAACTAAAATCTCGTTGTTCTGAAGATCCAAATGCCTTTTGGCATATTCATAAACATGAAGTAGAATTGCCTTTGAAAAAGGAATTTCATGGAAAACTCAGAAGATCAAAAGCAATACCGATGAATTCTAAACAACTCAGATATTGTAAAGAAGAAATAAAATCCTTACTGCAAAAAGGTTTGATCAGAAAATCTCATAGCCCTATTGCTTGTTTTGGATTTTATGTCAACAAACACTTAGATATTATCAGAGGAAAACCAAGATTGGTAGTAAACTACAAGCCTTTGAATAATATTCTTGATTATGATGCTTATCCCTTGCCAAAGCCCTAAGTGCTTTTGTCTCAAATATCACAGTCAAAAATCTTTTCCAAGTTTGATTTAAAGTCTAGTTTCTAGCAAGTAGGGATAAAAGAAGAAGATAAGTGGAAAACAGATTTTTCAATACTAGAAGGACATTTTGAATGGAATATTATGCCCTTTAGACTAGTAAATGCTCCATCCGCCTTCCAGAGGATTATGGATGAAACTTTTGAAGGTATGGATGATTTGTTGAAGAAATATATTGATGATGTTCTAATTCATTCTGCAGATATTCCCTCTCATATAAAGCATCTTAATATATTCTACAAGAGAATCAAAGAAAAAGGTCTAGTTTTATCAGATTCAAAAATGAAGTTATTTTAGACTATGATAGATTTCTTAGGATATGTGATTCAATATGGATCATGTTACATTATGCAACATAGTCTTGATTTCATAGATAAATTTCTGGACAAAATCACTGATAAAACTCAACTACAAAGATCTTGGGTAGTTTGAATTACATCTCCAAATTTGTCAGACATTGTGCCCAAGACAGAGTCTTATTGAATAAAATATTGCAAAAGGATCCAATTCCGTGGACAGAGGATTTAACAAAAGAAGTCAAAAGAATTAAAGGAAAAATTAGGAATATTTCTCCTTTAAGCACAATCAATGAAGAATGGCCTAAAACCATCATTACAGATGCCAATGATATCGGATGGGGTGCAATTTTCTGCCAACATGATCCTAATAAAAAGAAAATGGAATATGAAATTTCCCTGTATGCCTCTGGAATTTGGTCAACTACACAAAAAAATTGGTCCAGCCTAAAGAAAGAACTTAGAGTTGTCTGCCTTGGCATTGCCAAATTCAAAGATTTTGTGATCTATGAACATTTTACAGTCAAAACAGATTGCCAAGCCCTTAATTTTGCTATCCATAAATGTGATTTTGAAGATGAAGCAATGGTTAGATGGATAATGACATTGGCCCAATATCGTTTTGATGTAGAGTTCATTTCTGGAGTTAAGAATTCCTTCACAGATCTTCTATGCCGGGAATTTTTATAGAGAAATGATGTAAATAATCTCATATGTAATGTCATAAGAAGATTATAAAATGAGATTCACATTGAATGTGTTGATGGTTCTCACACTTTGAATCTATAGAAACCTCTACTCGATTATCAAGCAGATTGGTTTCCAATGAAAGAAATCAAATATCGGCATGGAACTGGACAACATTATTTCTCATGGGATGATCAAATGCAAAGAAATGATGAAGCTTTTGAAGCTTTAAGTTTTCTTCAAGATTTGATAAATCTTGATTTCACATTACACAAAGATGCAGATGAAAATCTAATCTGCTGTGAAATCTACATTGATCGCTTCCTATTGCCACCCAATCTTCAGAACTCTAAAGATCATGAACACCAAGAGAAAGCTTGGTATACAGGTATGTGTTTTGAAAATAAAACTAACTCGTTTTTCTATAATGTGTAGTTTTCTTTTAGATATCATAGGATGAAAGTTACACAAATTGAAGAACAAGACCCCACACCTGAATGGTTTAAAGAATGGTGGAACATTTATGGTATCAGTCCTCTATGTTTTTACCCATTCTCTCTCTGGTTATTAAAACTTCCTGGATTTACATAACCATGGACACATCAATCAGTAATTTTATACAAAAGGATTTTGGATATCACCAATATCACCAATTATGACATGCTTGCATCACTCCGCGCCAATGTATCCTTTCATTGGTTTATTACACAAAATATTTGCTTCAGAAGATTCAGGGGAAATATGAATGGCTCTTCACATGACTATGATTCATTTCATGCCATGATAGATCCAGATTTAAATCCTTTTGGCCCACTACTTTTTCAGGACAAAGTACCAGAATATGCTGAAGTACCAATTTGGGAATGTGAGGAAGAAATTTATTCACAGTATTTTAATAATGACTCCTTGACTAGGTTCATAGAACATCATTATTCTCGTGAACAACTAGAACATTTTGTCATTTTGTAATGTCTTTCTATCCAACTTTGGTGGCAGATAGGTTTTTCGTAAGGTTCCCTGAAAAAGAATCTCTTACAGTGTAATCAATCCGACATATATAATTAAATAAAGGGATAAGAATAAATATAAAATATTTTATGATTGAATCATTGTGCGAATGTTCTCCGGGTTACCTGAAAGAGGGATTCTCTCATATCTGATGTAAGGATTTGATTTTTATGTAAAGTAAGATTCTCTCATATCCGATATGGAGGTATCACCAAACCCAGAACTTGGAGGATCTATAAATAGATGAAGACTAGGGAAGAGAGGCATTTGGGTTTTTAGAAATTTAGAGAGCCTTTCTGCTGGAGAAGTAACTTTGTATTGCTTGAGAAGCAACTTTGTAATACTTGAGTTTTGAAGTTCATCAATAAAGATTCCTCAATTTCTGGAAATCTATGTCTCCTTTGTAGATTGTTTTGGATTCTATTCTCGAACTTGTATGAGCCTTGTTAAGGTTGAAGAAGTCGCAAAGTCGCAAAAGTAGACCATTCGGCCAGAGTTCATGTTTCAGCACGAGGATATTGTTCAAAAGAATTATCAGATGTTAGAGCGATTAAGAAGACCTGGTATTTATTATGAACTAATACTCTTGTTGGCATTTGCATTCAAATATATTCAAAAATAGATTCGTGATGCTAGATTCCGCAGTAGAGGAGTCTCTTCCCTCTCTGTGATTAAAGTAT
The DNA here is from genome assembly GCA_031772625.1 of Pinus tabuliformis. Taxonomy (NCBI): domain Eukaryota; kingdom Viridiplantae; phylum Streptophyta; class Pinopsida; order Pinales; family Pinaceae; genus Pinus; species Pinus tabuliformis. Next base: position 433,516,722 of record CM062812.1, on the reverse strand, counting down.
TAGTCATGGATCTTGTTTATTTTCGCATTCTCGCTTTCACTGTGTGTGCTTTGTAGTTGGTATAAGAGTGAGGTTGAAAGTATTTCCGCTTTCTTCCTGTTGTTAGAAAGTATTGGTTATGGATAATTTTTCTCCAGCACGAAGTTCTCTTCATGAATTTAGTGATAAAAGTTTTGATGAAATTCTTAGAGAAGAAGAAGAAATAGAATGTAATGAAAAAATACAATCTGGTTTTCACACTATCATCCTTGATAAATCTATTAAATTATTGAATGAACAGAGTAAGTCTAGTTCTTGGTGTTTACCAAAAATAGACCCCAAAGATGTCTATACAAATTTGGGATTATTAGACACTATACAATATTGGAGATATAAGGTTAAAGAAGAAATTCTACAAACCTCTAGTAATAATCGTTTGCTTCAAACAATGAACATTTTGAAACAATCTGAGTTTACAGCTGCACTAAAACCTGGTCTCAATTTTTCTCATTTTGGTCATATCCAAATTGGAATTCAGCCATTACATAGAAAAGGTCAAGATGTTGTTGTCTTCTCTTGTGTTTTTGATCGCCGATGGAAAACTTTTCATAAAGCTTTAATTGGAGGATGTCAAGGAACATTAGCCTACGGTCCAATTTCTTGGTCCTACGTTCCTGATTTTTCTATTTCCTTAGATGATCCTAATGCCATCAATGCTCTAATTCTCGGCATCCAAACACATGGATATGATGATTTTGAAGATAATAGCAATAATGTTGCTATTCATTGGTGATGTGTCATCAAATTTTATAAGAAGACCACTCCTTCTATTGTCCAACAAGTTTCTGAAACCTCTGAGTTCACTACTCTAATCACGCATGAGTATGGCTTAAATCTTGTTGCTCCTCAAATGATATCTCGTCGAGATATTAAACCGCCAACAGAATGGGTCACAAATTGGCCTTCTATTCGTACTTCTCCCTGTCCACGGCCTATCACTGCTCAAACTTCTATTTGAGAAGATAATGGCCTTGTTCAAACTCTTTTCTTTCCCCAATCAGAGTGTGCACAGTCTGAGCATGGTGAACCTCCTCCTCCTCATGTTATAAAAAACCCTGTAAAATGTGAAATCACAATGAAACCACAAATGTCCTCTATTGCATCTATTCCTGAAGGATCACCAAGTCCTTGGTGATCCTTCAAGAATAGATGCAATAGAGGACATTTGTGGTCTTACTGTAATTTCAGATTTTATAGGATTTTGTATAACAAGAGGAGGAGGAGGTCCATTATTCACAAGAAACCACATGGCTATCAACAACTATGTAAACAATGGCATTTACATGGCTCTAAAAGTTTAAGGGGATATGATCATCATCGCTCTGAAATTTTGCTTAGAGTAAGCTTTCTTTTTAGAGCAACGATGATCATATCCCCCTAAACTTTTAGAGCCATGAAAATACCATTGTTTACATAGTTGTTGATAGCCATGTGGTTTAGTGAAGCTGGTGGTAGCTTGAGCAACTTTCATCTGAGAGCAGAGTTCAACATTGACAACTTTAATAGCACACACAGCGAAAGTGAGAATGCAGAAATAAACAAGATCCGTGGCTGATACTTTAATCACAGAGAGGGAAGAGACTCCTCTACTGTGCAATCTAGCATCACAAATCTATTTTTGAATATATTTGAATACGAATGCCAACAAGAGTATTAGTTCATAATAAATACCAGGTCTGCTTAATCGCTCTAATATCTGACAATTATTCTGAACAATATCCTCGTGCTAAAACATGAACTCTGGCCCAACGGTCTACTTCTGTGACTTTGCGGCTTCTTCAACCTTAACAAGGCTCATACAAGTTCGAGAATAGAATCCAAAACAATCTACAAAGGAGACATAGATTTACAGAACTTAAGGAATCTTTATTGATGAACTTCAAAACTCAAGTATTACAAAGTTGTTTCTCAAGCAATACAAAGTTACTTCTCCAATAGAAAGGCTCTCTAACTTTCTCAAACCTGAATGCCTATCTTCCCTAGTCTTCATCTATTTATAGATCCTCCTAGTTCTGGGTTTGGTGATACCTCCATATCAGATATGAGAGAATCTTACTTTACATCAAAATCAAATCCTTACATTAGATATGAGAGAATCTTGCTTTCGGGTAACCCAGAGGACATCCGCACAGTGATTCAATCATAAAATATTTTATATTTATTCTTATCCCTTTATTTAATTATGTATGTCAGATTGATTACACTATAAGAGATTCTTTTTCAGGGAACCTTACGAAAAACCTGTCTTCCACCAAGGTCAGACAGAAAGACATTACAAAATGACAAAATGTTCTAGTTGTTCACGAGAATAATGATGTTCTTTGAACCTAGTCAAGGAGTCATTATTAAAATATTGTGAGTAAATTTCTTCCTCACATTCCCAAATTGGTACTTCAGCATATTCTGGTACTTCGTCCTGAAAAAGTAGTGGGCCAAAAGGATTTAAATCTGGATCTGTCATGGCATGAAATGACTCATAGTCATGTGAAGAGCCATTCATATTTCCCCCGAATCTTCTGAAGAAAATATTTCGTGTAATAAACCAATGAAAGGATCCATTGGCGCGGAGTGCTACAAGCATGTGATAATTGGTGATATTGCTGATATCCAAAATCCTTTTGTATAAAATTCCTGATTGATGTGCCTGTGGTTCTGTAAATCCAGGAAGTTGTAATAACCGGAGAGAGAATGGGTAAAAACATAGAAGACTGATACCATAAATGTTCCACCATTCTTTAAACCATTCAGGTGTGGGGTCTTGTTCTTCAATCTGTGTAACTTGCATCCCATGATATCTAAAAGAAAACTGCACATTATAGAAAAATGAGTTAGTTTTATTTTCAAAACACATACCTGTATACCAGGCTTTCTCTTGGCGTTCATTATCTTCAGAGTTCTAAAGGTTAGGTGGCAATAGGAAGCGATCAATGTAGATTTCACGGCAGATTAGATTTTCATCTCCATCTTTGTGTAATGTGAAATCAAGCTTTCTCAAATCTTGAAGAAAACTTAAAGCTTCAAAAGCTTCATCATTTATTTCCATTTGATCATCCCATGAGAAATAATTTTGTCCAGTTCCATGCCAATATTTGATTTCTTTCATTGGAAACCAATCTGCTTGATAATCAAGTAGAGGTTTCTTCAGATTCAAAGTGTGAGAACCATCAACACATTCAATGTGAATCTCATTTTCTAATCTTCTTATGACGTTACATCTGAGATTATTTACATCGTTTCTCTATAAAAATTCCAAGCTGAGAAGATCTGCGAAGGAATTCTTAACTCCAGAAATGAACTCTACATCAAAATGATACTGGGCCAATGTCATTATCCATCTAACCATTGCTACATCTTCAAAGTCACATTTATGGATAGCAAAATTAAGGGCTTGGCAATCTATTTTGACTGTAAAATGCTTATAGATCAAAAAATCTTTGAATTTGGCAATGCCAAGGCAGACAGCTCTAAGTTCTTTCTTTAGGTTGGACCAATTTTTTGTGTAGTTGACCAAATTCCAGAGGCATACTGACAAATTTCATATTCCATTTTCTTTTTATTAGGATCATGTTGGCAGAAAATTGCACCCCATCCAATATCATTGGCATCTGTAACGATGGTTTTAGGCCATTCTTCATTGATTGTGCTTAAAGGAGAAATATTCCTAATTTTTCCTTTAATTCTTCTTACTGCCTCTATTAAATCCTCTGTCCACGGAATTGGATGTTTTTGCAATATTTTATTCAATAAGACTCTGCCTTGGGCACAATGTCTGACAAATTTGGAGATGTAATTCAAACTACCCAAGAATCTTTGTAGTTAAGTTTTATTAGTGATTCTGTCTAGAAATTTATCTATGAAATGAAGATTATGTTTCATAATGTAATATGATCCATATTGAATCACATATGCCAAGAAATCTATCATAGTCTGAAATAACTTCATTTTTGAATCTGATAAAACTATACCTTTTTCTTTGACTCTCTTGTAGAATATATTAAGATGCTTTATATGAGATGGAATATTTGTAGAATGAATTAGAACATCATCAATATATTTCTTCAAGAAATCATCCATACCTTCAAAAGTTTCATCCATGATCCTCTGGAAGGTGGATGGAGCATTTACTAGTCCAAAGGGCATAATATTCCATTCAAAATGTCCTTCTGGTACTGAAAAGGTTATTTTCCACTTATCTTCTTCTATTATCCCAACTTGCCAAAAGCCAAAATTTAAATCAAACTTGGAAAAGATTTTTGACTGTGATATCGGAGACAAAAGCACTGAGGGCTTTGGCAAGGGATAAGCATCATAATCAAGAATATTATTCAGAGGCTTGTAGTTTACTACCAATCTTGGTTTTCCTCTAATAATCTCTGAGTGTTTGTTGACATAAAATCCAAAACAAGCAATAGGGCTATGAGATTTTCTGATCAAACCTTTTTGCAGTAAGGATTTTATTTTTTCTTTACAATACCTGAGTTGTTCAGAATTCATCGGTATTTCTTTTGATCTTCTAAGTTTTCCATGAAATTCCTTTTTCAAAGGCAATTCTACTTCATGTTTATGAATATGGCAAAAGGAATTTGGATCTTCAAAACAAAAAGATTTTAGTTTGTGAGAGATCTCACTTATTTCTTTTTCAAATTTGCCTTTCAGAAGATTTTCATTAATCTTGAGCATTTCTTTCTTCTTATCCATCTTTTCTAAGGTATTTTGTAACCTGTCAATTTTGCTAAATCTATTAGGAGAATTGGAATGAATAAAAGGATATAAATAATCTATACCTTTGAAGAGAAGAAAATATCCCCATTTCTATGATTTTTCATCATAAGTGGTTCCATGTCTTCTGAAATTGCTCAAGAAAGGAGTTCCTAAGTACATAGCACAATGAAGCCCTGTGACTAATGGAGCATGAACTTGAATTCCTTCATATTGAGAAACGAAGACATCTATTATAGCTTCTTTCGTTTTCTTGATTTCTCCACTTGCAGTAACAACTCCTAGACACTTTGTCTTTTGTCTTTGAGGATATGGAATTAAAGTGTCGCTTACTATGTTCAATCTTGAACCTGTATCAATTAGAACCTTCCACCATTCTATGGAAGAACCAATTCTAATTTTCATTTTTACACAGTACATTACATCTACATTCATTGCATTCATTCCTAATCCAGATCTAGGATCTTCAAATTCTTCATCCGGAATTTCAAAGTCTTCAAATTTGAAAATCCCTTTCATTGGATCACGATATGGATCAGGCTGTCTTTCTGGTTCTTTTTGTTCTGTCTATGAATATTATCCTTTTGTGGGTTGTGCATGTGAAGAATTTATATTGTGCCCCTAATGTGCTTCAATGCATAGCCTTCTATTCTCTCTGACTTCTTTTCTGAGATCTTTGATAGCTTGACTAATTGCAGGAAGTGTTTGATAGCTATGTTGATGATTTATCTGTGTCTTTTGCTGTTCTTGATATTGTTGTGACTTGGACTATTGAAGATGGGTCATCAGCAATCCTTTATACATTTCTTTTAGTTTTGGATCATCAGCATTAACCATTTGTGTAAAATAATTTCTAGAAATCTCATCATGATCTAAGCTTTCATTTGATAGTGGTCTGAACATCCTGACTTCATTACATTTGCAAATGTTAGGATCACTGCATTCACAGAGTTCTTGAAAACATTCATTACAGTGTGGATATTTGCAATATTCGACTTCAGAATCTTCTTCTTTATAAACATCATGTATCTGGTCATTCAGATCATAATAATTTTTTGAATCTGTTAATTCTTCACAGCTAGAAGGGAGATCAATAATATTTACGTTGCCTGATTTATTCTTATAGCTAAATTGTTTCTTCTTACCAGATTGTTGTTTGTATTTTTTCACTTTTGGACAATTTGGAGAAATATGTCCTTTTTCATTGCAATGGAAGCAAAATATTTTCTTCGTTCTGGCCTTTGATGAAACTGGTGTGTTTTTTTTTATTCTCTGGGAGGCCTTCTATGAATGATCTTTTTGTTTTCTACGAATCTAAAAGTTTGCTTAGAGTAAGATTTCTTTTTAGAGTGACGGTGATCATATCCCCCTAAACTTTTAGAGCCATGTAAATGACATTGTTTATATAGTTGTTGATAGCCATATGGTTTAGTGGAGCTAGTGGTAGCTCAAGCAACTTCCATCTGAGAGTAGAGTTCAACAATGACAGCTTTAATAGCTTGTCTTATAACACCAAATTTATAGGCACCAATCTTTCCAAGAAGCTTATTCAAAATTGCAGTAGTTACCTAATTTGGTAAAGAAGCAATGAAGATTTCTTTCCATTTGGGATTTAGAATCATGTCAAAAGAAAGAGTATGCAAATGATGGAGATATTCCATAAAATATTCATCAAAATGTTGCATATTAGTAAGCTTCATGGATGTAAGTGTGACTGCAGCAAGTTCATTACTGATCTGAGGATAACCACAAAAATTGACAAGAATGCCATGCATTAGGCAACCAATCATGTTATTCACAGGTAATGAAGTCTGTGGATCCATATATGTAGTGTTATCTGGTTTCATTACCACAGATGTTTCCCAAGAAGGAATGAGGACATGATCATAATGAATTTCTACTTTAAGCCAAGAATTAAGGAGTCCTTCAAATCCACTAATGATTTTCCTGGTTGCCTTTTTTAGATAAATGTCATCTGCTAAATATGTGTGGTAGCAAACCAACATGGAACTCAATGTAGACAGTATTTTTACTTTAGAACAATTGTCAATATTCCATGAATATGTGGAAGAAGCAAACCAATCTTTATGATATTCTAATTTCATGACATCCATTTTATCAAGAGCAGGTGACCAAGAAGAATTCCAAGAACTTCTATCAATAACTTTATGTACAGTTGTATCTTTGGGTTCTTCTTCATCAGAAAATGAAATCAGATCAGGAATGTCTTTTGCTATCTGAAAATTTTCTTTATGAGGAGGAGAAAAATTATTCACAAGAAACTCTAACTCTTCTAGAGTAGGAGGAGTAGAGGGCACTGCTTCAAATTTGTTGAGTATTGTATCAAAACTAGAAGGCTTATCAGGATCATCTCCTAATTTCAACCACTTAGAAACTGTCATTTTATGTCCAGGGCTTGAAGAGTTTAGACTAGAAAACATGCCAGGATTAGCCATAGGAGCATAAATAAAGGTAGTTTCTGGTTTAGGAAAAATGATATCACCCGGATTCTTCATTTTTTCTTGAAGAGTAGTAGGAACAACATGGAAAGGAAATTGATCTTGAGGATCTAAGAAATAAGTAGTAGCTTTAAAAGTAGGATCAGGAGTGTTTTTCTTTTTCAAAATTTCAACAGAAGTAGAGACAACCCAAACTTGTTTCTTTATTACTTCAAGTGACGTTTTTAAGCTTGTCATCATATACTGATTCTTATCTGCTACTGAATGTACTTTGCCAATCCATTTGGAATTATCATTAATCCCTTTTTCTAAAACATCAATACTTTTATCAATATGCAAATCATTTGATCCAAGAGTTTTTATTCCATCTAGTAATTGATCTCTGGTAAAATCTACCTTTTGAAGAATTTTATCAATTATTTCTTGGAGCATTTTATTTTCTCTGGCTACATATTGATGATTTCTTTCTAGATGTTTAATCAAACTATCTAGATCAAGATTTTTCCAGTTTGTTGCTGCAACCAATTCCTTGTCTGAAACATGAGACTGGTCAGACTGAAGTGGAAGTAACTTAAAAATCTTATCATCTTGTCTGATAACAAGATTTTTCCAAGGAGGAATTGATGTCTCAGTGCTAAGAATAGTGCCATCTATTAATTCCCATTTGTGTTGTGGCACTTCTTTCTGTAAGGCTGACCCTTGCATCATATTCACTCTAAGGGTTTGACAAATGTGTTCTAACAAAAGCTGCCCTTTCATCTTGACAGACTGTAAATGTTTTGGAACATTTGATTTTTGCAACATATTTTTATATTTATCATCTATGTGAGGGATGATAAGAGGTCTAGGAATTTCAACTAGATTTTCCTTAATCTTTGTTTTATATCTTCACAAGATAGATTCTTGAACTTTTTAACCAAACCCATTTCTAGTTCCTTTGTACTTGGATAATAGACTTCATGAAAATAAATCCATTGGTTATTCTGTTCCATCCAAGCTTTCCAATTTTCATTGTTGACTTTGTTGATTGTTGACCTATCTTTCTTTGAATAGGTTTTCATCTCTTCACAATATCTATACTCTTGCTGATGAGTATACAGATCCCAGTTAAACATTTTCTTATACCATTCATTTGAGGGATCATAAGGACTTATTCCTTTGTATATCTTAAGAAATTGAATGATTTCTTTATCAAAAGGAAGTTGTATTTTACTAGGAATCTTATTCCTCGGATCCAATCTATAGCTAGGGATTTCTTCTAGATATCCTAAGCCTTTTGCAGCAAATTTTCCTACTGATTGAAGCAAAATTTCTTCATGAGCTGAAAAACGAGTACACTTTGTATATTCCTGTGTTTAATTTTCAGAACTTGGAACAAAATGAATCATGTTTATTCTTGTTTTGTCTTTATCATGTTCTTCTTTTTCATGGGGTTTTGGAAGACTAGGATTTTGCTGACAAAAGTTAGGAGAACAATGAGGATGATTACATACAGATGGTTGTGGAAATTGTCGAATTTAGAATGCTAATTACATATTAATTGTTCTAGGAGGAGCAATATTTGAATGTTGAGACTGAAGAGTTTGTGCAATCATATTTGATAACATATGCATGAAGTTTGGATCAGAAGTAAGATCATATGAAGGACTTGGTGATCCTTCAGGAATATATGCAATAGAGGACATTTGTGGTATTACTACGATTTTATATTTTATAGGGTTTTGTATAACAAGAGGAGGAGGAGGTCCACCATGCTCAGACTATGCACACTCTGATTGGTGAAAGAAACGAGTTCGAACAAGGCCATTATCTTCTCGAATAGAAGTTTGAGCAGTGATAGGCTGTGGACAAGGAGAAGTATGAATAGAAGCCCAATTTGTGACCCATTCTGTTGGCGGTTTAAGATCTCGATGAGATATCATTTGAGGAGCCACAAGTTTAAGCCATACTCATGAGTGATTAGAGTAGTGAACTCAGAGGTTTCAAAAACTTGTTGGACAACAGAAGGAGTGGTCTTCTTATAAATTTGACGACACATCGCCAATGAATAGCAACATTATTGTTATTATCTTGAAAATCATCATATCCATGTGTTTGGATACCGAGCATTAGAGCATTGATGGCATTAGGATCATCTAAGGAAATAGAAAAATTAGGAACATAGGACCAAGAAATTGGACAGTAGGCTAATGTTCCTTGACATCCTCCAATTAAAGCTTTATGAAAATTTTTCCATTGGCGATCAAAAACACAAGAGAAGACAGCAACGTCTTGACCTTTTCTATGTAGTGGCTGAATTCCAATTTGGATATGACCAAAATGAGCAAAATTGAGACTGAGTTTTAGTGCAACTATAAACTCAAATTGCTTCAAAATGTTCATTGTTTGAAGCAGACGATTATTACTGGAGGTTTGTAGAATTTCTTCTTTAACCTTATATCTCCAGTATTGTATAGTGTCTAATAATCCCAGATTTGTATAGACATCTTTGGGGTCTATTTTTGGTAAAGACCAAGAACCAGACTTACTCTATTCATTTAATAATGTAATAGATTATAATGGACGACAGTGTGAAAACCAGATTGTATTTTTTCATTACATTCTCTTTCTTCTTCTTCTCTAAGAATTTCATCAAAACTTTTATCACTAAATTCATGAAGAGAACTTCGTGCTGGAGAAAAATTATCCACAACCAATACTTTCTAACAACAGGAAGAAAGTGGAAATACTTTCAACCTCGCTTTGATACCAACTACAAAGATTCTTGGGTAGTTTGAATTACATCTCCAAATTTGTCAGACATTGTGCCCAAGACAGAGTCTTATTCGAGCATAGTTCCTTGTCTTGTGTCAAGCTCGTTAAAAACTGAAACAAGGAGTATGAGGATAGTCCTTTGTCTTGTGTCAACCTCATTAAAAAATGAAACAAGGAGTATGAGGATAGTTCTTTGTCTTGTGTCAACCTCGTTAAAAAATGAAACAAGGAGTATCAGGATAGTTCTTTGTCTTGTGTCAACCTTGTTAAAAAATGAAACAAGGAAAATGAGGATAGTTCCTAGTCTTGTGTCAACCTCGTTAAACAATGAAACAAAGGGTATGAGGATAGTTCCCGGTCTTGTGTCAACCTTGTTAAAAAATGAAACAAGGAATATGAGCATAGCTCCTTGTCTTGTGTCAAGCTCGTTAAAAAATGAAACAAGGAATATGAGGATAGTTCTTTGTCTTGTGTCAAGCTCATTAAAAAATGAAACAAGGTCCCTTGGAGCATAGTTCCTTGTCTTGTGTCAAGCTCATTAAAAAATTAAACAAATAATTTGAGAAAAGTTCCTTGTCTTGTGTCAAGCTCATTAAAAAATGAAACAAGGTCCCTTGGAGCAAAGTTCCAATTCGAGTCTTTGATTAGATCTCGTAAAATCCTAGTTGATTCTTTCACTTGATCTCGTAAATGAACCTTCATTCCATCCACCTGATAGCCACGAGTAGTCTACTTAGGTGAATGCAATGAAATTTGGGGGGCATGCACCTAGAATCGAGTCATCATGCTGGGGGCATGTAAAACAATCCAAGCATAGTTTTTCGTTTCAAGCTTGTTAAACATGAAAATGAATCCAAGCATAGTTTTTCATTTCAAGCTTGTGTAAACATGAAACTAAATCCAAGCATAGTTCCCTATGGTTCAAGATTGTGTAAAAATGAACCCATCTCCATTTTAACCCTCGTGATTGTCATTCTATCAGCCTTTTCCGTCAGATGAGCCTTGGTTTTTCTCCTTCCATCATCACTATCTAATTGGCCGATCATACGCCTTCACCTGGTTTTTAACCATTTTTTGAGGAACAGTTGCAATGAGTGGTCTTATTATCTAGCCTCTTCACATAAATCAACATGTTTTGAGAAGTTCCAACATCACTGTCAGGCGGAAAGAGTCGATAGTGCGGACACAAATCAACCTCCCTAGGAGCTTAAGACTCTCTAGTGACAAACAAGACAAACAAGAGCATTCCTTCTCTAAACATGCATTTACTATATGGGAAATCAAGTGTTTAGATCCTACCTGTAGTCCAACGCTGTTGTAGCAGTCCAACTCCGCTGATCCGGATGAGCTCCTCCTTCACTTTGAAACCTGCATACACTAACAATCAAACGATTAAATAGCACTTGATAATCTCATAGAATAAAACATATTTAACACATAGACCAAGGAGTACATGAAACAACTCATAAATAACAAGTTATTGAGAAGAATGGACTCATTTGCTTTAATAGGTAACAAAAGGAACAAATACAACCTGAGCCTTGGTGTTGTGCAAGTCCCTCCCAGGGTCCATCAAGAGTTCTCCTTTACTTTGACAAAGCTCACCCACTTCCAAATAGAACAAGCAAAGATGGCAATCTCTCCTCACAAGCTTCTAAATGGGAGTCCTAATTCCTGCAACATCTACCCTTAGAAATGTATAGCTTTCAACCTCCCCTCCTTCTGGCTCAATGCCTGTATTTATAGTGTTCAAGAGGAAGTTAATCAGGTCCACCATCAATGGGATAATCCCCTCTTTGGATGGGATAGCTCCCTCATTGATGGGATAAGTTCCTCTTTGGTAGGGGTACATGAACCATCTGGAGGCGCTCAATACACGTCGAACAACCTTCTAGAATGCTCTAGAAATGACCACAAGTAACTTTTTAAAGATGAAACTTGCGCATTTTGACCTTTACAGGGGGACGCACCTGCCCCTTTACATACAGAGCGTCCAAGGACGCAGTTTTTGTGAACATTGGGTGCGTACCCGCAGGTAAGGTTGAGAGAACCTGCGTACCCAGAGATAAATACATTTATAAAGACTTTCTCTCTTTTTGGAGTTTGACATGGAGAGCAGAGGCATAAGACTTGCCTAAGAGGATAGCATGACTGTTGATAGAGCCATACTAACTGTAAATAGCCATGGTGACATTTTTTGGTGTAACAGATTGCCCCCTAAAGTGCGAAGCCTGTAATAGATTAGGGTTTTGTAAATCTAGGAAGGGTGAAGCGCTTTATCATTTCAAGGATTATCTCGTGGAGAGCCTGGTCAGAACCTGCAATTTTCAACACAAAATACATGTATAAGATTATATCATCACTGAGGTAGGCATTCCCATACTCAGATCAAAACTTTAACTAACTGACTAACTACTCTGATACAGGAATGATCTTGCAGTACATCATAATCATAGACTTTTGTAGACACAGTATGGGCACAGCCATCTGTTTATGATCAGTCTACTTAGATAATGAATACAAAACTCCTCGCAGCCTGGATGGTGGAAACTAGATCCAGGGTCTTCATTTCCGCTTCCCGAATTGGTACGATTCTAGCCATGCGAATAAATGAGTTGATGTCGAACATGGTAGAAACCACTCGATTACCAGTCGATGATGTAAACTGTTAACAAGTGTGAGAGAGACCACCAGTAATTTCAATGGTTCTCAAAGTACCCAGTACAATCCATGAGATGTGAATGAATGAGTTGATGTCGAACATTTCACGGAATCCTTTGATCGAAAGTCAATGATGTAAACTGACGTCAAAGGCGAGAAACCTGCCATTGATGCATGCAGACTTCAAGGCACTAACGATTTCTAAGTCATCTCTCTAGATAATGTGCTGTTGTCGATAGAAAGCGACCCGTTGCAGGCAAGCCCACAACACGAAATCATTGTTCAAGTTGAAGAAATGTTGCTGTAAGGACTGACTCAGGGATGGTCAAATGGATGACAAGTATTTTGTAGATGAAAGTTTTGCTTGCAGACCTCTTGAACACATAACGACACAACAGATGGCTTGGTGACGAATGACTCAAAGTTAATCCCCGGAACCCGGCTGAAGACTTTCAATGTGGTTTGATCAACTGTGAGGTAAAAGATTTCCCAACCCAGGTGAATGAAAAGTGTCGTGTTCAAGAGTGGTAATAAAGTTTCTTCTGAGACAAAAGATAACAAATAGGTTCATTCTTCTCTCTTTTCCCCCACCATTTCTGGCAAGTACCTCTTTATTTTTAACAAGCTTGAGGAGGATAACATATGCTTGATTATAAGCTCATCCTTCGGATGAGTCCAACCTAGTTTTGATTCGAACCCTAGGAAGGAGTGGTTCGTTCCTGTTTGTAATTGAACAGGTCCTTTACTGTGAAATTTTAACGAGCCCAGTATAGGAGAAACTCGGCGTTTTTCAATTTTAGAGAGTCTGAAAAACTTAAGAAGACTCCAGGTTGAACTTTTTCGTAGATTTGTGTCCCTCAAGCCCGAAAAAGTATAAAATAATACCTGGGGGAACCGCTTGACCTTGCGACCAAGGAGTACTTTCATAATTAGTGCCACTGACCTGAAAAGTAAAAAGCGATCAATGACACGTCGTTTTATTTCCAGTATCGAGTTTGAAACGACAAAAACCCGGCAATCTTTTCCTGTTTTTACGGTCAGAAAAGGGCTATAAGGGGACCGTCTTTTAATTTCGTTTTAACGAGTGTAAAAGAAACGCTCGGCAATCTTTTCATATTTTAGGAGTCAGAAAAGGGCTTAAAAGATGACTCTGAGGTTTCACTTTTTCGTAAGTTTTAACGAGTTCGAAAAAATGATAAAAATGTACTCATGGTTTTCATTTTTTCGTAAGTTTTAATGAGTTCGAAAAAATGATAAAAATGTACTCATATGGCCGACTTTCAATTTAATTTACGAGCAGGAAAAGACGGAAAGAACTCGGCATTTTCATTTGTTTTACGAGAATGAAAAATAGCAAAATAATCTCGAGATTTCCATGAGTTTAACGAGTCTTGAAAATAACTGAAATTGACTCGAGATAGGTTTCATTTTTACAAAAGCTTGAAACAGAGAAAAACTATGCTTCAGAGTAGTTTCATTTTTACACAAGCTTGAAATAGAGAGAAAACTATGCTTGATGCCCCCTAAGCGTAACTGCTAGAGCGCATGCCCCCCCAGCTTCATTTCATTCAACCAGTTGGATGAAATGAAGGTTGAGTTACGAGATCATTTGAAAGACTGGACCTAAAACAAAAAACTGAAATAACTAACCTAAATATACAACTTAACATCTATGAGATCTAGTCAATCTCTCGACTCAAGTAGAGGAGGATTTGTTTCATTTTTTAACGAGCTTGACACAGGAAAAGAACTATGCTCGGATTCGGTTTCATGTTTACGCAAGCCTGAAACGAAAAACTATGCTTGTTATAAGTTCACATGCCCCCAGCATAATGACGCAAAACGAGGTACATGCCCCCCAAGCTTCATTGCATTCAATGAGGTGGATGGAATGAAGCTTTACTTCCAAGATCTTGGAAAGACTCGTGGGAGTTGTTTCATTTTTTAAACGAGCTTGACACAAGATAAGGAACTATGCTCGTAACTACTCTCTACAATCTACCTAACAAAAAACTCTACTCTAAAAACCTTGATTCATTTTCTAATGAGCTTGACACAAGACAAGGAACTATGCTCATGACTACTCTCTACAATCTACCTACTTAACCTACCCTTGTTTCATTTTTTAAAGAGCTTGACACAAGACAAGGAACTATGCTCAAGACTCCTTGTTTCATTTTTTAACGAGCTTGACACAAGACAAGGAACTATGCTCCAGAAGTTCGCATGCCCCCAGCATAACGATGCAAAGCGAGTTACATGCCCCCCAAGCTTCATTGCATTCAATGAGGTGGATGGAATGAAGCTTTACTTTCAAGATCTGAGAAAGACTCGTGGGAGTTGTTTCATTTTTTAGTGAGGTTGACACAGGAAAAGAACTATCCTCAAAACTCTTGTTTCATTTTTTAAACGAGCTTGACACAAGATAAGGAACTATGCTCGTAAATACTCTCTACAATCTACCTACTTAACCTACCCTTGTTTCATTTTTTAACGAGCTTGACACAAGACAAGGAACTGTGCTCAAAAGATTCGCATGCCCCCAGTTTAATGATGCAAAATGAGGTACATGCCCCCCAGGCTTCATTGCATTCAACTAGATGGATGAAAGGAATGAAGGTTTACTTCCAATATTTAACTTGAAAAGGGAGTTGTTTCATTTTTAAGGAGGTTGACACAAGAAAAGAACTATCCTCATACCTAATTCATTTTTTAACGAGATTGACTCAGTAACAGGAACTATCCTCAAAATCCTACTTTCTACAATCTTCCTACATATCCTAAAATCTACCTGATTCATTTTTTAATGAGGTTGACTCAGTAAAAGAACTATCCTCATGCTAGCCTGTTTCATTTTTTAACGAGGTTGATACAGGAAAAAACTATCCTCGTACTCACTGATTCATTTTTTAACGAGGTTGACACAGTAAAAGGAACTTTCCTCGGACCAACTGATTCATTTTTTAACGAGGTTGACACAGTAAAAGGAACTATCCTCACTCACACTAATTCATTTTTTAATGAGGTTGACACAGTAAAAGGAACTTTCCTCACAACTCCTTGTTTCATTTTTAAATGAGCTTGAAACAAGACAAGGAACTATGCTCATGACTTCCAGTTTCATTTTTTAATGAGGTTGAGACTAGAAGAAACTATCCTCATACCTGATTCATTTTTTAACGAGGTTGACACATTAAAAGGAACTTTCCTCGTACACACTGATTCATTTTTTAACGAGGTTGACTCAGTAAAAGGAAATTTCCTCAAACACACTGATCATGGCTTCCAACTGGAAGAAAGACATGTCAATGGACACACCTTGATCATGGCTTCCAAAAGGTCTTCATCAGAAGGAAGAACACTTCTCTGGAAGGAACACATGTCAAGGGACTCAAGAGGGATAAGAACATCGTGTTCAAATAATCCCATAGAGTTTTCCATGTCAATTACCGGATCTAAATCAACAGTGAGAGGTTCACTTACATCGGTAACTGAAAACATGGGACCAGTTGCCACATAATTAACCCGTGGCAGGGTAGATACCACTTTAGAATCAGGAACATTTAGGGATGTCATATTATTGGTAGTTGAAACAAGACTAGGGAACGAAAGCTGGTCTACAGTCACAATACTGCCATTGTGATGGAAAGACATCATGCGAAAGAGTGTCGATACGACAGCTTTCATTGCATAAACATAGTCTCGCCCAAGGAGTAAATTGAAATCCAAGGGACCTCGAACTACCATAAGATCAATACAGACAGTTTTACCTTCCAAGGTAATAGAAAACTTAGGAAGGATCCCTAAAGGTTCACTAATGGTTTTGTTAAAAGCTTTCAGATTCTGCGTAATAGGCGCAAGCTGAGGGGAACCCAAAGCTTTCCAAACAGTTGAGGATAAAATACTAACAGAAGCACCTTCATCTACCTGAGTACGATGTATGTCCCTACCACCAGCCTTGAAAATGATTTGGAAAGGGATGGAGGAAGGAAGACGAGGTTCTGTCAGTCTATTCCAATCAAAGGAAAAGACCTCAGTACTTGGAGGGGGTTCTGTAGAAACAGGTGAAATGCCCCCCAGCATAGAAGAATCTGATGTAACAAGAAGAACCTGAGCGGTATGAAGTTCACTCTCCAAAGGGAAAGTGTGATCGATCGAATGTGAAATTGAATCGACCACTTGATCAACTAATGGATCATCAACCTGAGTGACATGAGTTTCACTCTCCAATGGAAGAGTGTGATTGACTGTACTTGAATCTAGATCAATCACTCCGTCAGTTGACGGTAGGTTGGGAGAAAGTTTACGGTAACCAGTTGGAAATTCTTGTTGTGGAACAGTAAGGTTTTCCAACAATGTTGAGGCTTCATCCATGTGAGGGCAAATGTGAGTTTGATGACTCCCTTTGCATAACTTACAAGGAAACCTAACTTTACCCTTTTTCCCAGAAACCTGACTATCACTGGTTGATGGATCAATGGAAAGTTGATGAGAATTTTCTGACCATACTTCCAAGACCTTTGGAATACCAGGACAATTGACAAGGAAGTGGTCACCCTTACAAAGCCTGCAAGGGTATTTGGGTTTACGATGCATGTCGGAGTTTTCCTCAACACAACTAACACTTACAGCCATGGTTGGTTGGTTGACTTCTTTCTTATCTTGCTTCTTCTTCTTCTTCTTCTTCTTCCCTTTCTTCTTCTTCTTAGCCTCCTGGTTACTAGCATCAAGGCTTTTACCAGGCGAAGAGGAAGAAATGGAGGAAGAAAAATTAGGCGAAGAAGGTAAAGGGTCAACAGAAGGTTGGTGATGTTGAGATGGTGAACTCTGTTGAGGTGAAGCATCTGGTTGAGGTGGAACAATTGGAGTACTTTGGGCCAACGAAGTTGAAAATAACCATATCGGTAATCCTATTGTAAATCCAGGTAATGACAAAGTAGCCATTTAAGGAGGACCAACATTTCCAAAGTAAGGAAAAGTACTAGGATTCTCATTAGGAGGGGTTCCTAGGTTGGTAAATTCCGGAACATTTGCCATTATATTCAACTTCAGTGAATTTTATCAACAATTTAAAACTAAAATTAACAATTCACAATTCACACCTAACAATTAAAATTCACAATTCACACCTATGGTCTCTAAAAGTAAAAACAAACAAATTAACACGCGCTATCAAATCTAGGAGTCAAACCACACACAAACAGTAGCCTTCCGGACCGAAAACACTAGTTGGTAATGAAATCCAACATCGCAGAATTCAGTACAGAAGTGGCGGGTGGAACAGTTACCCCGGCAACCTGCTTAATGAATAGACTGGACCAAGTTCCTCCACTTTAACCGTCTCAAGTGAAGTGAACCCCCCAGAAAATCCAAGTGAGTCTAGCCGACGTCTGTTCCAGGTACAGTGGGATCTTCCCTCCACCGTCACCTTGGGTAGAACCCTAAAGATAATGGTCACTAAGGTCACCAACAGCAACAAATACACCTGGGGGAACAGTCTACGACCCGATAGCACGCAAGGGCAGAGTAACAAGCTCAATCCCCTTGCCGGCTCCTTGACAATAATCCAAGGTTTACCGACAAGTGACCCCAGGCTCCTCGATAATAATCCGAGGTTTACCATTTGTAGTACGTGCGTATCTGGCGTCTTTCCCAATGAAGGAGGATTGATCCCCTCACTGGTTTGGACACGGTCTCGTGCTTCTCCTTTAAGAGGAGCTTTCCCAGAGCATAAATGTAACAGTTGGATTTATTCTACCACAAGATGAGCTACTTGTTTGGTTTACTGTCTTGGATTGTTAACTAGATCCTAATCCAAGACACTAGCCTAAGCTAGTTGGTGTATCAGAGCCCTAGAAATGTAAAAATTACTAGATGAATTTTAATTAAGCGTTGTGTTATTAAGGTTGTTATTACTCAAAGGGGTAAATGGATACGAAACCAATGGTGTTATGACCCGACTCAACTGAATGCAATCGAATATGATAATGTAATCTTTTCAATTCGATGAATCCTAACTAAAGTAAGGAGAGAGTTTCCATTCACTTTCAACAATGCAAAAAATTGATGCACTAATTTTATCAAGAAAAACTAATGCAAATCAATTCCAAAACCCTTTTTATTTTTTATTTTTTGTGTAAATTCAAATCAAAGAAAACTGATCTAAATCTACGATTGATTTTTCAGAATGTAAACTATGCAATTGTAATCTATGCACAATTCACTTGAAAAGTATGCAAATGTAATCTATGCACATTTTTCATTCATATTCTGAAAATGAGAATTCTAATTATGCAAATGTGATCTATGCAAGAGAATTCTCAAACACAAGACGATTCTAATGTGATCTAAGAACCAATCAAGTGCAAGTCGAGAAAACTGGGTGAGAGTTCCAAAGATCAAAACATAAAAACACTCAAAGGCGATTAACACTCATACGCAATTTAGCCCCCCCCGACGAATGAGGGGGAAATTTTTTTTTGCAAAAACAAAAGCAAAAAGATGCAAAATTGTGAAAAAACTGAGCCAAACCTCCAAGTAATGACCAAAGGAAATAAAATTAAGAATTTCTCAAAAAAGAGACTCAAAACACCCAATTGATGAAAGCTTAGAGCAGGAATGCTAATGAAACAAGCTTAGGTGAAGATCTTTGACAGGAGACTAAAGGATCTGGGCAGTAAAAACTAAGAAAAAGCAAAATCTAAGAGGAAAAATGTAAAAAATGGAATTTTCTTAAATTTTAGCAGGGGACGCAGACAACCCGTTAAGACAGGTGCGGGCCCGCTCTGTGCACACAGCAACAGTGCGTTCAGGGACGCACTGTGCAATACTCAGAGGGTGCGTCCTACTGGAAAATTCAAGAAAAACTAAATTGAATCTAACCCTAAGCTAACCCACCCAAAAACAAAGTCACAGAGCCAAAAACCAGAAAATAAATGACTTTTCTCAGATCAAAGTTGCATACAAAGGAAAAGACTTTCACATCAATGGAGTCCCCAGCGGAGTCACCATTTTGTCAGGCGGAAAGAGTCGATAGTGCGGACACAAATCAACCTCCCTAGGAGCCTAAGACTCTCTAGTGACAAACAAGACAAACAAGAGCAATCCTTCTCTAAACATGCATTTACTATATGGGAAATCAAGTGTTTAGATCCTACCTGTAGTCCAACGCTGTTGTAGCAGTCCAGCTCCACTGATCCGGATGAGCTCCTCCTTCACTTTGAAACCTGCATACACTAACAATCAAACGATTAAATAGCACTTTATAATCTCATAGAATAAAACATATTTAACACATAGACCAAGGAGTACATGAAACAACTCATAAATAACAAGTTATTGAGAAGAATGGACTCATTTGCATTAATAGGTAACAAAAGGAACAAATACAACCTGAGCCTTGGTGTTGTGCAAGTCCCTCCCAGGGTCCATCAAGAGTTCTCCTTTACTTTGACAAAGCTCACCCACTTCCAAATAGAACAAGCAAAGATGGCAATCTCTCCTCACAAGCTTCTAAATGGGAGTCCTAATTCCTGCAGCATCTACCCTTAGAAATGTATAGCTTTCAACCTCCCCTCCTTCTGGCTCAATGCCTGTATTTATAGTGTTCAAGAGGAAGTTAATTAGGTCCACCATCAATGGGATAATCCCCTCTTTGGATGGGATAGCTCCCTCATTGATGGGATAAGTTCCTCTTTGGTAGGGGTACATGAACCATCTAGAGGCGCTCAATACACGTCGAACAACCTTCTAGAATGCTCTAGAAATGACCACAAGTAACTTTTTAAAGATGAAACTTGCGCATTTTGACCTTTACAGGGGGACGCACCTGCCCCTTTACATACAGAGCGTCCAAGGACGCAGTTTTTGTGAACATTGGGTGCGTACCCGCAGGTAAGGTTGAGAGAACCTGCGTACCCAGAGATAAATACATTTATAAAGACTTTTTCTCTTTTTGGAGTTTGACATGGAGAGCAGAGGCATAAGACTTGCCTAAGAGGATAGCATGACTGTTGATAGAGCCATACTAACTGTAAATAGCCATGGTGACATTTTTTGGTGTAACAATCACCAGAACCAGTTTCTATCCTAGACACCACTCATTCCTCTAAGTGGAGTCCTCTTTAAGCTCTTTTTAGACTCTCGAAATATGAAAATATTGTCGAGCGCTTGTCCTTTTCAGCTCGTTAACATATTAGAAACGACATCTACTCAGTATAAGTTTAACCCTTTTCCGGACTAAGATAAATTATTTACAAAAAAGGAATACGTTGATCGAACATCGTCAATAGGTTCTCTCTTGTATTGTTTTACGCTTTTTCGGACTTGAGAGACAAATCTACGAAAAGAACTTGTGGAGTTTTCTTTTTGTCCCTTTTCAAACTCTCTAAACATGAAAAGGACCAAGTTATCATTGTCGTTAGACTCGTTAAAACATAAAATAGCGACAAACTTGTCCATCATGACAAGACCAAGTTTCACCTTCGCTAGACTCATTAAAACATCACATACCGATGGATTCACCTGAAGGGTGGAATTATACAACAAGCATATGTTATCCTCCTCAAACTTGATAAAAATAAAGAGGTACTGGTCAACAATGACTGGGGAAAATGGGAAAAGGGGTAAACCACTTTATGGCAGCAGGTCGCTCTTGAACATGACACTTTCACTTCATCACTGTGACTATTTTGGTTGGGTTATCTACTTGATGGTCATAATACCTTGGTCTATCATACCATCCATTACTTTGGTTTTGGGTCAATGCTGCCAATCCATTCAGTGTCGCCGACATGTTCAAGAGAAGTCACTTAGTTAAATTCATCCTTTGCAATACTCATAAACCTTCATTTTCATGATCACCATTCTTGAACCTTGTGTCGTCAGTCACATTCCGTCTCCAAAAATAATTACACTCATTTCGTGTCATTGATGTGGGATACATCAAGGCCCTCCTGCGATGAGTCGCTTCTTGTCGACACCAGCACATTATCCAAGAAGTTGACGTAGAAACACCCTTTCAATACCTTGAGGCTTGCATACATCAATGGAAGGTTTCTCGCTTCCAGCGATAGGTTGACATCACTAGCCTTTGACTGAAAGACTTTGCATGGTGTTTGACATCAAAACATCCATTCATACCATGCAGAATGTACTACAATACCTTGAGGATCATTATCATTATCGGTGATTTTTCTCGCGTCTGTTAACGGCTTACATCATTGACTGGTAATCAACCGGTGTCTTCCCATGTTTGACTTCATATCACATATTCGCATGGTTAGACTCATACTTGATCGAACAATTGAATGAGATAGAAGACCCCACATCTAGTTTCATCCATCCGGGCTGCGATTTCAGGAAAGTACCAAATCATCCATACAATGGCTTTACATTGATGGTCATCCCATCATGGGTCTATATCTATAGACGACTATCTATGTAAATGTAATGAAATTTTATATGCTAAGCATGGGTATGCCTTCCCTCAGCAATTCATGAAAAGATCAAAATATCATGATATTATGTATTGTAATCGATGCAAGTCACCATCCACTTCGAAACCTCCTCATCACATTGTAAAGCATATCACTCAACATTAACATTTTTGACTCCATGCTTTAGGGGGTAGTTGTTACAGATCCATTTTGGCACATCACTCCCATCACTCAGATCAGTACTTTTAGGGCTCATCAAACCCTAATTTAGTTGCTACATGCCCTAGACAAGTCATCACTTTGAATGCCTCCTTCCTTGAGAGTTTTTTGGCCTAAATCCCTCCATAAATGCCTCCTTGAGGGACCAGCATAGCCTTGGTGAAGGGTAAGTGTGCTTCAATGCAAGTAGGCCCATGTCAGGGTGCATTTCAGAGAACCTAGGCCCACTTTGACCTGCGCTGGGCGAGATTGAGCAAAATCCACATAGGGTTCTGGGAATATTCTTATCTTATGGAGCATTCTAGAATATTCTCACACTTATCATCTCCTATGAGCTCGAAATTGGATAGGGAATGAGTTAAGTAACCTCATATCCTCTCATCCCTTCCTCCATGGAAACTAACTCTAAGTTTGGAAGGCCATTCAATACCCTCATTTATGACCAAACCTCCTCCATTTTCCTATAAATTGAGCACTCATCTAAGTGATCAGGGGCTGGACTTTGAGAATTTGTAAGGGAATACCATTGGTGTGAGGTTTTAGATTGTAAGCAAGTATTGTTATGCTACCAGAGTGTTGTGCTTTTCATGTGATGTTGGTTGGAACCCAAGTTGGAGGAGTGACATTGCATCGGACTTCATGGTTGTAACTATTCCCTTCTACTTAATAAAGTTGTTTACACCTTTTCCCATATTCGTGTCTTTATGTATGATGATTATATGTGTAAATGCTTCCGATTCCATTTGCTTATAGTAGATAAATCTCTTGCTTTGATTGGTTTTTGTCCTATGTTTATGGTTGCAGGTACTTGTCGAGCGGATTAAGTTCGAGAAGGAGCGACGAGAGCCAAACAAAGGAGACAAAGGGAAAGTGAAAGATAACAAGTATGTCCCTTGTATTATTTACCTTCTATAGAAAAAGGTTAAGCGCTCTAAATATGTTTTTCTAGGTGTAGCTACCCACCTAGGGAAATTGTGTTTATCTGTAGATGCAAAATTCCACATAACAAGTTCATCTAAGAGATCATCAATGACTTGAATGGTAAATTTGTTCTTGATTTTCAACTTACTAAGAGCCCTAAAATATGGACTCATGTGCCAATTTCCTTCCTTCTTTAACACCATGACTATCAGTGATGAATAAGGACATAAACTAGGATGTATGACCCTTGCCTCCAATAGTTCCTGAAGGATCTTTTCTATTTCATTGTTTTGTGCAAAATGGTGTCAATAAGGATGTACATTTGGTGGTTGACTACCTAGAATTAGGGGAAAGCCATGGTCATTATCTCCTTAAGAAGATGGTAAACCATTTAGTGTCTCAAATACATGATGATATTTGTCAAGGATCGGTTGCAAATCTAGGTGGATTTCTTGTGTCATATTATCCATGACATGTATGGCATTAAATTGGGTAATGATGTTAGAATATCATTTCTTTAACAACTTCCCCATATGATGAGGGTTGATTGTCTTAGGGGAATCTTCCTACAACCATTGAAGGGTGTGTACATGTCCCTCTTTAGTGAAACTCATATAGAGTTCTTTGAAATCCATTATAACTGGTCCCAATGAGTGTAGAAATATTCCCCCAATATGATAGCACAACCACCCATTTCAATGGAAAATAGATGGGTTTTGAGTTGACAGTCTCTCATATTGATTTTGTCATTTTAACATTTGCACCAACATTTAATTATACCTCCATAGGTGCGCATACTTTGAATGTTTTGGATTAGGCATATAAAAGAATGGCTTTCTCCTACAACTCCCTTACGAATGAAATTGTGAGTATTTCCATTGTCGTCTAGGACTATAAATCTATGATGCTTGACATAGCCTATGAGTTTCAATGTTTGTGGAGTTTTGAAATGCCTAATAATGCATGTAGGGAGATTAGGGGTTCTTCGGGAGGAAATGATTGTTCAATATATTCCTAATTCTGAGTGTTAGTGTCTTCAACTATTAATGACAAATTCTCTTTTGTGATTATGTCTTCCATCAGGTCTTGAGTAATCATACCAATTTGGTACAATTTATGTTATTTACACGTATGACCTAAAGCATATTTTTCATCACAATTGTAGAAAAATCCACATCCTTGGAAATCTTCCATTTTTGCTAGAGACGACGAGCTTGCCATTTTTATTCTTGGTGAATTACTTTGGGTTGTATGATTGCAAAGAATGAATGTTGGATTTTTTGTTTGTGCATTGATCACCATTTCAACTTCTAGGGCCCACTCGGTTGTTTCTAACCATGTAGTATGATGTTGCATTTTGACTTGTGCTTGAATCTCCTCCTTATGGACATTAATGATGTTAGGGTCCAACCCTAACCCCCTTATTTATGTAATAAGATCGATTCATAGTTATAGTTAAGTAAAGAGTCAATAAATCCCATATTAATAATTGTAAGTGGTTAACCCGCATTTAATGAAGGGACCACAGTTAGTTGCAAATGGGTCATGGTATTAGATAGATTGTATTAATAAGAACCATGGTATTGCCCCATTGTATTGCATGTATGTATCCTATGTAAAGGATAGAGACTCCCCTCGAGGAGCATCATGTCTTATTTTGTAACTGAGCTCAGCTCTATTGGAGGTTGCCCCTTCGAAGAGGCAAGTGAACATTGCTTTCTGAATAATAAAATACTTGCTGTTATTTCTCATTGTTCTATGTTTTGGGTATATTTCTTCACATATTTGGTATTCTGGTATTGTATTGCAGGTTAAGAGCATAACAAGTGGTATCAAAGCGCTTTCCAGGGCCGGTGGGATCTCCAATTTTTAGCCAAAAAAATTTTGGCTAGAGACGTGTTCTGGTGTCTTTAAACCACAGGATCTGTCGTTGAGCGTATAAACCTGCGGATTTGGGGAGGCATGCACGCAGGAAATACAAGAGGTGGTCATGCTTGTTGGACTCCCTTGTAACCCCTGTGGGTACCCCTTCGAGTAGTAGCGCATTAGACAGAACGCATGGACTATCTTCCAAGTACCCTCTGGGTATATCGGAAGCCCCCTAGCTCCCTTGAAACCTCGCCATAGATAAACCGTCGGTCGTCTTGCTACTATGGTATACCGAGAACATCACTTGGGGAGATTACTCGCACGTACGATAGGGTAGTCGGGTTGTACGGCTAAGGGTACAGTTGATCCTCCTTGGTTAGTGCCCTAAGAGATTAGGCCGAGTAATACTATCATATCCTTATGTATATTGCGATCTGTGGCACCTGACACTCCTGGAGACCATAGTTCCCTTCTCTATCTCTAGATCACGCATCATCTTTTCCAGATCAGATCTCGCAGGTGGGGTTTTGTCACAGCAACAGCAATTAGTTCTGCTGTTCAGATCTATCAGATCAGCCATTCAGATCTATCAAATCCATCAAATCTGCCATCCAGATCTAGCAGTTTGGGCTCTGTAGCCGTCGCAACAATCAAATACACCATTCAGATCTGACTAATTGTGTGGGTTCCTATACTTGGGTGTGATTTTCGCAGGACTTTGGGCAGCATTGAATTTTCTGGGATTTGGCCACTGCAGTATTCCTAAGCAAGGAGTAAAACTCTGTTTGGAGTAAAAAAAACAAAACTCGGGACACTTATTGGAGACTTAGCCCATAAGAATCAAGTCGAAGAGCTAATCAAGGTGCTACCATTCAATTGTTAGTGCCAAAAATTTTGGGGGGTCCCAAACTTCACATACATAGGATCGGTGCATGGTACAAACTAGAGCTCAAGCTATGGCCAATGAGATGATTGACAACCTTGAATCAACATTGAAAGATGTAGTGTTGTGGTGGGCTCCAGTATTGCAGCAATAATGCTGCAACTCCTGGGACTCCCTTCTTTACTCTTATCAACCTGGTAGTTCGTAACAAACTTGGAAGCGACGGTGCTGTATGCACAAGTACTAGCTCTTGCCGCAGCTGTCACTTGGTCAGCTGGCACAAGTCCGCTAGGGGCTCAATCCAACTTCTATGAGCTCTTAGAAGAAGCTTTGTACCTGATGGATGGAAGCTAACTCAAAGGAATCTGATCTACTCGCAGAAAGAAACTGAAAGTCAAAGACTAACATAAACCCTAGCAAACCCTAATTCTACCAGCTAGTCCTACTGATGCAAAGGAGAGGATGCAAACTATTGAAAAAGATGACATTACTTCTACAAAGGTGAAATGCACATGCCTATGCTATCTCTATCTAAAGAACACATCTTTTTTGTATTTTTGATTACGTTATCAAAATTATCATACATGTACTTTTAACTGGCTTCTTACTGTGCAGGGGTGGATCAAGGAGGAGAAATGCTTGGGAAAGGTTGGGAAGGTTCAGAGAGGGTCTAAGGAGTCCCTAACACCCTTCCAAAGAGTTTCACCAAGTTTGGCTATCCATCAACCTCACTTGTGAGCTTCTACAGGAAGTCTGCAGGGGTTCTACAGGATGTTTCAGGGATTTCTACAGGATGTTCAGAAATTTCTACAGGATGTTCTGACATTGGATTTTGGAAGATGGGTGAGTGAAAGAGGATGCATGAATGGACAAGGAGGTAGGGTAGGGGTTTGATATGACCCAGTGACTAATGGATGAAGTGATGAGAGGGTGTGGAGAGCTAACTTGTCTTAAGGAAGGCTAAGGCAATGGAAGAGCAAGAAGGTAGGGTTACGTGGACAGAAGAGGAGTTGTGAGATGAAGAAGCTAACTAGGAGATGGAGCAGTTGGCCTGGACGAAGCTTAGGTGGAGGAGAGAAAGATGGATATGCCCTGCACGGTGTGAACTTAACTGAATCAACCAAATCCGGCATACAATCGAAATCTTAGCTAATCTATCCAAACTGTCAATGAAACAAATGAACAGCAGCTTTATTTCCAAAGAGAACCATGTACAGCACTTAATCAAAGGAACATCTGAAAAGGTCTAAACGCATGACTAACTTCTACAAATGAAAAACATTACACCAATGATTGCATGGTCAAGCAAACCAGTGTTTTTGTTGAGCAGCACTGGCTCCACAATTCCAGCCCCTGATCCAATAAGGGAGAGGTGAAACTGAGAGTGCAGGCAACCCTTTTATGGAGCTTTTATCAATCTTTATCTTATCAATATGTTCTACACATCTGAAGTAATTCTATTCCTCAACAATAACCTACTTAACCAACACAACTAAATCTAGCTCAACAAACTTCGTTTCAGATGCATAAAAGGAAAATCACAGTGCTGAAAGGAAAGATAACAATACAAATAAGGAGGCCCTAGGCTCTCAGGTTGGGCCCAACCCCGAGAGCTATGGCTCCTATAAAAAACTCAGAGCTGATATCAAATCTGACTGCTTCCCATTATCAAAAAATAATCATAAGTCAAGAGTTATGCCAATAATGGCTACAAAAGAACAAAACAGAGCTAGCAGCACGTAGTGCAGAATATGCAAGAGTTTTCCAAAAGTCCTTTTTGAAGGCTGAAGCCTTAACATTTATACACTACAAGGCCCTAGCTGGCCTCCTAAATCTATGGGACTTGGCTGCCCAAACTGTGAGTGAACAGCTCCTTCCAAGAAATCTGCGTGGCTGCCTTCTAGATCCAGTTTTGGTGGCCTTTGGAGCTCGGAGTTGGGGGTGAAGATCCCGAGGGAGGCTATTTAATGCCATAGACAAACCCCCTACGAATCCTCAACCCAAGCTTGGCTGTCTCCTAGCCCATGTCTGCTCGGTTTTGCTTCAACATGTGTCAAAAAATCCTGAAATGAGCACGTGTTAGCCACCTAGGAATAGTGACTACCCTTATTTTTACAAATGACATAAACATACTAGAAAATAATGCATAAGTTATGAAAAATGAAGGATTGAACAAGGGTAGTTAGGCCAAATGAGCCCAAAATGTTACCAAATTTTGGGCTCATCATGTTGCAGCTGAAGAACTTAAATGAAACACTCTCAAAGGGCAAGATGGAGGAACATGCGAAGGCATATATTGGCAATGAAAACATTAAGGGCGAGTCTAGCCAGTTTCTTCACCTCTTTGGCACCCACCAACAATCCCAGCCGTGACCACCCAAGCTGGACATGTATAAATTTGATGGCTCTCACCCAGCCACATGGATAGCACAAATGGAGCAATATTTCACACTGAATTACATCATGGATGATGCGACTCAGCTTAGTGTGGGTAGCATGTACTTGGACAATGAAAGATGGAAATGGTGGCAATGGAATCAACGTTGCTATGGAAGGTCCTTGACTTGGCAGACATTCAAAAAAGCTCTTACAGATCGCTTTGACCATGAATCCAATTTTTTGGGTTGTCTCACTAAGCTCCGACAAACAAGAACAGTGAATGAATATATTACAGCCTTTGAAGCCTTAGCTTTCCACACAAGAGGTCTACACAATGAGTTCTACATGGAATGTTTTGTCAATGGTCTCAAAGAAGCCATACAAGCCCACGTCCAACTGCAACACCCTATCTCATGGCTGCATGCTTGCAGGATAGCTCATGAAGTAGAACGTGTGTTAGCAGCCCAGTCCAATCACCCAAATTTCATAGCCAAGGGTCGTCCCAGACGGGCTCAAAGCACTACCCAAACACTCAAGGTTCAAAAGGTGTCACCAGTAGAAATAGCGGAAAGAAGAAAGCAAGGATTGTGTTACTACTATGATGAGAAATACTCCCCCGGGCATATATGCAAGGAGTCCAAATTCTTTCAAATTGATGCTACTGATCACAGTTCATCGGAGGAAGCCCCACCACTTGAGGAACCATAGGAGGAAGAAGAGGACAACCAATAGGACAATATACCTGAAGAACCAGTTATCTCGTTGCATGCTTTGGCAGGGATTTATTCTCCCCAAACTCTCAAAATTAGAGGTTTTATTAAGCATCGCCCAGTAGTAGTCTTGATTGATAGTGGCAGTACACATAAATTTATCCATCAAAGAGTCACGGTCCCAATGCATTGTTTTTTCCGAGAAGTTTCTAACTTCCAGGTCCAAATTGCTGATGGGGGGACAATGAAATGTGAAGGCCGCTGTGAAAATGTCAAACATCAAATGGTGAATTATCAGTTAAAGACCCACATGTTTGCCATACACATGGGAGGGTGCGACATTGTCTTAGGTGTTGAATGGCTTCGCACACTTGGCTCAATCACAATGGATTTCTAGGAGTTATATATGAGCTTTAAGCAAAACAACCACACACATACCCTCCGCGGACTCCAGGTGGGAGCTCCCTCTATCATCAGCTCACATCGGATGGAAAAATTGTTAAAAAAGGGCCACCATGGAGTTATAGCCCAATTTAATGCCATCCAGGCCTTCGAATCCAATTCTCTTCATATTCATCCTGAGATGCAACAGATCTTAAACAACCATCTGCCAGTCTTTGACAAGCCTCATGAGCTTCCACCCTCGAGAGGGGAACATGATCATAGCATTACTTTGGTCCTAGGGGCCCAACCACCAAATGTGTGCCCATATAGATATCCGTTCGCCCAAAATAATGAAATTGAAAAAATCATCAAGGAACTCTTGGAAGCAGTCATCATTCATCCCAGCATTAGTCCTTATTCATTGCTGGTGGTCATGGTGCTCAAGAAAGATGGGGAATGGCATATGTGTCCAGACTTCAGGGCCCTTGTTATCGGGAAATCTAGTGTCCACTCAGATCTGCTAGTCCCACTAAGACTAGTAGCTATCTTAGAAACAAACAAACTAAAACTACTTTCGCTTTCCTTTATGAGAAGTAGATAAAAGGGGAACAAAGGACACCAACCTCAATCTTGCGCTTGGTTCCTTGCTTCGTTCCTCTCCTTTTTGACAGATCCTTGCCGCTTTTCCTTCGTCTACTCAGCTTCAAAGAGCACATGTAGAATCAAAGCAGCATAATACTATCGAGGAACAAAGATCTACAATCATAAACAGTATAGTCCCAGATATATATTGACCACACAAATGCATATATCATCAAACATACAAGAATGTGGAGGAAAACTTGAAAAGCTTTATTAGTATCATGAATAGCAAAGAGGATTACAACCAATTGTTCTGACCCAGCGTCATCCTCCCAACATGAAAGCCCTTCTTCACCTCATGAGAAGCTTAGATCACCCAACACTATGATATTCCACCAAGAAATCAACAGCACTTCCTTACAAGATACAAAATTGCAGCCTCTGGATCTCTGTGATGAGGGATCCATATATAGATGATTGCAGGGGGGTGAGTCAGTTTCTGGGATTTTGATTAGTGTACTCTCTCTGATAGTTCTTGATTCCACTTGGAGATTGATGATCTCTTACTCATCCCTGGGCGAATTCAAAGAGGCAAGTGTCACAGGAGAAGTTTCTGGAAGATTTCATGACGATCCACCTTGCAAGCTGTCTCTTACATTTGTCTACTCTCACCCATCGCACCCTACAGAAGGGCTTTCCAGTATGCATCGCACCCTTTACACTGAGCAGGTGAGATGCATCGCACCCTCTGCACTGGGCAATCTATATGGTCCAGCTTTGACCAGTTCTGAGCAGTTTTCAGTGGAGAACTTCTGGGAGATGATGTAATCAGCTGACCTTGTTCCTTTAGAGTGTGAAGCAACACTTTTAGGGACCTAGAAGCCCTTGGTTTATGGACATGTATGATTGGGGTTGTAGTGCCCAAAAATGTCTATAACAATTGCCCCCTAAAGCATGAGGTCGTTAATCTTTTGATGTCGGGTGAAATGCTTTATCATGAGGATCCGAAGTTTTTCGAGCTGGAAGGCAACCTGTAATAAGATACAATACAATACATTATCTTCATAATATTTTTCATGATCTAGCTGAGGCGGGCATTCCCATGCTCAGCTTTATAAATTCATGTACATAAGACAGACAACCGTCTGTGTGGCAGACTGATGATTCTGATAGAGCCATCATCCTTTGATTCGGATGATCATCTTTGCAGCAATGATGTACATTTGATGTCTTTATTTTCCTGAATTTATCGTAGCCCGGATGGATGAAACTAGATCCGAGGTCTCCAAACTCGTCCAATCTTCACTCGGAGTACAAGTCGATCCATGTGAAAGATGTTCTGGAGTCGAACATGGAAAGACATCGCCTGATTACCAGCCAATGATGTAAGTTGTTAACAAGCACGAGAGGAATCACCGATAATGATGATGACCGTCAAGGTACTACAGTACAATTCGCGTGGTGTGAAAAGGGACTTGACGTCGAACACCACGCAAAATCTTTCGGTCGAAGGCCATTGATGTAAACCTGTCGCTGGAAGTGAGAAACTTTCCATTGAGGCATGAAAGCTTCAAAGTACTGAAAGGGTTGTTCCTAAGTCGACTTCTTGGATAATGAGCTGATGTCGAAAAGAAGCGACCTGTCGTAGGAGGGCCTTAATGAATCCCACATCTACAACACAGAACGAAGTAAATGATTTCGGAGATGAAAACTATCTGATGATACAGGGTTCAGGGTGGCGGTCATGAAAGAATGGAGTGTGAATGTATTGCAGCAGATGAGACACAGGTGAATTCTCTGAGTGACTTCTCTTGAACATACCGACGACACTGACATGGATTGGTAGCGTTAACCCCAAATATGGATGGTGTGATGGACCAATGGTGATATGACCGGTGAATGGAATAACCCAACCCGACTCGGATGTGGAGTGAAAGTGTCATGTTCAAGAGCGACTTGCTACCAATAAAGTTTCTTCAAGTTTTCTTCCCAATTTTTCCCCAGTCATTGCTGACCAGTACCTCTTTATTTTTGTCAAGCTTGAGGAGGATAACATATTCTTGTTCTATAATTTGCCCTTCGGGCAAACCCGTCTCTATGTTTTAACAAGCCTAGCGACAGTGAAACTCATTCTTGTCTATATGGACAAGTTTGTCGCTATTTGGTTTTAACGAGTTTAACAACAAAGATAACTCGATCCTTTTCAATTTTAGAGAGTCTAAAAGGGACGTAAAGGAAACTCCAATAATCCTTTTTCGTCATATAATCCCTTAAGTCTAAAAAAGCATAAAATAATACGAAAGGGATGAATTTTTGGTAATTTTAACAAGCCGAACAAAACAAGCGCTCAATCTTTTTGTGTAATAATCCCTCAGGTCCAAAAAGATTAAAATCTAGAGGAGGGATAACACTCTTGGTAGCTTTAACGAGCTGGAGAGGCCAATTGCTTGGAAATATTTTCATAATTTAAGAGTCAAATTAAAAGAGCTTAAAGGAGACTCGTTTTTTGAGGAACGAGTGATAATCAGGTAGCAGCTGCTTCCAGGTAAGGTTTGGAATTTTCCAATCACGACAGTGTCACAAGGATGGCTAACAGGATCACTCTTCACAGTTGTTCCTCAAAAGGGGTAAACAATCAAATGGAGGTGAATGATCGGCTAAAACAGAGTGGAGGTGATGGTAAGAACACGACCAGGGCTCAAAAGCTGATGATAATGCATTCACAATGGTTATTTACTGGAAATTGGTTCATTTTTTAATGAGCTTAAACTCTGGGGGAAACATTTGCTCATTGCTTAGGTTTAATTTTTAACGAGCTTGAACTCCACATAAAAACTGCTCGTGCCAGTCGTATAATAAGGATGTCTCATCGATATGTTCAATTTTTAGGGAGCTTCCACCATTCGAAACTTTGCTCCAGATCCTTTCATTATGCAAGCTAGGAATGACCAATCCTATGAGTTTAAAGGGTTGAGAAACTACAAACTAAGAAAATAAATGGTCGCTCTTTACTTTCAGGCAAAAAGGTTTGCATGCCCCCAGGCATAGCGAAGTAGAGTTTCCAGATTACCATATGAAAGCTCTCGCATTTGCAAAATTTCTCCATCTGCGTTGCAGACAAACACTTCCTTGGTGATGTCTACCGAAATAGACAAAGGTGAGTGGCGCAGTCGCCTCCACTCACATAACTTTGACGAGGGAATCTTATTCCAGTCTAATCCCATTTTCCTAAACAGATGGGTGTGTCAGACTAGTCATATATCCTCCGTGGAAACCTACCCTATACCCAAGGTTTTCCTACCGAAACAAACCAGGGTGCATGCCCCCTGGGTTTCAATCATGTCCTCCCGAATTACTCGCGCTCTTCAGGTGGACGGACTGGAGATTGATGAGACATTCCTTACGTGAAAATACCATTCAGGGATGGCATTTGACTATTAGCTATGTGTGAGCCGGGGAATGAAAGCTGGTCTACGAGCTAGACCACTCGGCCTTCATGCGGAAAACACATTACTCTAAAGAGTGAGGAGACAATGGCTCCTATGTTATAAATATAGTCACGCCCAAGGAGTAGATTATAATCCAAAGGTCCTTGGACTACCATTACATTCATATAAACGGTTTTCCTTCTCAACGTTATGGGTACATTGGGAAGGATCCCTAATGGTCGATTGGTTCCTTTGTCGAAGCCTGTCATATTTCTCATCTCAGGCAGAAGCGATGGCGAACCAAGCGCTTTCCAAGCAATTGAGGAAAGGATACTCACAGAAGCCCAGAAGCCCCTTCATCTATGATGGTACCGACCATGATCATTTTGTAAGCTTGTACAATGATTTGGAATGGTACATTAGCCTGTAAACGGGGTTTGCCTGGTAGATTCCAATTGAAGGAAACGATTAGGTTGCTTGGAGGTGGGACCGAATAGACGGCCGGATATGACTCTAACGAACTTCCTTCCTGTGGTAAAGGAATGGGTAAATTGCCCCCATGTTCATCGGAGTTTGTGTTTACGAAAAGAATTTGAACGGTGTCGTTCTCATTCTCTTCAGTGATTGTATCATCTGAAGATGGACCTTCTGAAGACAAGACCGGGTCGACTGTCGCGTCAACCTTTTGACTTTTGTCTGGTATGGATTTAGCGGGTTTATCTTCAACGATAGATGCTTCGACTGACCACAATGGTGTGTTGGTCGGATTTTCAACTAGTGATGTTCTTGGCAAGAGTTTCTTGTATCCAGGAGGAAGCCATAGCGGTGAAGCAGGACGGTTATCCAAGACTCTTTTAGCTTCATCTAGGAAGGGACAACGGTGGACGACGTGATCGCCTTCACACAGTTTACAAGGAAATTTACATTTCCTTTTCTGTCCAAATGCTTCGCTTTCACTAGTTGATGGTGTACTTTCAACATGATCTTCAGAGGTTGATGACACCGGATTGTGAAATCGAGGAGACCAATCCCTTAAGATCCGAGGGATGCAAGGACAATCTCGATGATAGTGGTCTCCTTTGCAAATGACACATGCAGATTTAGGCTTGGATGGTGCAGTGTGTGGATTTTCACTAAACAGTGCCCGGTTACCTCTTTTCGCCTTTGGCTCCTTCTTCTTCTTCTTTTTCTTCTCCTTCCCCTTCTTCTCCTTCTTAGTTACTTGATTTTTGGCTTTACCAGCTTCATCAAGCAAAGAGGAAGGAGGAGAGGGAGAATCGGACGAAGTAGAAGGTTGGGGGGTAACTTTAGTATCATCTAGTTGTTGACTCGATTGTTCAGGAATCACGGTGTTCTGAATGATAGAGGTCGAGAAGAGCCATATTGGCAAGCCAATCGTTAATCCTGGAAGTGACAATGTGGCCATATGAGGCGCACCAACATCTCCCCAAGAGGAGAAAGGACTAGGATTTCCTCCAAGGGGAAATCCTTGGTTGGTGGACTCCATTTTTCTAAACCTAAGACCAACGCGGGAATGGTGATATTATTCCGATTAAAATAAATTTTAGACGCTTTGACACAACTTGTTTTTTCAATTTTTAAGAGTCGAGAAAAAACAAAAGATGACTCTAGTCGCCTTCGATTTTTAATGAGCCTGAAGTGACAAGTGCTCAGATGGACCTTTTCCTTTAAGGAGTCTGAAAAGGAATGAAAGAGACTACTATGGAAATCTAGACAGATGGATTACCAAACCAATCGCAAAAATGCAGAATACTTTTTACGGTACGGCAGTCAATCTTCCTGAATGATGTGTTCAGTGCATTGCGATCGATAGGGCGGCAGACACGGCTTCCTATGGATAAAGGATATAGCCTATTGTGGTCTCCCAATATATACTCGACGGTACGTGGGAGCACAAGTCCGTACTGGCACTTGTCGTCTCAAAGAGGAGGAATCACCCAACCAACAGTGAAAGCGACAGTTACCAGGCTTTACGATTCCAGAATACGTCTCTAGCCTAGACTTCTAGATGTTGTGTGTTAGGTTCCAAAGTGTTTTTATGTTCATTGAATTTATTTTACAGTTGATCTTTCTTAAGAAATTTACCTTTCAGGTTCATCGCGTGATGTAGATATACAATTCCTAAAATGCAATCTAAGATGATAAACAATCGTTTAATATTCTTTTTGCAATGAAAATCCTAGCTACTAAAGAAAGAGAGATGATATTCTTTTAACATAGAGCAGAGAGCACACACTAGATGCACTGTCCTAAATCAAACCAACAAGCAGTCTAAATGCAAATGCACATGCATGTATTTGTTTTCAGCTTTATTAATGTGTGAATGACAAGAAGAATGCTAAGTACAAATCTGAATTATCTTTTCAAAGCGACAATACTAACAAATTTCTCTTCAAAAACGAAAGGAAGATAATTATGACACTTTACTATTTTGAATTGAAAACTGCTTTCGACACTTGAAAAACTACTAATTCAAATCAAATAAAAGAGTAACTATATAATTGACCATCAAGAACAATAGAATTCTTTTCTTTGACTGAAAACAACACTTGCGACACTTCCAAATCAAAAGACGACACTTCGATTATGCTACTTTTTGTAAAAGAGAACTATAAATAGCGCACAATACATAAAAACATTCACAATTCCTTGTACTATGGAGGCAGAATCATGCAAAGGAAGGGAGTTTCCACAGTGGTATACTGATCACAGACAGCAAAACTCCTGAATAAAGCTGAAGAGAGTGAACACAAAACCAAAATCTAAGAGCAGAAGAGGTCTTGTCTGATCAGCGCACCTGCAACACAGGGAAAGTGCGATGCAGCGCACCTACTGCACATGGGAGGTGCGATGCATCTAGATTCCCAAGAGGAGAAAGTGCGATGGTCCAGGGACAAGACTTCAACTTGGTTCCGGGTCATAGTTTGCAGCTCAGTTCAGGGATTTAGGCCGAGCAAGTGATGTTCAGTAAATATAAATCATAGGGGTTGATCTAATGAGGTTACTAGAGCCACCACTAGGGCAATTAGAATGTTTGCAAATCGATTGTTCAGTTTATAAACAAAACCCGGAGATAGACTAAAGCAGCATTGATATACTTTGCACTTGCATAGAAAATGCAGTTCGAAGGCTAGATGGCTTGACTTCAAGCTCCATCTGTAAGTTTATAAAACAAACAAATATAGACAAGCAAACAATCTATTCACTCCCTAGTGGAGTCGCCATTTTGTTATCGAGAAATCTAGTGTCCACTCGGAGCTGCTAGTCCCACTAAGACTGGTAGCTATCTTAGAAACAAGCAAACTAAAACTACTTTCGCTTTCCTTTATGAGAAGTAGATAAGAGGGGAACAAAGGACACCAACCTAAGTCTTGCACTTGTTTCCTTGCTTGGTTCCTCTCCTTTCTTACAGATCCTTGCCGCTTTTCCTTCGTATACTCAGATTCAAAGAGCACCTGTAGAATCAAAGCAGCATAATATTATCGAAGAACAGAGATCTACAATCATAAACAATATAGGACCAGATATATATTGAGCACACAAATGTATATATCATCAAACATACAAGAATGTGGAGGAAAACTTGAATAGCTTTATTAATATCAAGAATAGCAAAGAGGATTACAACCAATTGTTCTGACCCAGCGTCATCCTCCCAGCATGAAAGCCCTTCTTCACCTCATGGGAAGCTTAAATCACCCAACACTATGATGTTCCACCAAGAAACCAACAGCACTTCCTTACAAGATACAAAATTCCAGCCTCTGGATCTCTGTGATGAGGGATCCATATATAGATGATTGCAGGGGGGTGAGTCAGCTTCTGGGATTTTGATTAGTGTCCTCTCTCTGATAGTTCTTGATTCCACTTGGAGATTGATGATCTCTTACTCATCCCTGGGCGAATTCAGAGAGGCAAGTGTCACAGGAGAAGTTTCTGGAAGATTCCATGACGATCCACCTTGCAAACTGTCTCTGCCATTTGTCTACTCTCGCCCATCGCACCCTACAGAAGGGATTTCCAGTATGCATCGCACCCTTTACACTGAGCAGGTGAGATGCATCGCACCCTCTGCACTAGGAAGTCTGTATGGTCCAGCTTTGACCAGTTCTGAGCAGTTTTTAGTGGAGAACTTCTGGGAGATGATGTAATCAGCTGACCTTGTTCCTTTAGGGTGTGAAGCAACACCTTTAGGGACTTAGGAGCCCTTGGTTTATAGAAATGTATGATTGGGGTTGCAGTGCCCAAAAATGTCTATAACAACCCTCAATAAGTTGAGGGTCAAAGATAAATTTCCCATCCCGGTTTTCGATGATTTGCTGGATGAACTAAATGGGGCTCAATTCTTTACTAAGATTGACCTTCACTCGGGCTATCACCAAATTTGCATGAAAGAAGTAGACATTCCAAAGACTACTTTCCGAACTCATGAAGGTCATTATGAGTTCCTGGTCATGCCATTTGGTCTTTGTAATGCCCCATCTAGTTTTCAGAGCCTTATAAACCACCTGCTCAAACCATATCTCAGAAAATTTGTCCTTGTTTTCTTTGATGACATCCTCATCTACAGTCGCACCTGGGCCACACATCTTCAGCATGTAGATCTGCTCTTGCAACTGCTCCGCAAACATAAATTATTTGTCAAGATGTCCAAGTGCTCTTTTGGCATGGAAGAAGTTGAGTATTTGGGCCACATTGTGGGGCGTGAAGGTGTCAGGGTGGACCCCAAAAAGATATAGGAAATGCAGGATTGGCCTCAACCAAAGACCTTGAAGAGCTTGAGAGGATTTTTGGGTCTCACAGGCTACTATTAAAAATTTGTCTGCAATTATGGTCGCATTTCTAGGCCCCTCACTCAACTCCTCAAGAAAAATTCATTCCTTTGGAATGATGAATCACAACAGGCCTTTATAGCTCTCAAACATGCCATGTGTTCCACTCCAGTCTTAGCACTACCCGACTTCACCAAATCTTTTGTGATTGAATGTGATGCTTTGGGTACGGGTATTGGGGCGGTCTTAATGCAGGAAGGTCGACCCTTGGCCTTCACGAGCCAACAACTAAGTGGGAAGAATCTAGGATAATCTACCTATGAGAAGGAGATGATGGCCATCTTACATGTAGTAGATACATGGTGACCATACTTATTGGGGCGACGTTTCCAAACTGCACAGATCATCAAAGCCTTAAATATTTTTTGGAGCAACGCCTATCCTCGCCACAACAAAATAAATGGCTCGCCAAAATGCTGGGATATGATTATGAGATAATTTACAAGAAAGGGCGCGAAAATATTGTAGCATATGTGTTATCCCATCAATTTGAGGAGGAAAGTACCCTGCTCGTAATTTCCCTTCCCATTACATAATGGATTGAAGAGGCTCACAAGGAATGGTTTTCACATCCCTGGCTCTCCTAACTCATTAATCAATTGCAAGCGGATCCAAATTCCACAGCGGACTACTCGTGGCAAGATGAGATTCTTTGTTACAAGGACAGAGTTGTAATATCACCAACATCCACCCTCAAAAGCCACATTTTGGTGGAGTTGCACTCATCTCCCACTGCAGGACATTCAAGCTTTCAAAAGATGTATGCTCGCAGTCGAAGATCATTTTTCTGGACAGGCATGAAAAAGGACATTCTCACTTTTGTAGCTGAATGCGACGTCTGTCAGTGCCACAAAGGAGAAATAGTCAAATCCCCGGGCACATTATAGCCATTGCCCATCTCGGCCTCAATCTGGACGAAGGTTTCTATGGATTTCATTACGGGTCTTCCAAAGTCAGGACAAGTCAGTCATCATGGTGGTTGTGGACAGACTTTCTAAGTATACTCATTTTTGCACCCTTCCCCACCCTTTTACACCGACTTTGGTCGCTCAATCTTTCATGGATCAAATCTTCAAATTGCACGGCATGCCCACTTCCATTGTGTCTGATCGTGACTCGATTTTCACGAGTAACTTTTGGCAGGAAATATTCCAGCTACAAGGTACCCAACTACAACTCAATACTTCCTATCATCCACAAACTAATGGTCAAATTGAAGTAGTCAACAAATGTTTGGAGACCTACCTTAGGTGTTTCACTTTAGAAAAGCAATATCTCTGGGTACAGTGGTTATGTCTAGTCGAATGGTGGTATAACACCAACTATCATGCCACCACCAAAATGACTCCATATGAAGAAGTTTATGGTCAAATCCCTCCTTCCCCTACTTCTTATATCAAGGTATGCTCAAAGGTACAAGCAGTGGATCAACTCCTACAAAACTGCACAACCATGCTGGCCCACCTTAGAGAGAATCTTCATCAAGCCCAAAACCACATGAAGCAACAGGCAGATCAACATCGCTCAGAATGCCAATTTCAAGAAGGGGATCAGGTATTTTTAAGGCTGCAACCATATAAGCAAACATCACTCAAAGACAAGGGTTGTCAAAAATTATCTCCAAAATTCTATGGACCATATCAGGTACTTTAGCGCATTGGAGAAGTTGCCTACAAGCTAGCTTTGCCACCCACTACAAAAATCCATCCAGTCTTCCATGTCTCATGCCTCAAGAAAGTGATTGGGAACCATTGCAGAATTCAAACCAATCTACCTGAAGTGGATGAAGAAGGGTCAATCTGGCTCCAACCTAAACAAGTTCTTGACACATGAGAACGGCACCTGCGTGGCCGCACGATCAAGGAAGTCCTCGTCAAGTGGAAAGACACCTCTCTGGAATATGCAACCT
Source organism: Pinus tabuliformis (assembly GCA_031772625.1). Taxonomy (NCBI): domain Eukaryota; kingdom Viridiplantae; phylum Streptophyta; class Pinopsida; order Pinales; family Pinaceae; genus Pinus; species Pinus tabuliformis. Next base: position 433,476,516 of record CM062812.1, on the reverse strand, counting down.
GGGAACCAGCTACTATCCTTCAGCAGTTTCTGCAGCTTCAGCCTTGAGGACAAGGCTATTCTTATGGGGGAGGGCATGTTAGGTCCAACCCTAACCCCCTTATTTATGTAATAGGATCGAGTCATAGTTATAGTTAAGTAAAGAGTCAATAAAGCCCATATTAATACTTGTAAGTGGTTAACCCGCATTTAATGAAGGGACCACAGTTAGTTGCAAATGGGCCATGGTATTAGATAGATGGTATTAATAAGAACCATGGTATTGCATGTATGAATCCTATATAAAGGATAGAGACTCCCCTCGAGGAGCATCGTTTCTTATTTTGTAATTGAGCTCAGCTCTATTGGAGGTTGCCCCCTCGAAGAGGCAAGTGAACATTGCTTTCTGAATAAGAAAATACTTGCTGTTATTTCTCATTGTTTTATGTTTTGGGTATATTTCTTCGCATATTTGGTATTCTGGTATTGTCTTGTAGGTTAAGAGCATAACAAATGAAACATTATTTATGGAGAGAATCTACTAAGTTCTATGTACGGATGGATAGTTGTGAAAGAATTTCTCTAAAGTCAGTGATTGAGCCAATTTGATGTAACTTAGTAAGTTGCCCAAATAATGAGCATCCCTCTTTAAATGTGCATAGACAACTTTTACAAATTGAAATCATGCAGTGTATCCTAATTAGCTATTTTTATGCCATTCCCACCATCAACATTGTTCTTTATCTAAATATAGGACTCCCACCAGAGTTTCATAATGTCATCAATAATACCTTGTAGGGTGAAGTAATGTTCCATTTCAGTGACCTATCCTAATGGATCATAACCATAAAACTTGTTCAAGTCCACCTTAGGAGAACAATGGCATATGTTTTTATTTATTGATCAGTTGTTATGTCGAGGCATGTCGAGTATTATGAGTGGCTACACATTTTTGAGTCAGAACCTTCCTAGTGTGGCTCAATTTGTTTCGTAGTCATGTGTTTTTCTCCTGGTATCATTTGAGCTAACATACCTAGAAACTTGTTCATCAAATTTTTTTCAAATCTATCAAGCCTCTCATTAAACTTCTCTTCCAACCCATTTATATTTTCCTAACATTGTTTAAGTTGACCTTCCACTAGTTCCAACTTAGTTGTATCAAAGATGGTGTTCATGTTGTCTAGGGAAGTATGAGGATATTTATAGGTATTCTCCTTCATGGATGAGCTTATTATAGAAAACTATTGGATAGTACTGATGTTATTTAAATACATAGAAATACATCTTTCTCACATTGGATATTATAACCCCAATTATGAAATTCCACCACTTATTTGGATATTTTGGAACTGGTTTGTATGAAATATGTGTTATCAATCCAAAGATATCTAATCTCCAAAATTCATAGGTGTCACTAAAAGAAACTCTAAAAAATGTTTATTTTAAATTATCAATAACTTCACTTCCCAGACAGTTCCATTTTGGATTTTTTTCTTTGAAATTGGTTATTTTTTAGATGAATTTAGTCCTTGGAACTAGATTTTTTTATGTCATTCCCATCATTTCCATTATTCTTTATCTAAATATAGAACCCCCACCTTAAGTTTGAGCATGTCATTAGTAATACCTTGGAGGGTGAAGTAATGTTCCATTTTCCTTATGGATCAGAACCATCAAACACATTCAATTCTACCTTAGGAAAATAGTGTCTTATGTTGTTATCTATTGATGTATTATTGTGTAGGCATGTCAAGTATTGTGGGTAGCTAAACATTTTTTATTTATAAGTTTCTTCTTAGTGTGGCTAAATTTTTTGTGCAGTCATGTGGTTTTCTCCTGGTATGGTTTGAGCTAAAATACATGGAAACTTGTCCATCAAATTCTTTTCAAATTTATCAAACCTCTCATTAAACTTCTCTTCCAACCCATATATGTTTTCCTAACATTGCTTGAGTTTGCCTTCCACTGATTCCAACTTTAGTTGTAGCAGAGCATGTTCATGTTATCTAGGGAAGTATGAGGATTCTTATAGGTATTCTCCTTCGTGGGTGAGCTTATTAGAAAAAACTATTGGAATAATACTTGTGTTATTTAAATACATAGAAATGTGTCTTTCTCATATTGGCTACTATGACCCCGATTATGAAATGCGACCACTTCTTTGGATATTGTGGAACTGGTTTGAATGAAATATGTGCTCTTAATCAAAAGAATCCAATCTACAAAATTTGTGGGCATCATTAGAAGAAACACTTAAAAATTATCTATTTTAAATTGTCAATAACTTCACTTACAAGATTCCACTTTGAATGATTTTTTTCCTAAATTGGCTATTTTATTAGAAGAATTCAGTCTTGGATTAGATTCTTCAAATTATGCGCAAAAGGTTTCAAAAATTTGCTAGCAAAATTCTCACCCACAAAAACCCTATAAAATTGTGGATTTCCAATTTTTGATGACTTCACTTCTTAGAATCCATTTTGGACGATTTTTTTTCTAGAAATTGATATTTTTTCAAGGAATTCATCATTGGATTAGACTGTTCAATTTCTGCATATAAAGTTTTATAAATTTACATGAATTCACTATCCTCTTTTTCCCATAAAAGAATCCAACAAAAAGAAAAAATTATCCCACTTTGTGCCAAAGAAAGAGCTTTGATATCACTTCTAGTGTCACATGAAATATAATGCAAAACCCAAGAAGACAAGGAAAAAAGGAGTAAACACATGAAACATCCCTTTGATAATAGAAAACAGAAAGCTATGTTCACTTGCCTCTTCAAAGAGAAACCTCCAACAACAATGCTCTAAATATAATCACAATTATTGACAAAACATTATAGAACCTTCTACTCAATATATATCTATCCATGGAGAAACATTAACTACTTATGGACCCACTTTTAATGAGACCCTACTAACAAATTTAAGTTTTATTAACAAAAAGGATCATTTTTATAATGACTGACTATTAATTAATTATTTAATGGCCCACATACATTAATAATGTGTCTAAGCAAGGGGTTTAGGGTAATACACTAACTAACATGCCTATGTGATTGATCTTAATGTGCTCTTATGATATGTTTTCAAGAGAATAAGACTAATAGATTTTAGTCCAAATTACTTTTAGAGGTATATGACCATTATGGACCTTTACCCAGTAAGAAATTATGACTAAGAAGACAAAGGAAGTTAACCCTTCATTGTCTTAGACAACCAAGGTGATTGGTTGAATGTGAAAGGATTCTTAGTCTCCACTCAGGGCGCTTGGTCTACTCTAGGCAGGCCCGCGGAGCTTTGATTGTGTTGAGGTGATCACAAGGTATTTTTTATGATGGACTTAAACACAAGAATAAAAAGCCTTGATTGCAAAGTGAAGGCTCAAGGAAGAGTCTTCACAGTACATTTGAGGCAAAGTGCTCTAGAATTTGTTGAAGAAATCAACAACAAGATATTGTAGAGTTTGTTGAAAAAATCGGCTTAAAAATTTATAAAAATTAATTTTTTAGTTAAATTGTTGAATTTAAAAATAAAATAATTCTTTTGAGGAAAATATAAAAACATTATTATATAAAACTTAAAATCAAATTATATATAATATTTCCCACAATCATAATATTTTCACTTTTCATTATAAAAATATTAAATTTATAAAAGCATTTAATATTCTATTATAAATTTATTTAATATTAAATATGTAAAACTACATTAAAAGAGATTCATCACCCCTTACTTTTAAATATTAAATTTATAAAAACATTTAACGTTCTATTATAAATTTATTTAATATTAAATAGGTAAAACTACATTAAAAGAGATTATCACACCTTACTCTTAATTATAAAAATATTAACTAAATATATAAAAAAAAATACACTAAAAGAGATTCATCGCAGCCGGACCTTTTATATATACATACTTGTAATATTCAATTATAAAAATGTTAATTAAATATATAAAAATATTACACTAAAACAGATTCATCGCAACCTCACCCTTAACTATATAAATATTATATGTATACTTTTAATATTCTATCATAAAATTATTTATTATTAAATGTATAAAAATAGTACAGAGCTAAAGAGATTTAATATTCCACCGCAAATTGTTTTGTACTCACCACGTTCAAGGCACCCAATATAAGAATCTTTTATAACACGTCATATATGACGGTAAGCTTTATTAAATATTTAATAATAACATAAAATACTGTTATGTAAGCTTTATTAAATATTTAATAATAATAAAAAGCATGATCATAAAATAATGAATTTTTATTATGTTATTGTAATAAGAGGTGGTTTCTAGTTTAGTATGGAAGAGATTTTATAAGATTATGTTATTTGATACGATGTTAGGTAAATATTTTAATTTAGTTAATAACAATAACAATAAAATATAATTAAAAAATTAATAATTATGATTATTAATTAAAACATTTTCATTGGGTTAAATGTTTTGGGGTGCAAATTATTTTAGAGTGAAAAGAGATTTGATCCCTCTACTCTTGGTAGATTAGGAATTAATATAGATCTAGACTAGTTATTAAGATAGTTAAATTATGTAGTTTACACAATTTAACAATAAAAATAATAATAAAAGTGTAAGTTATGTAAATTGTGTAGTCTACAAAATTCAAATTGTTAAGAAAATTTTCAATACTTAAATATAATCCGGATTTTTCAAAGAAATTTTTAGAGCAAATTCTTTTATACATTTAAAAATACAATTTAAACAATAAAATTAAATACATAAATAAATTTATTTCTTAAAAAATTCTTGAAAAATCAATAATTATATATGTATATAAACACGAGTCTATTCTGCTAGAAAAAATCACCACAGATCTACATGGTGGGAAGGAGAATAAAAAGAACACTACACTGTCATCAAAGAGGAATAATCTCGAGAAAACTCTGAATCACAAGAAATCGAGCAAGAAAGAAACAACTCTCAAGACAAGCAGGGGGAAAGCCTTGCCCAACAACAAAAAAGTGAACTCGACAACCCCTCAAGCATCAATAGTTATGAGGATTCGAATACGGCACAAAAAAATCTTCATTTAACAGCAAAGCAGATCTTCATTTAACAGCAAAGCATATCTCCTAGATCAAACTTCTTCTCCGACTATCTTCAAAAGGACGAACACAATGGATCGCGAAGCTAAGACACCAATGTCCCAAGAACTAGAAGAGATGAAGGAGATGCAAGATAAAGAAAGTTGGAAAATTGTAGAGAACAAAAAAAAAAAACTACAGCACCAATCTCGCCAAGAAAGAGGAGGACCCAGACAATTAGAAACTAAAAAAATTATAGATCCGATAAACCAATTTGGTCTCAATAGATGTTAACCACCACCACCATCATCATCATAAAAAACAAAGACCAAATCTCTTTTATTCTATTTTTAAATTTTTTTCCAAATTCCATACTTGGAAAAAATTGTCAACTCAACCATACCAATTCTGATTTACTCAACAATACCCATTCTAATTTACTGAGCAATACCACCTATTAAAAAGCACTGATAAGGGAAAAAAAAAGGACATAATGCTACAACATCTAAAAGGCACGTGTACACGCTGTACATCTCATTTGCTCCCACTATCCACCAAAGGAAACGCATATTCACACGTTTATCATGCCACTCAGTGACGTACTCTCCATAAAATCGTTCAATCATTTTCAACTCTGCAACACGGTTTCTGTGCCTATATACTCTGCCACACCCTTCAGGCATTCTCAGACTCATATGCACGAGTGTACAATTTTTCCCCTTGCAGTGGAAATAGCAGACTGCAGGTACCTCTAGTCGACCAGAGTTCACATCCCGCGCGATTACACTCCCTTCTTTTGACATTCCGAGTTCATATCCCCTGAAACTTCTCGAAATGGTTAAGCCCTCGCCAAAACAGAACGCCACTGGCAAGCCAGAAAGCCGCTCACTAATGTCGCGGCAATTCAAGGGAATCCGACTAAGAAAATGGGGAAAATGGGTGTCAGAAATTCGAATGCCCAATTGCAGGGCCAAAATTTGGCTGGGCTCCTACGACACCCCAGAAAAAGCTGCCCGAGCCTATGACTTTGCAGCCTATTGTCTGAGAGGATCCAAGGCGAGGTTCAATTTTCCCGACTCGCCGCCGGAAATGCCATGCGCCTCTTCTCTATCGCCGCCGCAAATCCAAGCCGCTGCGGCCCGGTTCGCCGCAGAGGAATTCCGGTTGCCGTCAGATGACGACACGGCGTCATCCTCCTGCGGTTCGGTAGCGGAATCCGACTTGCCGCCGGGAATTCCATGCGCCTCTTCTGTATCGCCGCCGCCAATCCAAGCCACCGCAGCCAGGTTCGCCGCAGAAGAGTTCCGGTTGCCGTCAGATGAGGACACGGCATCATCGTCCTGCGGTTCGGTAGCGGAATCCGAGATTGACAGCCAACAGATTTCGGCGGAGCAGGGTTCGGCATTTTGGGATTCACTACTCCTGGAAGACCTGTATAATGGCGAGTCTCTAAATTTAGAGGATTTTCCTCCCATAGATTTGGCTATGGACGATTTGGGGTTTCTCCTTCAGCCGACGGAAGACTGGCTGATTTTCTAAACAAAAATAAGTTTGGCATGGCTGCTGGAAATTCTGCCACGAAACTTTGATTACTGTACATTCTCATTTGCTGAAAGTTTGGATGAGATTTTTAAGGGCTTGCAACAATGGAAAACTGAAATCATTGCCCCCTTTGACAAATTATGGTCAGCCACAGGCGCTTGAAATGGTGGCAGATGTGGCTTTGTTATTAATTGTCTATAAATAAAATTTAAATTTGATCATTCGTTTAAAGGTTAAAGCTGCAGGGCTAAATTTTTTTTTTGTGGGTTAAAAACAGAAAAATCTGAATCCATTAAAATTTTAAAATTGTAATACATTCCCCAAGTCTTAAGTCTGTATTCTCCCGTTAACTGTTTGGTCTGTATTCACATTCCATTCGTGTTGGGCGAGATCCTTTTTGTTTTTTTTTTTTTTTTTTTTTTTGAAGATTTAGTCCGACGCCCACTTCCCTCAATTCTTTTATTTTCTTCTTTTTCCCCTTCTCTTCACTGAGCATTTTTCTGGTCCCCTATGGCTACTCGGTTTTGGCAGGCTTTTACCCTTTGTTTGAACGCCGCGGACTCGAACTCGGAACGTGATAGTGAAGTTGAGGGTTAAGCAAACCGTCGGAAAATCATACAATGAAACAGAATTTAGAGAATTGGTTACATTTCCGTTAGGAGGCTTCACATTGGTTTGGAAAACTACAAAATTCTGGTACGATTTTGAAAAAAAATGAGAATAAATTTTCGTAAATTCAGATTATGGCTGTCAAAAACCTAATTTAAACATTCTTCTGGCCAGTTTTTTTTGAAAAGAAATTGTTTAAGGGAAATTTCCAGTGATAGAGGATTGCTTTATTTTTTTCTTTCGAGGAGTGACTAGGTTAGGGTCAATCTCAATGTTGTATGGAATAATGATTTTTCCAACACCCTCATACTATCTCCAAAATTGTGAAACTCGCAAGGGGTAGACTTTTTTTTTTGAAACAATGCAACAATTATAATTGGCTTCCACGTTCGACACCTCCACATGAGATTTGAATCTACTGCCCTATATCTAAAACCATAAAACTTCGAAAACAATTGAAAACAATTGCTTCAAGAAAATCTTACTTGAATAAAACTTCGAAAACAATTGCTTCAAGAAAATCTTGTTTGAATAAAACTCCAAAAAAACTGCTTCAAGAAAATCTTGCTTGAATAAAACTCTAAAAACAATTGCTTCAAGAAAATCTTGCTTGAATATAATTTACTATATTGCCTTAGAAAATTGGCTACTTGAAAAATAGGAGATGTCTAGAGTGGGGACAACCCCAATGTTGAATGGAAAAACGATTGTCTACTAGTGGGATGCTATCACCATAATTATGCTAAGCTCAATCAAACTTAGATGCAGCTTGGGATAGTTTAATTCCCCAAAAGGTGGCTCCCCCTCCCATCCTCAACCTCTCTCCATATATATATATATATATATATATATATATATATAATAAGTATATGTGTGATTTTCCAGTGGGATGCTATCACCATAATTATGCTAAGCTCAATCAAACTTAGATGCAGCTAGGGATAGTTTAATTCCCCGAAAGGTGGCTCCCGCTCCCATCCTCAACCTCTCTCCACATATATATATATATATATATATATATATATATATATATATAATAAGTATATGTGTGATTTTTCATTATTATACTCTAGCCTGAAGTATAATGCAATGGGTATTGCTTTGACTTCTAATTAGTTAAGTCAAACACATTAAATTTATTTTGATTTAAAGAAGTTCAACTATATAAATAATTTTTTAATTTTTTACAAAAAAAAATTATTAGTATTTATCTCAGTGACTATTGGTTGAGAGTTTGAATATTTTATTGCACAATACATAGTAAACCGTGATATTGCAATCATTACCTTTTATTAATGCAATGTAGTCATTCTTTTCATGTCAATAATTTTTATAAACTAATAGTTATATTAAAAGAAAAATGAATTGAATATTTTAATTCAAATTTTAATAAATAAAAATTATAATTTTATATAGATATATATAAATCATTTTTTTGAGTTAAAATTTAAATTTAAATTTTAATAAAATAACACATACATTTATTATATTAATTTTTTTTTTAATATTTTAGTTCAAATTTTAAGAAATAAAATATAGAATTCTTGACTTGGACAGACAACTTTAATTTGGATGAATAATGTAGTTCAAATGTAAATGCAAGTATAACATATAATTGTTTTTTTTAAACTATGTTTGTATAGGCATTGAAATCGGGGCCTTACTCTTTAATTGCATAGATGAGGACTTTACCAATCAGTAAAACGCAAATTGATGGAATTGTAAACCTTGAAACTAATTTGAATTCAATATTTTTACTATTATTTAGCTATATTTAAACTAAGTGAAAGGATTAGCTACTATGTAGCACTTGTTTAAGCTAGCAATTCCAACAAAATTTTACTAGAAATGAAATTAATGTGGGACAGGTTGAAATGTTTTAACTATAAGAATTTATTTAATTTAAATTGTTTTATATAATATATACAAAGTTATTTTGTGCATATATGAGGTGTGATTTTTCATTCTTTAAACTAACAATTCCAACAAAGTTTGACTAGAAATGAAATTAGACTAGTTGAAATGTTTTAACTATAAGAATTTATTTATTTTAAATTGTTTTATATAATATATGCATAGTTATTTTTTTTAAACCATATATAATATATACATAATTAACATTGAAATATTTTATTTAACTTAACCATTGAAATATTTTATTTATAAATCACATTTTTTAATCAAATTTGTATTTATGTATTTTATTTTCTTAGTAATATATTTTTAAATACATGTCAATACTACTTAACCTTACATACTGAAATTATTTATCTATGATTCATATTAATTTTTTTTAATTATAATTCATATTTTTTTAAATGTCACATATCAATTTTATATTAAAAGTTGAATAAATTATACATTTAATTTCAATTACTTCTTCTTTTTGGACATTAAAATAATTTACTATAGTTAACATTATTTTTCACATTTATTTTTTTCTTTTAGTTAACATGGATCATTTCAAATAACTTATTTAAGTTTTATACTAAAATATTTCTAAAACTTATAAGAATTACTCAAACTCCAAAGAGGTTGTAAGATCAAGAACAAATCAAGCACAATGAGAGCAGAATTGTTGAAGTTTTATAATGTTATCAATTAAAATAACCAAATATATGTGAAGTTTCAGTGGAAGAGGGTAGGTTGACTTTTGTTATGTAGGATAGGTTGACTTGCAAGATTTAGTGTGAAAGTGTTGGTCGTTGCTTTAACACATTATCAAAGTTAGTTCATGAATATACGAAAAAGTTAATGTATGTTGTTATAATGATTTTAATTAAATGTATGTTGTTGTTAAAACAACATATTTGACTTCCATGAACTCGTTGACGAAAGTCTAATAAATAAATTTTTTCTTTATTGGAACCCACAATTTTACTACACCCCATTGGAATAAACCTTAATACCTCCCGCAAAGCATTCAAGGACTCACCCTTTAAGTCTACTAAGCATTCCGTGAATTAATTTACTATGTTACAAGTAAATTATTAAAGGTAATTTACTATGGTAAAAGTTTAAAAGAATCATAAAGGTTAATGACTATTTGTACCAGTCTTTACTGGTTATTGTTTTTAGAAGTGGATGCTAAAACTGGTGGGGTGAGGGTGGATTGGAAAACGGTTGCCATCATCGTGGATGCTGAGACCACTTGCATACTTGTGGAATTTTATATTTTATGGAAGCTTGGGTTGTTGTGTTCTTCTTTGTTGGACTTTGCTACTGGAATAGAATTGTGAATTCCCTGGGTGGGGTGTGCTTCCTAAGCTTTTCTGGAATGGAATTGTGAATTGCGTGGGTGGGATGTGCTTCCTAAGCTTAACGTTGGATAGGAATACCACAGTTGTAGATGAATAATAAAGTGACCGTATGTCTTCAAACGAAGACTGAACAACATATTCTATTCAAAGTATGAATTGTCGTGCACTTCTTATGTAAAGTTTTAATTAAAGATATCTCAAAAGCTTAGATCAAGAAATAGTTGAATAGTTGAAGGATAGTGATTATATCAAGTGTAGGAATTGCCATGCACTTCTCATGTAAAGTTTTAATTAAAGATATCTCAGAAGCTTAGATCAAGAAATAGTTGAATAGTTGAAGGATAGTGATTATATCAAGTGTTGTAAATTCTATAACGACTAATTGTATAACATACAACTAGCTATTTAGTGAACGGTAATGATTATACCAAAGTGTTATAAATTCTATATCCACTAACTGTATAAAATACGACTAACTATTTAGTGCAGAAGCTGTTAATCTGAATTAACTTTTTATTATTATTAAAAAACACATATAAAATAATTCCTTAGTAATTTATGAGGAGGTATATGCATACGTTCAGAAATAACTAACTAGAACCTGGAATGCAAAGAATTGAAGTAAGAAATTGTAAACACTTTAAAAAAAGTATACATATATTCTTAAGAAGAAATGACAAAAATTTTGTGCACATGAACAAAATAATAATATTAGTGCGAAGAAAAGAAGTGGTTTCTTCACAGAAGAACCGTCTCTAAAATGTAATTAGGAGTCTCAATTGATCTTACATAAGTCTTTAAATTCTTTTAATAATTACAGAACATTAAAAAGAAAGGCATGGCGGTTTTCTGTTGTCGTTAACAAGCAACCGAAAATTAAGAAGCCTTTACTTCGAACATGAGATTACACAAGTATCACACCTAGAGTGTTGAAGCCAACCAGGAAGCATCCTCGCATGTGGAAATCTTCTGGCTTTTGCTCAGCGTTGTGGAAACTCTTACATGGAAAGGTAATGGTTAATCCTGGAAAATCGAGGGAACAATCAAGTAAACTCCATAGTATACACAAAAATAAAGTAATGCTTACCTGAGACGAGTGCTAGAGGTTTGAAGAGTCTTTCTGAAAGGAAAAATCAAAGAAATCACATACCTAGCCCTGATAGGGGAAACATAACGAAAGTGCATACTCAAGAGGAACATCACCAAGAGATCGAGGGAGATCAAATGGAGCACAAGGAAGGGTGAGAGAATGCTTCAGGCATAAAGGGGGCTAAGAGACAAAAAAATAGAATTGCAAAGAATTTAAGAAAATTAAACCACCTATGTTTGATGGGGAAATGGAGAAGGTTGGAGAGGCTTAGTTGATAAACATGAACAAAGCATAGGTGGATATGTCATATGTGTGTGATTAGATAAAGGAATATTTTCTTAAATACCAGTAACGTGTTACACTATCAAAAATTCTAACTTGGAATATGTCACCGACGAGTGATTATTGAGTATTTCTTATTTACTAGTCTTCTGTTACAATATTGGAAGTACAGGGTTTGATATAAATGAGTATTTCTTAATTACTAGTATTATGTTATAATAATGAAAGTACAAGGCTTGATATAAGTTACTGAAATTCATATAGGATACAACGTTTTTACAAAACCGTGCTAATGTTAACAACTAGTCAGCATTCTATAATGCTGCAGAGAAAATGTGCAACAACAGAACTTATATATGTGAACTTAATTTGTAAACAAGGAAGAGATGGGATGTCAGGGCAACCCCAGTGTGTTATTAAAATTATTAAAAATCATTTAAGTTCGTTGTAGAAGAGAGGGGTAAATGTAAACCCCTGTGACAGTCAAACCCTAAGGGAGTCGTCAGGAGAAAGGGTTTGCCTTGAAGTTTTGGGCGTAAAAATGGAAATTGCAACCCAAGCTGATAATTAGAACTAAAACAAGAACACGAACTATAAAATTATATAAATTGTTAAAGTTAAATATTAAACAGGAAACTGTGCCTGGAAGGTGTCTTAGCATAGGACATAAATAACAACAATAGAGAGCAAGCTCATAAAATTATACAACCTTGTGCAGGGCAAAACCAATAACAAAATCAAGCTGCCTTAATTTGAACAGAATAATAAATAAAAGATTTAGTACATGTTTATTGCTGCAATACCGTAAAACTAATCTATTCATGTCATTAACAAATATTAAACCATTAAGGACAGAACTTTGTTTAAATGCAAATCAAGCAAATATTTAGGCATGCACCCAGCGTCCGAACTAGTAAAACCCTCAACAAGTTCTAGCTGAGGAGGGTTTGGGGCCATAAACCCTCAGACAATGCTGACAACCCACAACAAACAGTAAGTATACTAGTAAAAGAGGGTCAAAACCCTTAGGGTGTGCCAAAATATCACCAAGAGCCTTGGAGGGATGAAAAATACATTAAATTGTATCAAACACTAAGAGTAAACTATAACAAACTCTAAGAGTTGCTCATACGCCAACCCGAGAATGAGGAATGTCGTTTTCGAATGAATTCCTATAGCTGACAACCCCGGTGATTGCATTGGAGCCCTGTCGCTCTGCCTGCATACAACAACCAACCTGTGAAATGTTAGCTTGATATTTACAAGCCATAAAAAAAAAAAATAATAAATAAAAAAAAAAAAAAAAAAAAAAAAATTAAAGGAAATAAAAGCTAGAGAAGGGTAAATGTAAACCCTTGTGACATACAAACCCTAAGGGATTCATCAAGAGAAGGGATCCGCCCTGAAGTTTTAGGCATAAAATGGAAACTGTGACCCAAGCCGATAATTAGAGCTAAAACAAGAACATGAACTGTAAAATTCTAGAAACTGTTAAAGTTAAATACTAAACAAAAACTGTGCATGGAAGGTGTCTCGACAGAGGACATAAATAACAACAATAAAGAGCAAGCTCATAAAATTATACAACCTTGTGCAAGCCAAAACCAATAACAAAATCAAGCTACCTTAATTCAAGTAGAATAATAAATATAATATTTAGTACATATTTATTGTTGCAATACTGTAAAACTAATCTATTCATATCATTAACAAATATTAAACCATCAAGTATAAAAATTTGCTTAAATGCAAACCAACCAAATATTCATACATGCACCCGATGTCCGAACCAGTAAAACCCTCAACAGATTCTAGCTAAGGAGGGTTTGGAGTCATAAACCCTTAGACAATGTCGACAACCCACAACAAACAGTAATTATACTAGTAAAAGTGGGTCAAACCCCATAGGGTTTCCCAAAACATCACCGAGAGCCTCAGAGGGCTGAAAAATACATTAAACTATATCAAACACCTGAGACTAAACTATAGCAAACTCTAAGAGTTTCTCATACACCAACTTGGGAATGGAGGAATGTCTTTTTCGAATGAATTCTTGGAGCTGACAACCCTGGTGATTGTGTTGGAGCCCTGTTGCTCCTCCTGCATACAACGACCAACCTGCGAAGGGTTAGCTTGATATTTACAAGTCATAATCAATAAACAAATTAAATGAAATAAAAGCTAGATAGACATTCTGAAGAAACCTTACCTGAGTTGGCTGGGCCATGCGAAAGGTTCTGTACATAGCAGATTTAATGGCGTAGCAACTGTTCCAGTAGGAACCATGTGCGTAAAGTGCACTGAAGGCTGTATAATGTGAGGGAGGTAAGGTTTCTATGGCTTTGCCGCTGGAGAGAAGTCACTGTGGAGTGAATGTTGCAGAGCCAAGTTTTCCGCCGGAGATGAGCAAAAATGGACTATGTTCTTAGCGTTCCCATAGGTGGTTACCCTAACCACCTTGCAAAAGATCTGAGCCGTTGGATGAAGGTCGTATGAGGGCCTCGAAGGATGGTTGTCATGTTGTGTTTGGGATTGGCGGGCATCTGGAGATGTGCCTCGAAGTTTCGAGGACCACCCAACCTCAGTTAGCAGAACCTTGCAACCGTTAGTACCATGACATAAATGTTTAGCTTCGATTAAATAACCATACGCCAAAACATGGTAAGTTCCTAAGTATTGGTTATGGTTTGAAACATGGTAAGTGCATAAGTAATAGTCATGGTTTTTTCAATAATGCACATATATGTAAACCCTAGTTACCATATATTCTAACCACACAAGTATAATGGTTGATGTACCTTCTTGTGGTATCGAAAAATGTATGACAACTATTAGCCTCAGTATGTAAAGTTTTTTGTTAACTCGGGTAGATTATATATATATATATATATATATATATATATATATAGTGTTAACATGTGTGTGACAAGCACATTAATTCTATTTATATTAATATTTAAAAACACTCCTACAAAGGATACAATTCACATTCTTTTCATTATGAATTATTTAAAATCAAATATTAAAATAAAAAATAAAATTATAATTAATTATAAAATAACAAATAATGTTTAATAATTATAATTAATATTAAAAGTTAATATTTTTGAGTAATCTTATACATTTCCATTTTATTAATAAATCAAATATTAAAAAAAATTATAATTAAGATTTTTGAGTAATGTTTTTCATTAATTATAAAATAAATAATAATTTTTAATTTAATAATTATAATTCTTATTCATTGCCATTTTATTTCTTATACAATCTCAATTATTAAAAGACTATTACTTTTACATCATTATTTTAAAAATTATATTAAAATAATAAATTTAATTGTAAACATTTACATTTATCAAAAACTTTATATGATTGAACTTTAATATAGATAATTCTTTTAAATATTGAAATAATGAACTTTTGTTTTTATATATTATATTGAAATAATGAACTTTTGTATTAATATTAGTAAGTAGTTATCATTAAAAAAAATAGTCTTTGTTAAAAGGTAAAGTTACAAAGTTTTTATGTTTATCTCAAGCTTATGATAGCTTCAATATAGTTACAAAGTTTTTATGTTTATATTAAAGTTATCATAACTTCATGAATTACAAAATTTCGTTTTCAAAAATATAAACTTATCTTTAATTTCCATTTTAATATTATGTTGTCATCTAAATTATGTTTTCACTATGGAGGATGTGTCCTTAATATTGAAATATTGAACTTTTGTATTATTAGATTATTAATACTGAAATAATGAACTTTTGTATTATATTGATTATTAATATTGAAATAATGAGCTTTTGTTTTTTGTATTACATTGAAATAATAAACTTTTCTATTAATAAGTAGTTATCATTAAAAAAATAGGCCACCTTAAAATGCATAGTTACATATGTTTTCACTATGGGAGATGTTTCCTTCTTAATATTGAAAATATTGAAATAGTGGACTTTTGTATGAATTTTTGTATTATTAGATTAGTAATATTGAAATAATGAAATTTTATATTATATTGATTATTAATATTGAAATAATGAACTTTTCTATTAATAAGTAGTTATCATTAAAAAAAAATAGGCCACCTTAACAGGTATAGTTACAAAATTTTGAGTTTATGTCAAGCTTATGATAACTTCATAAATTGCAAACTTTGGCTTTCAAAAATATGAATTTATCGTTAATCTCCATTTTAATATTATATTGAAAAGGTTTTGGATCATGTGCTCATCTAAATCATTTTTTGACTATGGGGGATGTGCCCTTGTTAACATTGAAATATTGAACTTTTGTATTATTAGATTATTAATATTCAAATAATGAACTTTTGTATTATATTGATTATTAATATTGAAATAATGAACTTTTGTTTTTTGTATTATATTGAATAATGAACTTTTGTATTAATGAGTAGTTATCATTAAAAAAAACAGGTCATCTTAAAAGGTATAGTTACAAAGTTTTCATGTTTATGTCAAGCTTATAATAACTTCAATATAGTTCCAAAGTTTTTATGTTTATGTCAAACTTATGATAATTTCATAAATTGCAAACTTTGGCTTTCACAAATATGAATTTATCGTTAATCTCCATTTTAATATTATATTGAAAAAAAATTGTATCATGTGCTCATCTAAATCGCTTTTTTGACTATGGGGGATGTGTCCTTGTTAATAGTGAAATATTGAACATTTGTATTATTAGATTATTAATATTGAAATAATGAACTCTTGTATTATATTGATTATTAATATTGAAATAATGAACTTTTGTTTTTTGTATTATACTGAAATAATGAACTTTTGTATTATTCTTTTTATTTATTTTCTTATATAGCATAATAATTGAATTAACAATGAGGGTAATTATCATATATTTACCTTGCCAGTCTTTGGGGAAATGTTTCAAAAAATGGGTTTTGGGCCGTGTTTATAAATTTCAATAATTTGGGATTTTTAAATTGCACTATTTAGTTGAGTCTAATATTGAAGTATATAGAAAGCAAGTAAAGATGAAAATGGATTGTTTTCCTAATCCATTTTCAGATTAAAATAATTAATGAATGTTGTTGCTATTGTTATTTAACGTTTAAATTTCAATAATTTGGGATTTTTAAGCTGCACTATTTTGTTGAGACTAATATTGAAGTATATAGAAAACAAGTAAAGATGAAAATGGATTGTTTTCCTAATCCATTTTCAGATTAAAATAATTAATGAATGTTGTTGCTATTGTTATTTAACGTTTTTCTTCTTTTTTTGGCAGTACAAAAGGCAAGTTTTCCTTTGTTGCGAGCAAAATTTGTTGCTTTTGGTATGGGTATTGCTATTTGGAAATTTCTCCCCTTTGAAATTATTGAGCTTCTCTTTCACTGGATTCCTTTGTCAGTGTTGATGAAATTTAAGTTGGTTTGTAGACAATGGTGTCTTGTTTTGAAAACCCGCTTTTTCTTGCGGTTTCTGATCGATGTAGTGAAAAAGAGTTATGATTTATTTCTTTCTCCACTCATTTTCCCAATGATTACTTTCTAGCATCATACCTTAACAATGGTGGTCGCTTGTTGACTATGGTGTTTCCTTTTCTTCATTCTGCATACAGAATTGAATATATAGTGTGATCAATGATTCTCTTCAGCATGCTTGGAAGTTATTTGCATACAAAAAACTATTTCATTGTCAACCCTTTTATGAAGATGCTTAGAAATGTTGGCCTTCTTAGTGTTGGGGAGAGAGGATTCTTCTGTTTATTTCGAAAATGCATTCTAGGAAATTATGAATGGGTGTTTTTCAAACATGTTTGTGAAAACATGGACTCACATTTTCTCATTTTCAATAGTGTTGACAATGTTTGGAAGAGAACGAAGCTTCCATATGGTGGTGTAACTCCACCAAAGGAGGCTATCTTCTTTGAATAAAAGTTTTATTGGGTATATCTAAACATAGATTATGAAGATTACCCTACTTATGGTTACACTATCTACTAGTTGGAATTGAACATAAATAATTGGGGTTATTCGTTTGTTCCTATTGTTGACATACAATGTATTCCACTAGGGTTATATAAGAATCAACTTGTTTTTGTTGTTAATAATGTGGCACATCTATTTAGTCACTTGAAAAGATAGAGAATTTTGAATTTGGTCGACTGTCGAAAGAGCAAAGTTTGGAATATTTTGAAGATCACTGTGGACACAGATGGTCGTTGTTGAATTTGTCTCTTTGGTTATAAATACTAAATGTGAAGGTTATGTACCTTTGTGCATAGTTGGAGAAAAAGTCCTTATTCTTGGTTGGTCTAGAGTGTAGTTAAAGTTGTATGATTTACTGAGTGGACTATAACAACAATTCTTGATAGATTTTCTATTAATTTGTTTTTTTAGAATGTACTCAATTTAATTGTATGTTTTTTGTCAATGATTCACATATATGGAGAACATTGATTGTAATTATTACATCAGAGCAATTAATTCAATTACAAAAACTATTAGTTTTGTTATTTTTATTCGTGCAAGGTTTGATAGAAGACATGACTACCATCCTCATTTTGTCGATGAGCATATATGTGTTTTGAGTGGAGTGAAATCAGATGTTCAAACTTTATATCTTTTGCATCAAAGAGAATCAGGGAGGAAGACGATTCTTCTTCAGTAATTTTATTTGTATTGTTTTTGTTTTTAAATTTTTGAAGATCATTTTTGTGTAATTATATTAAACTTTTATCTATTTATATTGTTTTTGTTTTTAAATTTTTGATCATTTTTGTGTAATTATATTAAAATCTCATTTCTTTAATTTATATGTTTCATTTTTATTATATTAATTTTATTTATATTGTTTTATCTTCTATTATATTAATGGTATTTTGAATAATAATATTAATATAAATACTGAGTATTATTTTAGATTTTTAATTAGTGACATTATTTTATATTTTTAATTAGCAACATTATTTTAGCAACATTTCACATTCGTTAATGTTATGTTTTTGTATTTATGTTTTGATTGTTAATTTTTATTGTTAATATTTCATTGTTAACTTGATTGTTTATTTTATCATATTTTTATATCATAAATAATGTTATATATTTATTTTATCATAACAAATATTTATTTGAAATGTATATTTATATATAATTGCAATTTCCAACTTGCCATTTCCAAAATATGGCTAACACATATGGATCATTTCAAATAACTTATTTAAGTTTTATATTAAAATATTTCTAAAACGTATAAGAATTATACAAACTCCAAAGAGGTTGTAAGATCAAGAACAAATCGAGCACAAAGAGCATAATTGTTGACGTTTTATAATGTTATTAATTAAAACAACCAAGTGAACTTTGGGTGGAAGAGGATAGGTTGACTTTTGTTATGTAGGATAGGTTGACTTGCAAGATTTAGTGTGAAAGTGTTAGTGGTTGCTTTAACACGTTGTCAAAGTTAGTTCATGAATATACGAAAAAGTTAATGTATGTTGTTATAATTATTTTAATTAAATGTATGTTGTTGTTAAAAGAACACGTTAAAATTAAATGTTACTGTATTTGGCTTCTATGAACTCGATGACGAAAGTCTAATAAATTTTATTTATTGGAACCCACAATTTTACGACTCCCCAGTTGAATAAACCTCAATACCTCCAGCACATCATTCGAGGACTCAACTTTTAAGCTGACTCAGCATTCAGCGAATTAATTTACTATGTTACAAGTAAATTATTAAAGGTAATTTACTATGGTAAAAGTTTTAAAAAATCATAAAGATTAATGACTACTTGTACCAATAAAGTTTTTACTGGTTATTGTTTGTAGAAGTGGATGCTAAAACGGGTGGGGTGGGGGTGGATTGGAAAACGGTTGACTCAGCCTTTAAGTTGACTCAACATTCGGCAAATTAATTTACTATGTTACAAGTAAATTATTAAAGGTAATTTACTATGGTAAAAGTTCAAAAAAATCGTAAAGGTTAATGACTACTTGTACCACTCTTTACTAGTTATTGTTTGTAGAAGTGGATGCTAAAACAGGTGGGGTGGGGGTGGATTGGAAAATGGTTGCCATCATTGTGGATGCTGAGACCACTTGCATGCTTGCGGAATTTCATATTTTATGGAAGCTTGGGTTGTTGTGTTCTTCTTTGTTGGACTTTGCTGCTGAAATAGAATTGTGAATTGTGTGGGTGGGGTGTGCTTCCTAAGCTTTGTTGGAATGGAATTGTGAATTGCGTGGGTGGGGTGTGCTTCCTAAGCTTGGCATTGGAGAGGAATACCACACTTGTAGAGGAATAATAAAGTGACCATCTATCTTCAAACGAGTAAGAAGACTGAATGACATATTCTATTCAAAGTATGAATTGTCATGTACTTCTTATGTAAAGTTTTAATTAAAGATATCTCAGGAGCTTAGATCTAGAAATAGTTGAAGAGTTGAACGGTAGTGATTATACCAAGTGTTGTAAATTCTATAACGACTAACTGTATAAGATACGACTAGCTATTTGGTGAACGGTAGTGATTATACCAAGTGTTGTAAATTTTGTAACGACTAACTGTATAAGATACGACTAGCTATTTAGTGCAAAAGTTGTTAATCTGAATTAAATTTTTATTATTATTAAAAAACACATATAAAATAATTCCTTAGTAATTTATGAGGAGGTATATGTATATGTTCAGAAATAAGTAATTGGAACATGGAATGCAAAGAATTGAAGTAAGAGCATATATTCTCAAGAAGAAATGACAAACATTTTGTGCACATGAACAAAATAATAATATTAGTGTGAACAAAAAAAGCGGTTTCTTCACAGAAGAACAGTCTCCAAAATGTAATTAGGAGTCTCAGTTGATCTTACATAAGTCTTTAAATTTTTTTAATAATTATAGAACATTAAAAAGAAATCCTCACACGTGGAAATCCTCTGGCTTTTGCTCAACGTTGTGGAAACTCTTACATGGAAAGGTAATGGTTAATCTTGGAAAATCGAGGGAACAATCAAGTAAAATCCATAGTATACACAAAAATAAAGTAATGCTTACCTGAGACAAGTGCCAGAGGTTTGAAGAGTCTTTCTGAAAGGCAAAATCAGATAAATCACATACCTAGCCCTAATAGGGGAAACAGAACGGAAGTGCATGCTCAAGAGGAACATCGCCAAGAGATCGAGGGAGATCAAATGGAGCACAGGGAAGGGTATGAGAATGCTTCAGGCATAAAGGGGGCTAAGAGACAAAAAATAGAATTGCAGAGAATTTAAGAAAATTAAACCACCTATGTTTGATGGGGAAATGGAGAAGGTTGCAGAAGCCTGATTGATAAACATGAACAAAGTATAGGTGGATATGTCATATGTATGTGATTAGATAAATGAATATTTTCTTAAATACTAGTAACTTGTTACAATATCAAAAATTCTAACTTGGAATATGTCATCTGCGAGTGACTATTAAGTGTGTATTTCTTATTTACTAGTCTTCTGTTACAATATTGGAAGTACAAGGTTCGATATAAGTGAGTATTTCTTAATTACTAGTATTATGTTATAATAATGAAAGTACAGGGCTCGATATAAGTTACTGAAATTCATACAGGATACAACATTGTTACAAAACCGTGCTAATGTTAACAACCAATCAGCATTCTATAATGCTGCAAGGAAAATGTGCAAAAACAGAACTTATATATGTGAACTTAATTTGTAAATAGGGAAGAGATGAGGTGTCAGGGCAACCCCAGTGTGTTATTAAAATTATTAAAAATCATTTAAGTTCGTTGTAGAAGAGAGGGGTAAATGTAAACCCCTGTGACAGTCAAACCCTAAGGGAGTCATCAGGAGAAAGGGTTTGCCCTAAAGTTCCAGGCGTAAAAATGGAAACTGCGACCCAAGCTGATAATTAGAACTAAAACAAGAACACGCACTGTAAAATTCTAGAAATTGTTAAAGTTAAATATTAAACAGGAAACTGTGCTTGGAAGGTGTCTTAGCAGAGGACATAAATAACAACAATTGAGAGCAAGCTCATAAAATTATACAACCTTGTGCAGGGCAAAACCAATAACAAAGTCAAGCTGCCTTAATTTGAACAGAATAATAAATAAAAGATTTAGTACATGTTTATTGCTTCAATACCGTAAAACTAATCTATTCATGTCATTAACAAATATTAAACCATTAAGTACAGAACTTTGTTTAAATGCAAACCAAGAAAATATTCAGGCATGCACCCAGCGTCTGAACTAGTAAAACCCTCAACAAGTTCTAGCTAGGAGGGTTTCGAGCCATAAACCCTCAAACAATGGCAACAACCCACAACAAACAGTAAGTATACTAGTAAAAGAGGGTCAAAACCCTTAGGGTGTGCCAAAATATCACCAAGAGCCTTAGAGGGATGAATAATACATTAAATTGTATCAAACACTAAGAGTAAACTGTAACAAACTCTAAGAGTTGCTCATATGCCAACCCGAGAATGAGGAATGTCGTTTTTGAATGAATTCCTATAGCTGACAACCCTGGTGATTGTGTTGGAACCCTGTCACTCTGCCCGCATACAACAACCAACCTATGAAAGGTTAGCTTGATATTTAGAAACCATAATAAAAAAAAGAAATAAAGGAAATAAAAGCTAGAGAGGGGTAAATGTAAACCCTTGTGACAGTCAAACCCTAAGGCAATCATCAAGAGAAGGGATCCACCTTGAAGTTTTGGGCGTAAAAATGGAAACTGTGACCCAAACCAATAATTATAACTAAAACAAGAACATGAACTGTAAAATTCTGGAAACTGTTAAAGTTAAATTCTAAACAGAAACTATGCCTGGAAGGTGTCCCAACAGAGGACATAAATAACAACAATAAAGAGCAAGCTCGCAAAATTATACAACCTTGTGCAAGCCAAAACCAATAACAAAATCAAGCTGCCTTAATTCGAGTAGAATAATAAATAAGGTATTTAGTACATATTTATTGTTGCAATACTGTAAAACTAATCTATCCATATCATTAACAAATATTGAGCCATCAAGTAT
Source organism: Pinus tabuliformis (assembly GCA_031772625.1). Taxonomy (NCBI): domain Eukaryota; kingdom Viridiplantae; phylum Streptophyta; class Pinopsida; order Pinales; family Pinaceae; genus Pinus; species Pinus tabuliformis. The sequence continues at coordinate 433,453,659 of CM062812.1, read as the reverse complement.
AGAAATTTGCTTAAATGCAAACCAAGCAAATATTCATACATGCACCCGATGTCCGAACTAGTAAAACCCTCAACAGATTCTAGCTAAGGAGGGTTTGGAGTCATAAACCCTTAGACAATGTTGACAACCCACAACAAACAGTAATTATACAAGTAAAAGTGGGTCAAACCCCAGAGGGTTTCCCAAAACATCACCGAGAGCCTCAGAGGGCTGAAAAATACATTAAACTATATCAAACACTGAGAGTAAACTGTAACAAACTCTAAGAGTTTCTCATACACCAACTTGGGAATGGAGGAATGTCGTTTTCGAATGAATTCTTGGAGTTGACAACCCTGGTGATTGTGTTGGAGCCCTGCCGCTCCTCTTTCATACAACGACCAACCTGTGAAGGGTTAGCTTGATATTTACAAGTCATAATCAACAAACAAATTAAAGGAAATAAAAGCTAGATAGGCATTCTGAAGAAACCTTACCTGAGTTGGTTGGGCCATGCGAAAGGTTCTATACACAGCAGATTTAATGGCGTAGCAACTGTTCCAGCAAGAACCATGTGCGTAAAGTGGACTGAAGGTTGTATAATGCGAGGGAGGTAGGGTTTCTATGGCTTTGCTGCTAGAGAGAAGCCACTGTGGAGTGAATGTTGCAGAGCCAAGTTTTCAAGCGGAGATGAGCGAAAATGAACTATGTTCTTAGCGTTCCCATAGTTGGTTACCCTAACCACCTCGCAAAAGATCCGAGCCGTTGGATGAAGGTCATATGAGGGCCTCGAAGGATGGTTGTTATGTGATGTTTGGGATTGGCGCGCATCTGGAGATGTGCCTCGAAGTTTCGAGGACCACCCAACCTCAGTTAGCAGAACCTTGCAACCATTAGTACCATGACATAAATGTTTAGCTTCGATTAAATAACCATACGCCAAAACATGGTAAGTGCCTAAGTATTGGTTATGGTTTGAAACATGGTAAGTGCATAAATAATAGTCATGGTTTTTTCGATAATGCACATATATGTAAACCCTAGTTACCATACAGTCTAACCACACAAGTATATTGGTTGATGTACCTTCTTGTGGTATCGAAAAATGTACGACAACTGTTAGCCTCAGTAAGTAAAGTTTTTTGTTAACTCGGGTAGATAATATATATATATATATATATATATAGTGTTAACATGTGTGTGACAAGCACATTAATTCTATTTATATTAATATTTAAAAACACTCCTACAAAGGATACAATTCACATTCTTTTCATTATGAATTATTTAAAATCAAATATTAAAATAAAAAATAAAATTATAATTAATTATAAAATAACAAATAATGTTTAATAATTATAATTAATATTAAAAGTTAATATTTTTGTGTAATCTTATACATTTCCATTTTATTAATAAAATCAAATATTAAAAAAATTATAATTAAGATTTTTGAGTAATATTTTCCATTAACTATAAAATAAATAATAATTTTTAATTTAATAATTATAATTCTTATTCATTGCCATTTTATTTCTTATACAATCTCAATTATTAAAAGACTATTACTTTTACATCATTATTTTAAAAATTGTATTAAAATGATAAATTTAATTGTAAACATTTACATTTATCAAAAACTTTATACGGTTGAATTTTAATATAAATAATTCTTTTAAATGTTGAAATAATGAACTTTTGTTTTTATGTATTATATTGAAATAATGAACTTTTGTATTAATAAGTAGTTATCATTAAAAAAAATAGTCTTTGTTAAAAGGTAAAGTTACAAAGTTTTTATGTTTATCTCAAGCTTATGATAGCTTCAATATAGTTACAAAGTTTTTATGTTTATATTAAAGTTATCATAACTTCATAAATCACAAAATTTCGTTTTCAGAAATATAAATTTATCTTTAGTTTCCATTTTAATATTATATTGTCATCTAAATTATGTTTTCACTATGGGGGATGTGTCCTTAATATTGAAATATTGAACTTTTGTATGAACTTTTGTATTATTAGATTATTAATACTGAAATAATGAACTTTTGTATTATATTGATTATTAATATTGAAATAATGAGCTTTTGTTTTCTGTATTATATTGAAATAATAAACTTTTCTATTAATAAGTAGTTATCATTAAAAAAATAGGCCACCTTAAAATGCATAGTTACATATGTTTTCACTATGGGGGATGTGTCCTTCTTAATATTGAAAATATTGAAATAGTGGACTTTTGTATGAATTTTTGTATTATTAGATTAGTAATATTGAAATAATGAACTTTTCTATTAATACATATTTATCATTAAAAGAAATAGGCCACCTTAACAGGTATAGTTACAAAAATTTTGGGTTTATGTCAAGCTTATGATAACTTCATAAATTACAAACCTTGGCTTTCAAAAATATGAATTTATCGTTAATCTTTGTTTTAATATTATATTGAAAAGGTTTTGTATCATGTGCTCATCTAAATCATTTTTTGACTATGGGGGATGTGCCCTTGTTAATATTGAAATATTGAACTTTTGTATTATTAGATTATTAATATTCAAATAATGAACTTTTGTATTATATTGATTATTAATACTGAAATAATGAACTTTTGTGTTTTGTATTATACTGAATAATGAACTTTTGTATTAATGGGTAGTTATCATTAAAAAAAAACAGGTCATCTTAAAAGGTATAGTTACAAAGTTTTCATGTTTATGTCAAGCTTATGATAACTTCAATATAGTTACAAAGTTTTTATGTTTATGTCAAACTTATGATAACTTCATAAATTGCAAACTTGTGCTTTCACAAATATGAATTTATTGTTAATCTCCATTTTAATATTATATTGAAAAAAATTTGTATCATGTGCTCATCTAAATCATTTTTTGACTATGGGGGATGTATCCTTGTTAATAGTGAAATATTGAAAATTTGTATTATTAGATTATTAATATTGAAATAATGAACTCTTGTATTATATTGATTATTAATATTGAAATAATGAACTTTTGTTTTTTGTATTATACTGAAATAATGAATTTTTGTATTATTATTTTTATTTATTTTTTTATATATCATAATAATTGAATTAACAATGAGGGTAATTATCATATATTTACCTTGCCAGTCTTTGAGGAAATGTTTCAAAAAATGGTTCTTGGGCCATGTTTATAAATTTCAATAATTTTGGATTTTTAAGTTGCAGTATTTTGTTGAGTCTAATATTGAAGTATATAGAAATCAAGTAAAGATGAAAATGGATTTTTTTCCTAATCCATTTTCAGATTAAAAAAATTAATGAATGTTGTTGCTATTGTTTTTTTTGCTAATGCAAGAGTCGGACCTTCTATTCATTAATCACAAAATAAAGTACATAGAGTACATCAAAATTCCCAAGCTCGAAGCAAGAAGGGAAACTTCAAAACTTTACAATCCTCCAAAGTAGAGTATAAGAATTTGGAGTAGGATCCGTAAATGACATATAATTAAATACAAAAAAAAGACCTTATTCCCGCTCGAAAACTTGGCTTAGGGTTCTTTTGCCCGTACGAAGAACCTCTTATCCCCCGAAGAACCTCATCTCCACCGGACCTGGCCTTCCTCTTTGAATCTCGACCGTTGGACTTATCCAAGAGATCTGATGGTTGTAGACCCATCCCACAAGAAAAGATGCTCACCAAAAACCGCAAGTATCTGCAAACCAACCCGATCAATCTGAACCATTGAAACGCCTTAAGAGATCCGACGGTGGAGAAGGAAATCGCACCCACCAACTTACATGGAAAATAGCGTGCGATAAAGGTGGTATTTCTTCTGACCCCACCGCCACGTGGAGCTACCTGAGTGGGATCGCTCTCAAAAAACAAAAACCGCTTCCCACTTGTGCGGGCCGCGATCAACAGAAAACCACCCAGGTCGCGGTAAGAATGGTCGGGAAAGAGAATCTCTAGTTTCACGGTAATCAGGTTTCATCTTCTTCCGAATGTTCACATCGTCGACCCTCCTTGACCCGATGCGCGAAGCTTTCATCGCTTTCCTATCTGCCATCCCTGAAACTCTTTTATCCTCGTTAGTGCAACTGTAAATTTCCGTGCATCCATTGATCCAGGGATCTCCGGTAATCTTTGTCGAACCATTATCAGAAAACCCCATTGTGAGCATGCCTCTGAGCAAACCCCTGCTGATTAACAGTGCTCGTCTCCATTGCTCTCTTAAGGAACGTTGTATTGTCTTCATTAGCTTGATTTTGACAATCCGTTTTTAGCCTGTTTTTAGGGGATTCACGCCAATTCATCACTGCCTTATTATCTTTGCATACCACTCCTTGATTGGCTAGCAAATCTGCTAGCTTGTTGGCCTTTCTACGCACATGAGCAAATCTGACTGTTCTCAGGCTCTGTAGATGACTATGAATCCGTTGGAAGACTTGAATTAGCCTCCAATTTGAAGAGGCTTTTTCTGGTCTTGTTCCCCAGCTTATTCTTTTGACAGAGTTGATGACGAGCTCGGAGTCAGCTTCAATGATTGTGTTATGACGATTTTCCTGAACCAGGAACTCAAGACATTGTTCCATGGCCATTAACTCTGCCATGTTGTTGGTGGTTTTTCCTAAGTGGCCATAAAAGATGAGAAGAATATCTCCCCTATCATCTCTTAACACCCCTCCATGGCCTGCCTTGCCCGGATTACCTTTGGAAGCCCCATTGATGTTGAATTTGAGAAAGCCCTTAGGGGGAGGATGCCAGAAGTCTAGCTCAGGGTCCTCCATAGAATCTTTCCTTACTAAGCCCTGAGGAACCAGACCCTGCAAATCTAGCTGGCAGAGAATCCTCCAGTCTGTGGCCGAAGGGGGGTTCAAGGGAAGATTTCTAATGGTAGTACTAACCGTTTCCTTAATCTGTTTTAGGATCAGATCAAAGATGTTCTGGGAAGAATTCTTAACATTCTTGAATATCCTGTTGTTCCTTTCTTTCCAAACATTCCAAATTATGAAGCTTGGTGTAAGAGCCCATGCGGAACCAAGAACTTCATTATCCGAGAAGTTCTTCCTCCATTTGGTTAGAGTATTGAAAAGACATCCCATATCTCTGTCTGATTGATGGAAGATAGCTGCAAAAGAATCCCATAATCTGGAGGTGAAAATGCAATTGTTGAGAAGGTGCTCCATGGTCTCCTCTTGGGCTTCACAGAGTTGGCATCTAGAGGGCCCTAGGAATCCCCTTTTCCTGATATTTTCCCAGGTTAGGATTTTCCTTTGCAGAACCAGCCACAGAAAGAGTTTAATTTTCATCCAACCCTGATGTTTCCAAAGGTTTTTCCAAATCCTGTTAGGAGCATGGGGATCAAGTTCAAGGAGTATGAGTTTAGCCTCTCTAAGATTGAAGTTCCCCTCATTGTTGCTGCCCCATCTCAGCTGGTCATGCCCTCTAGAAACTAGAATTTTTCTATCCTCCAACATTTTCATTAGTCTTTCGGCCTTGGTTTTAAGATGACTGTCATCTCGGAGGTCTAATTTTCTCCATTTTCTCCATTTCCCTGCACTATTGGTTTGATCCCAGAAATCCCTAACTTGGGTGAGCTCCTTAGAATCAGTCTCTGCTTTGAGGTCCTCCCAGTCCTCCTGAAAAAGAATAGGTTCTTGTTGCCATCTATCCTCCCAGAATAAGGCTAAGTCTCCCTCTCTAATTTCCCAGAAGTTGTGGTCTTGGATTAATCTTCTGTTATCCCAGGCTTTGTTCCAAATATGAGAACCTCTTATATTCCCATCCATCCTTATGTGTTCATTATCAGGCCAAGCACTTGCATATTTTTCTTTCCAAGTAATAGCCCATTGTGCTTCTGGTTCCTTTATCCATCTCCACCATAGTTTTGCCCCTAGAACCTTACAAAGAATCTCAGGATCATCCAATCCTAGACCCCCATAGTTTCTGGGTTTGCAAATTTTATCCCAGGCAACTAAGGCCCATTTCTTCTTTTCTTCCCCCTTGCCCCAAAGAAAGTCTCTTTGTATGTTTCTCATTTGATGCAGAATTCCTTTAGGGGCAGGGATGGCAGAAAGCATAAAGATTGGGATAGATTGAAGCACAGCCTTTGTGAGGACCAACCTGCCAGCCAAATTTAAAGATCTCATAGTCCATTTCCTGGTTTTGTCTTGCAACTTACTAATAATCGGCTCCCAAATACTTTTGTGAAATGGATTTGCAGTTAAAGGAACCCCCAGGTATTTCGAGGGGAGAGAGTCTCTTTGGAATCCCAGAATTCTAGATATGTTCCTCTGAATAGCAATATGAGTATTGAAGAAAAATATCTTAGATTTGGAAAGATTAACTTCCAAGCCAGAGGCCATGGCAAAGTCCTTAAGGATTTGTTTGTAGGCAAGAGCTTCTTTGACTATTGGTGTTCCTTGCAACATGGTATCATCAACAAATTGTTGATGGGTTAAAGCCTGTCCATTGTCAGAGAGTTGTATACCCCTGATATTACCAATTGCTTTTGCATACTTGATGGCTCTACCAAGACCTTCCATCATGAGAATGAAGAGAAAGGGAGAAAGAGGGTCACCCTGCCTGAGGCCCCTAGAGGGGGTAAAAGTCTCCGAAGGTGAGCCATTGACAAGAATAGAGAAACTAGAAGAGGTGATCAAAGCCAGGATCCATCTTACCCAATTGTGATCAAACCCGAAAGCAATAAGAACCTTCCTGATATAGTTCCAATTCAGTTTATCATAAGCTTTGGCTATATCAAGTTGCATGATCATTCCAGCTTTTCTCTTACTAGTAAGAGAGTGCACCACTTCATGAGCTTGGATGATGTTATTAAGAATTTTCCTTCCTTCCACATATCCATATTGTTCCCCCAAAACTAATAAAGGTAAGAGGGGTTTGAGCCTGTCTGCAACCACCTTTGATATTATCTTGTAAACCACATTGCATAGAGCTATAGGTTTGAATCTGTCAGGGGCTTGAGCCTACTCTTGTTTAGGGATTAGGTCTATGAAGGAGGAATTCAGTGCTTTCAAAATTGTTCTGTGTCTCCTAGAATCTTCCACTACCTGCAGAATGTCCTATTTGACAATATTCCAGCATGCTTTGAAGAAATCAACATTAAAACCATCCAGGCCTGGTGCTTTGCCACTCTGCATTTCTTTGAGAACCCCACTTACCTCCTCTTTCGTCACAGGTCTGTAGAGGTTAACATTATCCTCTCTGGAAACTATCTTGGGTATGTTCTTAGTGAATTCCTGGATGTAGAGTTCTCTGTCATAACAGGTTTCCTGAGCTATGTTTCTAAAGTGCTGGACTAGCACTGCCTCTATTTCTTCATGAGAATTGAGATTATTTCCTCTTTCATCCTTAATCAGAGCAATTCTATTATGTGCTCTATTTGCCATGGTGGATTTGTGAAAAAATCTGGTGTTACGTTCACCTTCTTTTAGCCATTGGATTCTAGATTTTTGTCTCCAAAATATTTCCTCTTGACTGCATATATTCTCCCATTGCTGCTGATATCTGGTAGCTTGATCATGTCGTTCTTTGTCATGGCCTTCTTTAATAAGGCCTTGGTTAAGTTCCTGCAGTTTGCCTTCGATCATTTTTTTTCTTCAAAGATATTGCCAAATTCAGTTTTGTTCCAGTCCTTAAGCTGTAACTTGATATGTTTTAATCTTTTCTAAAGGATAAACATTTTGGAGCCCTAAATGTTTAAATCCTCTGCCCACCACTTGGTTACATTGCTGATGAAATCTGGGTGGGAAAGCCAGATATTTTCAAATCTGAAAGGTTTGTTCCTGGGGTTACCAATGCCCTGTACCTCCAGTTGTATCGGCTAGTGATCTGATCCCCCAAAGGGTAGTACTCCTACTACCATTTCCTTGTCATTGAGCATAAGATCCTCTGAGATTATGAATCTGTCTAATTTGGAAGCTACTTGAGACTCTCCTCCTCTTTTATTGTTCCAGGTGAAGATGTCGTTATGCATTTCAATATCCACCAGCTTCATTTCATCAATAAAGGTTTGAAAAGCCACAGAGTCTTTGCCTAGTACTCTAGTTCCCCCTTTTTTTTCCGTGAGTGATTTAATCATGTTGAAATCCCCCCCTAAGATCCAAGGTATTCTTGCATGTCTGTTTCTGAGAGTCTCCAGAGAGTTTAGAAGCCTCATTTTGGCATCCATTCTCTGTGGGCCATATACATTTGTAACCAGATAGGTTTCCTTATCTCCTACTAGTTGAATTACTACAGATAAATAATCCCTAGATGCCTCCACATCTATTAAGTCAATCTTATGTGGATTCCACAGAGTGAGAATACCTCCTGCTGTATTCTCTACCTTGACTTCCAGAAACTCAAATCTATTGAGCCATTTACTATGAATATCTCTTATCTTCTGAATGGAACACTTGGTCTCCTATATGAAAATCACATCCGGAGATGCTTGTTTCATTCTATTACTTAGTAACCTTTGTTTTCTTTTACTACCTAGACCTCTGATATTCCAAGAAGTGAACTTCATAATTAAATATTAGTAAAGGAATAACTGGATAGGTCTTTCATCTTACCTGAATCTATCATTAGCTTTCCGCATTCCATCAACAGCTCATTCTACTTTTTTCTGCCCCTCTTCTTTCCTAGGATTCTGGGTGCTAGTCTTGCCATATTTTTCATTGTCTTCACTCCTTCATTGCCTTGTCTATCTTTGTGATTTATTCTGTCCAACCCTTTAGTTTGGGTTTTCCATAAAAATAGTTGCTAAACCCTGTTGAACTCCTTTGTAGGTAATGAGTCTAGCCCTTCTTTGGTTCCTTGAATCAAGAAACCTTCTAAATCTAGGTTTTCTTTCTCAAAAATTTCCTAGAGTTCATGGTCTTCCATATCCGTCTCACTTTGGGTCATATCAAGATCCATCGCCTGTTTAGCATTGTTCGTTCTGAATTCTTTCATTCTATCATTTTCTTGTGTTTGCTCATTTTCTTCTTCTTTCTCCTTCTCCACTCAGTTTTCTCCTTTTGCTTTGTCAGTATCTGTAGGACCTTCGTCTTCTTCGAGGGTTTGGAACATGTTTTGGTTAACATGCTGCCCTGTAGCTTTGCTTGTTCTTAGTCCTCTTTTGCTCCATTTTCCTTTGTGTACCACCTTGAAGAGGCTTTTTGGATCCTTCATTATATCAGCTTTGCTTTTGTCCTCTATCTTACTGAGAGGGCAGTCTCTGACCAGATGTCCATGCTCATGACATTTGCGACATCTGAATGGAATGTGTTCATAATCTACTGTTTGTATCCATTCCTCATCAAACACTTCCAAGATAACCTCATTCGGCAACACTCCAGAGAGATCCATCTCCACACATATTCTGGCGAAGGAAGTATACTTTCCCCTTCTAGTAGCCTCAGAAACTTTGACAAAATGCCCTAACTTATTTCCTATGGCTGATAGAGATTCTGTTTGCCAGTAATCAAGAGGTAGAGAGTAGAGTCTTACCCAGACTGGGACTGAGGTAAAAGTTTCGTGTTCTAGAACAAAGTTCATGATCCAAGGTCACATATAGAGGCCTGCAGCAGCAAAAAAGTAAGGTCCTCCTTCAAACACTCTGTCTTTGTCTTCAATATTTGCAAAAACTACAGTGAAAAATCCCTTGGACCCAAGATGTAGGTCAATGCTACCTTTTGGTTTCCAGTGGTATTTAATCCACGTTTGTAAAGCTTTTTCAGTGGGCCACAGCCCCATGAATTTACAAATGATTGCATATGTTTGCATGTGATCCCTGTGCACCTGCAGTGCTGGATCATTTAAAATGACCCTGGGACTTATCGCCGCTTTGGGTTTGCATGGTCCCATGTGCGCTTTGTCTTTAGTGCTCTGCTCCTTGGTTTCTTCCACATTTTCCAATGCATCATTGTGCTCCCTTGACTTGGTTCCCTCTTTCTCTTCTTCATTACTTCTATCTTTTCCTGCTGAAGGCTCTCTGTCATTTTCCATTGGTTTTTTTCCCTTGCTAACCACTGCCTGCTTGAAGGAGGGAGTGGACCTCCCTCCTGGGCGTCCTTTCATGGAAGACTACCTCTGAGAATGATTGAAACGCTGGTTATTTTCCTCCGCACCGTCGCGCCTTGGCTCGGTTCACAAAGATTCATCAATTCGAATGTTGTTGTTATTGTTATTTAACGTTTAAATTTAAATAATTTGGGTATTTTGTTGAGTGTAATATTGAAGTATATCGAAAGCAAGTAAAGATGAAAATGGATTGTTTTCCTAATCCATTTTCAAATTAAAATAATTAATGAATGTTGTTGCTATTGTTATTTAATGTTTTTCTTCTTTTTCTTGCAATACACAAGGCAGCTTTTCCTTTGTTGCAAGAAAAAGTTGTTGCTTTTGGTATGGGTATTGCTATTTGGAAATTTCTCCCCTTTGAAATTATTGAGCTTCTCTTTCATTGGATTCCTTTGTCAGTGTTGATGAAATTTAAGTTGGTTTGTAAAAAATGGTGTCTTGTTTTGGAAAACCCGTTTTTTCTTGCGGTTTGTGATCGATGTTGTGAGAAAGAGTTATGATTTATTTCTTTCTCCAATCATTTTCCCAATGATTACTTCCTAGCATCATACCTTAACAATGGTGGTCGCTTGTCAACTATGGTGTTTCCTTTTCTTCATTCTACATACAGAATTGAATATATAGTGTGATCAATGATTCTCTTCAGCATGCTTGGAATTTATTTGCATACAAAAAACTATTAAATTGTCAACCCTTTTACGAAGGCGCTTAGAAATGTTGGGCTTCTTAGTGTTGGGAAGAGAGGATTCTTCTCTTTATTTCGAAAATGCATTCTAGGAAATTATGAATGGATGTTTTTCAAACATGTTTGTGAAAACATGGACTCACACTTTCTCATTTTCAATAGTGTTGACAATGTTTGGAAGAGAACGAAGCTTCCATATGGTGGTGTAACTCCACCAAAGGAGGCTATCTTCTTTGAATAAAAGTTTTATTGGGTATATCTAAACATAGATTATGAAGATTACCCTACTTATGGTTACACTATCTACTTGTTGGAATTGAACATAAATAATTAGGGTTATTCGTTTGTTCCTATTCTTGACATACAATGTATGCCATTAGGGTTATACAAGAATCGACTTGTTTTTGTTGTTAATAATGGTGGCACATCTATTTAGTCACTTGAAAATATAGAGAATTTTGAATTTGGTCAACTGTCGAAAGAGAAAAGTTTGGAATATTTTGAAGATCACTGGGGACACAGATGGTCGTTGTTGAATTTGTCTCTTTGGTTATAAATACTAAATGTGAAGGTTACGTACCTTTGCGCATAGTTGGAGAAAAAGTCCTTATTCTCGGTTGGTCTGGAGTGTAGTTAAAGTTGTATGATTTACTGAGTGGACTATAACAACAATTCTTGATAGATTTTCTATTAATTTGTTTTTTTAGAATGTACTCATTTTAATTGTATGTTTTGTGTCAATGATTCACAGATATGGAGAACATTGGTTGTAATTATTACATCAGAGCGATTTATTCAATTACAAAAACTATTAGTTTTGTTAATTTTATTCGTGCAAGGTTTGATAGAAGACATGACTTCCATCCTCATTTTGTCGATGAGAATATATGTGTTTTGAGTGGAATGAAATCAGATGTTCAAACTTTATATCACTTGCATCAAAGAGAATCAGGGAGGAAGACGATTATTCTTCAGTAATTTTATTTGTATTGTTTTTGTTTTTAAATTTTTGAAGATAATTTTTGTGTAATTATATTAAAATCTCATTTCTTTAATTTATATGTTTCATCTTTTATTATATTAATTTTATTTATATTGTTTTATCTTCTATTATATTAATGGTATTTTGAATAATAATATTAATATAAATACTGAATATTATTTTATATTTTTAATTAGTGACATTATTTTATATTTTTAATTAGCAACATTATTTTAGCAACATTTCACATTCGTTAATGTTATGTTTTTGTATTTATGTTTTGGTTATTAATTTTTATTGTTAATATTTCATTGCTAACTTGATTGTTTATTTTATCATATTTTTATATCATAAATAATGTTATATATTTATTTTATCATAACAAATATTCATTTAAAATGTATATTTATATATAATTGCAATTTCCAACTTGCCATTTCCAAAATATGGCTAACACACATGGATAATTTCAAATAACTTATTTAAGTTTTATATTAAAATATTTCTAAAACGTATAAGAATTACACAAACTCCAAAGAGGTTGTAAGATCAAGAACAAATCGAGAATAGAGAGCATAATTGTTGATGTTTTATAATGTTATTAATTAAAATAACCAAATATATGTGAACTTTGGGTGGAAGAGGATAGGTTGACTTTTGTTATGTAGGGTAGGTTGACTTAGAAGATTTAGTGTGAAAGTGTTGGCGGTTGCTTTAACACGTTGTCAAAGTTAGTTCATGAATGTACGAAAAAGTTAATGTATGTTGTTATAATGATTTTAATTAAATGTATGTTGTTGTTAAAAGAACACGTTAAAATTAAATGTTACTGTATTTGGCTTCTATGAACTCGATGACGAAAGTCTAATAAATAAACTTTTTCTTTATTGGAACCCACAATTTTACTACACCCCAGTTGAATAAACCTCAATACCTCCAGCAAAGCATTCGAGGACTCAGCCTTTAAGTTGACTCAGCATTCAGCAAATTAATTTACTATGGTAAAAGTTTTAAAAAATCATAAATATTAATGACTACTTGTACCAGTCTTTACTGGTTATTGTTTGAAGAAGTGGATGCTAAAACGGGTGGGGTGGGGGTGGATTGGAAAACGGTTGCCATCTTCGTGGATGTTGAGACCCCTTGCATGCTTGAGGAATTTCATATTTTATGGAATCTTGGGTTGTTGTGTTCTTCTTTGTTGGACTTTGCTACTGGAATAGAATTGTAAATTGCGTGGGTGGGGTGTGCTTCCTAAGCTTTGTTGGAATGGAATTGTGAATTGCGTGGGTGGCATGTGCTTTCTAAGCTTGGCGTTGGAGAGGAATACCACAGTTGTAGAGGAATAATAAAGTGACCATCTATCTTCAAACGAGTAAGACGACTGAATGACATATTCTATTCAAAGTATGAATTGTCATGTACTTCTTATGTAAAGTTTTAATTAAAGATATCTCAGGAGCTTAGATCTATAAATAGTTGAAGAGTTGAACGGTAGTGATAATACCAAGTGTTGTAAATTCTATAACGACTAATTGTATAAGATATGACTAGCTATTTGATGAATGGTAGTGATTATACCAAGTGTTGTAAATTCTATAACTACTAACTGTATAAGATACGACTAGCTATTTAGTGTAGAAGTTGTTAATCTAAATTGACTTTTTATTATTATTAAAAAACACATAAAATAATTCCTTAGTAATTTATGAGGAGGTATATGTATATGTTGAGAAATAACTAACTGGAACGTGGAATGCAAAGAATTGAAGTAAGAACATATATTCTCAAGAAGAAATGACAAACATTTTGTGCACATGAACAAAATAATAATATTAGTGTGAACAAAAAAAGTGGTTTCTTCACAGAAGAACAATCTCCAAAATGTAATTAGGAGTCTCAGTTGATCTTACATAAGTCTTTAAATTTTTTTAATAATTATAGAGCATTAAAAAGAAAGGCATGGCGGCTTTCTATTGTCGTTAACAAGCCGAAAATTAAGAAGCCTTTGCTTCGAACATGAGATTACACAAGTATCACACTTGGAGTGTCGAAGCCAACCAGGAAGCATCCTCGCATGTGGAAATCCTCTGGCTTTTACTAAGCGTTGTGGAAACTCTTACATGGAAAGGTACTGGCTAATCCTGGAAAATCGAGGGAACAATCAAGTAAGCTCCATAGTATACACAAAAATAAAGTAATGCTTACCTAGGACAAGTGCCAGAGGTTTGAATAATCTTTCTGAATGCAAAAATTAGAGGAATCACATACCTAGCCCTGATAGGGGAAACAAAACGGAAGTGCATGCTCAAGAGGAACATCGCCAAGAGATCGAGGGAGATCAAATAGAGCACAAGGAAGGGTCCAAGAATGCTTCAGGCATAAAGGGGGATAAAAGACAAAAAATAGAATTGCAGAGAATTTAAGAAAATTAAACCACCTATGTTTGATGGGGAAATGGAGAAGGTTGCAAAACCCTGGTTGATAAACATGAACAAAGTATAGGTGGATATGTCATATGTATGTGATTAGATAAATTAATATTTTCTTAAATACCAATAACTTGTTACAATATCAAAAATTCTAACTTGGAATATGTCACCTGCAAGTGATTATTAAGTGAGTATTTCTTATTTACTAGTCTTCTGTTACAATATTGGAAGTACAGGGTTCAATATAAGTGAGTATTTTTTAATTACTAGTATTCTATTATAATAATGAAAGTACAGGGCTCGATATAAGTTACTGAAATTCATGCAGGATACAACGTTGTTACAAAGTAGTGCTAATGTTAACATCCAATCAGCATTCTATAATGCTGCAGGGAAAATGTGCAACAACAGAACTTATATATGTGAACTTAATTTGTAAATAGGGAAGAGATGGGGTGTCAGGGAAACCCCAGTGTGTTATTAAAAATCATTTAACTTCGTTGTAGAAGAGAGGGGTAAATGTAAACCCCTGTGACAGTCAAACCCTAAGGGAGTCGTCAGGAGAAAGGGTTTTCCTTGAAGTTCTCGGCGTAAAATGGAAACTGCAACCCAAGCTGATAATTAGAACTAAAACAAGAAAACGAATTGTAAAATTCTAGAAATTGTTAAAGTTAAATATTAAACAAGAAACTGTGCCTGGAAGGTGTCTTAGCAGAGGACATAAATAACAACAATCGAGAGAAAGCTCATAAAATTATACAACCTTGTGCAGGGCAAAACCAATAACAAAATCAAGTTGCCTTAATTTGAACAGAATAATAAATAAAAGATTTAGTACATGTTTATTGCTGCAATACCGTAAAACTAATTTATTCATGTCATTAACAAATATTAAACCATTAACTACAAAACTTTGTTTAAATGCAAACCAAGCAAATATTCAGGCATGCACCCAGCGTCCGAACTAGTAAAACCCTCAACAAGTTCTAGCTGAGGAGGGTTTGGAGCCATAAACCCTCAGACAATGCCGACAACCCACAACAAACAATAAGTATACTAGTAACAGAGGGTCAAAACCCTTAGGGTGTGCCAAAATATCACCAAGAGCCTTAAAGGAATGAAAAATACATTAAATTGTATCAAACACTAAGAGTAAACTGTAACAAACTCTAAGAGTTGCTCATACGACAACCCGAGAATGAGGAATGTCGTTTTCGAATGAATTCCTATAGCTGACATCGTCGATGATCGCATTGGAGCCCTGTCGCTCTGCCTGCATACAACAACCAACCTGTGAAAGGTTAGCTTGATATTTACAAGCCATAATAAAAAAACGAATTAAAGGAAATAAAAGCTAGAGAGGGGTAAATGTAAACCCTTGTGACAGTCAAACCCTAAGGGAGTCATCAAGAGAAGGGATCCACCCTGAAGTTTTGGGCGTAAAAATGGAAACTGTGACCCAAGCCAATAATTAGAACTAAAACAAGAACATGAACTGTAAAATTCTGGAAAATGTTAAAGTTAAATACTAAACAGAAGTTGTGCCTGGAAGGTGTCTCGACAGAGGACATAAATAACAACAATAAAGAGAAAGCTCGTAAAATTATACAACCTTGTGCAAGCCAAAACCAATAACAAAATCAAGCTGCCTTAGTTCGAGTAGAATAATAAATAAAATATTTAGTACATATTTATTGTTGCAATACTATAAAACTAATATATTCATATCATTAACAAATATTAAACCATCAAGTATAGAAATTTTCTTAAATGCAAACCAAGCAAATATTCATACATGCACCCGATGTCCGAACCAGTAAAACCCTCAACAGATTCTAGCTAAGGAGTGTTTGGAGTCATAAACCCTCAGACAATGTCAAAAACCCACAACAAATAGTAATTATACTAGTAAAAGTGGGTCAAACCCTAGAGGGTTTCCCAAAACATCATCGAGAGCCTCAGAGGGTTGAAAAATACATTAAACTATATCGAACACTAAGAGTAAACTGTAACAAAATCTAAGAGTTTCTCATACACCAACTTGGGAATGGAGGAATGTTGTTTTCGAATGAATTCTTGGAGCTGACAACCTTGGTGATTGTGTTGGAGCCCTGCCACTCCTCTTGCAATCAACGACCAACCTGTGAAGGGTTAGCTTGATATTTACAAGTCATAATCAACAAACAAATTAAAGGAAATAGAAGCTAGATAGACATTCTGAAGAAGCCTTACCTGAGTTGGTTGGGCCATGCGAAAGGTTCTGTACACAGTAGATTTAATGAAGTAGCAATTGTTCCAGCAGGAACCATGTGCATAAAGTGGACTGAAGGTTGTATAATGCGAGGGAGGTAGGGTTTTTATGGCTCTGCCGCTGGAGAGAAGCCACTGTTGAGTGAATGTTGCAGAGCCAAGTTTTCCAGCGGAGATGAGTGAAAATTAACTATGTTCTTAGCATTCCCATAGGTGGTTACCCTAACCACCTTGCAAAAGATCTGAGCCGTTGGATGAAGGTCGTATGAGGGCCTCGAAGGATGGTTGTCATGTGGTGTTTGGGATTAGTACGCATCTAGAGATGTGCCTCGAAGTTTCAAGGACCACCCATCCTCAGTTAGCAAAACATTGCAACCATTAGTACCATGACATAAATGTTTAGCTTCGATTAAATAACCATACGTTGAAACATGGTAAGTGCCTAAGTATTGGTTATGGTTTGAAACATGGTAAGTGCATAAGTAATAGTCATGGTTTTCTCAATAATATGCATATATGTAAACCCTAGTTACCATACAGTCTAACCACACAAGTATAATGGTTGATGTACCTTCTTGTGGTATCGAAAAATGTACGACAACTATTAGCCTCAGTAAGTAAAGTTTTTTGTTAACCCGGGTAGATATTTTTTTATTTTTTATTTTTTAACATGTGTGTCAAGCACATTAATTATATTTATATTAATATTTAAAAACACTCCTAAGAAGGATACAATTCACATTCTTTTCATTATGAATTATTTAAAATCAAATATTAAAATAAAAAATAAAATTATAATTAATTATAAAATAACAAATAATGTTTAATAATTATAATTAATATTAAAAGTTAATATTTTTGAGTAATTTTATAAATTTCCATTTTATTAATAAAATCAAATATTAAAAAAAAATTATAATTAAGATTTTTGAGTAATATTTTTCATTAATTATAAAATAAATAATAATTTTTAATTTAATAATTATAATTCTTATTCATTGCCATTTTATTTCTTATACAATCTCAATTAGTCAAAGACTATTACTTTTACATCATTATTTTAAAAATTATATTAAAATAATA
Source organism: Pinus tabuliformis (assembly GCA_031772625.1). Classification (NCBI taxonomy): domain Eukaryota; kingdom Viridiplantae; phylum Streptophyta; class Pinopsida; order Pinales; family Pinaceae; genus Pinus; species Pinus tabuliformis. The sequence continues at coordinate 433,436,190 of CM062812.1, read as the reverse complement.
AATTTAATTGTAAACATTTACATTTATCAAAAACTTTATACGGTTGAACTTTAATATAAATAATTCTTTAAATATTGAAATAATGAACTTTTGTTTTTATGTATTATATTGAAATAATGAACTTTTGTATTAATAAGTAGTTATCATTAAAAAAATTAGTTTTTGTTAAAAGGTAAAGTTACAAAGTTTTTATGTTTATCTCAAGCTTATGATAGCTTCAATATAGTTACAAAGTGTTTATGTTTATATTAAAGTTATCACAACTTCATAAATTACAAAATTTCATATTCAGAAATATAAATTTATCTTTAATTTCCATTTTAATATTATATTGTCATCTAAATTATGTTTTCACTATGGGGTATGTGTCCCTAATATTCAAATATTGAACTTTCGTATGAACTTTTGTATTACTAGATTATTAACACTGAAATAATGAACTTTTGTATTAATGAGTAGTTATCATTAAAAAAAACACGTCATCTTAAAAGTTATAGTTACAAAGTTTTCATGTTTATGTCAAGCTTATGATAACTTCAATATAGTTACAAAGTTTTTATGTTTATGTCAAACTTATGATTACTCCATAAATTGTAAACTTTGGCTTTCACAAATATGAATTTATCATTAATCTCCATTTTAATATTATATTGGAAAAAATTTGTGTCATGTGTTCATCTAAATCATTTTTTGACTATGGGGATGTGTCCTTGTTAATAGTGAAATATTGATCATTTGTATTATTAGATTATTAATATTGAAATAATGAACTCTTGTATTATATTGATTATTAATATTGAAATAATGAACTTTTGTTTTTTGTATTATACTGAAATAATGAACTTTTGTATTATTATCTTTATTTATTTTTTTTATATAATAATAATTGAATTAACAATGAGGGTAATTATCATAAATTTACCTTGTCATTCTTTGAGGAAATGTTTCAAAAAATGGTCCTTGGGCTGTGTTTATAAATTTCAATAATTTGGGATTTTTAAGTTGCACTATTTTGTTGAGTCTAATATTCAAGTATATAGAAATCAAGTAAAGATGAAAATGGATTGTTTTCCTAATCCATTTTCAAATTAAAATAATTAATGAATGTTGTTGCTATTGTTATTTAACGTTTAAATTTCAATAATTTGGGATTTTTAAGTTGCACTATTTTGTTGAGTCTATTGCACTATTTTGTTGAGTCTAATATTGAAGTATATAGAAAGCAAGTAAAGATGAAAATGGATTGTTTTGCTAATCCATTTTCAGATTAAAATAATTAATGAATGTTGTTGCTATTGTTATTTAACGTTTTTCTTTCTTCTTCTTTTTTTGCAGTACAAAAGGCAACTTTTCCTTTGTTGCAAGCAAAAGTTGTTGCTTTTGGTATGGGTATTGCTATTTGGAAATTTCTTCCCTTTGAAATTATTTAGCTTCTTTTTCATTGGATTCCTTTGTCAGTGTTGATGAAATTTAAGTTGGTTTGTAGACAATGGTGTCTTGTTTTGGAAAACCCGCTCTTTCTTGCGGTTTCTGATCGATGTCGTGAGAAAGAGTTATGATTTATTACTTTCTCCACTCATTTTCCCAATGATTACTTCCTAGCATCATACCTTAACAATGGTGGTCGCTTGTCGACTATGGTGTTTCCTTTTCTTCATTCTGCATACAGAATTGAATATATAGTGTGATCAATGATTCTCTTTAGCATGCTTGGAAGTTAGTTGCATACAAAAAACTATTTCATTGTCAACCCTTTCACGAAGACGCTTAGAAATGTTGGGCTTCTTAGTGTTGGGGAGAGAGGATTCTTCTCTTTATTTCGAAAATGCATTCTAGGAAATTATGAATGGGTGTTTTTCAAACATGTTTTTGAAAACATGGACTCACATTTTCTCATTTTCAATAGTGTTGACAATGTTTGGAAGAGAACGAAGCTTCCATATGGTGGTGTAACTCCACCAAAGGAGGCTATCTTCTTTGAATAAAAGTTTTATTGGGTATATCTAAACACAGATTATGAAGATTACCCTACTTATGGTTACATTATCTACTAGTTGTAATTGAACATAAATAATTGGGGTTATTCATTTGTTCCTATTGTTGACATACAATGTATGCCATTAGGGTTATACAAGAATCAACTTGTTTTTGTTGTTAATAATGGTGGCACATCTATTTAGTCACTTGAAAAGATAGAGAATTTTGAATTTGGTCGACTGTCGAAAGAGCAAAGTTTGGAATATTTTGAAGATCACTGGGGACACAGATGGTCGTTGTTGAATTTGTCTCTTTGGTTATAAATACTAAATGTGAATGTTACGTACCTTTGCACATAGTTGGAGAAAAATTCCTTATTCTCAGTTGGTTTGGAGTGTAGTTAAAGTTGTATGATTTACTGAGTGGAATATAACAACAATTCTTGATAGATTTTCTATTAATTTGTGTTTTTAGAATGTACTCATTTTAATTGTATGTTTTTTGTCAATGATTCACAGATATGGAGAACATTGATTGTAATTATTACATCAGAGCGATTAATTCAATTACAAAAACTATTAGTTTTGTTACTTTTATTCGTGCAAGGTTTGATAGAAGACATGACTACCATCCTCATTTTATCGATGAGCATATATGTGTTTTGAGTGGAATGAAATCAGATGTTCAAACTTTATATCATTTGCATCAAAGAGAATCAGAGAGGAAGACGAATATTCTTCAGTAATTTTATTTGTATTGTTTTTGTTTTTAAATTTTTGAAGATCATTTTTGTGTAATTATATTAAACTTTCATCTATTTATATTGTTTTTGTTTTTAAATTTTCGAAGATCATTTTTGTGTAATTATATTAAAATCTCATTTCTTTAATTTATATGTTTCATCTTTTATAATTTTATTTATATTGTTTTATCTTCTATTATATTAATGGTATTTTGAATAATAATATTAATATAAATACTGAATATTATTTTAGATTTTTAATTAGTGACATTATTTTATATTTTTAATTAGCAACATTTCACATTCGTTAATGTTATGTTTTTGTATTTATGTTTCGGTTGTTAATTTTTATTGTTAATATTTCATTGTTAACTTTATTGGTTATTTTATCATATTTTTATATCATAAATAATGTTATATATTTATTTTATCATAACAAATATTCATTTAAAATGTATATTTATACATAATTGCAATTTCCAACTTGCCATTTCCAAAATATGGCTAATACGCATGGATCATTTCAAATAACTTATTTAAGTTTTATATTAAAATATTTCTAAAACGTATAAGAATTACACAAACTCCAAAGAGGTTGTAAGATCAAGAACAAATCGAGCATAGAGAGCATAATTGTTGATGTTTTATAATGTTATTAATTAAAATAACCAAATATATGTGAACTTTGGGTGGAAGAGGATAGGCTGACTTTTGCTATGTAGGGTAGGTTGACTTGCAAGATTCAATGTGAAAGTGTTGGCAAACACATTGTCAAAGTTAGTTCATAAATATACGAAAAAGTTAATGTATGTTGTTATAATGATCTTAATTAAATGTATGTTGTTGTTAAAATAAAACGTTAAAATTAAATGTTACTGTATTTGGATTTTATGAACTCGATGACGAAAGTCTAATAAATAAACTTTTTCTTTATTGGAACCCAAAATTTTACTACAACCTAGTTGAATAAACCTCAATACCTCCAGCATTTAAGTTGACTCAGCATTTAGCGAATTAATTTCCTATGTTACAAGTAAATTATTAAAGGTAATTTACTATGGTAATAGTTCAAAAAAATCATAAAGGTTAATGACTACTTGTACCACTCTTTACTGGTTATTGTTTGTAGAAGTGGATGCTAAAACAGGTGGGGTGGGGGTGGATTGGAAAACGGTTTCCATCTTCGTGGATGCTGAGACCACTTGCATGCTTGCAAAATTTCATATTTTATGGAAGCTTGGGTTGTTGTGTTCTTCTTTGTTGGACTATGCTACTGGAATAGAATTGTGAATTGTGTGGGTGGGGTGTGCTTCCTATGCTTTGTTGGAATGGAATTGTGAATTGCGTGGGTGGGATGTGCTTCCTATGCTTGGCGTTGGAGAGGAATACCATAGTTGTACAGGAATAATAAAGTGACCATCTATCTTCAAACGAGTAAGAAGATTGAACGACATATTCTATTCAAAGTATGAATTGTCATGTACTTCTTATGTAAAGTTTTAATTAAAGATATCTCAGGAGCTTAGATCTAGAAATAGTTGAAGAGTTGAACGGTAGTGATTATACCAAGTGTTGTAAATTCTATAACGACTAACTGTATATGATACGACTAGCTATTTGGGGAACGGTAGTGATTATAACAAGTGTTGTAAATTCTATAACGACTAACTGTATAAGATACGACTAGCTATTTAGTGCAGAAGTTGTTAATCTGAATTAACTTTTTATTATTATTAAAAAACACATATAAAATAATTCCTTAGTAATTTATGAGGAGGTATATGTATATGTTCAGAAATAACTAACTGGAACGTGGAATGCAAAGAATTGAAGTAAGAACATATATTCTCAAGAAGAAACGACAAACATTTTGTGCACATGAACAAAATAATAATATTAGTGTGAACAAAAAAAGCGGTTTCTTCACAGAAGAACAGTCTCCAAGATGTAATTAGGAGTCTCAGTTGATCTTACATAAGTCTTTAACTTTTTTTAATAATTATAGAACATTAAAAAGAAAGGCATGGCGGCTTTCTGTTGTCGTTAACAAGCCGAAAATTAATAATCCTTTGCTTCGAACATGAGATTACACAAGTATCACACCTGGAGTGTCGAAGCCAACCAGGAAGCGTCCTCGCATGTGGAAATCCTTTGGCTTTTGCTCAGCGTTGTGGAAACTCTTACATGGAAAGGTAATGGTTAATCCTGGGAAATCGAGGGAACAATCAAGTATACTCCATAGTATACACAAAAATAAAGTAATGCTTACCTGAGACAAGTGCCAGAGGTTTGAAGAGTCTTTCTGAAAGGCAAAATCAGAGAAATCACATACCTAGCCCTGATAGGGGAAACAGAATGGAAGTGCATGCTCAAGAGGAACATCGCCAAGAGATCAAGGGAGATCAAATGGAGCACGAGGAAGGGTCCGAGAATGCTTCGGGCATAAAGGGGGCTAAGAGACAAAAAGTAGAATTGCAGAGAATCTAAGAAAATTAAACCGCCTATATTTGATGGGGAAATGGAGAAGGTTGCAGAAGCCTGGTTGATAAACATGAACAAAGTATAGGTGGATATGTCATATGTATGTGATCAGATAAATTAATATTTTCTTAAATACCAATAACTTGTTATAATATCAAAAATTTTGACTTGGAATATGTCACCTCCAAGTGATTATTAAGTGAGTATTTCTTATTTACTAGTCTTCTGTTACAATATTGGAAGTACAGGGTTCGATATAAGTGAGTATTTCTTAATTACTAGTATTCTGTTATAATAATGAAAGTACAGGGCTTGATATAAGCTACTGAAATTCATAGAGGATACAACGTTGTTACAAAACCGTGCTAATGTTAACAAACAATCAACATTCTATAATTCTACAGGGAAAATATCCAACAACAGAACTTATAAATGTGAACTTAATTTGTAAACAGGGAAGAGATGGGGTGTCAGGGCAACCCCAGTGTGTTATTAAAATTATTAAAAATCATTTAAGTTCATTGTAGAAGAGAGGGGTAAATGTAAACCCCTATGACAGTCAAACCCTAAGGGAGTCGTTAGGAGAAAGGGTTTGCCTTGAAGTTCTGGGCATAAAAATGGAAACTATGACCCAAGCTGAAAATTAGAACTAAAACAGGAACACGAACTATAAAATTCTAAAAATTGTTAAAGTTAAATATTAAACAGGAAACTGTGCCTGGAAGGTGTCTTAGTAGAGGACATAAATAACAACAATCGAGAGCAAGCTCATAAAATTATACAACCTTGTGCAGGGAAAAACCAATAACAAAATCAAGCTGCCTTAATTTGAACATAATAATAAATAAAAGATTTAGTACATGTTTATTGTTGCAATACCGTAAAAATAATCTATTCATGTCATTAACAAATATTAAACCATTAAGTACAAAACTTTGTTTAAAGGCAAACCAAGCAAATATTCAAGCATGCACCCAGCGTCCGAACTAGTAAAACCCTCAACAAGTTCTAGCTGAGGAGGGTTTGGAGCCATAAACCCTCAGACAATGCCGACAACCCACAACAAACAGTAAGTATATTAGTAAAAGAGGCTCAAAACCCTTAGGGTGTGCCAAAATATCACCAAGAGCCTTAGAGGGATGAAAAATACATTAAATTGTATCAAACACTAAGAGTAAACTGTAACAAACTCTAAGAGTTGCTCATACGCCAACCTGAGAATGACGAATGTCATTTTCGAATGAATTTCTATAGCCAACAACCCCGATGATTGCGTTGGAGCCCTGTCGCTTTTCCTGCATACAACAACCGACCTGTGAAAGGTTAGCTTGATATTTACAAGCCATAATAAAAAAACGAATTAAAGGAAATAAAAGCTAGAGAGGGGTAAATGTAAACCCTTGTGACAATCAAACCCTAAGGGAGTCATCAAGAGAAGGGATCCAGCCTGAAGTTTTGGGCGTAAAAATTGAAACTGTGACCCAAGTCGATAATTAGAACTAAAACAAGAACATGAACTGTAAAATTCTGGAAACTGTTAAAGTTAAATACTAAACAGAAACTGTGCATGGAATGTGTCTCGATAGAGGACATAAATAACAATAGTAAAGAGCAAGCTCGTAAAATTATACAACCTTGTGCAAGCCAAAACCAATAACAAAATCAAGTTGCCTTAATTCGAGTGGAATAATAAATAAAATATTTAGTACATATTTATTGTTGCAATATTGTAAAACTAATCTATTCATATCATTAACAAATATTAAACAATCAAGCATAGAAATTTGCTTAAATGCAAACCAAGCAAATATTCATACATGCACCCGATGTCCTAACCAGTGAAACCCTCAACAGATTCTAGCTAAGGAGGGTTTGGAGTCATAAACCCTTAGAAAATGTCGACAACCCACAACAAACAGTAATTATACTAGTAAAAGTGGGTCAAACCCCAGAGGGTTTCCCAAAACATCATCGAGAGCCTCAGAGGACTGAAAAATACATTAAACTATATCAAACACTGAGAGTAAATTGTAACAAACTCTAAGAGTTTCTCATACACCAACTTGGGAATGGAGGAATGTCGTTTGCGAATGAATTCTTGGAGTTGACAACCTTGGTGATTGTGTTGGAGCCCTACCGCTCCTCCTGCAATCAACGACCAACCTGTGAAGGGTTAGCTTGATATTTACAAGTCATAATCAACAAACAAATTAAAGGAAATAAAAGCTAGATAGATATTCTGAAGAAACCTTACCTGAGTTGGTTGGACCACGCGAAAGGTTCTGTACACAGCATATTTAATGGCATAGCAACTGTGCCAGAAGGAACCATGTGCGTAAAGTGGACTGAAGGTTGTATAATGTGAGGGAGGTAGGGTTTCTATGGCTCTGCCACTGGAGAGAAGCCACTGTTGAGTGAATGTTGCAGAGCCAAGTTTTCCGGCGGAGATGAGCGAAAATGAACTATGTTCTTAGCGTTCCCATAGGTGGTTACCCTAACCACCTTGCAAAAGATCCGAATCGTTGGATGAAGGTCGTATGAGGGCCTCGAAGGATGGTTGTCGTGTGGTGTTTGGGATTGGCGCGCATCTGGCGATGTGCCTCGAAGTTTCGAGGACCACCCAACCTCAGTTAGCAGAACCTTGCAACCACTAGTACCATGACATAAATGTTTAGCTTCGATTAAATAACCATACGCCAAAACATGGTAAGTGCCTAAGTATTGGTTATGGTTTGAAACATGGTAAGTGCATAAGTAATAGTCATGGTTTTTTCAATAATGCACATATATGTAAACCCTAGTTACCATACAGTCTAACCACACAAGTATAATGGTTGATGTACCTTCTTGTGGTATCGAAAAATGTACGACAACTATTAGCCTCAGTAAGTAAAGTTTTTTGTTAACTCGGGTAGATAATTTTTTTTTTTTTTTTTTAACATGTGTGTCACACATTAATTCTATTTATATTAATATTTAAAAACACTCCTACGAAGGATACAATTCACATTCTTTTCATTATGAATTATTTAAAATCAAATATTAAAATAAAAAATAAAATTATAATTAATTACAAAATAATAAATAATGTTTAATAATTATAACTAATATTAAAAGTTAATATTTTTTTAGTAATCTTATACATTTCCATTTTATTAATAAAATCAAATATTAAAAAAAATTATAATTAAGATTTTTGAGTAATATTTTTCATTAATTATAAAATAAATAATAATTTTTAATTTAATAAGTATAATTCTTATTCATTGCCATTTTATTTCTTATACAATCTCAATTAGTAAAAGACTATTACTTTTACATCATTATTTTAAAAATTATATTAAAATAATAAATTTAATTGTAAACATTTACATTTATCAAAAACTTTATACGGTTGAACTTTAATATAAATAATTCTTTTAAATATTGAAATAATGAACTTTTGTTTTTATGTATTATATTGAAATAATGAACTTTTATAATAATAAGTAGTTATCATTAAAAAAAAAAAATCTTTGTTAAAAGGTAAAGTTACAAAGATTTTATGTTTATCTCACGCTTATGATAGTTTCAATATAGTTACAAAGTTTTTATGTTTATATTAAAGTTATCATAACTTCATAAATTACAAAATTTTGTTTTCAGAAATATAAATTTATCTTTAATTTCCATTTTAATATTATATTGTCATCTAAATTATGTTTTCACTATGGGGATGTGTCCTTAATATTGAAATATTGAACTTTTGTATTATTAGATTATTAACACTGAAATAATGAACTTTTGTATTATATTGATTATTAATATTGAAATAATGAGCTTTTGTTTTTTGTATTATATTGGAATAATAAACTTTTCTATTAATAAGTAGTTATCATTAAAAAATAGGCCACCTTAAAATGCATAGTTACATATGTTTTCACTATGGGGGATGTGTCCTTTTTAATATTGAAAATATTGAAATAGTGGACTTTTGTATGAACTTTTGTATTATTAGATTAGTAATATTGAAATAATGAACTTTTATATTATATTGATTATTAATATTGAAATAATGAACTTTTCTATTAATAAGTAGTTATCATTAAAGAAAAAGGCCACCTTAACAGGTATAGTTACAAAAATTTTGAGTTTATGTCAGGCTTATGATAACTTCATAAATTGCAAATTTTGGCTTTCAAAGATATGAATTTATCTTAATCTCTGTTTTAATATTATATTGAAAAGGTTTTGTATCATGTGCTCATCTAAATCATTTTTTGACTATGGGGGATGTGCCCTTGTTAATAATGAAATATTGAACATTTGTATTATTAGATTATTAATATTCAAATAATGAACTTTTGTATTATATTGATTATTAATATTGAAATAATGAACTTTTGTATTAATGAGTAGTTATCATTAAAAAAAACAGGTCATCTTAAAAGGTATAGTTACAAAGTTTACATGTTTATGTCAAGCTTATGATAACTTCAATATAGTTACAAAGTTTTTATGTTTATGTCAAACTTATGATAACCTCATAAATTGTAAACTTTGGCTTTCACAAATATGAATTTATCGTTAATCTCCATTTTAGTATTATATTGAAAAAAATTTGTGTCATGTGCTCATCTAAATCATTTTTTGACTATGGGGGATGTGTCCTTGTTAATAGTGAAATATTGATCATTTGTATTATTAGATTATTAATATTGAAATAATGAACTCTTGTATTATATTGATTATTAATATTGAAATAATGAACTTTTGTATTATTATTTTTATTTATTTTTTTATATATCATAATAATTGAATTAACAATGAGGGTAATTATCATAAATTTACCTTGCTAGTCTTTGAGGAAATGTTTCAAAAAATGGTTCTTGGGTCGTGTTTATAAATTTCAATAATTTGGGATTTTTAAGTTGCACTATTTTGTTGAGTCTAATATTGAAGTATATAGAAATCAAGTAAAGATGAAAATGGATTGTTTTCCTAATCCATTTTCATATTAAAATAATTAATGAATGTTGTTGCTATTGTTATTTAACGTTTAAATTTCAATCATTTTGGATTTTTAAGTTGCACTATTTTGTTGAGTCTAATATTGAAGTATATAGAAAGCAAGTAAAGATGAAAATGGATTGTTTTCCTAATCCATTTTCAGATTAAAATAATTAATGAATGTTGTTGCTATTGTTATTTAACGTTTTTCTTCTTTTTTTTTGCAGTACAAAAGGCAACTTTTCCTTTGTTGCGAGCAAAAGTTGTTGCTTTTGGTATGGGTATTGCTATTTGGAAATTTCTCCCCTTTGAAATTATTTAGCTTCTCTTTCATTGGATTCCTTTGTCAGTGTTGATGAAATTTAAGTTGGTTTGTAGACAATGGTGTCTTGTTTTGGAAAACCCGCTTTTTCTTGTAGTTTCTGATCGATGTCGTGAGAAAGAGTTATGATTTATTTCTTTCTCCACTCATTTTCCCAATGATTACTTCCTAGCATCATACCTTAACAATGGTGGTCGCTTGTCAACTATGGTGTTTCATTTTCTTCATTCTGCATACAGAATTGAATATATAGTGTGATCAATGATTCTCTTCAGCATGCTTGGAAGTTATTTGCATACAAAAAACTATTTCATTGTCAACCCTTTTACGAAGACGCTTAGAAATGTTGGGCTTCTTAGTGTTGGGGAGAGAGGATTCTTCTCTTTATTTCGAAAATGCATTCTAGGAAATTATGAATGGGTGTTTTTCAAACATGTTTGTGAAAACATGGACTCACATTTTCTCATTTTCAATAGTGTTGACAATGTTTGGAAGAGAATGGAGCTTCCATATGGTGGTGTAACTCCACCAAAGGAGGCTATCTTCTTTGAATAAAAGTTTTATTGGATATATCTAAACACAGATTATGAAGATTACCCTACTTATGGTTACATTATCTACTAGTTGAAATTGAAAATAAATAATTGGGGTTATTAATTTGTTCCTATTGTTGACATACAATGTATGCCATTAGGGTTATACAAGAATCAACTTGTTTTTGTTGTTAATAATGGTGGCACATCTATTTAGTCACTTGAAAATATAAAGAATTTTGAATTTGGTCGACTGTCGAAAGAGCAAAGTTTGGAATATTTTGAAGATCACTGGGGACACAGATGGTCGTTGTTGAATTTGTCTCTTTGATTATAAATACTAAATGTGAAGGTTACGTACCTTTGCGCATAGTTGGAGAAAAAGTCCTTATTCTCAGTTGGTCTGGAGTGTAGTTAAAGTTGTATGATTTACTGAGTGGAATATAACAACAATTCTTGATAGATTTTCTATTAATTTGTTTTTTTAGAATGTACTCATTTTAATTGTATGTTTTTTGTCAATGATTCACAGATATGGAGAACATTGATTGTAATTATTACATCAGAGCATTAATTCAAGTACAAAAACTATTAGTTTTGTTACTTTTATTTGTGCAAGGTTTGATAGAAGACATGACTTCCATCCTCATTTTGTCGATGAGCATATATGTGTTTTGAGTGGAATGAAATCAGATGTTCAAACTTTATATCATTTGCATCAAAGAGAATCAGGGAGGAAGACGATTATTCTTCAGTAATTTTATTTGTATTGTTTTTGTTTTTAAATTTTTGAAGATCATTTTTGTGTAATTATATTAAACTTTCATCTATTTATATTGTTTTTGTTTTTAAATTTTCGAAGATCATTTTTGTGTAATTATATTAAAATCTCATTTCTTTAATTTATATGTTTCATCTTTTATTATACTAATTTTACTTATATTGTTTTATCTTCTATTATATTAATGGTATTTTGAATAATAATATTAATATAAATACTGAATATTATTTTAGATTTTTAATTAGTGACATTATTTTATATTTTTAATTAGCAACATTATTTTAGCAACTTTTCACATTCGTTAATGTTATGTTTTTGTATTTATGTTTCGGTTGTTAATTTTTATTGTTGATATTTCATTGTTAACTTGATTGTTTATTTTATCATATTTTTATATCATAAATAATGTTATATATTTAGGTTATTAATTTTTATTAATATGTTTTATTTAATTTCATGCTTTGTTTTATTAAATTGTGTTAAATTATTTTTTATAATATTTGTTTATATGTGCTATTATTAATTTCTAAATCTATTTTAACTTCTTATTATTAATAATATAATATTAATATTTTAATAATGTTAATATTAATATTAATATAAACTATTATATCATATGATTATGGGCGTTTATCAACCACATTTATATTAATATAAATTTGGTTGTGCTAGTTTATATTATATTACATTTTTTTATTGAGAAAATATGTATTTTTATTTTAAAATAAACATGTGTTAATTTAAGGTTGAATATGGAAAGAATTACACAACTTTCTCATATTAAATTGTGGAATGTAACTCTCCACACAATCAACTACCTTCAAATATTATTTCAATTCTTGTTTGATCAATGACCTTAAAATCATAATAAAAGTATTAAAAAAATGTAAATGATTCTCTTTTATGAAAATATCATCCATCATTTTTGTGTTACATTGAATCTAAATATGTTGTACAATTTGTAACTCAAAACATGAGTTTTTTTTATGATGGATTTCAATTTTGGTTTTTGGTGATTTAAATATTATATTTTAGCCACAAAAACACAAAATGCAACATTGTTCAAAAGACTAATCCATGTGATTATTGCTAGTCTTTTCCCATTTGTCATCACATATTGCACATGAGTTTTTAGGGAACCTAAGTATTGTTGAAATAATCAAATAGCAGTGACTTGGATTAAGCACTAAATGTTTAGATAAATTCATATTCAATCATCCTAATCTAAAATATGAATATAATCTCTTACATATTCAAAGTAATTTATAGTGGGTTTAGTCGTAAAAGTTTTCAAAACTTATTCTCAATGAATACCTTTTAAGTTTAATATAATTATCATTACAAGAATTACAAGGAAGAAAAAACTCCTATAGAGAAAATTATCTCTCTCATAAACTCTTTGTGAACCTTATTGCAAATTGAAAATAGTTACGCTTAAATTTCCTAAAACTAAATTGTATTTTACTCATGTCTAAAAACCAATTATAAAATGTCACTCAACCTTTTTTTTAACTACTCTAGATTTTTCATAGATAAAAAATATAATAGTTATTCATAATTCAAGATTTTTCATAGTTGAAAAGTATAAGAGTTATTCATAATACAGTATGTATAGTTTGTTATATTCTTTTTTATAACTCAATTGTCAAACAAGTAGTGAGGACAACCATCACTAGCTCTTATCCAAGAACACTAGCTAACTCATCATTATTATCTAAAAAAGAATGCACCACATTATATTACCTACTAATGGTCCTTAAGAGGGTAGACTTTCACTCTTACCATATATTCATGGATCTTAAAGCATTCACTTGTAACAGAAAATTTTTAAAACATATTCCAAACCCAGTAAAGAGTTGTCTTTAGTGGGACTTTTTGGATTTCCCGGAATCCTGCGGAAAAAATTGAGGTGAAATGTTGATTTGTATTATTTACACTGGGTTTTTTGACTATATATATGGATTGGGCGCCCTCAAAAACCCCTAGGGCACTTAGATTGTGCAAAGGTTACCTATCAAACTTGTAATTTCAATAAATTCCTCCCTAATTTTACAAAATTAAACTTAAAAACCATAGAAAAACCTTTCAGAAAATAACACTAAAAACAACTAAAATCCAATAATATAATTTATTATATTTACAAACTAAAAACATTTACATATATTAATAATAAATTTTTAACATTTTAATATTCATTTAAAATGTATATTTATATATAATTGCAATTTCCAACTTGCCATTTCCAAAATATGGCTAACACATTTTGGTCATCTTATATCCCGTCGCTAATGTTCCCCGTTGCGGAAACCAGTGCAACAGAGATATTAATGTTGAAAATATATCCATCTTATATCCCGTCCCTAATGTTCCCCGTTGCCGAAACCAGTGCAACATAGATATTAATGTTCAATATTAATGTTCAATATGACTGCAGTGACGCATAATCAAATATACAAAAATTTATTTAAATAATAGTTTTTTGGTTGAATGTAATTAAAAAAAATTAAAAATTAAAAAATCAAAGTGTTTGTATCATTTTTTTGATGGTGGAAATAAATTTCGTCTTATCAAAATTTTTGGTACGCCCAAAATTTTTAAATTTGAAAAATGTAATTAATTTTTTGCTAATTTTATCATAATCTTACCAAAATTTCTATTATTTTCTAAATTAATGTGTAATATCTTTAAAACACGCTAAATTTAATTGCCTGAACATGACTAGGGTCCCATTATGTGCTTTTATGGATAAAGTTGAACATGACTAGGGTCCCATTATGTGCTTTTATGGATAAAGTTGACAAAGTGGCCCCACCATCCAAAAACCACATGTACCTTGTACAAGCGATACATCTCATTTGCTCCCATTATCCTCCAAAAGAGACGCATATATTCACACGTTTAGCATTGCAAATTCCTCACGCGTATATTTACTCTGTGACGTGCATAACTCGTTCTATCATTTTCAACTCTGCACATGGTCTCTGTGCCTATAAACTCTGCCACACCCTTCAGGCATTCGCATACTCATATGCACAAGTGTCAATTTTTTCACTTGCGGTGGAAATAGAAGCCTGCAGGTACCTCTAGGCGACCGGAGTTCAAATCCCGCACGATCACACTCCCTTCTTTTAACATTCCGAGTTCGAATCCCCTGAAACTTCTCGAAATGGTTAAGCCCTCGCAAAAACAGAATATCAATGTCAATGGCAACCCCGAAAGCCGCTCACTGATGTTGCGGCAATTCAAGGGAATCCGACTAAGAAAATGAGGAAAATGGGTGTCCGAAATTCGAATGCCCAATTGCAGGGCCAAAATTTGGCTGGGCTCCCACGAATCCCCAGAGAAAGCTGCCCGCGCCTATGACTTTGCAGCGTATTGTCTGAGAGGATCCAAGGCGAGGTTCAATTTTCCCGACTCACCGCCGGAAATTCCATGCGCCTCTTCTCTATCGCCGTCGCAAATCCAAGCCGCTGCGGCCCGGTTCCCCGCAGAAGAATTCCGGATGCCGTCAGCTGACGACACGGCGTCATCGTCCTGCGGTTCTGTAGCGGAATCCGACTTGCCGCCGGAAATTCCATGCGCCTCTTCTCTATCGCCGCCGCCAATCCAAGCCGCCGCGCCAAGGTTCGCCGCAGAAGAATTCCGGTTGCCGTCAGATGAGGACACGGCATCATCATCCTGCGGTTCGGTAGCGGAATCCAACATTGACAGCCAACAGATTTCGGCGGAGCAGGGTTCGGCATTTTGGGATTCACTATTCCTGGAAGATCTGGACAATGGCGAGTCTCTAAATTTAGAGGATTTTCCTCCCATAGATTTAGCAATGGACGATTTGGGTTTTCTTCTTCAGCCGTCCGAAGACTGGAGGATTTTCTAAACAAAAATCTAAGTTTGGCATGGCTGCCTGAAATTTTGGCATGAAACTTTGATTATTGTGGATTCTCATTTGCTGAAGTTTGGATGAAATTTCTAACGGATTGCAACAATGAAAAACTGAAATTGTTGCCCCCTTCGACAAATTATAGTCAGCCGCAGGCGCTTGAAATGGCGGCAAATGCGGCTTTGTTATTAATTGTCTATAAATTACATTTAAATTTGATGATTCGTTTACAGGTTAAAGCTGCAGTGCAATTTTTGTGCTAAAAAAGAAAAATCTGAATCCATTAAAATTGTAATCCATTTCTATCACTCTAATATTCGGTATTTCATCACCCACAAACTCGATCGGTAGTGATTTGGACTACCTTTTTGGACTACCTTTTGGACAAGAAATCTTTGGAGCTCAGGGCCCTTACCATTCATAAGCCAGGAATCCGAAGATCTCCCAAACAAGCCCCAATTCAGCGAGTAACATCACGGTCAGAGGAAAAATAATAGAGGCAGTAGACACTTCAAGGGGCGGGGTGAAGGCGCTGGTAGAGGAATCAGTAATCTATCCCTTATCGATATCCCCATCATTGATATCACTGAGGAAAGGCCCCTTAGAGCAAGCAGGGCCGGAAAACCTTCTCAATGAATTTCATTATATCAGTGAACATCAGAGCTTTGGGGGCAGACCTAAAATTTGTGGCCTTAAAGGATTTTTTCCTGTCTGCAAGCCCCAAAATCATTTTAATTCAAGAGACCATGCATGCTTCTTCTGCAACAGTGTCTTATTTCCGGAAGATGTTCCCCCTCTGGCACATCTCCGCTTTGGAAGCAAACGGCCTATCTGGTGGTTTGGGGTGTTATGGGATCCTAGCAAGATCAAAGCAAAAACATACAGTTGTCTTGCGGGCATCCTCATCTCGGCTCAAATGAGAGGGCATAAATGTCCTATAAACATTATGAATATATATGCACCCTACAAGAACAGGCTATCTTTCTGGGAAACTCTTTTTGCTTCAGAAATTTTTGATGTTGAATTTTTATTGATTGCTGGTGACCTTAATATCACTTTAAACATGGACGAAATCTGGGGCATAAACAAGAAAAAGGACTCCATCGCTGACAGAATTAAGAATGAGCTTCTTAGCAGGAACTTTGTTGACACCCCCCCTCTCAAACTGCTCCCGACGTGGGAAAATGGAAGGGCCGAGAAAGCTTATATTGCCAAGAGAATTGACAGATTTATACTTCATGCCAGTCTAATTGATAATTTAGGCATGCCTTTTTCGTCAATCGAGAACGCCTTTATTTCTTATCATAGACCGATTATGCTTGGATGGAGCGGAAAGGGGTTTAGAAAAGGTTACTCTTTTAAATTCAACAGGTCATGTTTAGAAGACTCGGAGTTTAATGATATCATTTCAAAATCTTGGTCTGAGATGTCGTCTCCCGAAGTTTCTCCACCTCTAATGACTTTCAGGGACAAAATGGAGGTCATCCGAAAGGTGGTAAAGGAGTGGCAGTGCAAAAAGAGACAAGCCAACAGAAAAGAGCTCCAGGAGATTCAAATGGAATTGGACAGCATTGCGGAATCCATGGCTACAAACATGCTACCGTTTAATATAAGATGCCGGATAAAGGCGCTGCAAAAGGAAAAATCGAAAATTTTAGAACAGGAAGAATCTTTCTGGAGGTTAAAGAGCAGAGCGATCTGGTTGAAGGAAGGGGATAGGAATCCAAAATTCTTTCATAATTTCGCCAGCTCTAGGCGCGAAAAAAATTCTATATGGAAAATCGGTGATGGGAGAGGAGGGTTTCTATATTCCCAACAGGACATTTCAAATGAGGCGATGAAATATTTGAACCAGTACAAAAGGTTTGAGGAATGCAATTTTCAAGATATGTTGTGGGGCATTGAAGTGTTTCCTCGGATGTTTGATGATGATCTAAATGACCAAATCTTCCAGCCGGTATCCGAGGAAGCGCTGCTGAGAACAATGAAATGTTTTAAAAGGGACAAGTGTCCGGGTCCTGACGGTTGGACGATAGAATTTTTCATTCACTTTTTTGATCTCATAAAATCAGACCTGTTGAGGATGGTGGAAGGATCCAGGATGTCAGGTAGTATCAATCAAAGAACTTCTTCCACTAACATAGCTCTCATTCCTAAAAAAGGAGATGCGGAATCCTTCAAGGACTATAGACCGATCTCACTTTGTAATATCTATTTCAAAATTATATCAAAGATCATAGCTAAAAGAATAAAAGGAACCTTTTCAAAATACCTATCAAAGGATCAGCACGCTTTTCTAAAGGGAAGAAATATACTAGATGCAATCGCAAGTACACAAGAAGGCCTGTTTGCTATACACTCCAAAAGAAGTGATGCGGTTATTCTCAAAATCGATCTCTGCAAGGCATATGATTGCCTTGATTGGGGCTTCACTAGGTGCCTGCTCGCAAAGATTGGTATAAGAGTCAGCATGATTAATTGGATCATGGCATGCGTTGAAAGGGTGGACTATGCGATTATCATTAAAGGGATTCCATCTCCTTTTTTCCACGCGTCCAGAGGCCTCCGCCAAGGATGTCCCCTTGCGCCGCTCTTGTTTATCCTGGCTATGAACACACTTAGCCTTCATATCAACAAGGCTGTCATGGAGAACAAATGCCGCCCCCTGAAAATTTGCAGAAACATTTCAATCTCTCACAATTTATTTGTTGATGATATTATTCTTTTCGGAATGTTTTGCAGGTTCACCTAGATTTGCTTTTATGAAATCCTAAAAAAAAATTAAATGGCTACAGGATTGCAAATAAACTATGTCAAGTCAACTATTTTTCCACAATGACTCCAATCCGGTTGAAGTTGAATGGCTGGCTATTCTATTTGGAATTAAAGCGCAATCCATTAGTCTTGGTATTAAATATTTCGGTTTTCATATAAAAGCAAATGGTTACTCAAAGGCAGATTGGAATTGGATATCAGAAAGATACTACAGGAAGATTTTAGCTTGGGAATTTAGATGTCTAACTATGGCAGGAAGAGTGATCTTGGCGCAATAAGCACTGAACCAGCTCGCGGTTTATTGGGCACATTTATATTTCTCCCTGCGAGTATAATTCAATGTATGAATAAGCTTACAACGAATTTTATTTGGGGCGGTCAAGCGGGAAGAAAGAAATACCATCTCTCAAAACTGTCCAGTATCTCGTTGCCAAAGAGTATGGGAGGGTGGGGTTTTCTTGACATGCGCACTTTCGGGAAGGCTCTCCTATGCAAGTCATTGTGGAGAGCGATTCATGGAGAAGGATCATGGAGTTCCATTATTCAGAATAAATATTTAAGCAGGAAGGACCTATCTTTTTGGTTCAGGGAGGGAAGGATCGGCGCCCCATATGGCTCTTCAATATGGCTCAACTTTCGTAAAATTGAAAATTATTTTTTGAAGAACTTAATTTGGTGTTTCCAATCTAGAAACAAGATCCTTATCGGCAAAGACCAATTCCTGAGCGGCGCCGAGGAGATCAATGTGCCTGTATCTTTATTAAATTTCTTTCATAGACGGGGTCTTTTCTTTTGGGACAGTTTGATTGCAGAATGGCAGGGATCTATTCCATTGTGGAAAGATGTTGGAACTCTGGACATGCATGGTTCGATCACTCTTCAATGGGAACACATCAGGACGTGCCTTAGGAACTGCGGCTTTTTTCGCTCTGCTGAATCTGACAGTCTCACTTGGAAAAATTCGAAAGGATTGAATAATGTCCGCGTCAAAGATGTATATCTGAATTTAATTGGTCTTAAGCAGCCCTCTCTCAATCCTATCTTTCCTTGCATTTTTTGGAAGGCAGATTGCCCGCCCAAAATGATTTTCTTTGCCTGGCTCTCATTTCATAACAAGAACCTATCCTGGGAAAACCTAAAGAAGAGGGGGTGGCATGGTCCCGGCGTATGTCCTATTTGCAGATCATAGGAGGAAAACAACAAACATTTATTCTTAAAATGCAAAAGTACCCAACAATTATGGCATGCATTGGAGAATCATTACGGAATTCAGCTCAACATCCAAGCTTCAATCAGTGAAGCGCTCCTCTGGTGCAGTGAGCAGAAGGAATCATGGAGAACAATATTCATTATCGCTCTGTGGAGTATATGGAAGTGGCGAAACAACTCTATTTTCAATGACTGCAAATCCCCTTTCTTGGATATCTTTTTCAACATTGTTTGTCTATATGAAGCTCTCCCACAAAAGTCTCTCAAGCAAAAAAAGGGTGCATGCAAAGACCTTTCTATGGATCCTTCAATTTATCCTAGGACGTTCTTCGATGGAGCTAAACAAAGTGGCTCCTATGGTTGTGGTATTCTAATTATGGTAAATGAAAACAATCAGTTCCTCATCCATTGGAATGGCGGGAGAGGCACCAACAACAAAGTTGAGGCAGTGGCCCTCACTAGCCTCCTAAAATTTTGTCTCTTTCTAAACATAAAGGATGTCTCAGTTTTTGGAGATTCAAAGGTGATGGTGGACTTCATCTCCCGGAAAAATCATATTTCCATGCTGCACCTGTTAGGGTGGATGGATAGGATCAGTTTATACTCGGGGAGCTTGGAAGGCGGCTCCATTCATCATATCAGCAGGAATCTAAATCAGCAGGCCGATTCGCTGTCAAAAGAGGGTCTTCATGCAACATCGGGTCCTTGGTTTTTGCAGGTTTCATCTGAAGGCAATATTTTTCCTATCCAGGAATTTTCTCTTCCTGATCTCTAGTTTTCGCAAGCATTCACTCAAGTTTTCACTTCTGTTTTTGTTTCATATGATTTTGTATCTGTTTTATCCCTCACGGAAGTCTCCTCGTGGAAGTTTCATATGTTTCTGTATCTGTTTCATTCCTCATGGAAGTCTCCTCCTATGATAACTTTTTGTCCAAAAAAGAAGGAATCTTGTTAGCTGGACGATCTGCACATGACTTATCATATCTGTGGTTATGGATATAGTCTCTTTTTTGTCAATATCCTGGCAGGAGTTTGCTTTTGGGATATGATCCATGTCTTCATATTTCTATGATCCCTTGCACTGGGCCTCTTTCAGAAATCGATTGTATATATACGCCTCTTTATATTCCTCATATAATATAATATGAACCTTTTTCTTTCTGAAAAAAAAAATCTTTTTCTCATAATTTACTCCAACACCCATTTCCCTCGTCCCAAAAAAAAAAATTGGTCCTTAAATCCCTCTGTCGGATTCCCTTGAATTAGCTCGACTTCATTGAGCAATTTTCTGATCCGTCGTTATGGCTACTCGGTTTTTCCAGGCGTTTAACCTTGTCGGGATGTTGCAAGGTCGAACTCGGAACGTGATGGTAAAGTTGAGCCTTAAGCAAGGCTTTGGAGCTAAGCTCACAGCGGTAGTACAATGAAGGTCTGCTTACACGACTCTTAACACTATTTAAAAGGAAAATTGGATTTGATTTTTTTTCTAAAAGTGGGACGCCATCATTGAAATTCTTAAAACTCAGTTGAGCCTAGGCACTTATGGTATCATGTAATCCCCGTAATTGGCAGAAACCCCAGAAAAAAGGCAAGCATAAAGCAATTCTAAGCAGAGATTGAAAAAAAGAAGAAGAAGATAAATCCCCAATAGAGATGTATCATAATGAAATAGATTTAGGATAATGGAACACCTTTGTATTCCATACCAAACATTCCAAATTGGAACGAAAAAATGAGAGGAGAATGGGCTTGTGTGCCCTAATACCCTAACACCAAAGTAGAAAGGAGGCTAGGAAAACTAAATAATGTAGGAAGTCATAATCCATCAAACTAGTGAAAGAGCCCACATGCATGTAATTCCACCGAGAATAGCCCTCCATCCATGCCATTGTGTCACAATAATGTAAGGAAAGCCTCTTATGGATTTAAAAGCATGTGACATTGTGTGTATATTTGTAATCCATTCCCTATGGATTAAAAGTGGGCAATATTGAATGCAGATTTGCAGTCTATTTTAAAACTAAAATTTTACAATACCAAACTTAAAATGAGGGCTCTTATACCAGTGACCCTCACTTCTATAAAGGTTAATGGGAACAATAAATCAAATTGAAATAAATATGAGTTCAAAAGCAATGCATCTCTCCAGGAATGTTGTTGAAAAATTGAAGAAAACCACTCTCTAGAGGAAAATAGAAAGAACACACTAGTCTTGAGAAGATAAAGTGAAATGGAGCCAAGAGTGCTCTATCCAACCAAGACTTACATTGACTATCAAGAGCATAAAGCCAAGAAAATAGGTTAAGCACACACTAATTCTAGGAACATATGAAAAACAAGATCAATCCCTAATAGAGATGTAGTATAATGGAACACCTTTGTACTCAAAATCATTGTATCAAACACTCTAAATTGGGACAAAAAATTGAAAAGAGGATGGGCCAACATACCCTAATACCATAGTAGAAATGAAACCAAGAACACTAACCAATGTAGGAAGCCAGAGTTCGTCCTTTCCAACATGAATGATCCTTTCCAAAATTAATCCCTTTTTATATTTCATGCAAAAATTTGAAATTTATTAGAATTTATTCCCCCCTTCCCCCCTGAAACCTTGATGAACAAGGCAAACATTAACTTCAACCTAGAGGTTGTTACCTTTTGTTAGGATATTCCGACACATAGGAAATAGTTAAGTACAACTTGGTCTAGTGTAGAGTTAGGTATAGAGTTGGGTAAAGTGTGTTTCTTTATCGTTGTACATTTTGTCACTTACAATCCGACGGTCACGATATGTAGTGATCCGACGGTTCATTCTCTCCTCGGTATTACCGACACTTGATCCGTGGCTTGACACCCGATTGGTCCATGAATTCTATTTAAAGCGCATGGAGCGTCATTTGTAGGGTAATCCGTGCATGAGAGAAGCTTATGTAAATTTTCATTCTTTGATTAATAAATTGCCTAAAGTGGCCGCGTTGGCTCAGGCCGTGGACTGTTTCCCTCTTTGAGGGTTTTAACCACGTCAAAAATACTGGTGTATTGATCTGTGATCTGGTTGTGAGCGGTGTCCTTTTGGTGTTCCTTCTGAGGAACTTACCCTGTAAATTCCTACATGGTATCAGAGCTATTTGAGGGCCGCGTCCGTTGGTGATCCAAATCTGAAGCCGGTAGAACTGCATCCGACTGTTGTTTCCTAGATCTGTTGTTTCTAACTGCTTTCAGGCCGAGAGGACTGCTCTGTAGTGTTCGGAGCATCTGTTCCAGTGAGGAACCCCTTTCGTTTCACGCGAAAAGGTTTCTGGTAGCCCTAGCTGCGTCATTTTTAAGATCTGGAAGTATAGAGTGTTTATTTGCAGTTTACTGTTATTTTCTCTCTGCTTATTTCGGTTTCGGTTTATTTAGCTTTTTTTAACCGGATCTATACCTTTCATTTCTGCGTATGCTCTTTGCCCTGTGACTCTATGCGATCTGGGCAAATCAGAAACAGAAAGGAAGGATTTTTCTCATGCGTATGCTCTTTTCCCTGCACCTTAGTGTGATCTCGGAAAATCAGAAACATTGAGAAAAATATTTAGTTTTTCGGCTAAAGCTAACTTTGAGCCGCAAGGTTCAATTTTTGAAAATATTTAGTTTTTTGGGTAAAGCTAACTTCGAGCCGCAAGGTTCGTTTTCTTTGCATGTCCGTGTTGGGTTTTGTGTTTTTTGTTTTGTAGGGAAAAAGAGCTTTCTCAAAGCAAGCACGCAACCCAAAGCACCCCCCCCCCCTCCGCTCTCTCTCTCTCTCTCTCTCTCAAATTTTTTGTACAGATCAATTGGTTCAAAGCTATTTTAAGAGAGTAGAGGTCTTGGGTTCAAGTCTCCATTTTGTGGGGGCAGATTTTTTCATTTCCGCACATTCCTGCACTTCGTTGGCAACTTCAACAACTTTTTTTCAAAAAGCCATAACTTCTTCATCCGGAAGCCTTTTTCAGAGCCGTTTTTTTTTAAACCAGCCTAATTTTTCGAGATCTATCCATTGGAACACTTACTTTCAGCATATTCAGCTTCAGTTTCTGTTGAAATGGAAAGTCAATACCAAGTTACCCTTGACAGCACCAACTACTTCCAATGGTTGTCCTACATGGAGGACTTACTTAGAAGTAGAAGTCTCTACCGAATAGCCACAGGCCAAGAAAAGAAACCGAAATATGAAGACAAGGCTGCTAAATGGGAAAATAGACAAGATCAAGCACGTGGCTTGATAGGAATGTCTATTTCTCCAAATCTTAGATTCCATATTGCAGAACTTGAAACTCCTCATGAAGCAATGGAACAAATCAATAAAGTTTTTGGGATTAAAAATGAAATTAGAGCCCATCAACTTGAAAATGAGTTGCTTACATTGGACCCTAATAATTTTTCTTGCACTGAAGATTTCTTGTATAAGTTCAAGACCCTTAGATATCTTTTGGAAGGTGTTAAGGTTAAGAAAGAAGATAGTAACCTTATTTATTCCATCCTTACTAAGTTGGGACCAGCCTACTCTGTATTTGTTTCCACCTTCCATTCTACAAGAGAAGCCTTCATTTCTCAAGGAAAAGACTACAAGCCCCCTTCCTTTGACTCTTTTTGTGATTCTTTAATAAGAGAACAAGAAAAACTCTTACACCTTGGTCTTCTTAATCTTGGAAACTCTTCCAAGAAAGCGTTAGCCGCCCAGCAGCAACCAAATTCAAAGAATCCTAAAAATTCATATCCTTAAAGGAATGGTCCTAAACCAAACAAGGGTCCTAAGCAAACTCAGCCTCAAAATGAAAGATCATTTCAGCAAAATGATAAGACCAATAAAAACAAATGGAAGAACACTGACAGACATTGCAATTTTTGTAATCGAGATGGACACTTAGAATCAAAATGCTTTAAGAAGATGGAAGCCTTGGAAGCAGCAATGAAGAAGCATGACATCCATTTGGGGCAATCTTCAACTTCAACTTCATCTTCAGGAATGGCACTTTCTGCATGTGGTTGTCAATCATCTCGGTCTGGTTATGCATTAAATGTATCTTCTTCTTCTCATTCTCATGAGTGGCTCATTGATTCTGGAGCTTCTTATCACATGGCCAAAAACAAAGCCATGTTTTCTTCTTTAAATGATTGTAACACCAAAAATATCTATGTTGGTGATGATAGATCTCTTAATGTTGTAGGGACTGGAACTGTTCATTTAGACAATGGTCAGTTTAATGATGTATTACGTGTTCCAACCTTATCCTGCAACCTTCTATCTGTCTATCAGATAACTCATTCAGGTGAAGGTAAAATCGTTGAATTTTCACCTCATGATGTTGTAATCAAGGACTTAAAAGATCCTAAACAGATTTTGGCTACTGGCATTGCTGATGACTCTACAAGGTTGTATAAGTTTCACAACTTTGGGTCATCAAATCTTCCCTCAGTATTTGTTGCTCATAACGATGAAGTGAGCAAACTTTGGCATGAGCGATTTGGTCACTTAAACTATCGCTCCCTTCAGCATCTATGTAAAGAAAATATGGTGACAGGTCTTCCTATGGTATCTTGCAGAGATGGTGTTTGTTCCGGATGTGTACTCGGAAAACATCATCGGGACAGTTTTGAAAAACGTGCCTCTTGGCACGCCTCAGCCCCTTTACAGCTTGTGCATAGTGATTTATGTGGTCCACTTCCAGTTGTGTCATTCTCTGGTTGCAAGTATTTCTTAACTTTCATTGATGATTTCTCTAGACGCACTTGGGTATACTTCTTAAAACTCAAGAGTGAAGTATTTAACACCTTTTTGGCCTTCAAGGCCTTTGTTGAAAAACAATCTGGACATCAAATTCTTAAGTTAAGATCTGATAATGGCGGAGAATATGCTAAAAACACATTCATCAACTATTGCACTGAGAATGGAATTCAAATGCAACATACTGTTCCATATACTCCACAACAAAATGGTGTAGCTGAAAGGAAGAATCGCACCTTAAAGGAAATGGCTAATTGTATGCTACAATCTAAAGGACTTGGTCTTAGTTTTTGGGCAGAAGCAATTAATTGTGCAAATTACATAATAAATTGCACTCCTACTAAGGCTTTAAAGAATATCACTCCAGAAGAAGCATGGAGCTCAATCAAACCATATGTAAGTCACTTTCGTGTTTTTGCAAGTGAATCGTGGGCCCATATTCCAGATGAAAAGCATAAAGCTTTAGAACCTAAGAGTGAAAAATATACTTTTGTTGGATATTCTGAAGATGTAAAAGGCTATAGAATTATTCCATTTAAGTCCAAAAATGTTATCATTAGAAGAGATGTAAAATTTGATGAAAATATATCGGCCTGCGAGCCTAGTCCGGCGGATGTGCCACCTCTCCCTATCTCTTCTACCTTTGAAAACATTTCTTCTTCAGATGATGAAAGTGAGGATGACAATCCTCCCCCACCATCTCAGGATCCTCCTTCAGCTCCTGAGCTTCCAAAATGGGTTCGTGCTACTCGAGATGCAGCAGGTGATCTTGCCGGTGATCCTACAGATCAGCGACGCACACGTTCTCAGTTCGAGAGAGCCTCTTCTTTACTAGCTCAAGCTCCAGTAAATTATGATCCAGACACCTTTGCAGAAGCTTCAGGCCATCCAGATTGGGAAGCAGCTATGAATGAAGAATATCATTCATTATTGGCAAATGATACATGGGATCTTGTTCCTTTACCAAAGGGACGAAAACTTGTTAGATGCAAATGGGTTTACAGAACCAAGTATGGACCAGATGGGAAAGTTGATAAACATAAAGCTCGTCTTGTTGCTAAGGGCTTTTCACGGGTTGAAGGCATTGACTACACTGAAACCTTCTCCCCTGTTGCCAAAATGAACTCTATCCGCCTTGTTCTTTCCCTTGCTGCCTCTTTCAAATGGGAAGTCCATCAGATGGATGTTAAATCTGCCTTCTTGCATGAAGAAATCTATATGGAACAACCCATTGGCTTCATACAAACAGACTCCAGCCTTGTTTGTCGACTTAAGAAATCCCTTTATGGTCTCAAGCAAGCTCCTCGGGCTTGGTATGCCAAAATGGATAGCTTTCTTTTAGAATCTGGCTTTTCTAGGTGTCATTCTCACAATACTGTCTACACCAAGAAAGTGGGCAACTCTCTTATCATCCTTGTTCTTTATGTTGATGATCTTATCCTTACTGGTAGTGATCCCAACCTTATAAACCATGTGAAGTCTAGCCTCAAAAGGAAATTTGAAATGACAGACTTAGGACACTTACATTATTTTCTCGGTCTTCAAGTCTTGCAATCCAAGGAGGGTATTTCCCTTTCCCAGTCCAAATATGCTTGTGATATTCTACATCATTTTCACATGGAAGACTGTAAGCCAGCCCCTTCTCCCTTTCAGTTTGGAGTCAAACTCTCAGTCACTTGTACTTCTCCTGAAGTTGATGCTACCTTATACCGTCAACTTGTAGGAAAACTTTTGTATCTAACCCATACTCGTCCTGACCTTTCCTTTGATGTTGGCCTTGTTGCTCGGTTCATGCAAAACCCCCGTGAAAGTCATTGGAAAGCAGCTAAAAGAATACTTCGTTATGTTCGAGGTACAGTTCAGTTTGGGATTCATTACAATGCCAAAGCATCTCCTCTATTGGTTGGTTTCACTGATTCCGATTGGGCTGGTGACCCTGATGATCGGAAGTCTACTGCCGGTTATGTGTTCACTCTTGGTTCAGGACCTATTACATGGGCTTGTAAGAAACAAGCTGCCATTTCTCTTTCATCAGCAGAAGCAGAGTATCGTGGTGCCGTAGAAGCTAGTAAGGAATCCTTGTGGCTTCGTCAGATCTTGTCAGAATTTGGCCTTCAGCAGCAGCATCCGACTACACTTTGGTGTGATAATCAAATTTCCATTCAGCTATGCAAAGATCCAGTCCAACATCAGCGCAGCAAACACATTGAACTGCACATGCACTTCATCAGAAAGCTCATTCACGACCATGTTCTTGAAGTGCAATATTGTTCAACAGATGATCAAGTTGCAGACATCTTCACAAAGGCTCTCACAGAGGCGAAGTTCACTAAACTTCGATTTATGGTTGGAGTTCAGGAAGTTGTCACTAAGGGGGGATAGGCTCTAGTGCCTCCTTCCTTCTCCTATTGTGTCATATTTGTAAATCCTTCAATCCTATCCCAAGTTGTTCTTAAGGGGGGATGTTAGGATATTCCGACACATAGGAAATAGTTAAGTACAACTTGGTCTAGTGTAAAGTTAGGTATAGAGTTAGGTAAAGTGTGTTTCTTTACCGTTGTACATTTTGTAACTTACAATCCGACGGTCACGATATGTAGTGATCTGACGGTTCATTCTCTCCTCGGTATTACCGACACTTGATCCGTGGCTTGACACCCGATTGGTCCATGAATTCTATTTAAAGCGCATGGAGGGTCATTTGTAGGGTAATCCGTGCATGAGAGAAGCTTATGTAAATTTTCATTCTTTGATTAATAAATTGCCTGAAGTGGCCGCGTTGGCTCAGGCCGTGGACTGTTTCCCTCTTTGAGGGTTTTAACCACGTCAAAAATACTGGTGTATTGATCTGTGATCTGGTTGTGAGCGGTGTCCTTTTGGTGTTCCTTCTGAGGAACTTACCCTGTAAATTCCTACACCTTTGAAGCTCCCCCCATCAACAATTTGTCATTAGCAAATTGTGAGTGGTTGATGCTCTTTACCAATCTCACTACTTTAATCCTCAAAAATTTGTCATTGAATTGTGAGTGGTTGATGCTCTTTACTTATCTCACTAATTTAATCCTTGACAATTTGCCACTAAGTCCTTTTACTTCTAGCTTTCTCCTTAGCAATTCTACGATAACAATATAAAGAAGGGTCGACCAAGGATTGACCTGACATAATCCTATGCTAACTACAAAAAAAGAAGTGGATCACCCATTTACTAGAGGGATGATCCACAAATTGGTTATGCAAGAGGAGATACATGAAATAAAAGAATCGCATAAGTCAAACATATATAGAAAGTCAAAAAGAAAAGAATGCTTAACTTTATTGAAAGCATTCACCTTATATACCTTAATATTCATACCTTTATCCCCATTATCTCAACTAGAATGAATTGCCTCGTGAACTAGAATGATTTGGTCACTTCTCCATGAAGCCTCATTGGTTATCAATTACCATTTTGAGAAGCACTCTCTTCAATCTATTAGCAATTATCATTATTAGCACCTTATAAGAAGCATTGCACAATGAAATTGTTCAAAATCAACTAAAAGAATTGGGATTATCTTCTTGTGGAATTAACACTAAGAATGATGAATTCATGCTTCCACTCAATCTATTAGAGTTATGTGCATATTGAATCATCCTAACAAAATAAAATTTGATGGTGTCAGCATGACTTGAGGAAGTGGATTGAAAACCCATCTTGTACAAGCACCTTATCTAGTTCAAAATCTCATCCAACCATGAATATCTCATCTTCAAAGATTCCCTTGTGTGAGCATTTCATTATCCCCTTGTGTGATTAGAATTGGGATATTAATAAACATCTACTTAGTCTCTTTTGGTTCCACTCCACCTCCTTTGGAATACAATTCTTCAAAGTGAGAAAAGGAGGTTACCTTAATATTATGAAGTGATTTAAGGATTGTGTCATCATCCGTTGAAATTTCCTTGAATAATTTTTTCTAGAGCCTTGCTTTAGCTTGCTTATGGAAAATTGTGATATCAAGGTGTTATGCAACCAACTCACCAAATATAAGAAGAGATAGATCAACAACTTCAAAGTTAGGCTCTTCGAGGGGGAAACCTCCTTTACATTACACAAATGAACAATTCTCAGATGATTCAAATGAAAAAATCTCCTTCCTATATATAGGAGTCTAAGGGGTGACAATATAATCAGAGATGACATAACAATAGTAATGTAAGGGAACAACAATAACAATAGCGGGCTTCTATGGGGCACAATAATAACAATATGGGGACTACATGGGGACAACAATAACAATAAGGGGGTTACATTGACACTAACAATGAGGTAATACACTAATATTATAAGGACCTAACATGCCCCTCTCCATCAAAAAAGTGTTGTCCTCGACGCTTGAGTAGTTCTAGATGCTTTTGTATAAAACTGTCATCCTCCCATGTGCAACCTTCAGCGGGTAGGTTCTTCTATTTGATGAGATACTCTGAAATTAATTGATTTCGTAGCTGTCGATTTCTTGTTTCCGTGACTGCTTCAGGTTCCAATATGATTTTTCCTTCCTCATCAAGTTCTGGTAATATTGTTTGAATTGGGAGCTTGTCACCTATAACCTTCTTTAAGCATGAAACATGGAAAAACTGGGTGCACTCGGGAAGATGCAAGAAGCTCCAATTTGTATGTCATAGTACCAATATTTTGCAAACACCTTGTAAGGACCAGAATACTTTGGTGATAATTTATTATCATTCTTAACTTGCTTGAGGGATATTTGTTTGTATAGTTGTAGTCGTAAAAATACCCAGTCACCTACATCAAAATTTCTTTCGTTGCAATGTTGATATGTCTGTTGTTTCATTCTATTCTACACCAAAGGGAGGTTATTCTTTAAGAGTTGGAGAACTTGTTGTTGATGCTCGATGTGATCTTCCACTGCTTGAAACTTAGATTTTTCTCTTAAAGATGATGCAATGGACGGTGGATGATATCCATAAAGTGCATAAATGGGGTCATTTTTGTTGCAGTATGGAAGGAAGTGTTATACCACCATTCAACCAGAGGTAACCACTTCACTCATTGTGTCTATTTATAAGATACAAAGCAATGAAGATATCCTTCCAAACATTTGTTCACTATCTCAGTTTGCCCATCAGATTGAGGATGATAAGATGAATTGTGAGCTAATTGAGTACCCAAACAAGAAAATAATTTCGTCCAAAAATTTTCAGTGAGGGAAATTTATCTTTAATAGTAAGTTTGTTGAGCTCCCTATAATCTAGACACATGCGCCATGATCCATCCTTCTTGTGCACCAATACTATTGGAGTGGAGAAAGAGCTTTGACTAGGTTGAATTATACCAGCCTCTAGCATTTATTCAACCATACGTTCAATTTCACTCATTTGGGCATAAGGATATCTATAAGGCTTGATTTTTGGAGGAACACTTACTGGAATCAAATGAACAGCATGATCATGATCACAAATAGGTGGGAGGCCTTTGGGAGTCTCAAATACTTTGGTGTATTTACTGGTTTCCCCGTGATACCCTTTAATTCATCTTCCTTTCCTTCCCAAAAAAATTCAAGAAAAATTCTTGAGAATTAAAAGTTATTGTACCCAAAGATTGTAACCATTAGAGTCCTAGTATAACATCAACACCACCCATTGGAATGGAAAGCATTTGACTATTCAATACATATTCTCCCATGGCTAGCTTGATAATGTGGCACTTTCCAGAGCAATTTATGGTTCCTCCATTTGCAACCATCACTTGAAACTCTGGTGCTAGATATAGGAAGCAATTGAATTCCTTGGCTATCTTACAATGAATAAAATTATGGGTACTACCCAAGTCAATCAACACTATTACCTTTTCCTGCTTGATAAGTCCTTCTATCTTGAGAGTTTTCGGAGAGGTAATTGTTACCAATGCATTACAATATATGGTTAGATTCATTTCTTCTTTCTATGGGGTTTGTTCCTAGTGTATATCCTCTTATTTTGACATCTCTTGTTCAATTCCTTCTTCCTCTTCACAATCTATGTAAAATAATTTCTTCTCAGCACACTTATGACCTTCAGTATATTTTCTATCACTACTATAACAAATCCCTTTTGATCTTTTTTCTTCCAATTGTTTGGTGTCAACCTTGTAGGTGGTGGAAGGATAGGAGCAACAACACTTCCATCTTTATAGTTGTGAGTGGTAGGCTTTCTTGTTTCCATAATTTTCTTTCATTTTTTCTTGTCAACTTGAATGCCTCCTCTAATGAATCAAGTTCCAAAAGGCAAACCTCATGTTGGAAGTTATCCTTTAAAGTCCCTATGAAGACATCAATCCTATGCTCCTTTGGAATATCATTTACCCTTATATTCAATTTTTGGTGGTACACCATTGAACCCTTTTGTTTGAGATTTATCAACTGGCTAAAGAAGGTGTTTCTCTTTGTATCCTCATAATGTGTTATCATTTCCTCTGTAAAAATTGACCAAGTGACAATTTGTTTAGGAGAGAAAATCCATCGATACCATACAAACTGATTGGGTTTTAAATATAAAGTTGCAATGCATAACTTTTGTGTGTTTTGCACATTATGGGGATCAAAATATTGCTCCATCTATAGTATCCATGTTACAGGATCCTTGCCATCAAACTTCCTCATATCGATCTTTGGAATATGGTGGGTCTTCAATTCAATGTTAGAGTCTATGAAATCATGATTAAAATTTCTTTTTTTCTCATCATGAGTTTCCTCTACTACATTTTCACCATTAGGAAGCATTTCTTGTAGCAACTTTGTCAAGTCTTTCTTCAAATATTCCATGTTTCCTTTAAGTTTTTCTTATATACCATCAATATTATCTTCTATGCCATTCTTCAAAACATCCATCTTAGCTTTTGTTACTTTTTGTGAGAGTGAAATTTGTTGCACTTGGTCTCGCAATTTCGATATATCATGTTGCATTTATTCCTCTTCTTCATGTGTCATAGTAGAGCTTTTGGGTTGCTTACTAGGTGTTTCCATTTTCTTTCTTCGAGGCATCAATTAATGATAATTATTCTTCACTATGCCCTTTGAATCACTTCAAACTAATTTTTCAAACAAAACTTATGCAAATTTTAAAAACTACACACCTTTTTTTTCGCTTTGTAGGAGCTCGATATTGAATATGTTTTATCTCTGTAATTTCAGATCTCCAAGGTCTGAAATTGCGTCCAGTGGTAGCCCTCTGAGTCCTCTTTCCAACTCCATAAGTCTAATCAAGATTTGATTCGTCAAGAAATATTTATGCCCAATCTCCCAAGATGACCTGATTATAGACTAGTTCAGTAGAGATAAATTGTACGGAGTGCCACGTGTCATTGTTTCGACCTTCGGCCCTGAAATTGATACCCAACAAGGCAAAGTTTGTCCTATTTATGTCACTTTTGACTAAATTTAAATATGATTCTCATAGATAAAGTTATGACGATTTTACCACAGTAACCTGTTTGAGATGGAATTCTAAAGCATGCAAAAACCCTAACTTCCTCGGATCATATCTCCGAAAATATAGTGATTCAATATCTGAAATTTGTATACGAGGTTCACCAATATTTCTTCTCAAAATTCTTTCAATTTTAGCTTCTGAAGCTTCGTAGCAAAAAAATTATAGCGAAAATTCCACGATGACCTGTTTGAAGCAGCGAAACCCTAGAATCCAAAGCTTTGATAACAAATTTTATGCAACCAACTCACAAAATAGAAAAAGAGATAGATAAAAGACTTCAAAATCATCTTCTTCGAGGGGTAAACCTCCTTTACACCACACAAATGAAAAAATATCAGATGATTCAAATGACAAAACCTCATTTCTATATATATAGAAGTCTAAGGGGTCACAATATAATTAGAGACGACATAACAATAGTAATATAAGGGCACAACAATAACAATAGTGGGCTTCTATGGGGCACAATAATAACAATATGAAGACTACATGGGAACAACAATAACAATAAGGGGGCTACACTGACAATAACATTGAGGGAATACACTAGTATTATAGGGGCCTAACAGAAGGTCACCAGATTTTAGCCACTAGTTATGTAACTTCAGTCTCCAAATGTTTTTATTCACTTCACAACACCTTTTAATATTTTTGAAATAGTTCTTTCTCCTCTGAAATCAATTCCTTTATAATTAACTTGACTTTGAT
Source organism: Pinus tabuliformis (assembly GCA_031772625.1). Lineage (NCBI taxonomy): Eukaryota > Viridiplantae > Streptophyta > Pinopsida > Pinales > Pinaceae > Pinus > Pinus tabuliformis. The sequence goes on along the minus strand of CM062812.1, from coordinate 433,402,577 downwards.
TCAACCTTAAATTCTATTAATTTTTACTTTCAAGTCCTTGATTTCCTTCTCTAGTGATAGTTAATGAAACTTAACCCAAGATTTTAAGACCAATTTGGTGGTTCTTTACTTCTATTCCTAGATGAAAACTAGGGAACCAACTATCCACTGACTCTATAATTTAGTAATTAAATCCTTGATTGATTCATTTTGTAACAAAAAATGATTAAAACATAGAGAGATTGGATGATATTCCAAATTTTCCTTAATCAACAAAGATATAGGACAACGATTTGGAGCTTTCTATGAGATTATTCTTATAGAAATATATAATTTCTATCTAATAAAGCATTGTGAACTGGAAAATTATCAAAGTTAGATACAAGATACCTTGGGCCTAGACTTTTTTTGTGCATGTGTATCTTCCCTTGCTAGGTTCCACATCCATAAGATCATAATGAGAGATAAGATCCTTAATCATTTCTCAAAAGGGATCCTATATTATGCTTCCTCCCCGCTTCTCTTTCTAATTAAGCATAGTATCTAAATAATCAAAATTAAGATTGTTCTCCTAAAATTATGTATACCCCAAGACTAAAAGGGAGTCCCAACATTCAACTTTTTAATTTTAGAGAGAAGGTATGTGAACATTAATAAGTTGATTATCTCTCCTAAAAATTGATGCTTGAAATTTGTTAATAGTAATGTCGAGATTATGGATTATGTACTAATTGCAAGAAATAACTGTACTAGATTGTGCATAAGCCTCCAAAGGCACCCTTGAATTTTATTACCAATAATTCACTTGGTTTCCAAAAACTTTTAGCAACATTGGGTACTTTCTCAACCTCAATATTTGTCTCTTGGAGGAAGAGGAAAATGGGGTTTTCTATCTTTATCAACTATATAATTGCTTCTAATTTTGTTCTCCTTCCTATGCCTCTGCAATTCCAAGAGACAAAATTCATTGCTTACATGCTAATTTTTTGAACCCCCCATAGATGGGTTTACAATGCCCTGATTTATGACAGTTCTCTCTCCTACAAAAAATGATTTCTCAATTGTGGTTTGAGTTCCCAACACCTCCTTATTGGAAATTTATTCCCTGCATTATTCGCCCATCTTTCTACCCTACCTCTTGTTTGTCATTTCCTCAATTTTCTCCTTATCTTATCTCTTTGAACTATTTCCTCTCTATTCCCTTGGTCTCTTTTCCCACTAAGTGTTCTAAAGGAATCATTAAGTTTTCTTAGGGATTGTTCTATCTCATCTTCATGCTAAAAATATTGCTTTATTCTCTTGGTAGAGGGATCACTTTATGTTGCTCTACAAGAGTTGATTTTGATATATTCTTACTTGAATTAAACATTGGTATTCTTATTGTTTCAAAAACTAGGACTGATTCCCCATGTGCCAGGATTTCATATATGTTTGAACTTGGATTTGACACTCTCTCCCTTGTTGACTCCAATGATTTTCCTTTGGTGAACTATGGGGATTTAACAAGTGCTTCTTGTCTATGATCTAGATTTATATCATCAATATGGGTTTGTCCCACCATTAGCCCTAATCTATAGGACATCAATGGACTAGCCACAAGGGGTTCTTATTTAGGGTTTGTTAAAGATGTAGCTTGTTTATTAACAACTTTCTTCTTTTTCACCTACTATGCAATGAACCTATCACAATATATTAAAGTTATTGTAACTAAAAGAAAATGGACACAAGCCACATGAAAAGTCACGAACTTATGCTCACTTGAGTATTTTTGTGGTTGTCCTATGCATTGTAAGGAAGCATAAAGAATAATAAGGAATGTGCTTGATAGCATGCAAGTTGGTATAAGATTCATTTTCCTTATGTGCCCTTGTTGTGCTTCCATTCATTGTGGCATTCCTTCATGCATCCATTGTGCTCCACCACTCCAATCCATTATGTTCCAATGCTTTGTTCACACCCTCTCCACTCGAGTCCGTGTTATCCTTTTCGTCCATTCCCTCTCCACTCCAGTCCACATTCTCCTCTCTTTCCATGTGTTGCAAACCAATGTAGCCCCACTATTGTGCATATGTGTTCATTACTATATATTCCCCTCTCTACTACATCAAACCCTCACCTCCTCCCTAATGCACATTACAATTGTATTCCAACTCCACTCTATCCAACACACACATACACATATATATCTATATATATGTTGGCCATTGGATAATCCATCACTCCCTGTGTGTTTAGAGACATGGATTAACCACCTCTCGTGGATCCATTAACTCTGGTGATGCGCCTGTTTACTAAAACCTGTGGGTTTTGGTGTAACAACAGTCATGAATACAACAAGTGGTGTCAGAGCCAAAGGTCTCGAGTTCGAATCACACTCGTCTCACGTTGGGGGGGAGATTATTGGTCATTGGATATTCTAGTTCTCCCTGTCTGTTTCACGACATGGCTTAATCGCCTCTCGTGGATCAACTAACTCTGGCGATGTATCTGTTTACTAACACCTGCGGGTTTTGGTGTAACGACAATCATGAATCCAACAATATATATGTATATATATCACACACACATTATTATTGTCTCTATATTCCCATGGAACACATATTCCACTTACCACTTATTATATGCCCTCTTTCCCTCCAATTGTTGTAATTTACAATGTTGATGAGGCAAGCAAAGAATTCCAAGAAATCCTCTAGGGATACAAGCAATATAGGCATTACTTCACAATCACCTATCAAGGATTTCAACAATGAAATTAAGTATTTAAAAGACTCAATTGATGAGATTCCCAAGAAACTTGGGGATGTGGAAGTTAAAGGAATGAAGACTTATGTTGGTAATATTTCTTACAACTACATGATTTTTATCCAGTTCTTCTTAAGGAATTTAATCTATTCTTCTTGAAGTCCAAGGATATGTATGAATTTCCCTAAAGACATACATCAAATAGAACAAGGGCCCATATATGGGAGAAATAATATTAATAACCTTGAGGCCAAAATTAAAGAACTAGAAGGAGTGAGCAAGGGGTCAAGTAGTCCAAATTCACATGCCACTTTTTCATGACCAAAACATTCATTTAATTTGAGTTCCTTTATTGTATTTCCCCACGCACTAAAGATAGGCATACTTATGTTTGACGAGAAGGATGATAGATAATTTATTAGATGGATAGACATACTCGATCGTTATCTCAAGATGCACCAAATCTATGTTGAAGAAGAAAGAATAAATGTTGCACCATTGCACCTAGAACACCCAGGTTGAAATTTGTTTCTATGGTGGAATTCAAAGACCTAGTCAAAGGATTGGGAATCATTTAAACAAGCTATTTGAAAAAAAAAAATCAAAACATTAAGGAAAAGGAATTTTTCTTCAAACTCACTCATTTATAATAGTCAATTTCAATGGATGAATGTTTTGATGAATTACATGTGTTGGCCACTCACTTACCAAACTTTCAAGACAAATATCACTTACAAGTTTCCATATCATGCTTGAAAAAAACATAAATATTGAACTCAAGATGTTAGATAAGTACATTAAAATCTAGAATTGCTGAAGAGAAATTGACTTCCATGCAACAAGGCTTCTGGTCCCATTTTGAGAAACCCAATCCCAAGTATATTCCCCCTAATAAAAGGATTCAACCATCTAACATAAATAATGATAACTTATGCTTTAGATTCCATGCTCCCAACTAGAGACCAGGCCATACATGAAAGAATAAGAAATTCTATTTATGTGAAGTACAAAGTGACAATGATAATATGATAGGTAATTCATCCTCATATAACTTAGATTCAGATAGTTGAAATGAAGATTATAGAAATGCTAGAGGATTTAACCATCAAAATTCCACCCCATCACTCTCATTTTCCATGATGACCAATATTTTGCAACTCCAAGTTATGACAGTTCTAGGCTACATTAAGAAGACAAGCGTAATAGTGCTAATACATTGTAGGATTTCCCATAATTTTATTGAAACTAAAATATCAAAATTATTAAGCTTGCTATCTACCCCTCGTTTGACATTCAAATCACAATCCTAGGGAATAAAATTACTTCTTACGTAGGGAAATTTTGTAAAATAAAATTTTCAATGAAGGAATACTAATTAGAATCATCCATATATGCCATGGAAATTGGTAGATTGGATGTAGCATTAAGAACCCAATGGTTGTCCATAATGGGAATACTAGGTTGAATTTATAGAAGCAACTCCTAGAGTTGTTCGAAATGGCAAGAAGTGCAAGTTTTATGGAATCTAGAGTCAACTCCGAAATAATATCATCTAATAGAATGAAGAAGATGATCAAGAAAGGAGCACTATCTTTCCTTTTCCACCATTATGGCATGGAGTCCATCTTTAATGAGACCCTTATCCATGAAGACCTTATTAAAAAAAAATAGAAATGGATTAGAAAAATTAAAGTTTTTTTTTTTTTTTTGGAAGTTCTTTCTAAGAAGGAAAAAGAAAATCAAGTTACAGATAGCCCATGATGTAAAGAAGGAGATGTTACATTATATGCAATTTTAGTAGTAATTATTCATTGAATTTTTGATGTTCAAGGTGAATATACAAAAAAAATAAGAGATCAAAAAGATAATTTAGGAGGTTAATAATAACATAGCTTAATGCTCAAAATTTAAGCTATGTTATTATTGGAAGAGAGGGCTGGAAGAGAGGGATGGAATCCAGCAACTGCTGATCTTCCATCCGTCTTCTCTATTGAGATTGTTCGGTCTTTTCTCAATCTCAAGGGCTTCCCTAAATTTACGGTGATGGAATTGCGAAGCCTTAGCAATAACACTCGCCTCCTCTATACAAACATGATGTTTGGTACTCTCTGCATGCTTAGCTAAAGCAGAAGACTTGGTTCTCCTATGCTTGAGGTCAGCTGCATGCTCACTAATCCTGACGATGAACCACACTGGTTGGTTCGAAACGCGTCGACAAATGAAATTTCATGTGATTTACACTGAAGAATCTCTCATAATTTTGATATGGATCACAGAAGCCTCATTTCAACAATCTCAATTATTAAAAGACTATTACTTTTGCATCATTATTTTAAAAATTATATTAAAATAATAAATTTAATTGTAAATATTTACATTTATCAAAAACTTTATACAGTTGAACTTTAATATAAATAATTCTTTTAAATATTGAAATAATGAACTTTTGTTTTTACGTATTATATTGAAATAATGAACTTTTGTATTAATAAGCAGTTATCATTAAAATAATAGTCTTTGTTAAAAGGTAAAGTTACAAAGTTTCTATGTTTATCTCAAGCTTATGATAACTTCAATATAGTTACAAACTTTTTATGTTTATATTAAAGTTATCATAACTTCATAAATTACAAAATTTCGTTTTCAAAAATATAAATTTATCATTAATTTCCATTTTAATATTATATTGTCATCTAAATTATGTTTTCACTATGGGGGATGTGTTCTTAATATTGAAATATTGAACTTTTGTATTATTAGATTATTAATACTGAAATAATGAACTTTTGTATTATATTGATTATTAATATTGAAATAATGAGCTTTTGTTTTTTGTATTATATTGAAATAATAAACTTTTCTGTTAATAAGTAGTTATCATTAAAAAAATAGGCCACCTTAAAATGCATAGTTACATATGTTTTCACTATGGGGGATGTGTCCTTCTTAATATTGAAATAGTGGACTTTTGTATGAATTTTTGTATTATTAGATTAGTAATATTGAAATAATGAACTTTTATATTATATTGATTATTAATATTGAAATAATGAATTTTTCTATTAATAAGTAGTTATCATTAAAAAAATAGGCCACCTTAACAGGTATAGCTACAAAATTTTTGAGTTTATTTCAAGCTTATGATAACTTCATAAATTGCAAACTTTGGCTTTCAAAAATATGAATTTATCGTTAATCTCCGTTTTAATATTATATTGAAAAGGTTTTGTATCATGTGCTCATCTAAATCATTTTTTGACTATGGGGGATGTGTCCTTGTTAATATTGAAATATTGAACTTTTGTATTATTAGATTATTAATATTCAAATAATGAACTTTTGTATTATATTGATTATTAATATTGAAATAATGAACTTTTATTTTTTGTATTATATTGAAATAATGAACTTTTGTATTAATGAGTAGTTATCATTAAAAAAATAGGTCACCTTAAAAGGTATAGTTACAAAGTTTTTATGTTTATGTCAAGCTTATGATAACTTCAATATAGTTACAAAGTTTTTATGTTTATGTCAAACTTATGATAACTTCATAAATTGCAAACTTTGGCTTTCACAAATATGAATTTATCGTTAATCTCCATTTTAATATTATATTGAAAAAATTTTGTATCATGTGCTCATCTAAATCATTTTTTGACTATGGGGGATGTGTCCTTATTAATAGTGAAATATTGAACATTTGTATTATTATATTATTAATATTGAAATAATGAACTCTTGTATTATATTGATTATTAATATTGAAATAATTAACCTTTTTTTTGTATTACACTGAAATAATGAACTTTTGTATTATTATTTTTATTTATTTATTTATATATCATAATAATTGAATTAACAATGAGGGTAATTATCATATATTTACCTTGCCAGTCTTTGAGGAAATGTTTCAAAAAATGGTTCTTGCGCCGTGTTTATAAATTTCAATAATTTAGGATTTTTAGGTTGCACTATTTTGTTGAGTCTAATATTGAAGTATATAGAAAGCAAGCAAAGATGAAAATGGATTGTTTTCCTAATCCATTTTCAAATTAAAATAATTAATGAATGTTGTTGCTATTGTTATTTAACGTTTAAATTTCAATAATGTGGGATTTTTAAGTTGCACTATTTTGTTGAGTCTAATATTGAAGTATATAGAAAGCAAGTATAGATGAAAATGGATTGTTTTCCTAATCCATTTCCAGATTAAAATAATTAATGAATGTTGTTGCTATTGTTATTTAATGTTTTTCTTCTTTTTTTTGCAGTACACAAGACAACTTTTCCTTTGTTGCGAACAAAAGTTGTTGCTTTTGGTATGGATATTGCTATTTAGAAATTTCTCCCCTTTGAAATTATTGAGCTTCTCTTTCATTGGATTCCTTTGTCAGTGTTGATGAAATTTAAGTTGGTTTGTAGACAATGGTGTCTTGTTTTGGAAAACCCGCTTTTTCTTGCGGTTTGTGATCGATGTCATGAGAAAGTGTTATGATTTATTTCTTTCTCCACTCATTTTCCCAATGATTACTTCCTAGCATCATACCTTAACAAAGGTGGTCACTTGTCGACTATGGTGTTTCCTTTTCTTAATTCTGCATACAGAATTGAATATATAGTGTGATCAATTATTCTCTTCAACATGCTTGGAAGTTATTTGCATACAAAAAAATATTGCATTGTCAACCCTTTTACGAAGACGCTTAGAAATGTTGGGTTTCTTAGTGTTGGGGAGAGAGGATTCTTCTCTTTATTTCAAAAATGCATTCTAGGAAATTATGAATGGGTGTTTTTCAAACATGTTTGTGAAAACATGGACTCACATTTTCTCATTTTAAATAGTGTTGACAATGTTTGGAAGAGAACGAAGCTTCCATATGGTGGTGTAACTCCACCAAAGGAGGCTATCTTCTTTGAATAAAAGTTTTATTGAGTATATCTAAACATAGATTATGAAGATTACCCTACTTATCGTTACACTATATACTGGTTGGAATTGAACATAAATAATTGGGGTTATTCGTTTGTTCCTATTGTTGACATACAATGTATGCCGCTAGGGTTATACAAGAATCAACTTGTTTTTGTTGTTAATAATGGTGGCACATCTATTTAGTCACTTGAAAAGATAGAGAATTTTGAATTTGGTCGACTGTCGAAAGAGCAAAGTTTGGAATATTTTGAAGATCATTGGGGACACAGATGGTCGTTGTTGAATTTGTCTCTTTGGTTATAAATACTAAATGTGAAGGTTACGTATCTTTTCCCATAGTTGGAGAAAAAGTCCTTATTCTTGGTTGGTCTGGAGTGTAGTTAAAGTTGTATGATTTACTGAGTGGACTATAACAACAATTCTTGATAGATTTTCTATTAATTTGTTTTTTTAGAATGTACTCATTTTAATTGTATGTTTTTTGTCAATGATTCAGAGATATGGAGAACATTGATTGTAATTATTACATCACAGCGATTAATTAAATTACATAAACTATTAGTTTTGTTACTTTTATTAGTGGAAGGTTTGATAGAAGACATGAATTCCATCCTCATTTTGTCGATGAGCATATATGTGTTTTGAGTGGAATGAAATCAAATGTTCAAACTTTATATCATTTTCATCAAAGAGAATGAGGGAGGAAGACCATTATTCTTCAGTAATTTTATTTGTATTGTTTTTGTTTTTAAATTCTTGAAGATCATTTTTGTGTAATTATATTAAACTTTCATCTATTTATATTGTTTTTATTTTTAAACTTTTGAAGATCATTTTTGTGTAATTATATTAAAATCTCATTTCTCTAATTTATATGTTTTATCTTTCATTATATTAATTTTGTTTATATTGTTTTATCTTCTATTATATTAATGGTATTTTGAATATTAATATTAATATAAATACTGAACATTATTTTAGATTTTTAATTAGTGACATTATTTTATATTTTTAATTAGCAACATTTCTCATTCCTTAATGTTATGTTTTTGTAATTATGTTTTGGTTGTTAATTTTTATTGTTAATATTTCATTGTTAACTTGATTGTTTATTTTATCATATTTTTATATCATAAATAATGTTATATATCTAGGTTATTAATTTTTATTAATATGTTTTATTTAATTTATGCTTTGTTTTATTAAATTGTGTTCAGTTATTTTTTATAATATTTGTTTATATGTGCTATTATTAATTTTTAAAACTATTTTAACTTATTATTATTAATAATGTAATGTTAATATTATTAATAATGTTAATATTAATATTAATATAAATTATTATATCATATGATTATGGGTGTTTATCAACCACATTTATATTAATATAAATTTGGTTGTGCTAGTTTATATTATATTACATTTTTTAATTGAGAAAATATGTATTTTTATTTTAAAATAGACATGTGTTAATTTAAGGTTGAATATGGAAAGAATTACACAACTTTCTCATATTAAATTGTCGAATGTAACTCTCCACACAATCAACTACCTTCAAATATTATTTCAATTCTTGTTTGATCAATGACCTTAAAATCATAATAAAAATATAAAAAAATGTAAATGATTCTCTTTTATGAAAATATCATCCATCATTTTTGTGTTATATTGAATCTAAATAGGTTGTACAATTTGTAACTCAAAACATGAGTTTTTTTAATAATGGATTTCAATTTGGGTTTTTGGTGATTTAAATATTATATTTTAGCCACAAAAATACAAAATGCAACATTGTTCAAAAGACTAATCCACGTGATTATTGCAAGTCTTTGCCCATTTGTCATCACATATTGTACATGAGTTTTCAGGGGTCATTCAAGTCTTGTGGTTCCACCATCCCAACCTAAGTATTGTTGAAATAATCAAATAACAGTGACTTGGATTAAGCGCTAAATGTTTAGATAAATCCTATTCAATCATCCTAATCTAAAATATGAATATAATCTCTTACAGATTCAAAGTAATTTATAGTGGGTTTAGTCGTAAAAGTTTGCAAAACTTATTCTGAATGAATACCTTTTAAGTTTAATATAATTATCATTACAAGAATAGATAAATCCTATTCAATCATCCTAATCTAAAATATGAATATAATCTCTTACAGATTCAAAGTAATTTATAGTGGGTTTAGTCGTAAAAGTTTGCAAAACTTATTCTGAATGAATACTTTTTAAGTTTAATATAATTATCATTACAAGAATTACGAGGAAGAAAAAACTTTTATAATATAATTATCATTACAAGAATTATGAGGAAGAAAAAACTCTTATAGAGACAATTATCTCTCTCATAACTCTTTGTGAACCTTATTACAAATTGAAAATAGTTACGCATAAATTTTCGAAAACTAAATTGTATTTTATTCATGTGTAAAAACCAATTATAAAATGTCATTCAACCTTTTTTTTAACTACTCTAGATTTTTTATAGATAAAAAGTATAGTAGTTATTCATAATTCAAAATTTTTCATAATTGAAAAGTATAAGAGTTTTTCATAATATAGTATGTATAATTTATTATGTTTTTTTTATAACTCAATTGTCAAACGAGTAGTAAGGACAACCATCACTAACTCTCATCGAAGAACACTAGCTAACTCATCACTATTATCTAAAAAAGAATGCACGAAAGTAACCTTTCACTCTTACCATATATTATATGGATCTTAAAGCATTCACTTGTAACATAAAATTTCTAAAACATACTCGGGAAAATGGGTGTCAGAAATTCGAATGCCCAATTGCAGGGCCAAAATTTGGCTGGGCTCCTACGACAACCCAGAAAAAGCTGCCCGAGCCTATGACTTTGCAGCCTATTGTCTGAGAGGATCCAAGGCGAGGTTCAATTTTCCCGACTCGCCGCCGGAAATGACATGCGCCTCTTCTCTATCGCCGCCGCAAATCCAAACCTCCGCGGCCCGGTTCGCCGCAGAAGAATTCCGGATGCCGTCAGATGACGACACGGCGTCATCGTCCTGCGGTTCTGTAGCGGAATCCGACTTGCCGCCGGAAATTCCATGCGCCTCTTCTATATCGCCGCCGCAAATTCAAGCCGCCGCGGCCAGGTTCGCCGCAGAAGAATTCCGGTCGCCGTCAGACGATGACACGGCATCATCGTCCTGCGGTTCGGTAGCGGAATCGGACATTGACAGCCAACAGATTTCGGCAGAGCAGGGTTCGGCATTTTGGGATTCACTACTCCTGGAAGACCTGTATACTGGCGAGTCTCTAAATTTAGAGGATTTTCCTCCCATAGATTTGGCTATGGACGATTTGGGGTTTCTCTTTCAGCCGACGGAAGACTGGTTGATTTTGTAAACAAAAATAAGTTTGGCATGGCTGCTGGAAATTCTGCCACGAAACGTTCATTACTGTACATTCTCATTTGCTGAAGAGTGGATGAGATTTGTAAGGTCTTGCAACAATGGAAAACTGAAATCGTTGTCCCCTTTGACAAATTATAGTCAGCCACAGGCGCTTGAAATGGCGGCAGATGCGGCTTTGTTATTAATTGTCTATAAATAAAATTTAAATTTGATCATTCTTTTAAAGCTTAAAGCCGCAGTGCAATTTTTTTTGTGTGTTAAAAAAGAAAAATCTGAATCCATTAAAATTTTAAAATCGTAATACATTCCCCAAGTCTAATAATCGGTATTCTCCCGTTAACTGTTTAGTCTGTACTCACATTCGTAGTGGACGAGATCTTCTTTTTTTTTTTTTGAAGATTTAGTCCGACACCCACTTCCCTAAGTTCTATTTTTTCCCCTTCTGTTGGATTCCATTGAACTGGCTCGACTTCACTGAGCATTTTTGTGGTCCCCTATGGCTACTCGGTTTTGGCAGGCGACTTCACTGAGCATTTTTGTGGTCCCCTATGGCCACTCGGTTTTGGCAGGCGACTTCACTGAGCATTTTTGTGGTCCCCTATGGCTACTCGGTTTTGGCAGGCGACTTCACTTAGCATTTTTGTGGTCCCCTCGGTTTTGGCAGGCGACTTCACTGAGCATTTTTGTGGTCCCCTATGGCTACTCGGTTTTGGCAGGCCACTTCCCTGAGCGTTTTTCTGGTCCCCTATGGCTCTTCGGTTTTGGCAGGCGTTTAACCTTTGTCAGGACGCTGCGGAGTCGAACTCGGAACGTGATGGTGAAGTTGAGGGTTAAGCAAAACGTGCAATCGTACAATGAAGGTAGGATTAAAGAACTTCTAAACAGAATTTAAATGAGAATTGGTTATAACTTAGTTTAACGAGGATTCAAATTTGTCTGAATTGGTTATAATTTAGTTTAACGAGGATTCAAATTTGTCTGGAAAATCATAGAAATGTAGACACTATTTTGAAAAAAAAATTGGCAATTTTTTTGTAAATCTAGGTTATAGTGGTCAAACTTCAAGATTTTGGGTGGCCAGGGTTTTTATGGTGTTGAATCCATTCAGGCCATCAAAAACAAGATTTAAACATTCCTTTTGCCAAATTTTTTTGTAAAAAAATTGCAAGATTCCGGTCAATTTTTTGTTGTCTGAGTCTTCTGAGGAAATTTGCCACCTCAGCGATTGCTTTACTTTTTCTTTCAAGGATTGACTAGGTTAGGGTCAATTTCAATGTGCTAAACTCACTTGGGATATATTTCATTTGGAACAATGTAACAATTATAATTAGCTTCCACCTTCAACACCTCCACATGAGATTTGAATCTGCTACCCTATACTTAAAACCATAAAACTCCGAAAACAATTGCTTCAAGAAAATGTTGCTTGAATATATTCTACTATATTAAAAATTGAATAAATTACACATTTAATTTCAATTACTTAATTTTTTGGACATTAAAATAATTTACTTATTTAAGTTTTATATTGAAATATTTCTAAAAGATATAAGAATTACTCACACTCCAAAGAGGTTGTAAGATAAAAAATAAATCTAAGTTTTATATTGAAATATTTCTAAAAGATATAAGAATTACTCACAGTCTAAAGAGATTGTAAGATAAAAAATAAATCAAAGTTTTATATTGAAATATTTCTAAAAAGTATAAGAATGACTCACACTCCAAAGAAGTTGTAAGATAAAAAATAAATCTAAGTTTTATATTGAAATATTTCTAAAAGGTATAAGAATTACTCACACTCCAAAAGGTTGTAAGATAAAAAATAAATCTAACACAATAAGAACCAAACTGTTGATATTTTATAATATTATTAATTGAAATAACCAAATATATATATTTGGATATATATTCATTTATATTTAAAAAAAATAAAAATAAATTAAGAAACAATCTATTTATAATTAAAACCAGCAAGAAAAAATCGTCATAAATATTTTCCAACCAAAATTATATCCATAATAAATCTTAAAATCATAATAAAAATATTATTTTTCACTACACTAAACTAAGCTACAACCATCTTGAAATCTCCTAACCAGAGCAATTTTGAGAAATATTCAAAATGGAGAGTGAACATTCTTTTTTTTCCAGCACGAAAAAAAGCTATATATTGTATTATATTCATCAAACATATATGTACAGCAATATTCATATGGGAACCATCAGATATGGCAGAATAAGGTTGCTCGAAGCCACATAGAGAAAAAGGATTCAAGGAGTCTTTTTAGATCTGCTACATATAAATCATATGGAGAAATAATGCTAAAAGCACAAAAAAATAGTTCAAAAATCGGTCCCATCAGCCAAAAATATATATGGAAAATACAAAAGAAGAGTCCAAATGTTGGGGAAAGTTGAAACAAAAAACATACCAGATAAACTTATCAGCAACTATTTTAAGAAATACTCAAAGTGCATAGTGATTAAAAAAATTATAATTTGGTATTGATAAATTATTATTTCTAATAAAAAAATTTAATATTTTTAAATATTTTCATTATTACATATTAATATTTTGTTTTTAAATTTTGTTTAATTTAAAACCATTTTTTATTCATTGGATTTCAATATGGATCATACAATTACAATATGAATCTATGTTGCACAGATTTGTTTCCCCACAAAATAGTCATGTACCCTGAGTTCCCAAGTGATGATTGGAAAATATGATTATTATTTTTATTCATTTGTTTTGCGTTGCATTGAATCTAAATATGTTGTATAATTTGCAGTTTAAAATACGAGTTTTTTAATGATGGATTTCAATTTGGGTGTTTGGATTTAAATATTATATTTTAGTCACAAAAAATACAAAATGAAACATTTCAAAAGATTAATCTTTGTGATTATTGGTCTTGTCTTTTCTCATTTGTCATTTGAACTTTACATATTGCAGCGGTCATTCAAGTCTTGTGGTACCACCATCCTAATCTGAAAATGGTTGAAAGAATCAAATAGTAGTGACTTGGATTAAGTATTAAATGTGTAGATAAATTTCTATTCCATCCTCTTAATTTAAAATAGGAATATAATCTCTTTACAGATTCAAAGTAATTTATGGTGATTTTAGTCATAAAATTTTCCAAAACTTATTCCAAAGAGAATACCTTTTAAGTTTAATATAATTATCATTAACAACAATCGCTAGGAAGAAAAAAACTCCTATAAAGACAATTATCTGTCTCATAGACTCTTTGAGGACCTTATTATAAATTAAAATTAGTTAAGCTTAAATTTCCTAAGACTAAATTGTATTTGACTCATGTTTAACTACCAATTATAAAATGTCACTCAACCTTTTTTTAAACTACTCATGATTTTTCATAGTTGAAAAGTATAGGAGTTATTCATAATACAATATAGTATAGTTTGTTATATATATTTTTTATACAATGGATAAAACCTATCATAACTCACTTGTCAAAAGAGTGGTGAGTACAATCTCACTAGTTGCTATCGAAGAATGCTAGCTAACTCATTATTGTTATGTAAAACCTCACCACCTGAAATTACCTACGAGTGGTTTGTAAGGGAGTAGGTTTTCACTCTTGCCTTATGTTTGTGAATCTTGGAGCATTAACTTATAACATAAATAATTTTAAAGCATACTCCAAACCCAATAATATAACTCTTTATATCTACAAATTAAAAACAATTACATATATTAATAATAATTTTTTAACTTCCCTATATATATGTATATATATCTCAGTGGTCAAACTAGTGGTAAAGACGATCATCACTAGTTGCTATCCAAGAATGCTACCACTTAAAAATTATCCACTAATAGTATGTAACTAAATAAGTTTTCACTCTTGCCATATGTTTATGAATCTTGAAAAATTAAATGACAACATAAATAATTTTAAGACATACTCCAAACCCAATAATATAATTTATTATATTTACCAATTAAAAATAATTACATATATTAATAATAAATTTATATATAAAATTACAATTTCCACTCGCCATTTCCTTAATATTTGGCAATACACTTTAGCCATTTGTATTCCGTCCCTATCGTTTCCCTCTATTCAGGAAACCAGCACGAGATAGATAATAATGCAGTTGTCTATAATGCGACTTTTTGGAAGCCTTTCCGGTGGGTTTTTCCGATCAAAATCCGGCAGCAATTTATTGGAATCGCAAGTTTGATAGCTAGTTTCTGCACAATCACAGCATCCCAGGGGTTTTCCAAGGTGCTGAATCCAAATATGCAGTTAAAAAACCATTTTAGCTGCAACGAATCAAGATTTAACCTCAATTTCTTCCACCCAATTCTGTCCGGAATCTCCCAAAAATCACATTATAACCCACTCCGATATTAATGTTCAAAATATATACTTTTATTAATTTAAAATCATTTCAATTGATTGCGCAGTACCGCGTAATCAAATATTAAAATTGAACTGCTGAATATGACAAAGTTGACGAGTGACCCACCATCCAAAAACCACATGTATACCTGTACAGCCGATACCCATTTTCTACCAAAAGAGACGCATATATTCAAACGTTTATCATTGCAAATTCCTCACGCGTATATTTACTCTGTGACGTGTATAAACTCGTTCTATCATTTTCAACTCTGCACATGGTCTCTGTGCCTATAAACTCTGCCACACCCTTCAGGCATTCGCATACTCATATGCAGAAGTGTTCAATTTTTTCACTTGCAGTGGAAATAGAAGCCTGCAGGTACCTCTAGGCGACCGGGGTTCAAATCCCGCACGATCACACACCCTCCTTTTAACATTCCGAGTTCGAATCCCCTGAAACTTCTCGAAATGGTTAAGCCCTCGCAAAAACAGAGTATCAATGTCAATGGCAAGCCGGAAAGCCGCTCACTGATGTCGCGGCAATTCAAGGGAATCCGACTAAGAAAATGGGGAAAATGGGTGTCCGAAATTCGAATGCCCAATTGCAGGGCCAAAATTTGGCTGGGCTCCTACGAATCCCCAGAGAAAGCTGCCCGCGCCTATGACTTTGCAGCGTATTGTCTGAGAGGATCCAAGGCGAGGTTCAATTTTCCCGACTCACCGCCGGAAATTCCATGCGCCTCTTCTCTATCGCCGTCGCAAATCCAAGCCGCTGCGGCCCGGTTCGCCGCAGAAGAATTCCGGATGCCGTCAGATGACGACACGGCGTCATCGTCCTGCGGTTCTGTAGCGGAATCCGACTTGCCGCCGGAAATTCCATGCGCCTCTTCTCTATCGCCGCCGCCAATCCAAGCCGCCGCACCCAGGTTCGCCGCAGAAGAATTCCGGTTGCCGTCAGATGAGGACACGGCATCATCGTCCTGCGGTTCGGTAGCGGAATCCAACATTGACAGCCAACAGATTTCGGCGGAGCAGGGTTCGGCATTTTGGGATTCACTATTCCTGGAAGATCTGGATAATGGCGAGTCTCTAAATTTAGAGGATTTTCCTCCCATAGATTTGGCAATGGACGATTTGTGTTTTTTTCTTCAGCCGTCCGAAGACTGGGGGATTTTCTAAACAAAAATCTAAGTTTGGCATGGCTGCCTGAAATTTTGGCATGAAACTTTGATTATTGTAGATTCTCATTTGCTGAAGTTTGGATGAGATTTCTAAGGGATTGCAACAATGGAAAACTGAAATTGTTGCCCCCTTCGACAAATTATAGTCAGCCGCAGGCGCTTGAAATGGCGGCAAATGCGGCTTTGTTATTAATTGTCTATAAATAACATTTAAATTTGATGATTCGTTTAAAGGTTAAAGCTGCAGTGCAATTTTTGTGCTAAAAAAGAAAAATCTGAATCCATTACATTTTTAAAATTATAATCCATTTCCATCACTCTAATATTCGGTATTTCTCCCGTTAACTATTTGCTCTGTGCTTAAATTCCATTCGTAATGCGTGACATCTTTTTCTGAAAAATTTACTCCAACACCCATTTCCTCCCAAAAAGTTAAATTTTGGTCCTTAAATCCCTCTGTGGGGTTCCCTTGAATTGGCTCGACTTCATTGAGCAATTTTCTGATTATATCAAACACTCTAAATTGGGACAAAAAATTGAAAGAGGATGGGCCAACATGCCCTAATACCATAGTAGAAAGGAAACCCAGAAAACTAACCAATGTAGGAAGCTAGAGTTCGTCCTTTCCAACATGAATGATCCTTTCCAAAAGTAATCTCTTTTTATATTCCATGCAAAAATTTGAAATTTATTAGAATTTATTCCCCCCTTCCCCCCCTGAAACCTTGATGAACAAGGCCAACATTGACTTCAACCTAGAGGTTGTTACCTTTGAAGCTCCCCTATCAACAATTTGTCATTAGCAAATTGTGAGTGGTTGATGCTCTTTACCAATCTCACTACTTTAACCCTCGAAAATTTGTCATTGAATTGTGAGTGGTTGATGCTCTGTACTTATCTCACTAATTTAATCCTTGACACTTTGCCACTAAGTCCTTTTACTTCTAGCTTTCTCCTTAGCAATTCTACCATAACAATATAAAGAAGGGTCGACCAAGGATTGACCTGACATAATCCTATGCTAGCTACATAAAAAAGAAGTGGATCACCCATTTACTAGAGGGGTCATCCACAAATTGGTTATGCAAGAGGAGATACATGAAATAAAAGAATCGCATAAGTCAAACATATATAGCAAGTCAAAAATAAAAGAATGCTTAACTTTATTGAAAGTATTCACCATATATACCTTAATATTCACACCTTTATCCCCATTAGCTCAACTAGAATGAATTTCCTCATGAACTAGAATGATTTTGCTAATGATTTGGTCACTTCTCCATGAAGCCTCCTGGGTTACAATTACCATTTTGAGAAGCACTCTCTTCAATCTATTAGCAATTATCATTATTAGCACCTTATAAGAAGCATTGCACAATGAAATTGTTCAAAATCAACTAAAATAATTGGGATTAACTTCTTGTGGAATTAACACTAAGAATGTTGAATTCATGCTTCCACTCAATCTATTAGAGTTATGTGCATATTGAATCATCCTAACAAAATAAAATTTGATGGTGTCAGCATGACTTGAGGAAGTGGATTGAAAACCCATCTAGTACAAGCACCTTATCTAGTTCAAAATCTCATCCAACCATAAGTATCTCATCTTCAAAGATTCCCTTGTGTGAGCATTTCATTATCCCCTTGTGTGATTAGAATTGGGATATTAAGAAACATCTACTTAGTCTCTTTTGGTTCCACTCCACCTCCTTTGGAATACAATTCTTCAAAGTGAGAGAAGGAGGCTACCTTAATATTATCAAGTGATTTAAGGATTGTGTCATCATCCATTGAAATTTCCTTGAATAATTTTTTCTAGAGCCTTGCTTTAGCTTGCTTATGGAAAATTGTGATATCAAGGTGTTATGCAACCAACTCATAAAATAGAAGAAGAGATAGATCAACAACTTCAAAATTAGGCTCTTTGAGGGGGAAACCTCCTTTACATTACACAATTGAACAATTCTCGGATGATTCAAATGAAAAAACCTCTTTTCTATATATAGGGGTCTAAGGGGTCATAATATAATCAGATATGACATAACAATAGTAATGTAACGGAACAACAATAATAATAGTGGGCTTCTATGGGGCACGATAATAACAATATGGGGATTACATGGGGACAACAATAACAATAAGGGGGTTACATTGACAATAACAATGAGGTAATACACTAGTATTATAAGGACCTAACATGCCCCTCTCCATCAAAAAAGTGTTGTCCTCGACGCTTGAGTATTTCTAGATGCTTCTGTATAAAACTATCATCCTCCCATGTGCAATCTTCAACGGGTAAGTTCTTCCATTTGATGAGATACTCTGAAATTAATTGATTTCGTAGCTGTCGAGTTCTTGTTTCCACGATTGCTTCAGGTTCCAATATGATTTTTCCTTCCTCGTCAAGTTCTGGTAATATTGTTTGAATTGGGAGCTTGTCACCTATAACCTTTTTTAAGCATGAAACATGGAAAAACTGGGTGCACTTGGGAAGATGCAAGAAGCTCCAATTTGTATGTCATAGTACCAATATTTTGCAAACACCTTGTAAGGACCAGAATAATTTGGTGATAATTTATTATCCTTCTTAGCTTGCTTGAGAGACATTTGTTTGTATGGTTGTAGTCGTAAAAATACGCAGTCACCTACATCAAAACTTCTTTCGTTGCAATGTTGATATCCCTGTTGTTTCATACTATTATACACCAAAGGGAGGTTATTCTTTAAGAGTTGGAGAACTTGTTGTTGATGCTCGATGTGATCTTCCACTGCTTGAAACTTATATTTTTCTCTTAAAGATGATGCGATGGACGGTGGATGATATCCATAAAGTGCATAAATGGGGACATTTTTGTTGCAGTATGGAAGGAAGTGTTATACCACCATTCAACTAGAGGTAACCACTTGACCCATTGTGTCTATTTATCAGATACAAAGAAACGAAGATATCCTTCCAAACATTTGTTCACTATCTCAGTTTGCCCATTAGATTGAGGATGATAAGATGAGTTGTGAGCTAATTGAGAACCCAGACAAAAAAATAATTTCATCCAAAAATTTTCAGTGAAAATGGGAAATTTATCTTTAATAATAAGCTTGTTGAGATCCCTATAATCTGGACACATGCCCCATGATCCATCCTTCTTATGCATCAATACTACTGGAGCGGAGAAAGAGCTTTGACTAGGTTGAATTATACCAGCCTCTAGCATTTATTCAACCATACGTTCAATTTCACTCGTTTGGGCATAAGGATATCTATAAGGCCTGATTTTTGGAGGAACATTTACTGGAATCAAATGAATAGCATGATCATGATGACAAATAGGTGGGAGGCCTTTGGGAGTCTCAAATACCTTGGAATGATTGTCCAATACTTTTTGGAGATCTGGAGAAATAGATGATTTTGATGTTTGAACCTCTAGTGAACATAATTGTGCAATTATGTCTCATTGTTCTTTCTTTAGAAGCTTTGTCATGCCATCAGAGTTGATTGTCTTCACTGGTTTCCTCGCGATACCCTTTAATTCATCTTCCTTTCCTTCCCAAAAAAATTTCAAGAAAAATTCTTGAAAATTAAAAGTTATTGTACCCAAAGATTGTAACCATTGGACTCCTAGTATAACATCAACACCACCCATTGGAATGGAAAGCATTTGACTATTCAATACATATTCTCCCATGGCTAGCTTGATATTGTGGCACTTTCCAGAGCAATTTATGGTTCCTCCATTTGCAACCATCACTTGACACTCTGGTGCTAGATATAGGAAGCAATTGAATTCCTTGGCTATCTTACAATGAATAAAATTATGGGTACTACCCCAGTCAATCAACACTATTACCTTTTCCTTCTTGATATGTCCTTCTAGCTTGAGAGTTTTAGGAGAGGTAATTGCTACCAATTCATTACAATATATGGTTGGATTCATTTCTTCTTTCTATGGGGTTTGTTCCTGGTGTATATACTCTTATTTTGACGTTTCTTGTTCATTTCCTTCTTCCACTTCACAATCTATGTAAAATAATTTCTTCTCAGCACACTTAGACCTTTAGTATAATTTCTATCACTACAATAATAAAGCCCTTTTGATCTTTTTTCTTCCAATTGTTTGGTGTCAACCTTGTAGGTAGTGGAAGGATAGGAGCAACAACACTTCCATCTTTATAGTTGTGAGTGGTAGGCTTCCTTGTTTCCATAATTTTACTTTCATTTTTTCTTGCCAACCTGAATGCCTCCTCTAATGAATCAGGTTCCAAAAGGCGAACCTAATGGTTTCTAGCTTGATTTGCCTTCATATATGCAAATCTATTCCATTGTTAATGTTGAAAAATTGAGATTGTATGAACCTCTTTTGATTGAAGATCAAGGAGAGAATGTTCAAATTCAATCTATTGAAGACTTTTCTCCATAATTCCTTGATGTGCTTCAACAAGACACTATACTTGACAGAAGGACAAGGACAACTAAAACATGAAGTATTGATTATCTTCGGGTGGGTCTCAAAGGTACACATCCATCGAAGGCCTAATGGATTGAAGTGAGGAAGGTGAGGGAACAGTACCCTCATCTGTTCAATAACTGAATATAAATATTTTGGAGTCCAAAAGGCTTCCAGTAGGGAGGAGTGATTAGGTGCTCAGAATTATGCTCAAAAATCAAAGTGTCAGAACATTGTCAAACTCAGCTTCAGATTGAAGAGCTCGTCATTATAAATCCAACAATGTGAATGACACTAAAATCCAAGTTCGTATGCAGAAGATAGAGCAAGTCAAAGTTCAAGTTTGCCATGTCTATGTGGCAGGATTGGATGACATGGCAAGGGTCCCAGCGAATGGGGAAGCACCAAGTGGTAGGTTGCCACTGGGTCCCACATATCGCATATCGGGAAAAAAAAGGCGCAGGTTAAGAATCAACCCCCGCAAATCGCACTGAAACCCCGTTGTTATTATTTGTTACCACTGATAAAGTGTCGATTGTGATAGACTGTCGGACACGGGATTTTATGTGTTGCAGTTTAGTGTCCTGGCGGGTCTATTATATCACACTGGTTATGTCCCCGCAGCAGATTTCTGATTGCGATGAGCACCTCGAGCGCAAGAATTTTATATTACACAGTTTAACACCCCGGCGGGTCCGCAATACCATTGATATTATCATAGTGTGCCATCGTGTTGAACTTCATTGATTGCGATGAGCGGGAGGTTCCAGACGCAGGAATTTTATATGTTGCAGTTAATTATCCCATCGGGTTCACAATACCGCATCGCAACGTTTTGTTGTGTTAAGAGCCCACAACACTTGCCGATTGTGATTGCGATAAGGCCGACATAATATAACCCACTAAATGACAAATTCCTCACTCTATTAGTGGATTTTGGAGCAGAAATGGGGTTTTTGGTCGGTTTTAGAGCATTTTGTGGAACAAATAGTGGAAGAACTCAGAGAAGTCATAACTTCTTCAGTTCTTATCCAAATTGGATGCAAAAAGAGGCTAGATAGCCATTTTTGAGTATTCTGAACTCATTGAGACAGGTTTCAAAGGCATTTGACTATTGAAAACACACTTTTGTTGTAATTTGAGCATAATAGAGAGGCCCAAGCCATTGGAAGTTGGACCAAGGAGACGTATCCCAGGAGGGATGAACTCCTTTATCATGTTCTTTTTGTTTGTTGTATTTTGATTTTCTTTGTTGTTATTTTGTTGTTGTTCAACATATATTTTTATGTTAATTGTTTATAACATTTACATAAGAAACTCTCATGGGAATCGGTTAATTAAGCAAAATTATTGAATACTTAAGAACTTGATAAGAAAATGATAGGCATCTTGGGTTTTATTATGAATGGGGAATTAACACAACATTACTAATCTGCGCCATTTAAAATCACTCACACACTGGAAGGTGAGGTCGCTTCGCTCTCTTTCTCTAGTTGTAGGTACAAAGAAGTAATGCCTGTGGCCCGTGAGATGCTACAATGCACAAATCCTCTCTATGTGCTCCACATTCTATCTCTCCTAGTTATTTTTGCTCAACTATGGAACAAAATGCTTTCGAAAGAATGGAATGCCTTTTCCTCCTAGTGGCCTGGTTATAACACAACCCGATAGCCTACTAGTGGTTAAGTTTGACTACATTAACTCTTAACTAGAGTTACAAAATAGACTCTTCTAGAGTCTTTTACATAATAAACACATGGCTATCCCCTTTTCCATGAATAATGGGGGTTGGCGCGACATCCTCTCGAACTATAGGTGTGAAAATAGGAAGGTCAACTTTTGAGTGGCATAACTTTTGCATACAAACTCTGATTAACGTGATTCTTACGCTGTTGGAAAGGTATTTTTTGTGTATAATAGCATGAAAAGGTTATACATTTTAGCAACAATTTTTTACCCCCAAAAAAAAGTCATTTGATGCCTCAAAATGCTCCGGGAAGGTTTCAAACCCTGTTTCACCAAATTGGGTCCCGCCAGTAAAAATTGTCTCGTGAGTTGATTCCTCCATTTTTTCCACTCCAAATGCATCAAGATGGATGAAAAACAATATAATGATATAATTCAGATCAGCTTTGGAAAGCTTGATTACTTCAGCAATATTAGACCAAGAGTCCTTATAGAAAAGGTTTGAAATTAATTGACTCCTTCATCTACAATATTCTTAAAAATTTGATTCTCAAATGTCATTCCCTTTATCAATTTTCCAAAAAGAGTTAATGTTTTTCGTAGTGTTGTTATATCTATGAAATAACTTTGTGCTTTCACCACCTACTTGTAGCCATATGGACTTGTTTTGTATCCTGCATTATTTCTCTTTCTATAACAATTTGTTCCTATTTTTTTCTTCTTCCAAGAGTTTCATCTCCATCTTCTGAGCCTCATTCAATTAACCAAAATCTTCTTATCATCTTTCTAATATTTATCATTTGCCCATTTGGTACTATATTCTTTTCCTCTTTTAGAATTTATTGAAATTGTGTAAATTGAAAATTCTCTTGAGGTCACATCTTGTTTACAAAATCCTCTATCTTTATCCATTCTAGATTTAGTTTGAAGGGAGTTCTTGGCTTTTCCTAAGCAGAGGTTACTTCTAGTATAATTGGGTTGTGGCCAAACTCTCCTCCCAAGGTGACACATTTTTTTACCCAAATAACTTCATCCATAGAACCCTCATAAACTAAGGATAAGTAATTTTTGGCAATTTTATCATGCCATGTTCTCTTAATCCTTCATGCAGGAGTCAACATTGCCAGTTCAACAATGCATTTCCTCTAATTTTCTTAAAAACTAACCTGAAAAGAAATGATTTGAGATTTAGGTCCCCATATTTCAATATCCTAACATG
The DNA here is from genome assembly GCA_031772625.1 of Pinus tabuliformis. NCBI lineage: Eukaryota > Viridiplantae > Streptophyta > Pinopsida > Pinales > Pinaceae > Pinus > Pinus tabuliformis. The sequence goes on along the minus strand of CM062812.1, from coordinate 433,378,615 downwards.
AAGTCTAGGTATGCCCCTATCACCAAAAATCCATTTCGAATACATTCGAAGCTAAGGAACTTTTCCTACTACTACATTGTATTTGAATAGATATAATATATATTCATAATACGATATTTATTTCCTCATATCCAAAGATAAAAGGGATAACCCTTGACTTGTAGGAAAATCCCCAGAGTTAGTAAGGGTATATGAGAACATCTACCATACAGTTATGTTCCCATGAGATTTCCCAATAGCAATAATATAACTACTATCCCACCCACTCAAAAATTTGGATGGTTCTTGATTATTTTCCTCTTAATAGCCAATTTCTTTGAGGGGTTGTCCAACCCTCAATAGTTAGGGCCAAAAAATAAATTTAGACCCTCACAAGGGACATTTTTTCTAAGGTCCCCTATTAATGATAGTTGTTTTACACATATGATCTCTAAGGATGCTTTTTTCAGTACCATGGACATGTAAGAGTTCAGCCCTCTTTCATTTGGGTTTTTACCTTTTTAATCAAGGAACCCTAACCCCATTGCAACCTTCCCGAAGAAGTCAAGATTCCTTTACATGCCGATATAAGGTTATATTGGAGAATACTTGGGGAGTGTAATATTAAGATATCACACTTGCCTCTATTCACAATCTAACGAAAGCATATGTCCATACTTATACATTATAATATGTTAAAGGTATCAATTGTAGTTATAGGAATAAGGGTTGAGATGCAGGATCTTTTATAATTCAATAATGGATTCCAATCCTTTAGAGTCTACTTCTAGACCCAAGATTCAAAAAATATTTTTGTAGAGGATTTTCTTTTGTTTGGGGAAGGTAACTATGATGACTTACACATATGATACTTGCATACTTTGATGTCACCAGTAATGTCCACTTGATCTAATCCTTGTGATGACCTATGGTTGAAGGTTGTTCTTTTGTTCTAATGGGATATCTACAGTACATTCGTTAGGCCTCTTCTCTATTGTATCCTCTAGTCTTCTTGGACTAAGAGGGATTTCCATTAGTTCCACCTCCAACACTTTTGGTTAACCTTTCTTAACCTACACCTTCCTCTGATATGCCAATATTCATAATTCATATCTAAATTTCCATAGCTATGGAAGCACTTTAATGGTATGCCATCATAGCAAGGGTTATCTCGTATAGGTATGCACCTCACTTAATGACTATTTCATCCATCACCGCTTTGTTTGTCTTTAAGCCCACAAAAATTCTTTCTCTACCAAAGTACCTTGTATCCCATAAAGATTAGTTGGATTCATAATAAATGTTGAGAGTAATCTCTGTTACTTAAAACACATCCTCATACCATAACACAAGTGGAATGTAGAAATTTCACCGTAGATTAAACTGATTATGCAATGTACTAAAGCAAAATACTTAATCTACTTCTACAATCAAACTTGCAGAAGCTTAATTGATTTTGAGCAAGATCAACCAGAACACATATAACAGAGAAGAAGATTCAATCACACATGAAACACAAAAGAATACTCTAGGGAAAGCCTCAGCTAAAAACCCCACTATCTGTATTATCATACAAGTGGAAATATCTCAGGATTACACAAAGCTCTAGCTCACAAGCTATCCAACTCTTAGTACAATCCCTCACTACTCCTCATAGACAGAATAGACAACACATGTGCCTTCCTTAAGTCCTCCAAGCCTCCTATTTCCTTGAGCAGTTTCTCCTGGGTCCTTTCGCTGCAACCTGTGTGATTCTCACCTCACACACTGCTCTGACCTCTGAAATAAATGAGCAATCCTGAAGGAGATGATTCCTTCTCCATGGATGAGTTTCCTTTATAGGAAAATTCCTCCAACTGATAGTACATTGTCCCTTCCTTTAATCTCAACTGGGTCTTTCTCCGAACTGACATGCATGAGTTATTTATGAGAGAATATTCAGTTATCTGGAGAACACTAGTTGCATGCATGCATGCATCAACTCACTGAACTCACAATTAGTTCCACAAACTGTTGGAACTAATATAACTAGACTTAACTTAGTTAACTGAGCTAACTAATTACAACTCAAAGTACAACTCGTCCTAATCTCCTTAATTAATGGATAACTTCCTCAATCAAAGGGATAACTGTTGCATATCTTCACATAGACTTCATGTTTGATTTTCTCCAACTAATTAACTCAAGATGAATTAATTAATTATTTTTCAAACAACAGCTGAGACTAAATTCGAATTTTAATTCAAGGACTAATTAAAATTGGAATCTATCCCGAAATGCTATTTTTAACATTTCTATTTTTTTCTATTTCCAACAAAGTTGGAGTATATCTTGAAGTTCTATTTATAGCAATGTTATTTTTAGCATTTCTTGTTGCCATTTTCAACACTCCCTCTCAACAAGAAAGGCATTCAAATCGAACCCAATCCTGAACCTTTGGAATGTTCTGCATGCAACACTTCTCTCAAGTGTTTTTTCTCCAGCAACTCCAGAAACAAAAAATATCCAACCTAAATCAGAATGATGCCTCTGTCATCAAAGTCTCTAACTGTTATTGCCTCTTTTGACTGAAAACTCTGCACCTCTATGCTCTTCAATATCTGACTGCTCTAGCCTCTATCACTTTGATCTCTGACTACATTAATCACATTGATTCCTCCTACTGCATCAGTGCTGCTGCTAGTCTTGTCTCCCAACACTGCATCCGCACTGCACCTCCTCTCATCATGTTGCATCGTGCTTCCCACTACTGCACTGCAACTCAGTTACTGAGAAGTAAGTAAATGATCTCCCAACTGACCTCCCTGTTGGGCTAGAAACACCCTGTGATGCTGAAGCTCCCTCTGCTGCTGACAAGTGCTCCCTCTCTGACCTTTGCACTGTTGCAACAACTCCCTGCATCTTGTACCATTGCACACCTCTTTGTGCCATCCTGCACTGGTGCAACACTCCTGTGCCTCTCGCATTGCTGCAGCCTGTTAGCTTTGCATTGTCTTGGGACTCCTGCACTGTAGCTCTCTCTGCCTCTCCATCCGCATCCGTATCTACCCACTCAAGCCAGTCCTGCTACTCCTTGTTGGGGCTCTCGTAGAAAGTTCTAATAAAAGAGGCTGGGTACCTCAAGGATCCTGCCCCTATTTCAGCCTTCTTGAGACTATCGCTTCACATTGCCCCACCTCACACCTAGAGGTATGGATGCATGTGATCCCTCTGCCCACTTGGCTCGAAATTTCCCCCTACTAGAGGTCTCTGCATGAGTGGATGCCTCCACTCGGTCTCCTCTCTGCTTCTCCAATTGTGGCTACTCCACAACCTCCTGAAGTTGCTTCACCAATTGTGGCTCCTCCACAATTGTCTGAGACTTCTTCTGGCACTGCATGTTGAGAGGTAATGTACTCTCCATCTCAACCACCAAGTCTCTAACATTTACCTTGCTCCTCAAGGCTTTGCATGCATCTTGAATCTCAAGAGCATACAGGTTGTTGACTCGTGAACCAATCTGCTTCACTTGTTTCATGGTGATGTGTCTAAGGAAAACCTTTCCCTTACTGAAGAAAACATCATAGCCTTTGCCCTCCAACATCGCGATCGATACCAAGTTTTTCTTTAGTCCAGCACATACTTCACATCAGTCAGGGTGATAGAAGCTCCATGCTTCCTCTGAAAAGCAACTGTACCTTCACCTGAAACACGGTACTTTCCATCATTGCCCATCTCTATGCGCATCTGGAGGTCCTTCTCCTCCAGTGTACTGAATAAACTCTTATCGCCGGTCATGTGGATTGAGGCTCCACTGTCAAGAAACCAACCACAACCCATCATCGATGAAACCATGCATGCGATGAGTGTAAAATCCAATTCGAACTGAGAGGCTAATGCCTCACGTTCAGATCCTTCCAAGGATCCCTTCTCGGATTTCTTCAATGGACAATTAGTTGCATAATGGCCCACCTCATGACAATTAAAGCTTCTCACTTTAGATTTGTCAATCTTCTTCCCTCCATGAGAAGAACTTGATTTGGGATGAGAATCCTTCTCCTTCCCTTTCCTTTCCTTACTCGCTAAGGCGTAATTTTCTTCATCCTCCTTGGATGAAGAACCATATCTGGTGCTCCTCCTAATCTCCTTCTGCATCAGATCTAATCACAGTCGTTCCCAATCTGGTAGTTTCTCTCTTCCATTCACTGAGTCCTGGTAGCTATGCCAACTCTTAGGAAGACCAAGGAGAGCAAGACTCACCATTGCTCCGATAAAATGTAGAACTTTTTCTACAAAACCTTACTCTGATACCATGTAGAAATTTCATCGTAGATTAAATTGATTATGCAATGTACTAAAGCAAAATACTTAATCTACTTCTACAATCAAACTTGTGTAGGCTTAATCGATTTTGAGAAATATCAACCAGAACACATATAACAGAGAAGAAGATTCAATCACACATGAAACACAGAAGAATACTCTGGGGAAAGCCTCAGCTAAAAACCCCGCTATCTGTATTATCATACAAGTGGAAATATCTCAGGATTACACAAAGCTTTAGCTCACAAGCTATCCAGCTCTCATTAGAATCCCTCACTACTGCTCATAGACAGAATAGACAACACATGTGCCTTCCTTCAGTCCTCCAAGCCTCCTATTTCCTTGCGCAGTTTCTCTTGGGTCCTCCAGCTGCAACCTGTGTGATTCTCACCTCACACATTGCTCTGACCTCTTAAATAACTGCGCAATCCTGAAGGAGATGATTCCTTCTCCATGGATGAGTTTCCTTTATAGGAAAATTCCTCCAACTGATAGTACATTGTCCCTTCCTTTAATCTCAACTAGGTCTTTCTCTGAACTAACATGCATGAGCTATTTATGAGAGAATATTCAGTTATCTGGAGAACACTAGTTGCATGCATGCATGCATCAACTTATTAAACTTACAATTAGTTCCACAAACTGTTGGAACTAATCTAACTGGACTTAACTTAGTTAATTGAGCTAACTAATTACAACTCAAAGTACAACTCATCCTGATCTCCTTAATTAATGGATAACTTCCTCAATCAAAGGGATAACTATTGTATGTCTTCACATAGACTTCATGTTTGATTTTCTCCAACTAATTAACTCAAGATGAATTAATTAATTATTTTTCAAACAACTGCTAAGACTAAATTCGAATTTTAATTCAAGGACTATTTAAAATTTGAATCTATCTCGAAATGCTATTTATAGCAATGCTATTTTTAGCATTTCTATTTTTTCTATTTCCAACAAAGTTGGAGTATATCCTAAAATGCTATTTATAGCAATGCTATTTTTAGCATTTCTATTTTTAGCATTCTTGTTACCATTTTCAACATGGAACATCTATAATTTGAACCCAACCTAGAAAGATATCAATAAGAGTTATTTTGGCATTGAAATCCACATGCCATTTTTTCAGATTTAGATTTTGAGAACCTCACTTCAAAAATTTCTTTAGTCCAATCCTTAAGAAAATTACAAATCATTCTACTAAGAAACCTACCAGCATATGCCAATATATCATTAAGCTTAGTTTTGGTCTCTAGGTTTAGGCTTACAAGCTCCTCCATTTTTTTTATGCATTTCTACCTTTTGGGAATCCTTTCTCCTTCTAGAAGGATGACATAATCTCCCTATTTCAACCATAGTGAAACCACTCATGAAGGTAACATTTAGATATTTCTCAATAAACCCTACCTTTGGTTGTTCTTTAAAAATTCCATTGAGTTGTAGAAAGGTAATTCAAACTCCCTATAGGAGGCCAACATTGGGATATCAATACTAGTATCTTCATAAAAGATACTTAATTTCTCCAACCTATTCATTCCTAAGGAATGACATTATGAAATATTTGATATCCTCTCCATTTTTCCCCACATTTAGAATATCCTTGGTGACATTAAAACCCTTAAGTGAAATAAAAACATGAATATTCATCTTCTCCTCTAGATTGGCCTCCACCTCAGATTCATTGGTGGACAACCCTTTATCTAAATCACTAATAATGGTCATCATGTCCCCCTATGACGGATACGCCCCGACAGGGGTACCTCCTCCTTAAATCCACATAAATTCTAGGTGTGTGAATAAGTGGACTCATCTAGTTCAAATAGCTCTCCATTGGGTCTTTAGAGTAATCCAACATCTCCTAATATATTGCCAATGTCAATGCCACATCAATCCTACTCTTTTTTCCACCTTTGGGAGCCATGATTGCCCTTATCTCAAGGCTATAAGAAACCTAACCCAGACCTACAATACCCTAAATATGAGACACATCCTATATCTATAGAAAAACCTATAGATTCACAAGCTCATGTAATCTACTAAAACAGGAGACAAGAATCTACTTCTACTCTTTACAGCGAAAGCCCATAAACATTGAACAAACAATAATCAATAGAGGAAGAGAATCAAAGGCACATAACACAATAAATATCCGTGGAAAGCCACAGCTCAAAACCCCACTATCTGTTTTGTATTAATCCGGAAAATCAAGATGAAATTACAATGCTTGTTCTCTCTAGAACAATCCCAGCACTCAACAAATTCAATCTCCAACCCATAAGCAAGTTCAAGGCCAAATCTTAGCCAATTCGCAATCTCTCCAAGTCTCTTTTCCAATGTGTAATTCCTATGAAGGATAGCTTGTATTTAAAGGGAAATAAAGCCTCTAAAAATAACGCAATCCCTCAAGGGTTAGTTCCTGATTACATGCACTATCAGTGCAACTCGCAAAAATCTAAAACAAATAGTACATTGTCCCTGCACTCTAGTCTCAATTGGGTCTTTCTCAGAATCACCATGCATGAGTTTATGATGGTGGAATCTTTAATTAACTAGAGTAGCACTAATTAGGTCACTAGTTTCCCAACTAACTGTTTACTCGTTATTAGTTCCTGAAACTAATTAGAACTAATTTAACTGGACTTAACTCAATAAATTGAGTTAACTAATTACAACTCATTCATAACTC